>CM064570.1:12433721-12553721 GCA_032716605.1 Paralithodes platypus | reverse complement strand
ATCTTGAAAGGGGGTCAAGGGGGTGTAATTTCAAACTTGATGGAAGTCTAGGAAACACACTAAAAACCTCCCCTTAACCCCTTCTGTACCGGCGACGTACTTTGTAGTTTATTTCAGCTACAATTAGACGATTGTATGTAGCTTAGGCAGAATATATGGTAGCTAAAAGGGTTAATGGAGATAGTTTATAAGTTTGTAATTGGTAGACGTTCTTCTTAACCTGAATATAGTCGTCTAAAATCAGCATACATACAGCGAAAAGGACGTCGCCGGTACAGAAGGGGTTAATGGACGATTGTATGCAGCTTAAAAAGGACCTCCAGCCATTAAGGGGAGATCTTCACTTGAGGGATTTTTTTCTTGGCCCCTTTCTCCCTCATGTTTAGCCCCATTGCTTTTGATATTATAAAACGTTTGCCCGATTAGTTTAGCGATTTTAAGAACTTTCACCCCATATTAAGACCTTTCGTGCAATTCAGGTGTCGATTTTATCCTGGCGAGCGATAGCGAGCCTGTAATTTAAGAGGAACCGGCCTTCGGCCGGGACATTTTTCTACCGAAAAATGTACAAATTTATCTTGAAATTTATCTCAAGGGGGTGTAATTTTAAGCTTGATGGAAGTTTAGGGAACAAACTAAATACCTCCCCTTAACCTGCCGGAACAGAAGGGGTTAAGGGGAGATGGGCTCTTTTGTTTGTTTGTTTATTTTTCTTTGTATAATTTTGTTTAGTTTCCTCCCTAGACCTCCATCAAGCTTTAAAAAACACCCCCCAAAACCCGCTTTCAAGATAAATTTGTGCATTTTTCGAGAAAAAAAAAATCTCGGCCTTCTTAAGAGGAGACTGGCCGTTTGTTTGGTCTATTAATTCATGTATTCATATATTTTTTTTAGTTTCCTCCCTAGACCTCCATCAAGCTTAGAAAAACACCCCCTAGAACCCCCTTCAAGATAAATTTGTAAATTTTTCGGTAGAAAAATGTCTCGGCCGAAGGCCAATTCCTCTTAAAATTGCAGGCTCGCTATCGCTCGCCAGGAAAAAATGGCACATCTAAATGGCACGAAAGGTTTTAAAATTGACAACGAATTGGGGTGAAAGGTGTTAAAATCGCCAAACCAATGGGCCGAACGTCTCATATTATCAAAACTAGTGGGGTTAAACATTAGGGAGAAGGGGGTCCAGAAAAACGGTCTGCCTCCCCTTAAATTACACATCTCAGGAAAACCGTGAATGTAATCCCAGTTCAATAGTCCATGTCATCACTTGTATTAAGGCTTTAAGGGAGCCCACCTTGCTTTTTGTTCTCTTTCTCTCCGTCTCTCTTTGGCTTTTATCCATTCGGCCCCATTTAGTCTACTGTTTTAAGACGTTTACCCCCATCCAAGGTGTCAATATTTTCCGCGAGCCAGCATATATATATATATATTTTTTTCCAGCAAGCTAAATTTGTAAATTTTTCGATTGAAAAATGTCTCCGGCGAAGCCGGATTTCTCCATACAATGCTGGCTCGCTATCGCTCGCCAGAAAGAAATAGACACCTGGATGGGGATAAACGTTTTAAAACAGTTGGCTGAATGGGGCCAAACGGATACAAGCCAGAGAAAGAAAGAAAAGGAGAGAAAGATTTAAAAAAAAGCCGGTGACCCCCCTTAACAATGTGAAACTGTGGCTCCAAATAACCGCCTATCTTTACGCTTAGTTGAATTTAGGCCCGGGATATATTACAGTAATAATTATGTTGGCAATGATCAAAGTGTGGCTAATATATTTATCATAATTAATAGATATGAACAAATTCGTTAATACTAAGACACATTGGGAACTCGGTGGAGCGCACACCTCCGCCTACGCTGGCTGGTTCTTTACCATTAATATCAGAGGCCAAAATTGTCTTCTGGATCAGGATTCCAGGATATGTTCCGGATCGCCTCCTAAATACTAACACATACTAATAATAATACTAATACTAATACTAATACTCCTATTAATACTAACACATATAAGTAACACCCCGTTCTTTAACATTAATATAAAATACAAAATTAATATGATAAGACGTAAAATAAATTAAAATCGCTACTAAAAGCTATGAATTTCCGATAATATTACAAGATACGGCACGTTCCAAATTAAAATGCTAAAAAACGCTATAGTCAACGAATGAACTCAAATACTAAAAGAATAAACGAATTCCGGGATGACGTTAATCCAGGTGTATATATATAACAATATTCCTCAGTTTTGGAAGGCTCTCTGGGAATCAAAGGGGTAAAATATATCTCAATTAAGGGGAGATGGTCTGTTTTTCTGGACACCTTTCTCCCTCATGCTTAGCCCCATTAGTTTAGCGATTCAAATACCTTTCGCCCCTTTTCTCTCTCAATATTAAGACTTTTCGTGTCATTTAGGTGTCGATTTTTTCCTGGCGAGCGATAGCCAGCCTGTAACTTAGGAGGAACCGACCTTCGGCCGGGAAGTTTTCTACCGAAAAATGTACAAATATATCTTGAAAGGGGATCCTGGGGTTGTTTTTTTAAAGTTTGATGAAGGTCTAGGGAGGAAACTAGAAAAACAAATAAATAAATGAAAAAAATCGATAACAAAAAATGAACCTACCATCCCCCTTAACCCTCTGACCTCCCAAATACCTTTCTAAGCTGAACCAAATCGTCTACTGCTAGCCAGAATACAGTGAAGAATGGCGTCCTCTAAGTCTGAGAGTTAAAATAAAATAAAATAAAAATAAAAATAAAAATAAAAAAAATATCCCTAAAATATATAAGGGCTCAACACAAATACCAGGTCTGTGAATGATAGAACAATAAGCCCTTGTGAAATGGATGCCAACATTTTAAGGGAGCCCACCTCTCTTTGTTTTTCTCTTTCTCTCCCTCTCTCTTTGGCTTGTATCCATTCGGCCCCATTCAGCCTACTGTTTTAAGACGTTTACCCCCATCCAGGTGTCGATATTTTCCTGGCGAGCGGTAGCGAGCCAGCAAATATATATATTTTGTTTTGACAGCAAGCTAAAGCTGTACATTTTTCGATAGAAAAATGTCTCCTTCGAAGCCGGATTTCTCCATACAATACTGGCTCGCAATCGCTCGCTTGGAAGAAATCGACACCTAGATGGGGATAAACGTCTTAAAACAGTTGGCTAAATGGGGACGAATGGATACAAGCCAGGGAAAGAAAGAAAAGGAGAGAAAGATAAAAAAAGGCCGGTGACCCCCCCTTAATGCATAACATATCAAGAGCAAAATATCGTATATGTATGAATTCTGATACACCGAGACACGACGAGAAATAAAGATATATTTTCCAAACAACTAGAAATATATGTGATATGATTAATTCATATAGGTAAACAATGAATAACATAAACAAATGCAGTTTGTTGTAAATTGGAAAGACGAGCTATATTAAGTCATGCTGAAAAATACCGTATGCAGTTTGTTAAATGACTACAAACATTTAACAGGCATTTCAAATTTCTCGACATCGAAATATAACACACACACACACACACACACACACACACACACACATACACACACACACACACACACACACACACACCTCGTGGCGTAATGGATGGCGCGTCTGGCTCACAACCAGAAAGTCCCAGGTTCGAGACCCGGGCGGGGAAGAGAGATTTGGGCAAGTCTCCTAACGGTGTAGCCTCTGTTCACCTAGCAGTATAAATAGGAACCTGGTAGAAGTGGACGAAGTTGTGGGGGGACGTCACAAATTACCGACCCATCTCTGTTTTGTCTTCCATTTCAAAAATCATAGAATGATTGGTTTACGATAAGCTAATTATTTTTGTAAATGAGAATCACATATTGGTAAAAGAACAGTTCGGGTTTATAAAAAAAAAACTATCACCGCAATCTGCAATTCTGTCACTACTGAATGATATTAAACACACTGATGGCAAAAAACTATGTAGGCTAATAGGAATTTTATTATATCTGAATAAAGCGTTTGACACGATTAGTCATGATATCCTTATTAAACAAACTGAAATGTTATGGGGTAAGAGCTGTAGCTCGAAGTTGGTTTGTTAGCTATTTGTGTGATAGGCACCAAATGGTATGGGGTAAGAGCTGTAGCTCGAAGTTGGTTTGTTAGCTATTTGTGTGATAGGAACCAAATGTTATGGGGTAAGAGCTGTAGCTCGAAGTTGGTTTGTTAGCTATTTGTGTGATAGGCACCAAATGTTATGGGGTAAGAGCTGTAGCTCTAAGTTGGTTTGTTAGCTATTTGTGTGATAGGCACCAATTGTTATGGGGTAAGAGCTGTAGCTCTAAGTTGGTTTGTTAGCTATTTGTGTGATAGGCACCAAATGTTATGGGGTAAGAGCTGTAGCTCGAAGTTGGTTTGTTAGCTATTTGTGTGATAGGAACCAAATGTTATGGGGTAAGAGCTGTAGCTCTAAGTTGGTTTGTTAGCTATTTGTGTGATAGGCACCAAATGTTATGGGGTAAGAGCTGTAGCTCTAAGTTGGTTTGTTAGCTATTTGTGTGATAGGCACCAATTGTTATGGGTAAGAGCTGTAGCTCTAAGTTGGTTTGTTAGCTATTTGTGTGATAGGCACCAATTGTTATGGGGTAAGAGCTGTAGCTCTAAGTTGGTTTGTTAGCTATTTGTGGGATAGGCACCAATTGTTATGTGGTAAGAGCTGTAGCTCTAAGTTGGTTTGTTAGCTATTTGTGTGATAGGCACCACATGTTATGGGGTAAGAGATGTAGCTCTAAGTTGGTTTGTTAGCTATTTGTGTGATAGGCACCAAATGTTATGGGGTAAGAGCTGTAGCTCTAAGTTGGTTTGTTAGCTATTTGTGTGATAGGCACCAATTGTTATGGGGTAAGAGCTGTAGCTCTAAGTTGGTTTGTTAGCTATTTGTGTGATAGGCACCAATTCACCCAAACAAATGCAACCAAGTCATCTTTAGCTTCTACAAACTATGGTGTTCCTCAGGGATCCATATTGGGACCGCTACTATTTTTGCATATAAATGATCTTGTATACTCCTCTAATATATTAAAATTCAAATTGTTTGCTGATGACACTAATGCTTTTCATTATAACAGAACATCAACACATTGTGTGGAGTAGTTAATTCCGAACTTGTTAAAGTATCTAACTGGTTTCTCGCAAATAAAATTTCTAAAAATATGTCCAAAACACATTTTGTATTTTTTATTAGAAAAGTTCCCCCTGAAAATATTAACATAACCATGGATAACTCGGTACTAAACCAGCAAACATTTACTAAATTCCTATGAGTCATGAATGACAATCAACTTACTTGGAAACAACACGTAAATTATATATCAAATAAACTATCTAAAATATATGGTATATTATATAATGTAAGAGACCTGCTATCACAAAATATATATATATATCTTCAGTATTGTAATTTAGCTTGGGGTGCAGCAACTAATAATACTCTGAAACCACTAGTCACAATCCAAAAACTCGTAATTAGACAAATAACAAGATCAAGGTAAAACGAACATACTTTGCCATTATTCAAAACAACAGGTATTCTAAAACTTGGGGACATTCACACTTTAGAGAGTATGAAATGTATATATAGCCAATTAAAATTCCCAAATGTTATTGAATTTACTACTGCGTCATCGCCACCACGGTGGCTTATTCCAGCTTGGCATTTTTTTTTTTTTTTTTCTATATTCCAACTACTCCCTCTCGGGCATAGGCTGATAGCCTTTACACTCTACCGCTGAACACAGTGAGGCCCGTGAGGTCTTGTTCCAGTCTAGGGAGTGAGACATGCGAAGCACCTATTCAAGGCTCGAACCCAACTCCATCTCTGAAGCTGCTTCGCCTCTGCGCTTCACAGTCTCACTCCCCAGGCTCGGACCCTCACTCTCAGAACGCCACCTATTGAGCAATTAACCCTGTAGCATATTTTGAATATGGGAATATTCATACAGTGCTATTTAATCAGGGAACAATGAGGGTATTTTTGTTTTAGCGTTTCGGTGTGCTGTGGTAATGCACTGAAACTAGGTACAGCCCAAATTCCATCCCAATAATATCTTCCCATTGACATATTGGGATTCGAACCCGGGTCCATTGGATTACCAGCCTAGTGGCAAGACCATTCTGCCACACCTCCCCTATATGGTTGTATGTGGTGTGTGAAGTACAAGTTGAATATTACTGTAATGTTGGAAGTTGTTAGAGGTGTCTGTAACTAATGTTATCAACTTGACCATGTGCTATTATTCAGATTGTAAATGCGACATTGGTCTTCAGCACCTCTATTGTCCGTCCTTGTATAGAGGGGTTGGAAGGCAATATTTTGATTAGTGTCAAAGACATTCATGCGCTGGGGATCGAACTACCATCCTCCCACATTCCAAATACGCATGTTGCCCCCTCATCTACGCAGGCTCATATAATAAAAAAAACAAATAATAATAATAATAATAATAATAATAATACAAAATCAGTGCAAACTATGACAAACATGAAAGATACATGCTAAGAACAATAACTAATTAATAAAGAACACTGAAACTAACTAAAACAACAAAGCCAACTTTAAGAGTGAGATCGACTACACGCGTATAAAATAAGACCCCTGGCCCCACCCGAGGAATGACAGGAATTGATAGTGAAATATAGACGCAAATAATGGACAGGTGGGGGAGGGGAGAGGGGGATTGAAACGAGAGGGAGAGTGAGAGTGAGTGAGTGGGAGCGAGAGAGAGTGAGAGAGAGAGCGAGGGAGAGAAAACAGTGTGTGTATGTGTGAGAGGGGGGGGGGGGGGGGTTTGACAGTGACATGGAAACGGACGGAAAATGGGAGTGAGGAAGGGGGGTCGTGAGGATCGGGGGTGGGGGGGAGAGAGGGAGAGAGAGAGAGAGAGAGAGAGAGAGAGAGAGAGAGACAGAAAGTTATTTTCCACGCACGACCTCAGATGATTCTCTCTCTCTCTCTCTCTCCCTCTCTCTCTCTCTCTCTCTCTCTAAGTTCAATGACACCGTTCAGTATTAGCCAGAATACAAGATAAATAAGTAAATATATCTATGTATATTTATTCACACACTCAATATATATATATATATATATATTATATATATATATATATATATATATATATATATATATAGATAGATAGATAGAAACAGATATATAGATAAATAGATAGACATAATAAATAGATAGACAGATAGAAAGATATACAAATACAAAAATACCAATATACAAATTCTCAAAGCATACCGGTAATAGAAAACAGAGCCAGAAAATAAACCAGACGCAATAAAAACTTTCTTTGGGAAGTGGACGACATTTTTGCACCAACCAGACCAAATATATTTAAAATCATTATTTTTTTCCGAAAGGTAAAAAAAAAAAAAAAAATTAACGAAAACATGCCTGTTTATTTTTAACACTATCGCGCAAAATATTTACATGCTAAAACACAACAACATTAAGGAGGGATGGGCGTATTTATTGGTTTATATATTTATCTGTTTTATTATTTGTTGCTTAGTTTCCTCCCTAGATTTCTATCAAGCTTAAGGGGGGTGACCTGCCTTTGGTTATTTCTGTCCTTTTCTCTCTTTCTCTGGCTTGTATCCATTCGGCCCCATTCAGCCAACTATTTTAAGACGTTTATCCCCATCTAGGTGTCGATTTCTTCCTGACGAGCGATAGCGAGCCAGCATTATATAAAGAAATCCGGCTTCGCCGGAGAAATTTTTCTATCGAAAAATGTACAAATTTAGCCTGCTGTCAAACAAAAATTAAAAATATGCTGGCTCGCTACCGCTCACCAGTAAAAAAATTACACCTGGATGGGGATAAACGTCTTAAAACAGTAGGCTGAATGGGGCCAAATGGATACAAGGCAGAGAAAGATAGAAAAGGACAGAACAAAAACAGGTCACCCCCCTTAAACAAACATCCCCGAGACCCCCCCCCCCATTAAGATATAGTTGTACATTTTTCGATAGATAAATGTCCCGGCCGAAGGCCGGTTATTTCTATATTACAAGCTCGCTATCGCTCGCCAGAAATATACACCGACACTCAAATTGTACGAAAGGTCTTAATATTGACAAAGGAATGGGGCGAAAGGTAATACAATTGCCAAACTAATGGATCGAACCGAAAAATGTACACATTTATCTTGAGGGGGTGTTTTTCTAAGTTTGAGGGAGATCTAGCGAGGAAACTAAGAAATTAAGTTAATACATTAATATAACAGCCAAAAAGCAAGCACTACCCCCTTAAGAGTGTGTAGCTTGTTAGGAAGAGTTGACGTCAATAAAATACCCTCATTGTTCCCTGATTAAATAGCACTGTATGAATATTCCCATATTCAAAATATGCTATAGGGGTGCAATGCCTGGTGAGTTATCTGCTCAACAGGTGGCGTTGTGTGTAAGTGTGAGAGTCCGAGTGTAGGGGGTGAGACAGTGAAGCACGGGAACGAGGTGGCTTCAGAGATGGGGTCGTTTCGGGCCATGAGTGAGCACCGTGCCTCATGTGAAGGCAAGATGGCAGGTGCTCGTTGTACTCTACGTGCTTCACATGTCTCACTCCCTAGACTGGAACAAGACCTCACGGGCTTCACTGTTCATTGTAAAGCGGTGAATGTTAAGGCTCTCAGCCTATGCCCGAGAGGAAGTAAGTTGGAATATAGAAAAAAACAAAAAAAAAACAAAAAAAAAACAGATCAATTAACGGCTACATACAAACTACAATTTATATTCCATTACAGTAATATTTCTTCCATACGAAAGATGATGTGGAAGAACAGAACTTATGTAGGAAACTCTACATATATAAATAAATACATGCACAAAAGCTGAATGCAGGAAATGTATATATAATATATTAGTCAAGCTTTCTGTAATGATAGTGTGTTATCACATTATATCACCATGCTCTTTAATCTTAGTCATTTGTCCAACTATTCAAGGCATTACAAATAACAGCGAAGTACTAATCTATCTATCATTCTATTCCTCTATTTACCTACTCACCTCTCTATAAACACACACACACACACACACAATGAAACACACACTGTCTCACACACACACACACAATGAAACACACACAAACACTGTCACACACACACACACAATGAAACACACACAAACACACACAACTAAAAATATATATAAACGATACACTAGATCTATCTATTTCTCCTTCTACCTCTCTATCTACCCACTCACGTCCCTATCTACTACATTAAGGGGGGTCACCGGATTGTTTTTATCTTTATCTCCTTTTCGCTCTTGTCCTGGCTTGTATCCATTCAAAGGAGTACAAAGGAAATCAAGCAACAACAGATCTAGTGACCCTTCTAGGTTGCTTTTCCTCCAATACACTGAGGATCAAGTGTCCAAACAGTGGTTTAGAGTGGGTAAGGGAACATTGGAAAGGGAATTACTGCCCTGGAACTAATGTCCGTGACAGGATTAGGAAGTTAGTAGGGGACAGAAGGGTTAGTAACTGAGGGGGGGGATAAAATAAAGTTATTCATTTACAAACGCAGTCAGTTGCGGGTTTGATGCGAGATATTTGTCTAGGCGGAGTTTAAATGAATCAACGGTGATGCAGTCTATAACGTTTCGGGGAAGCCCATTCCACAAGTTGACAACTCGATTGATGAAGAAATTCTTAGATTCGTGTGAGTTAAAAGATTTACCAATAATTTTGCAACCGTTTCCCCGCGTGTAATTAGATTGGTCGATAGTGAAGTACTTACTACAGTTCATATTGTCGATGCCTTTGATGATTTTGAACACTTGAATTAAGTCACCTCTTAATCTGCGCTGGGTTAAAGGAAATAGATTTAATTCTCTAAGACACTCTTCGTATGGTTTGTTCTTTAGGCTAGGTATCATTTTGGTAACTCTACGTTGAACTCGTTCTAGCTTGTTTATATCTTTTTGGTAATAAGGGCACCAGGATTGAACGCAGTATTCCAGAAGAGGGCGGACTAAGGAATTGTAAAAGGTTAGGATAACTTCTTTGGATTTATGCTCAAATGACCTGCCTATAAAGCCAATTATTTTGTTTGCCTTCTTAACAACTTCTGAACATTGTTGACTCGGTTTTAGGTTACTCGATATTGTTACTCCCAGATCGGTTTCTCTGTTTACATTCTTAAGCTGAGTGCCATTCATCGAATAGTTTGCTTTCTCATTTAGGTATCCGATATGTAGTACTTTACATTTATCCGCATTGAAACTCATTTGCCAAATTTGGGCCCAACATGACAATTTATCTAGATTGTTGCATATCGTCAACTTGTTCTTTTGAGAGTACACTATTTGCAATTTTTGTATCGTCAGCAAATTTTGAGATTTTACAGGTGAGACCCTCATCTATGTCTTTGATGTAAATTAGAAAGATAATTGGTCCTAGTACCGATCCCTGGGGTACCCCGCTACTTACATTGGTCCATTTAGATGCCTTACCGTTTATGACTACTCTTTGCTTTCTGTCGCTGAGCCAATTTTCTATCCATTTCAACACACCGTCTTGTATTCCATGCGCTTTTAGTTTTAGAAGTAAACGTTTGTGGGGAACTTTGTCAAAGGCCTTTTGAAAATCAAGGTATATAATATCTACAGCTTTACTCTCATCGTAGAGGTTGAGGATATCGTGGAAGAAGTCTAAGAGGTTTGTTAAACAGGAACTTTTTTTACGAAAGCCGTGTTGAGTATCTTTAAGTATGTTATTTTCCTCTAAGTGATTTACGAGTCTGTCTCGTATGACCGTTTCTAGCATTTTACATACAACTGAGGTTAAGCTAATTGGACGATAGTTACTGGGTAGGGATTTGCTGCCTTTTTTTAATATCGGTGTTACGTTGGCTAGCTTCCACTGATCGGTCATAGTTCCAGACTGCAAGGATTTATTGAATAGTAATGTCAGTAGTTTGGAGAGCTCATCCTTAGCTTCCTTTAGAACTCTAGGCGAGATTGTATCAGGTCCAGGCGTTTTATTTACCTTGAGTTTATCTAAACAATTCAATACTTCTCTCTCTGTAACGGTGATATTGCTTAGAACATCTGAATTATCAATCTGAATCGGCGATGGTGTAAGGATATAACTGAGGTCTTCTGTTGTAAAAACTGATGCAAAGAAGGTATTGAGGGCATTACTCATTTGTACTTCGTCTTTGGTGTATTCTCCATTTTCATCGACTAACGGTCCAACAGTTGAAGTAACTACTTTTTTCTTTCTGATATAACTAGAGAATTCTTTCGGGTTTGTTTTACTTTGATTCGCAATATGTAACTCTAAGGTCTTTCTACTTTGCTTAATTAACTTTTTGGCTTTGCGTCGTAGCTCTACAAATTTCAGCCGTTCTTCGTCATTTTGTGAGGATTTTAATCTATCATTAGCAAATATTTTAGCAAGCAGGCAGTTTGAAATATCTTTATTCCACCATTTGGGCTGATCATTATGGCCTGGACGCCGTATTTTCGATGGTATGCAGTCTTGCACTGCTTTAGGTAAGTGGCTTTGAATAACTTCCAAGATGTATTTATGTCGTTATTGTTAATTAAAAAGCTCCAGTCAGTTTCTTTAAACATAGCTCTAAGTTTATGGAAGTTTGCTTTCTTGAAATTAGGGACTTTTTCGATGCTACTATTTGGTTCGTTACTAGTAAACTTTAAAGTGAAAGTTATCGTACGATGGTCGCTGTTACTGAATTCATCACCAACATTCAAATTCTCTATTAGTTCTTCTTTTGTTGCAAGTACAATGTCAAGAACGTTATTACCACGGGTCGGCGTTCGAACAAATTGATAAAGCGAACTCTCTTGCAAGTTCGTATACAAGTCATGTCCGGAGTGTGAAGTAAGAGTATCGCCCCACTTGGTCACAGGTAAATTAAAGTCGCCAAAAATTACGGTATCTTGTGAGTTACTTACATCTGCAATTTGTTCGTAAATTTCTCGGTCAGTTTGCACTGATTGAGCTGGAGGTCTGTATATTAATGCAAGTATTATTTTTGTACCTTTATTATTCTTTATTAGCACAAAAGATGCGTCGACGTTCACAATTTGAGGTTTTGACAAGAGGGTAGGGTTAAGACGTGCTTTGATATAAAGTAAAACGCCACCTCCATTTCGATTTATTCGGCTTTTCTCAAACATTACATAACCGGGAAGTGAATACTCTGCTAAAAAGTCTCTATCTTCTGTATTGAGCCAAGATTCTGTTATGCCAATCACATCATAATTTTCTGTAAACACTAGCTCCTCTAAATCTGAAAATTTATTGCGTATGCTACGAGCGTTTGCATAGAAAACCTTTAAATTTGTTATTTTAGAACTCACGCAACGCTCTTTAATAATATTTTTGGTTCTTGTCGGATCTACATTTATGTTCATGGCTGTCCTCGGTCCTCGCTGTCTTCGGTCCTTATCGCTGGTGGTCCTCTGTTGCCTCTGTTTTTTTCTTGGCGTTGGATGATTTATGTCACTGCTGCTTCTTCTCGGATGGCGTTTTTTTTATCCATGGCTGCGGACTGCTTTGTGTAGGAGACGACCCATGCGTGCTGAACCCACAGGGTTTAGATGAGTGCCATCCTTGCGGAACAGAGTTCGGCCCCATTCAGCCAACTGTTTTAAGATGTTTATCCCCATCCCGGTGTCGATTTCTTCCTGGCGAGCGATAGCGAGCCAGCATTGTATGGAGACATCCGGCTTCGCTGGAGACATTTTTCTATCGAAAAATGAACAAATTTAGCTTGCTGTCAAAACAAATATATATATATGCTGGATCGCTACCGCTCGCCAGGAAAATATTGACACTTGGATGGGGGTAACCGTCTTAAAACAGTAGGGTGAATGGGACCATATGGATACAAGCCAAAGAGAGAGGGAGAAAGAGAGAAAAAAGCGAGGTGGGCTCCCTTAAATACACATGCATTTACACAGGATATTATAATTACTGTTCTGTTTTGTTCTACTCGTACATGACTTAAGGCATGAGTGGTGGAGGAATTGTGCTTAATGGTGTGTGTGTGTGTGTGTGTGTGTGTGTGTGTGTGTATGTGTGTGTGTGTGTCTGGGTGTGTGTGTGTGTCTGTCTGTGTGTGTGTGTATGTGTGGGTGTGTGTGTGTGTGTCTGGGTGTGTCTGTGTGTGTGTGTGTGTCTGGGTGTGTGTGTGTCTGGGTGTGTGTGTGTGTGTGTCTGGGTGTCTGTCTGTGTGTGTGTGTGTCTGTCTGTGTGTGTGTGTGTGTGTGTGTGTGTTACTCAGTTCTTAGTTAGTTACTTGTTCGTCAAGGGGAATCCACGCAATGCGAGCTAAGCTCATTATTATCGCGCCTCCTTAACTGGGAATGTATTGCGTGAAATGCATGTTAAGTGTTTTATGTACTGTTGGAATGGCTGTGGATGTGTGTGTAATCTGTATTTAGCCAATTGGCGACATCGGAAACGAAGCCTTAGGGTGGATCTGTATGGTACCTTTCTCACTATAGACGGTACCGTCTCGCCCGAAGGCTTAGGTAGCCATCAGCTTAGGTGAACCATATGATACCCATCTCGCCTTCTACCATTTTTGCCAACCCCAGATGGGACGTCACAACGTCGTCCACTTATTCCAGGTACCTATTTACAGCTAGGTGAACTGAGGCTAACACATGAAAGGAGACAAGCCCAATTTGTCTCCGCCCGGCCGGGGATTGAACCCCCGACCCCTCGTGTGTGAGACGAGAGCTCTACCTACTAGGCTACTGTGTGTGTGTGTGTGTGTGTGTGTGTGTGTGTGTTGTGTGTGTGTGTGTTGTGTGTGTGTGTGTGTGTGTGTGTGTGTGTGTGTGTGTGTGTGTGTGTGTGTGTGAAGACAGAGGCAAAAAATTATCGACCAGTTGCCTTAACCTCCCACATTATTAAGGTCTTGGAGAGAATAATGGTTAAGAACATGGCTCAATATCTCGAACAAAACAACAAAATGAACCAAGACCAACATGGTTTTCGCACTGGGCGTTCATGCCTCTCCCAACTGCTTGCCCACTATGAAACAATTTTAGAAAAGCTGGAATATAACAAAAATGTTGATGTGGTCTATCTTGATTTCGCAAAAGCCTTTGACAAGGTAGACCACGGCATTTTGTTACACAAGATAAGACAAATGGGCATTACTGGAAAGCTCGGGATGTGGCTGCACTCGTTTCTTACTGACAGGGAGCAGTGTGTAGCGGCTAGCGGTGCAGTGTCTCGGCCGTCGGTGGTCAACAGTGGGGTGCCACAGGGATCGGTCCTTGGACCTCTGCTATTTCTGATCCACATATCCGACATAAACAGACACGTCTTACACTCGTCTGTAGCTTCTTTTGCCGATGACACCAGGGTACTGAAGGAAGTTTCCTCAGTATCGGATGCCGAAAAATTACAAACTGATCTGGCATCACTTTACTCATGGGCAGAGCATAATAACATGTCCTTCAACGACAACAAATTTGAGCATATACATTACAGTTCAGGGGGAATCAATTACAATGCACACACGTTTGCAGCACTGGACGGTTCACATATAGACACCAAGGAGTATATAAGAGACCTAGGAATTACCCTCAGTTGTGATGGAAACTTTACCCAACATATACAAAATGTGGTAAAGAAGGCACGAAGCCAGGCTGGCTGGGTCCTTCGCACTTTCCGGACACGTGAAAGGCTTCCTATGCTGACGTTATACAAGTCACTCATGATACCATTGCTAGAGTATTGTTGTCAGCTGTGGAGTCCGTGGCGAGCAGGAGTGAAGCAGTCACTTGAAACAGTACAACGATCTTTCACCGATAGAATATCTGACGTCCGGCATTTAGACTACTGGGCAAGGTTACGTGAACTTGACCTTTACTCACTAGAAAGGCGTAGAGAAAGGTACGCTATATTATACATTTACAAAATATTGACCGAAAAATCTGTAAATAACTTGAATATACGGTTTAGCATCCACCAACGACGGGGTCGGCTCTGCCATATTGAAAGGATATACCCCAGAGCAAGTACAAGAATCAAGACGCTCAAAGAAAACGCTTTTGCTATAAGAGGGCCACTCCTTTTAAATGCACTGCCCAGACACCTGCGTGACTCAACGGAACATAACCTTGAACGTTTCAAGAACCAACTAGATAAATTCCTACGGATAATACCCGATCAACCCAAGCTGCCACATTACCACCTCTGCGCTGCCAGCAACAGCATCATAGACCAGATGGCGAAGAGACGAGCAGACGGGTTATACTAGTGGCGGCGCATCAGCGTGGCCACGGGCAGCAACTACCGCCTGAAACTACTCACCACACGAACCACAGGTGTCTGGGTGTGTGTGTGTGTGTGTGTGTCTGGGTGTGTGTGTGTGTGTGTGTGTGTGTGTGTCTGGGTGTGTGTGTGTGCCTGCCTGTGTGTGTGTGTGTGTGTCTGTCTGTGTGTGTGTGTGTGTCTGTGTGTGTGTATGTGTGTCTCTCTCTCTCTCTCTGTTTGTGTGTGTGTCTCTCTCTTCCTGTGTATGTGTGTGTGTTTGTGTGTATATATGTGTGGTGTGTGTGTGTGAGAGAGAGTGTGTGTGTTTGTGGTGGGGGTCATCATTGATCATATATTTAACCATTTACATAACTTATACTTCTAATAAGCCGCAATCAAGGCCACATACATTATATAACCACATTTATATTTCCTCAACAAATGTCATGAAGGATTACATAAATATTTAAACATATAATATTATAAAACATTTAGGTTATCCTCTGCTAACATGTTTTATTTATATAAATGTATATAATGTAATGCGCTTTTCATATTTAATTTTTGTCTCCCCCTCTGTCTGGTTTATGATCTCTCTCTCTCTCTCTCTCTCTCTCTCTCTCTCTCTCTCTCTCTCTCTCTATATATATATATATATATTCACTAAAACAATATCCTACACATAAACAGCCACGCATATAAACTACGACTACCTTACCAAATTTCACACACACACACACACACGAAGTTCACCAAAATGCATAAACCCAGGCTTAAAAAATATATAATAACGGTTCTGGGTGACGAAAGAGAAAGTCGACACCATTTGTTTTCACTACTTCAGTTACGTGTTTTTGTGGGTACAGTATATACTTTTTGTGAATGAGTGTGTGTGTGTGTGTGTGTGTGTGTGTGTGTGTGTATGTGTGTGTGTGTGTGTGTGTGTGTGTGTGTGTGTGTGTGTGTGTGTGTGTGTGTGTGTGTGAGGAGAGAGAGAGCGAGAGAGAGAGAGAGAGAGAGAGAGAGAGAGAGAGAGAGAGAGAGAGAGAGAGAGAGAGAGAGAGAGAAAGAGATAGATAGATGGATAGAGAGAGAGAGGGAGAGAGAGAGAGAAAGAAAGAGCGAGAGCGAGTGTGTGTGAGAGTGAGAATGAGAGAATGAGTGTCAGGGTCTAGTGTTTTTCTACATATAAACTAGCCATGCAGTCATACACGCGCGTACACAAACACACATACACTATGATATAAACGATAAAAACACATATTTATCTAAACACGATACCGTACAAGGTAGTACACAATAAAACATTAAACGTTTAACAACGTATACGTCAAGTTATTCTCAAAACCTAACCCCCCCCCCCCCCCACCCCACACACACATGCATACATAGGCACAAAACACACATCTAACACAGGCTCGCACTCACAGGAAAAATCTCTCTCTCTCTCTCTCACACACACCCACACCCACACACACACACACACACACATTCACAACAAAAACATACATATATACCAACACCCACACACACACACACTCACACCCCTAACTATAGCCCATTCATTATACATAGGCCATAAATCCTGACCACTATCCTCTGTAACTCAAAAAGAGCTACACCAAAGGGGCTGCACATTTCCACACCTATTCTATGATCCATAGGCCTAATCTTTCTAAATTGCAGGCTCGCTATTGCTTGCCAGGAAAAAATCAACACTCAAGTAGCACGAACGGTCTTATTATTGACAAAGAAACGGGCCGAAAGGTCTTGAAATCGCCAAACTAATGGGTCGAACGTCTACAAATTTACAAATTATTGGGACTAAACAAAAAGGTGAAGGGGGTCTAGGAAAAAAAATCCTAAGTGTTTATCTCGACAAAACTTAAGATAAAAGTGTGATACCTTTCTAATTCAATAAACTGTACCGATATAAAACAAATACCTAGCCTGAGTAAAAGTTAGGTCAACTACCAAACAATTAAACATATAAATAAATAAACAAACAAATAAATATAATACAATAAAAATATAATAAATAAAACTGTCACATCATGTATAATTACACAAGCTCGAGGAGTGGTATTTTGTTTAGTAGGTGTGTGTGTGTGTGTGTGTGTGTGTGTGTGTGTGTGTGTGTGTGTGTGTTAATAAGAATACAAATAATTATTATTATAATAATAATAATAATAATAATATTAGCATTGGCGTGTGTATGTGTGATAGGGAGTGAAAAATACATGCATACATAGATAGATAGATATATAGAGAGTGAGAGTATGTGTGCGACGAGGCAAAGGTAGAGAAGGCAAAAATTGATCGTAATTTTTCGCATCTCACATAGCCTACCAAGAAATATTTACCTCAATACATTCCAATTCAGCCAAATAAAAACAAGTGTAATTTATTGTTAAGCGAGGTCAAAACATCATTGTTATGGAGCCGATATTGTTGTGGTTATCCCTCTTTCTTTCTCTCTTATTATTCCCATTTTCTGTGCCACACCTGGGGGACTTCGTAGCCTTGTATAGGGAGATTCTATCCATACTCTGTTATTCATATCCGCCATGTTGGAAACGTTGTGCTCGATTCGGTCTGTTTCCAAATGTACATCACGGATCAAGATATTGGTGTTACACACACACACACACACACACACACACACACACACACACACACACACACACACTCACTCACTTTAAAGCAATACAATGAACGGTTGCGACATTGTATGTTGTTGGTGATGCCAGGGTTAGCAAGGTATTGTCTCAAAGTATTGCTCTCACTCTCACTCTCTCTCTCACCCAGGGGAACCACGCCCAGGGTGCGCTCAACCCACCCACCCACTCACACATAGGTTCGCCCATCTACCCACACCCACACACATATCCAACTACACACACACACACACACACACACACACACACACACACACACACAAACACAGTCACACACAAAATATACTGTATGTACACTTTGTTTTAACACACAAAACACTTAGAGTGGTATTCTTAAACAACTCCTTCACTTCACAGCGCTGTTAATGGACGAAAAAACATGAAAAATTATGTTACCTTGATAAATGTGCTTGCTAATCCGTGTAATCTCTATAAACAACACTCATACCCACACTAGTCGTTCGGTATCAGGCGCTGTGAAGGGAAAGACATTTTTAAGAATAAGAGTCTTAGCCCCTTGAAGATAATAACGCGTTTTAAGGGGAGGTTTTTAGTTTTGTCCCTAGATATCCTTCAAGCTTAAGATTACACCTCCTTGAGCCCCTTTCAAGATAAATTTGTACATTTTTCGGTAGAAAAATGTCCCGGCTGAAAGCCGGTTCCTCTTAAATTACAGGCTCGCTATCGCTCGCCACGATAAAATCGACACCTAAATGGCACGAAAGGTCTTAACATTGACATAAATGGGTTGAAAGTTCTTAAAATCGTCAAAATTATGGGGCAAACGTCTTAAAATTAGGAAAAACAATGGGGCTAAACATGAGGGAGAAAGGGGTAAAGAAAAAAATCCCTCAAGTGGAAATCTCCCCTTTAAAAGTGTATTCTGGCTATCATTAGACGATTCTATTCAGCTTAGAAAGAATGTGTGGAGAGTCAGGTAGGTGCCTTGCGGAGTTGGTTTTAACTCCGTAGATTTCTTGGGGTACTTAGTAAGTTGCATACAATCGTCTACTAAGGAAGAAAAGTGACCTCGAGTACTGATCGAGTTAAGGGGAAGTTTTTAGTATATGTCCTAGACCTCCATCAAGCTTGAAATTACACCCCCTAGACCCCCTTTCAAGATAAATTTGTAATTTTTCGGTAGAAAAATGTCCCGGCCGGTTTCTCTTAAATTACAGGCTCGCTATCGCTCGCCATGAAAAAACGACACCTAAATGGCACGAAAGCTCTTGATATTGATATAGAAATGGGACGAAAGGTTTTAGTATCGACAAACGAGACAGTAATTTTAAGAAAAACCGGCCTTCTGCCGGAATTGTTTTCCATCGAAAAATGTAAACAATTATCTTGAAGGGGAGTCTATGGAGTGTTTATTTAAGCTTGATGAAGGTCTAACTAGGAAACTAAAACATAAATGAATATATAAATATAGAGACTCCCAAAAATAACCACATAATTATCAGGGTATAGCTATCGTGCAAGGCCAAATGTCACAGGAATATTTTACATGCGGCTACACTAAATATTGCATAGGTACGGAATTCCGGCACTCCCAAATAAGAGGGGGTGTCAGTCTTGGGGCCAATTACCGCGAGGTGTCTTCTTTTCGAAATAAGGGTGCGTCTGAGGAATGGGTGAAAGCTTGGTTTAGGAGTGCTGGACTAATTCATGGTCTCTCCAAATCATTCTTTCTCATTCTCTCTCTCACAAACATACATACATACATACATACACACACACACACACACACACAGACACACACACACACACACACACACACACACACACGCACACAAACACACATACACACCCACATATACATACACACACATACACGCACACACACACACACACATATACATTTTTTTTTTTTTTTTTTTTTTTTTTTTCCAACTACTCCCTCTCGGGCATAGGCTGAGAGCCTGTACATTCCACCGCTCAACACGGTGAAGCCCGTGAGGTCTTGTTCCAGCCTGGGGAGTGAGACATGTGAAGCATCCACCATGGCTCAAAGCAGCTCCATCTCTGAAGCGGCCGGTTGCTTCGCCCAAGTGCTTCACCGTCTCACCCTCCAGACTCAGACCCTCACTCTCAGAATGCCACCTATTGAGCAGTGAACTCACTAGGCATTGTCCCCCTGTAACATATTTTGAATATGGGAATATTCATACAGTGTTATTTAATCAGGGAACAATGAGGGTATTTTTTTGGCATTTCGGTGGGCTTTGTGGTAATGCACTGATACTAGGTACAGCACAAATTCAATCCCAATAATATCTTCCCATTGACATATCGGGATTTGAACCCGGGTCCATTGGATTACCAATCCAGTGGCATGACCACTCCACCACACCTCCCCTACACACACATACACACACACACATACACGCACACACACACCCACACATATACATACACACACACACACACACACACACACACACGTAGCCTAGTAGGTAGAGCTCTCGTCTCACACACGAGGGGTCGGGGGTTCAATCCCCGGCCGGGCGGAGACAAATTGGGCTTGTCTCCTTTCATGTGTTAGCCTCAGTTCACCTAGCTGTAAATAGGTACCTGGAATAAGTGGACGACGTTGTGACGTCCCATCTGGGGTTGGCAAAAATGGTACAAGGCGAGATGGGTATCATATGGTTCACCTAAGCTGATGGCTACCTAAGCCTTCGGGCGAGACGGTACCGTCTATAGTGAGAATGGTACCATACAGATCCACCCTAAGCCTTCGTTTCCGATGTCGCCAATTGGCTAAAATACAGACTACACACACATCCACAGCCATTCCAACAGTACATAAAACACTTAACATGCATTTCACGCAATACATTCCCAGTTAAGGAGGCGCGATAATAATGAGCTTAGCTCGCATTGCGTGGATTCCCCTTGACGAACAAGTAACTGAGTAACACACATATATACACACACATACACACACACACACACACACATATACATACACACACACACACACATACACGCACACACACACACACACACCCACATATACATACACACATACACACATACACAAACACACATACAAACACACACACACCCACAGTACAGAAGGAAAGGGTTAACCACAAAATGTCATCTACATAGTTAAAATTGTCCTTGTCAACACGGGGCCACAAAAAATAAATAAATAAACAATGAAATAAATAACTCTCTCTCTCTCTCTCTCCTAAAAGTAGCCTCAAACAGAAAAAAAGTCAGCGTCCAGACAGTGATAGCCACGAGAGTCATATCCAAGTCTGCCTTCCCTTGTTCAACTCGGCCTGACACTCAAAAGGTTGCCGCTGAGAGACAGACTGACAGACAGATATGTACCGAAACTTGGGTTGTTGGTTTTTATTGTGTTTTGCCTATACTGTATATCTATCTATCTATCTATCTATAAGGCCAAACCAGTATTAATAAATCCAATAACACTAACATACCACCTATACTACAATAAACTAGTGCCCCCCCCCCCCCTCTGTACTGAAAGGGTTAAACCACACTACACTAGATGTCCCCTTCCCTTTATGGGGAGATGGGTCGTTTATCTGGTCCCCCTTCTTCCTCATGTTTAGCCCCATTATTTTTCAGATTATAAGAGGTTCAGCCCGGCGATTTTAAGACCTTTCGCCCAATTTCTTTGTCATTATCATGACTTTTCGTGTCATTTAGGTGTCGATTTTTTCCTGGCGAGCGATAGCGAGCCTGTAGTTTAAGAGCAACCGGGACAATTTTCTATCGAAAAATGTACAAATTTATCTTGAAGAAGTGTCTCAGGCGGATTTTGTTTAAGCTTGATGGAGGTCTAGGGAGGAAACTAAATACCTCCCCTTAAGCTTGATGGAGGTCTAGGGAGGAAACTAAATACCTCCCCTTAAGCTTGATGGAGGTCTAGGGAGGAAACTAAATACCTCCCCTTAAGCTTGATGGAGGTCTAGGGAGGAAACTAAATACCTCCCCTTAAGCTTGATGGAGGTCTAGGGAGGAAACTAAAGAGAATAAACAAAACAGACACATAAATTAACAAATATACACGCCCATCCCCCTTATTAACCCCTTCTATACCGGTGGCGTCATTTTCACTTTATATTGGCTACTATTAGGCGATGTTATTCAGCTTAGGAAGGACGTCTACCAATTAAAAAGCTACATACTATCTCAATTAATCCTTTTAGCTACCATATATCCTTCCTAAGCTACTTAAAATCGTCTAATTGTAGCTGAAATCAAATACAAAACACGTCACCGGTACAGAAGGGGTTAAACCCCTAGTGAGGAAATTATCTCCAGACCAATTAGCCTTCCTCCTAACTGTGGCCTCCCTGGTGGGGTGTGGGGGGGCTGCTCCCTCGTCTCCATGGCAACAACAACGACACCATAACAATTGGGCTATATACTATTTCAGTCATCAAAGGCGCGTTTTTAGCTCCAAACGCGGAATTTTGACTTTGGACCATCATCGGGTCTGGTTTGGGTTCAAGATACATGTTCTTCTTGTTTATACATTTTAGCAATAACACAACATAATTGACACAAATCTAGTAGTCCCGACCAGTATAGTCTCTCATAATACAATCTAGTAGTCCCGACCAGTATAGTCTCTCATAATACAATCTAGTAGTCCCGACCAGTATAGTCTCTCATAATACAATCTAGTAGTCCCGACCAGTATAGTCTCTCATAATACAATCTAGTAGTCCCGACCAGTATAGTCTCTCATAATACAATCTAGTAGTCCCGACCAGTATAGTCTCTCATAATACAATCTAGTAGTCCCGACCAGTATAGTCTCTCATAATACAATCTAGTAGTCCCGACCAGTATAGTCTCTCATAATACAATCTAGTAGTCCCGACCAGTATAGTCTCTCATAATACAATCTAGTAGTCCCGACCAGTATAGTCTCTCATAATACAATCTAGTAGTCCCGACCAGTATAGTCTCTCATAATACAATCTAGTAGTCCCGACCAGTATAGTCTCTCATAATACAATCTAGTAGTCCCGACCAGTATAGTCTCTCATAATACAATCTAGTAGTCCCGACCAGTATAGTCTCTCATAATACAATCTAGTAGTCCCGACCAGTATAGTCTCTCATAATACAATCTAGTAGTCCCGACCAGTAGTCTCTCATAATACAATCTAGTAGTCCCGACCAGTATAGTCTCTCATAATACAATCTAGTAGTCCCGACCAGTATAGTCTCTCATAATACAATCTAGTAGTCCCGACCAGTATAGTCTCTCATAATACAATCTAGTAGTCCCGACCAGTATAGTCTCTCATAATACAATCTAGTAGTCCCGACCAGTATAGACTCACCTAATACAATCTAGTAGTCCCGACCAGTATAGTCTCTCATAATACAATCTAGTAGTCCCGACCAGTATAGTCTCTCATAATACAATCTAGTAGTCCCGACCAGTATAGTCTCTCATAATACAATCTAGTAGTCCCGACCAGTATAGTCTCTCATAATACAATCTAGTAGTCCCGACCAGTATAGTCTCTCATAATACAATCTAGTAGTCCCGGCCAGTATAGTCTCTCATAATACTAAAATAACTTGAGCAATCGAGTTGAAGGGGGGTGACCTGCTTTTTTTCTCTCCTTTTATATCTTTCTCTGGCTTGTATCCATTCGGCCCCTTTCAGTCTACTGTTTTAAGACGTTTATCCCCATCTAGGTGTCGATTTTTTCCTGGCGAGCGATAGCGAGCCAGCATTGTTTGGAGAATTCCGGCTTTGCCGGAGAAATTTTTCTAACGAAAAATGTACAAATTTAGCCTGCTGTCTAGAACACTTGAAAAATATATGCTGGCTCGCTACCGCTCGCCAGGAAAAAATTGACACCTGGATAGTGATAAACGTCTTAAAACAGTAGGCTAAATGGGGCCAAATGGATACAAGCCAAAGAAGGAGGGAAAAAAAAGCAGGTCACCCCCCTTAAATTTCTACCACTTGAAAACAATCCAAAAGTAAGTCGGTGTGGACATTTACAGTTATTCTAGAGATACAAAAGGCTAGGCTCACACAAATTCAGGATACGCCATAACGGAAAGACTAAAGTTATCTAAAGTTACTGTACCATAGATGTAACGCTAAAAACCCGGTAAAATACAGGGCATATTACACTATCACCGTCAGCTACCCCTCTGCTACTGGTGATGAATGTATAGGGGTGGGGGTGGGGGTGGGGGGGAGGGAGGAGGGAGGAGGAGATGGAAGGAGGAGGAGGAGGAGGAGGAGGAGGAGGAGGAGGAGAGAGGGAGGGAGGGAGGAGGAGGAGAAGGACGAGGGAGAGAGGGGTGGGTGGATTCCAGTTATATCGTAAATTACCTATGTTTAGCCAGTGTTTTTACCCTCACATCGTTGGCAGGGTTAATAGGGCCTTACGGTCATCACGGAGAGAATTAATGCACAGGGCCATCTTCTTGACTTACGGGACTGGTGTTGGGGCTATCCTGTGCGCTACTATAGTTTGTTCATTATTCTAAGGCCACACATCCCAACCCCAACCTCTCGTAACTCAAAAAGGACTTGAGTTATCGAGCGAATATTTCTACCATTTGGGAAGAGTCAGCCAGGGAATAGGTGTGGACATTTACAGCCTATTTGCTTTGGCCCTTTTTGAGTTATAGAGGATAGAGTTCATATGTCTGGCCTACCTATAATGAAAGACCTATACTGTATACTGTACACTGGGAGATTCATAATGTATTAGCTTCGGTTCATTTATGCTATCTAATAAATATCTACTGACACTGCTTCATAGCTAGAATTTAATATACACACGATGGCAGGAACACACACACACACACACACACATATATAAAGAGAGAGAAATAGAGAGAGAGAGAGGGAGAGCGCGAGTAAGAGAGTGAGAATGGGTGAGTGAGGGAGATATACGAGAAAGAAGAGAGAGAGAGTGTGAGCGTGAACCCGTGTTGGTGTGAGCCCAGGTTGAGGGGCCGGGGGATGACTCCACCAAAACACCGTCACACCACACAGGCCACATCAAAAATAATACACAAGAAAGTGAAACGTGAAAAGTGTTACGAATGTGAAATGTTCGAGTGAAAATATATATCAACTGTGACTGTCAACGCGGAAGTCTGCTGATATATATATATATAGTATATGTTGGTGGTGTAACGGTTTAGATGCGTATAATGCTGGGTGTGGTGTCCCGAGTTCGAATCCCAGGAGGACCATATGCTTTCATTAGTTTATTGAAGTACATTGGAGTTTGTAATGGATGATTAATGTTAAGAACGGGGTGTTCCTTAATTATTAGGCTATACTAAAACTAAATAACACAAACAGAAGGACATAAATAAATACATATATGGAAATATATGAATAACGAAATGGTTAATTATAACAACAATCTGACTTATTGAAACGTTACTAAAAGCAAAGAGAATATTTATTGAATTTGTTAAAGTGAAACTCAATACTTGATCCCAACTGTACATGTGTGTGTGTGTGTGCGTGTGTGTGTGTAGATATTTTCAGTACTCGTGTCGCACCTTCATAAACATATAGCGTCGCTGACCTCTTTATTAATCAATGTTGCGTGTGAATGTGAAAGTTAATGGAGTTACTCTCAAAAGTCATGCTTTACCGTCATAAATGTAACTTTTATTATTTAGTAATAAATAATATATATATACAGTATATATTTAAT
The DNA here is from genome assembly GCA_032716605.1 of Paralithodes platypus. NCBI lineage: Eukaryota > Metazoa > Arthropoda > Malacostraca > Decapoda > Lithodidae > Paralithodes > Paralithodes platypus. Next base: position 12,528,055 of record CM064570.1, on the reverse strand, counting down.
TATATATATATATATATATATATATATATATATATATATATATATATATATATATATATATATATATATATATATATATATATATATATTGGTATATATTAGTAATTAGTTTTTGCATTAAGTAATTATACAAAACTTTCATATTAAATCATTGATCAGCTTTGTCGAGAAGTAATTATATCTAAATAAGGTATGTCAAGAGAGTTACAATCGCCAACTGTTAATGGTCAACATGATTTCGCCAACTTTTCAGTGATCTTTGACACTGGTATCGGAAACTAAGATAGATAGATTTAGGTTACATAATTATATATATACAGGATTATTTATTATACACCTTACCCAATAAATTACTAGACCACCATTGACGATTAAGGGAGCTCACCTCGCTTTATTTATCTTTCTCTTCCTCTCTCTTTGGCTTGTATCCATTGGGCCTCATTCAGCCTACTGTTTTAAGACGTTTACCCCCATCCAGGTGTCAATATTTTCCTGGCGAGCGGTAGCGAGCCAGCATACATATATTTTTGTTTTGACTGCAAGCTAAATTTCTAAATTTTTCGACAGAAAAATGTCTCCGGCGAAGCCGGATTTCTCCATACAATGCTGGCTCGCTATCGCTCGCCAGGAAGAAATCGACACCTGGATGGGGATAAACGTCATAAAACAGTTGGCTGAATGGGGCCGAATGGATACAAGCCAGGGAAAGAGAGAAAAGGAGAGAACGATAAACAAAAAACGGTGACCCCCCTTAATGTTGAAATATATCAGACCAGCATTGACGATTAATGTTGATATATATATATATATATATATATATATATATATAAATGCTCGAGTGACGCCAGCTTTACACATGAGCAACACCCGGATGCCATAGTCTCATAATATTCCTAACCCCTTTCACCACCATGACGTCATTTCCATCATATTCCTAACCCCTTTCACCACCATGACGTAGTAATTTCCATCATATTCCTAACCCCTTTCACCACCATGACGTAGTAATTTCCATCATATTCCTAACCCCTTTCACCACCATGATGTCATTTCCATCATATTCCTAACCCCTTTCACCACCATGATGTCATTTTCATCATATTCCTAACCCCTTTCACCACCATGATGTCATTTCCATCATATTCCTAACCCCTTTCACCACCATGACGTCATTTCCATCATATTCCTAACCCCTTTCACCACCATGACGTCATTTCCATAATATTCCTAACCCCTTTCACCACCATGACGTCATTTCCATCATATTCCTAACCCCTTTCACCACCATGACGTAGTAATTTCCATCATATTCCTAACCCCTTTCACCACCATGATGTCATTTCCATCATATTCCTAACCCCTTTCACCACCATGACGTAGTAATTTCCATCATATTCCTAACCCCTTTCACCACCATGACGTAGTAATTTCCATCATATTCCTAACCCCTTTCACCACCATGACGTAGTAATTTCCATCATATTCCTAACCCCTTTCACCACCATGATGTCATTTCCATCATATTCCTAACCCCTTTCACCACCATGATGTCATTTCCATCATATTCCTAACCCCTTTCACCACCATGACGTAGTAATTTCCATCATATTCTGGTTACCATTCGACGATTTTCTTTAGCATAAAATCTCCCTCGACGACTCATATGGGTAAAATGCGATCTCTATAAACCCTCCTGGTGACACAGATCCTTCGTAAACTGCATAAAATCGTCTAAATATAACCAGCATCAACGGTAAAAGACGTCAAGGGGTTAAACTTAACCTATTTTATATTGTGGAAGTATATCTCTGGAAACAAATTTATGAATGTAATTTTCTATGCATCAACTACAAAAATACAGTGTATATACTATTCAGTGAAAAGCCAGTTCTACATACAAATACCCAGTACAGTCGCGCTAATAAGTAATGTCCCGGCACCAAGTATGTTTAGATCAATAATTGGTATCAGCCATATCTAAGCTTCATTTCTTCATATCGAGTGAAATATACAAACCTGTTCCTACACTTACCCATCCTATTCAACACCTGACAGACATTAATACAGCACAGAGCGAGCAACACGTAATAACACCTGTTCCTACACTTACCCACCCTATTCAACATCTGAGACATTGAGCGAGCAAAACGTAATAACACCTGTTCCATTTACCCATCCTATTCAACATCTGACAGACATTAATACAGCACAGAGCGAGCAAAACGTAATAACACCTGTTCCTACACTTACCCACCCTATTCAACATCTGAGACATTGAGCGAGCAAAACGTAATAACACCTGTTCCTACATTTACCCACCCTATTCAACATCTGACAGACATTAATACAGCACAGAGCGAGCAAAACGTAGTAACACCTGTTCCTACACTTACCCACCCTATTCAACATCTGACAGACATTAATACAGCACAGAGCGAGCAAAACGTAATAACACCTGTTCCTACACTTACCCACCCTATTCAACATCTGAGACATTAATACAGCACAGAGCGAGCAAAACGTAATAACACCTGTTCCTACACTTACCCACCCTATTCAACATCTGACGGACATTAATACAGCACAGAGCGAGCAAAACGTAATAACACCTGTTCCTACACTTACCCACCCTATTCAACATCTGACAGACATTAATACAGCACAGAGCGAGCCAAACGTAATAACACCTGTTCCTACACTTACCCACCCTATTCAACATCTGACAGACAATAATACAGCACAGAGCGAGCCAAACGTAATAACACCTGTTCCTACACTTACCCACCCTATTCAACATCTGACAGACATTAATACAGCACAGAGCGAGCAAAACGTAATAACAGCTGGGACATGACTTATTAGCGCGACCGTACATATAAATAAATCCAATTGGTTATAACTGCATACAGAAACACATAGGAGGTTCACGAATTCTTAAGAGTGGGCTAGAAACTATGGTATCCGAGTGTACTTAAGGGAGCCCACATCGCTTTTTTTGTTCTCTTTCTCTCCCTCCTCTCTTTGGCTTGTGTCCATGCGGCCCCATTCAGCCTACTGTTTTAAGACGTTTACCCCCATCCAGGTATCAATATTTTCCCGCGAGCCAGCATATATATTCTTTTGTTTTGACAGCAAGTTAAATTTGTACATTTTTCGATAGAAAAATGTCTCCGGCGAAGCCGGATTTCTCCATACAATGCTGGCTCGCTTTCGCTCGCCAGGAAGAAATCGACACCTGTATGGGGATAAACGTCTTAAAACAGTTGGCTGAATGGGGCCGAATGGATACAAGCCAGGGAAAGAGAGAAAAGGAGAGAAAGAGAAAAAACAAATGTGACCCCCCTTAATCATTACATGATAATATACTCCGGTGTCAATCGTACTAATGTTCCTTCCATACATGAATTCACCTAGTGCATACACATTAATACAAATTCACCTAGTGCATACACATTAATACAAATTAACTGAACAATTGATTCCTCACTAATATTCCTGCCATACTTAAAATCATCTAGTGTATGCAAATTAATGTGGGCAACTGTACAGCTGGTTCCTACTACCCGGAACACCTCATCATCACACACCCCAGCAGAAGAAGGCGTCAGCGGCGGCCTTACCACCATCAGCCCCCGGGGTAAACAAGGAAGTGCCCGCCAAAAACCTCATAACCTAAGACTTACGAGGCCACTTAAAGTTAATTATCACGTGGCATTAACCCTAGCTTATCCGTGTGTGTGTGTGTGTGTGTGTGTGTGTGTGTGTGTGTGTGTGTGTGTGTGTGTGTGTGTGTCTCTCTCTCTCTCTCCCCCACCCCACCAACACCACCACCACTTCTGATTCGCCATTATATTTTGGTGGTATGTGTGTGTGTGTGTGTATAATAATAATAATAATAATTAACGGTTTATTCACAAAAGCAGCCCGAAGGCTGAAAATATACAAGGAAGTTGATACATAGTTAAAATTAAAATTAAAATTAAAATTAAAATTGACACAAGAGCTAACAGGCTAATTTACAATGAAAAATATGTATATAATTTATTGATTGTTTAAGACCTTAATTATTGAAGGAATGGCGCTGTTCTTGTAGCGGTCAGTCCGTGGTGCTCTTACGGGGACAATACGGTTGAAGTGGCGAACAGCGCGTAGAGGAGGAGGGGCGTCGGGCGGTAGTAGGTGCCGGTGTCTGGGGTTGTTTAGTAGTTTGCTGGAGAACTGCTGAAGGTGTTGTTCGTAGAGGTTAGATATGGCGAGGACGTTAATTAGGTTACATGCATCTTGGTAAGTGGTGTAGTTGGCCCCTAACATTATTCTGAGTGCTCTCTTCTGAATTTTTTCTAATTTATTTCTTTGGGTTAAGTTGAGAGAGGATGACCAAACGGGTGAAGCATAGCAGAGTTTGGGTAATATAAAAGATTTGTATAAAAGTAGCATGTCATCTCTGGGAACCCCTAGTTGTTTCAGGGTGCGTAACATGTGTAGCCGATAAGAAGAAGCACTAGCTATGGTGTTAACATGTTTATCCCAGAGTAGTTTTTGCTGAAGGAAAACACCAAGTAATTTAGTGGACTGAACTATCTCGAGGGTGTGATTGCCAAGCTTGAGGGTGGGTGGAGGGATGGGTTTAGAAGCAACATTGAAGTTCATGACAAGTGTTTTGTTTAGGTTAATAGTGACATCATTATCTTGTGTCCAGGTCAGTAGGGCATCTAGGTTGGCTTGGAGAATGCTGTAGTCTGGAGAAGCGTTGCTGATGGAAGAGGCTAGTGTGGAATCGTCAACATATTTCCATTTGAGTTCTGCGTCTTGAAGGGCGTTATTGCTGAGTATTAAATAACCGAGGGGCCCCATTCGTGTCCCTTGAGGCAAACCGCAAGTAAGTGTTTGTGAACTGGAGATACTGCCTAGAAAGCGGACGGATTGTTGACGGTCGTTGAGGAAATCCGCCAACCAGGAGGTAAGACATTCCCTGAGGCCAAGGTGTAGTGCTTTCTTAATTATAATGGTGTGGTTCACTAGATCGAAGGCTTTTTTGAAATCTATGAATACTGCTGTTACTGACGTGTTTCGGCGGTCTAAATTTTTATGAATGAAGTCAAGAAAACTGATGAGGTAGTGTGAGGTGGATGAAGATTTAATATTTCCATACTGGCACGAGTCTAATTTATTGTATATATCTTTGTAAGCCAATTCAGCTACAAAACTTTCACAAATAAGGCTAGGAATAGGTGTAATAGCTATGGGCCGTAGTTCATTAAGAGATTGAGGGTTTGAAGATTTAGGGATTGGAGTGACATAGGAATGCTTCCAATCTTTAGGACATTTGGATTGTTGTAAGGAAGCATTAATTATGGATGTGAGAGGTAAGGAAAGTTCAGGAGCAAATTCTTTGTATAAGCGGATAGGAAGATCGAGTGGAGTGGAGGAGCGTTTAGGTTTGAGAATCTGTAAACGACGGCAAACTTCGTACTCTAATACGATAGGTGGGGGGGAGGGGGCAGGGAGGTATGCTGGGAGCTGGTCATGAGAGAGCTTGGGAAGTTGTTGACATATAGAGGCAAAATGATTATTTATTGTCTCGGCTGCTTCATTACTGGTGAGATGGTTGACACACGGGAAGGTAGAGGGTCGGTTCTTAAGGCCACAAAATTCCTGAATTCGGCTAAACCATTCACTAATGTTTGTGTGTTTCAAGTGTTGTATTTTGTTGGGATAGAAAGTCTTTTTTGCCATTTTAATTTCTCTAATAACTTTGTTTCGAAGTGATTTGAAAAGGGTGGTGTTGTTGGGTTTAAAGGCATTGTCACGTTGTTGCATAAGGCGTTTAATACGGCAATTAATCCAAGGGAGGTCAGACTGGTGAGTAACTACAGTTTTTTCAGGGAAGAAATGTAGGTAGGCTATATTAATAGTATTGAGATAATTTTCCCATTTGCGATAAACATCTTCAACAGTTAACACCTCAACCCATGGGTATCGAACAATCCAATCACCGAAGAGTCGAATTGCCGAGTCGGTTATAGGTCTGTACGTGTGTGTTTTGTTCTTATTTGTGTGAGCGAAAGTAGGTTTGGGAGTCCAGAAAACAGAGGTGTGATTGCTTCGTCCAAATGGCGACATTGGAATCGGGGTTTCATAAAGGTTTGACATATCTGTTAGGATTATATCTAAAATATTATTATGGTGTGTAGGGAAATTTACTACTTGGGTTAGCTGAAGGTGTGTTTGAAGGTCAGACGTGTCTATTTCATTAAAATCACCACATATAATAAATTTAGATGATGAGTACTGTAATTTTAAAAGGTCAGACGTATCAGAAATATGTTGTAGGAGTAAATCACGTGTATGGTGTCTTGGGGGGTGATAAACAACACAACAAATAATATATGCAACATGTCTGGGGTGTAAGGAGGGAGTGATTCGGATCCATAATGCTTCCACTTCGTTCGGTACATTAATGGGTAGGGGAAATGGGCAAAGTTCACTGCGGCAGAATAGGGCCACACCACCACCACGTTTTTCAGTTCGCAGGTGACAGAAAAGGCGGTAGTTTTCAATATGGATAGTTTCTGGTATTATTTGCCAGGCTTCAGTTATGGCCACGATGCCGGGTGAGCAATTATGTATCACTGTTGTAAGTGTGTGTGTGTGTGTGTGTGTGTATGTGTGTGTCTCTCTCTCTCTCTCTCTCTCTCTCTCTCTCTCTCTCTCTCTCTCTCTCTCTCTCTCTCTCTCTCCCCCCACCCCACCAACACCACCACCACTTCTGATTCGCCATTATATGTTGGTGGTATGTGTATGTGTGTGTGTGTGTGTTACTTGTTAAGCTTGGCGGGGGTCTAGGGGATAAACACTGAAGTACCCGCCCAAAACGTGATAACCCACAATTTACGATGCTAATAAAAGTTAATTATCACATGGCATTAACCCTATCTTATTCGTGGGTGGTATATTTTTGCATACTCCCCTACCTCTCCACCATCACCACCAAGATTCCTGGCCAATTTTCAGATTTTTCGCCTCATTACTACGGCGATTAAAGACGCTTCTCCCCATTTATGTGTCGATTTGAATCCTGGCGAGCACTAGCGAGCCTGCAATCATGGGGAATCGAGCTTTGACCGGGGGCAATTTATTTGAGTTTGAAGAGGGGTATAGAGAGCCGTTTATTATTATTATTATTATTATTATTATTATTATTATTATATTTACTATTATTTTATTTATTTACATATATTTTGACTTTTTTATTTTGTTTTGCATGTTAATTTCTTCATTTTGTTTTATCCTATGAGGTAAACAATAAAGTGTGCGCCCAAAACATGATAACCGCAACTCACGAGGCCAGTAAAAGTTAATTATCCCCCTCAATAAATTACCACCCGCCCCCTCCTTTGTGTCGGGGAGATGGGGGGCAGAGCAGGAGTCGGGGAGGTGTGGCAACATGATATTTTATGTTGACACTTGGCACCACCGCATCCAGATATGGCGCCACGGAGGTCTGGCATAACGGCATCCATTTACACTTGGCACCACCGTATCCAGATATGACGCCACGGAGGTCTGGCATAACGGCATCCATTTACACTTGGCACCACCGCATCCAGATTTGGCGCCACGGAGGTCTGGCATAACGGCATCCATTTACACTTGGCACCACCGCATCCAGATATGGCGCCACGGGGGCTTGACATAACGGCATCCATTTACACTTGGCACCACCGCATCCAGATATGGCGCCACGGAGGTCTGGCATAACGGCATTCATTTTACATCTGGCACAACGTAGCTACATCAAGCGAGAAAATTATGTTACCTAAATTAACCTTTAGAAGATACTATAAAGCATATATTTTCTGTTAGTACTAGCCTGGCTATTATTAGACAATATTATTCAGAACAGAAAAGGCATATGGATATCCGAAGGTTCATTGAAATGGTATTTACCCATATAATTGCCACAGATAAGATCTCTCTCTCTCTCTCTCTCTCTCTCTCTCTCTCTCTCTCTCTCTCTCTATATATATATATATATATATATATATATATATATATATATATATATATATATATATATATATATATATATACTTTTAATATAATCCCCAATATATAATTAACTACAACACAAATAACAAAAACATATTCATAAATATACATCACAATTATCACATGTCAACTAATGTTTCCACTATTAAAATATTCATCAATATATAAACTGCTACACAAATAAATAAATAAATAAAATTACATTATCCGCATGTCAACTTACATTTCCACTATTCAAATACTCCGCAGTTTATCAATAACTGCTTCACAAATACACATATAAATAAATAAATAAAAATAAATAACATCACTATCTCCAAATGTCAAATATTAATGCCACTATTAAAATACTCGCAAATATAAATAACTGCTACACAAATAACTTAATAAATAACTGCTACACAAATAACTTAATAAATAACTGCTACACAAATAACTTAATAAATAACTGCTACACAAATAACTTAATAAATAACTGCTACACAAATAACTTAATAAATAACTGCTACACAAATAACTTAATAAATAACTGCTACACAAATACACAAATAACTTAATAAATTAATAAGCAACAACACAATCTCGATATATCAACTAATATCTCCACTATTAATATCTATCTATCGATCTATTGCCTGACGCCGTGATCCCCGAAGGGGTGGCCACGAACGAACCGCCCCCACGCACCTCTGTCCCTAGTCAGTCGACGCCCCTCCTCCCAACCAGCACCGCCTTCATTCATATACTTCCTCACTCCATCCTTCCACCTCTCCTTCGGTGCACCTCTCCCTCTCTGTCCTTCCACCTCGCTCTTGTACACCCTCTTAGTCAATCTCTCGCTTTCCATATGTTCCATATGGCCGAACCATCTCAAGTTGTTCTTTTCACACTTTCCAGCACATCTACCTCCACACCACACCTCCTTCTTACTTCCTCATTCGTCTGTCTATCCCTCCATGTAACTCCGCACGCACTTCTCAAGTAACTCATTTCCACCGCTCTCACTCTTGGTCTGAGTCTCTTCCCGAACGTCCATGCTTCGCTTCCGTAAGTTAGTGTCGGGATTACCATACTGACATGCAAGGACGTCTTCACTTCCATACTGACCACCCTATTTCTTGTTACTGCTTTCAACGTTCCTACAACTATCTTCCCCTGTTGTACCCTCTCCCGCACTTCCTCATCCATAGTCCCATCTTTACTCAACACACTGCCCACATACTTAAAAGAGCTGACGATCTCCATAGCCTGACCGTTCAACTTCACCTCACACTCTGTGACTTCACCCTTTTCGAAGACCATAACCTTGCTCTTCCCCGCATTTACCTTCAAATTCCGTTTTTCGCACACTGTTCCAAACTCATTTACCAGACCCTGCAACTCCCATTCATTTCCCTCCCTATTAATATACTTCCCAATATATAATTAACTGCTACACAAAAAAAAAAAAAATATATATATATATATATATATATAAATACGTACATATATATATATATATATATATATATATATATATATATAGATATATATATATATATATATATTATATATATATATATATTATATATATAAACAAGTCTCCACATGTCAACTAATATTTCCAACTTTCCACTATTAAAATACTTCGCAAAATATAAAAAAAAACTGCTACACAAATAAAAATAAATAATAAATAATACATAAATATATAAACATCACAATCTCGACATTTAAACTAATATTTCCATTATTAAAATACCTCCCAATATATATCTAACTGCTACACAAATACACCTGCCATGATTAACTAAATGAACACACGAGCCAAAAAACACAAACGTCCACATTTCAATAATCAATTTATTACCCTATGCATTCTTGATCAAAACAAACCTCCCAAATTTCCCTCTGATATTGCTACTGTCACCATTCTAACCGATATATAATTAATTTGACACACACACACACACACACACACACACACACACACACACACTTAATTATTACACAACACCAAAACTCTCACATTTCCCCTCGTATTTCAACAGTGAATTAATTCCCCAGAACTAAATTCACTTTCAATATGCAACAATATATATCAAATTAATATAAGTTGATAACATATTCTGCATACCGTATGCAATAATTAAATTAAAACACTAATTCATATTTCAACTGCAAATAAATATATATATATATATATATATATATATATATATATATATATAATCACAGTTTAACATACATAGGATAAAATAATTTAAAGAATACAAAACACAACACCTACCCCAAATCTTCTACATTATTTTGTATTCGTACTGTTACCACTAATTTCAAAATACGTAAATATCAATTCATCCACTGCAAAACACACTAATTAATAACGAAGTCAACAAGAAAAAAACTCCCACATTTCAACTCAACTCCTATATTTGAACAGCTAATTCATTACTCTACATAAACCGAAGTGATTCAGTCTTATTGCATAAATATATATGACTAATTCTATACACAACGGCAAGGGACTGGAGTTCTTGCAGAGAGGTTCCAGTCCTGACGGTATTCTTGACTTAAGGGGGGTGACCTGCTTTTTGTTATTTCTGTCCTTTTCTCTCTTTCTCTGGCTTGTATCCATTCGGCCCCATTCAGCCAACTATTTTAAGACGTTTATCCCCATCTACAGTAGGTGTCGATTTCTTCCTGGCGAACGATAGCGAGCTAGCATTATATGAAGAAATCCGGCTTCGCCGGATAAATTTTTCTTTCGAAAAATGTACAAATTTACCCTGCTGTCTAACAAAAATAAAAAATATGCTGGCTCGCTACCGCTCACCAGTAAAAAATTGACACCTGGATGGGGATAAACGTCTCAAAACAGTAGGCTGAATGGGGCCAAATGGATACAAGCCAGAGAAAGATAGAAAAGGACAGAACACAAACAGGTGACCCCCCTTAAAGTGTGGTGGCCTATTAATCCAATAAGGTTGATAGCCTCTGAAGTCCTATATGAACTAATTATACACAACAGCAAGGGACTGGAGTTCTCTAAAAGCGACTCCAGTCCTGCCGCTATTCTTGAATCACAGTGTGCTGGCTTAATAATCCAGTAGGGTTGATAGCCTCTGCAGTCGTATTTTGCATATAAAATATACACATCCACAGCATCAAACTGAAAGGATACATTTATAATTCCACCGCGATTCACTGCTAAACGTATAACATTTTAGTGCAAACAAAATACAAATAATAAATTAACGAATAAACCACACTTACCCCAACATTCCCACATTTCAACTCGGATTCAAAGATTATTATAATACCCACAATAATATAATTCTACCGATAAATGTACACATTAATCAAAAAGGGCGATCTAATGGATTTTGTGTTTAAAGTTTGATGGAGGTCTAGGGAGGAAACTAGAAAATGTCATAAACCAATATCAAAATCCACCAAAAAGTGAACCATCCTCCCTTAAGGGGAGATTTCCACTTGAGGGATTTTTTTCTTGACTCCTTTCTCCCAAATGTTTAGCCCCATTGGTTTTCTAATTTTAAGACGTTTGCCCCATTATTTTGACGATTTTAAGAACTTTCGACCCACATCTGTCAATTTTAAAACCTGTCGTGCCGTTTAGGTGTCGATTTTATCCTGGCGAGCGATAGCGAGCCTGTAAATTAAGAGGAACCGGCTTTCAGCCGGGGAAATTTTTCTACCGAAAAATGTACAAATTTATCTTGAAAGGGGCTCAAGGGGGTGTAATCTTAAGCTTGATGGATATCTAGGGATCAAACTAAAAACCTCCCCTTAACTTCAACCCCTATAAACAAGACTAAAAAAACATGAATATAACAAACAAACACCAAAATCAACACTATAACTAATCCTCAACCGTTAATTCCAAATCAACACTATAACTAATCCTCAACCGTTAATTCCAAATCAACACTATAACTAATCCTCAACCGTTAATTCCAAATCAACACTATAACTAATCCTCAACCGTTAATTCCAAATCAACACTATAACTAATCCTCAACCGTTAATTCCAAATCAACACTATAACTAATCCTCAACCGTTAATTCCAAATCAACACTATAACTAATCCTCAACCGTTAATTCCAAATCAACACTATAACTAATCCTCAACCGTTAATTCCAAATCAACACTATAACTAATCCTCAACCGTTAATTCCAAATCAACACTATAACTAATCCTCAACCGTTAATTCCAAATCAACACTATAACTAATCCTCAACCGGTAATTCCAAATCAACACTATAACTAATCCTCAACCGTTAATTCCAAATCAACACTATAACTAATCCTCAACCGTTAATTCCAAATCAACACTATAACTAATCCTCAACCGTTAATTCCAAATCAACACTATAACTAATCCTCAACCGTTAATTCCAAATCAACACTATAACTAATCCTCAACCGTTAATTCCAAATCAACACTATAACTAATCCTCAACCGTTAATTCCAAATCAACACTATAACTAATCCTCAACCGTTAATTCCAAATCAACACTATAACTAATCCTCAACCGTTAATTCCAAATCATGTAAACGACAAACTGCAAAATCCATAATTGATAAACAAAGCAGAAACTCCATAATTTGGCCACTTCCAGTCCAAGTATAAACCCATGAATAAACAACACCTAAAACAATAACACCCACAGCCCCCCCCCCCCCCCACAATTTGCTAATAAACAATATTGTTTACTAACTAACCGCCTACAGGGACTAACGCCGACACCATTTTGTAAACAAACCTTTTTTTGGGATTATACATATTAAATTCCAGCAAATTTTGTACCAAATTTAAGTGCATTCATTTATCTTTTCCCCCTAGATATATTCTTGACTTTTTCTCCTCAGACTGATTTTACTTTAAGCTAAGGGTGGTATTTGTACAAACTAACCTAGCCTAACCCAACCTGCCAAGCTTTTAACCTAACCCAAACCTAGCCTAGCCTATAGCCAGCCAATCTGTTTTATTATTAACTCTTGTAGATATTGTATTTGGTATCCTACTGTAGCTATATATATCTGTAATTTTAGTTGTTGCTTGCACGATCTTGTAATAACCTTTGACTGATACACTTTTTTATCTAAAAAGAGTAGGCTACTGCTTTACTAGGCTTCAGTGACACCAGGGTCATCTGTTGACACAGTATATTAACCCCTTGTGTGCAGTCACACTTTATTTTTATATAATCTCTATTTGGTGAATTGTATATTTAGTTACATATTCTGTTATACATATATTTGTTTAAGGTTAGGTTATCACACCTGGTAGCCTATTTCTGCGAATTTCAATTTTATTATATTCGGTTAGGCTATTCAACGCTGGTAGCCTATTATTGCGTATTTCAATTTAAAAAAAAAAACTTTTGGTTAGGCTATCGCCCCTGGAAGCCTAATTCTGCGTATCTCAACATTTTTGTTTTCGGTTAGGCTATCACCCCTGATATCCTATTTCTGCGTATTTCAGCATATTTGTTTTCGGTTGAAGTGATTGAAGTGTTTTTAAAGTGAGTGAAGTGTTGTAAAGTGAGTGAATTGTTTTTTAAGTGAGTGAAGTGATCTGAAGAAAGTGACTGTCACCATGCCTCGCGCTTGTGCGAACTGCGCCGGTAGGTTTGGTGAGTCCATGTTTGCTACTATCGATCTTCAAGTCTGCCGGCTCTGCCAGCAACGAGAGAATTTTACAGTGAAATTAGATGAAGCCTACAACAAGATCAACGTCCTCACCATGAAGCTGGAATCACTCCAAGAGTTTGTAACACTCAACGTTGGAGTGCCACAAACTTCAATTGTCACCGCAACTCCAGCAGCCACCAACGCCCCAACGTCAACTGCCAACAATTCAACGCCTACAGTAGCCATTTCAGCTGATGTTTCCGATACTCAAGATACAAATAGCGACTCTCTTCCCCCTCAAGACAATTTCCGTGTCGTGAGGAACAACGTTTGCCCCAAGACCAGGAAACACATACCGATTACCGAGTGTCAAAACCGTTTCCAGATATTCGCAGACTCAGATGACGAAGAGGAAATAGAAGAAGTCCGGCTCGTGGGAGACTCGATGATACGTGGTCAGCTCACAGAGTTTTGCGCCAGGGCACCTAAGACCAGGAAGCGTTTTTGTATCCCTGGTGGTGGTGTGGATGACGTAGTTGCAGCAGTTGACGAAGTATCAAAGCTGGCCCCTGCAAATACAATGTACGTCATCCACGTTGGATCCAACGATATACAGCGAACCCGGTCGGAAGATTTGCTTTTAAAGTACCAGCAGCTGATCAAGTCGTTTAAGGAGAAGTCATCAAGGATCATCGTCTCAGGAATCGTCCCCCGGCTCGGTGTAGAGAGCCGATTTTACAACATAGCCACCAGCACAAATCGTTGTCTAGCAAACCTCTGCAGGAAGGAGAACGTGGGATTCGTCGACACCTGGGACAATTTCTACTACGATGACTATTTGTTTTCGGATGATGGAGTTCATCTGAACCAGGTGGGAGCAGCGCGTTTTGGGCGTCTTCTCAACGATGCGGTGAAGGATTTTCGGAGAAGAAATCGACTCAGCACAGGACAACCAGGAAGGAGGACCGAAGACAGCGAGGACGGCAATCTACAAAGGAATTAAATACTAATCCGTCAAGAACCGCGAATTTGGATAAAGCTCCACCAACACGACCCAAATTCAAAACCGTCAGGGATAACGACCGAGGACCGAGGACAGCCATGAATGTAAATGTAGATCCGACCAGAACCAAAAATTCGATGAAAGAACGATCTGCGAGTTCTAAAACCGCAACTTTAAAGGTTTTCTATGCAAACGCTCGTAGCATACGCAATAAATTTTCAGATTTAGAGGAACTAGTGTTTACAGAAAATTATGATGTGATTGGCATAACAGAATCTTGGCTCAATACACAAGATAGAGACTTTTTAGCAGAGTATTCACTTCCCGGTTATGTAATGTTTTGAGAACAGCCGAATAAATAAAAATGGAGGTGGCGTTTTATTTTATATCAAAGAAAGTCTTAACCCGACCCTCGTGTCAAAACCTCAAATTGTGAACGTCGACACATCTTTTGTGCTAATAAAGAATAATAAAGGTACAAAAATAATATCTATCTATCTATCTATCGATTGCCTGACGCCGTGATCCCCGAAGGGGTGGCCACGAACGAACCGCCCCCATGCACCTCTGTCCCCAGTCAGTCGACGCCCCTCCCCCCAACCAGCAGCACCTTCGTTCATGTACTTCCTCACTCCATCCTTCCACCTCATATTCGGTCTACCTCTCCCCCTCCGTCCCTCCACCTCGCTCTCGTACACCCTCTTAGTCATTCTCTCTCTCGCTTTCCATACGTTCCATATGGCCGAACCATCTCAAGTTGTTCCTTTTCACACTTTCCAGCACATCTACCTCCACACCACACCTCCTTCTTACTTCCTCAATTATCTGTCTATCCCTCCATCGAACTCCGCACGCACCTCCTTAAGTAATTCATTTCCACTGCTCTCACTCTTGGTCTGAGTCTCTCAACCAACGTCCACGCTTCGCTTCCGTAAGTCAGTGTCGGGATTACCACACTGTCATGCAAGGACTTCTTCACTTCCATACTGACCACCCTATTTCTTGTTACTGCTTTTAGCGTTCCTACAACCCTCTTCCCCTGTTGTACCCTCTCCCGCACCTCTTCATCCATAGTCCCATCTTTACTCAACACACTGCCCAGATACTTAAAAATAATACTTGCGTTAATATACAGACCTCCAGCTCAATCAGTGCAAACTGACCGAGAAATTTACGAACAAATTGCAGATGTAAGTAACTCACAAGATACCGTAATTTTTGGCGACTTTAATTTACCTGTGACCAAGTGGGGCGATACTCTTACTTCACACTCCGGACATGACTTGTACAACTTGCAAGAGAGTTCACTTTATCAATTTGTTCGAATGCCGACCCGTGGTAATAACGTTCTTGACATTGTACTTGCAACAAAAGAAGAATTGATAGAGAATTTGAATGTTGGTGATGAATTCAGTAACCGACCATCGTACGATAACTTTCACTTTAAAGTTTACTAGTAACGAACCAAATAGTAGCATCGAAAAGTCCCTAATTTCAAGAAAGCAAACTTCCATAAACTTAGAGCTATGTTTAAAGAAACTGACTGGAGCTTTTTAATTAACAATAACGACATAAATACATCTTGGAAGTTATTCGAAACCACTTACCTAAAAGCAGTGCAAGACTGCATACCATCGAAAATACGGCGTCCAGGCCATAATAATAAGCCCAAATGGTGGAATAAAGATATTTCAAACTGCCCTGCTTGCTAAAAATGTGCTAATGATAGATTAAAATCCTCACAAAATGACGAAGAACGGTGAAATTTGTAGAGCTACGACGCAAAGCCAAAAAGTTAATTAAGCAAAGTAAAAAGACCTTAGAGTTACATATTGCGAATCAAAGTAAAACAAACCCGAAAGAATTCTATAGTTATATCAGAAAGAAAAAAGTAGTTACTTCAACTGTTGGACCGTTAGTCGATGAAAAAGGAGAATACACCAAAGACGAAGTACAAATGAGTAATGCCCTCAATACCTTCTTTGCATCAGTTTTTACAACAGAAGACCTCAGTGATATCCCTACACCATCGCCGATTCAGATTGATAATTCAGATGTTCTAAGCAATATCACCGTTACAGAGAGAGAAGTATTGAATTGTTTAGATAAACTCAAGGTAAATAAAACGCCAGGACCTGATACAATCTCGCCTAGAGTTCTAAAGGAAGCTAAGAATGAGCTCTCCAAACCACTGACATTACTATTCAATAAATCCTTGCAGTCTGGAACTATGACCGATTAGTGGAAGCTAGCCAACGTAACACCGATATTCAAAAAAGGCAGCAAATCCCTACCCAGTAACTATCGTCCAATTAGCTTAACCTCAGTTGTATGTAAAATGCTAGAAACGGTCATACGAGACAGACTCGTAAATCACTTGGAGGAAAATAACATACTTAAAGATACTCAACACGGCTTTCGTAAAAAACGTTCCTGTTTAACAAACCTCTTAGACTTCTTCCACGATATCCTCAACCTCTACGATGAGAGTAAAGCTGTAGATATTATATACCTTGATTTTCAAAAGGCCTTTGACAAAGTTCCCCACAAACGTTTACTGCTAAAACTAAAAGCGCATGGAATACAAGACGGTGTGTTGAAATGGATAGAAAATTGGCTCAGCAACAGAAAGCAAAGGGTAGTCATAAACGGTAAGGCATCTAAATGGACCAATGTAGGTAGCGGGGTACCCCAGGGATCGGTACTAGGACCAATTCTCTTTCTAATTTACATCAACGACATAGATGAGGGTCTCACCTGCACAATCTCAAAATTTGCTGACGATACAAAAATTGCAAATAGCGTACTCTCAAAAGAACAAGTTGACGATATGCAACACAATCTAGATAAATTGTCCATGTTGGGCCCAAATTTGGCAAATGAGTTTCAATGCGGATAAATGTAAAGTACTACATGTCGGATACCTAAATGAGAAAGCAAACTATTCGATGAATGGCACTCAGCTTAAGAATGTAAACAGAGAAACTGATCTGGGAGTAACAATATCGAGTAACCTAAAACCGAGTCAACAATGTTCAGAAGTTGTTAAGAAGGCAAACAAAATAATTGGCTTTATAGGCAGGTCATTTGAGCATAAATCCAAAGAAGTTATCCTAACCCTTTACAATTCCTTAGTCCGCCCTCTTCTGGAATACTGCGTTCAATCCTGGTGCCCTTATTACCAAAAAGATATAAACAAGCTAGAACGAGTTCAACGTAGAGTTACCAAAATGATACCTAGCCTAAAGAACAAACCATACGAAGAGCGTCTTAGAGAATTAAATCTATTTCCTTTAACCCAGCGCAGATTAAGAGGCGACTTAATTCAAGTGTTCAAAATCATCAAAGGCATCGACAATATGAACTGTAGTAAGTACTTCACTATCGACCAATCTAATTACACGCGGGGAAACGGTTGCAAAATTATTGGTAAATCTTTTAACTCGCACGAATCTAAGAATTTCTTCTTCAAATCGAGTTGTCAACTTGTGGAATGGGCTTCCCCGAGACGTTATAGACTGCAGCACCGTTGATTCATTTAAATTCCGCCTAGACAAATATCTCGCATCAAACCCGCGACTGACTGCGTTTGTAAATGAATAACTTTATCCTCCCCTCAGTTACTAACCCATATGTCCCCTACTAACTTCCTAGTCCTGCCACGTTAGTGGCAGGGCAGTAGTTCCCTTTCCAATGTTCCCTTACCCACTCTAAACCACTGTTTGGACACTTGATCCTCAGTGTTTTGGAGGACAAGCAACCTAGAAGGGTCACTAGATCTGTTGTTGCTTGATTTCCTTTGTACTCCTTTGTACTCCTTTGTACAATCCCCCACTACACAACATGTATAATTATCTCGAACACGAACTGGAATTATAAGAATAAGTGAATATGCCAGCATTTTTCTCCATGAATCTGAAACTCACGCGGCGCAACTCTCTCAAAAAAATATCTTGATAAGTTTTAATTGGAATATATACAGTATATATTTTTTGGGTGAAGCGGGGTGTATAAAATTTACTTAGCGTGTTAATAATGAACCAGGTTAATAATAAATGGAGTTTGTAAAGGGGATAGACCATTACAGTTGGTCAGAGGAGTCCTTGAATTACACTCGAGTCGTATACATAAATATATATATAGCATTTCGAACATAGGGTATAGTCATCGTTCTGCACCCATACACATCGTCACTATATCACCAAATTACACACATTACATAACATATACACTATACATACCCTACGTGTGTACTTTATAATCATTTACCAATATACTTTGCAACTCACACATATAGGGTACAGTCGGCCAAATAGGAAATGTCTTAGCACCAAGTTTTTATCGATACAAAAATTAGTATTCAGCAAAATATAGACTTGATGTTCTAATTAGGAGGTAGATTCGTACGTACGATTCAACACTTATAGGCCTACATACCTTACTCAACATCAGCCATACATTAATACAACAAACAGCGAGCCAAACATAATGACAGTTGATACATTACCTATTTGGCCAACTGTACACAGACATTATTTTGCTCCCATACACACAAGTCACTAAATCACCAATTTGCGCACAACATTTATAAATAAATGTTCCATAAATACCCTACAATGCCTATGTTCTACCTATTTCCAAACACACATAACAACTCACACATAGGGCACATAGTTCTCATTACTGCCCCATACATATTTTGTCACTAGATCACCAAATCACACACAACATTACTGCTTAATTTACAAATAAGTAATTACACACACTATTGACCTCTCTCTCTCTCTCTCCTTTCCTTCCACTTTCTCTTAGGGTTGCTATCTCTATTAGGATTAAGTCCTGGCCACCTCGCAGGGATCGTAAAATCTGTGTGGCCAGTGTATCTATGTATATCTCTCTCTCTCTCTCTCTCTCTCTCTCTCTCTCTCTCTCTCACACACACACACACGCACACACACACACACGATTATCATCTACTGAAAACATGTTCAATGGATTAATTAATTATTTTTTGTCATTATAAATTTTACTCTATTAATGTATGTTATCAGTAATTCAATGCCCTCAAATCTGCTCATGTATTTCCCTGTCTGGCTCTGCCCGAATGTGTCTGTATCTTTATATAGACCTATAGTTAATTCATTATAGGTAGGCCAGAAACTCCCCCTCTCTGTAACTCAAAAAAGGGCTAGAACAAATGGGCAGCAACTTTATACACCTTTTCCCTGACTGAGAGTCTCAAATTTCCCAAATGGTAGAAATATTTGCTGGATTACTCTAGTCGTTTATGAGATGTAGCGGTTAGTAGTCAAGAGTGTTGGCCTACTTATAATGAATAGACTATACCTATCTATATAGTTACTGATATAAACTAAGTCATGTATAATAAGTCATGTCTCAGCTGTCAAAACGTTTGGCTAACTCTGTGCTGTATTAAGGGCAGATTTCCACTTGAGGGATTTTTTTCTGGACCCCTTTCTCCCTCATGTTTAGCCCCATTGCTTTTGAGATTTTAAGACGTTCACTCTAGTAGTTTAGACATTTTAAGACATTTTGCCCCATTTCTGTCAATTTTAAGACCTTTCGTGCCATTAAGGTGTCGATTTTTTCCTGGCGAGCGATAGCGAGCCTGTAATATAAGAGCAATCGGCCTCCGGCCGGGAAATGTTTCTACCGAAAAATGTACAAATTTATCTTGAAAGGGGGTCTAGGGGGTGTAATTTTAAGCTTTATGAAAACGTAGGAACCACACTAAATACCTCCCCTTAACGTTTGTCAGATGTTGAATAAGGTGGGCAAGTGTAGGAACCTGTTTGTAGATCTCACTCAAAAAGAAGAAATCATGTGTACATATTGCTGATACCAATTATTGATCAACACATAATTGGTGCCGAGACATGACTTATTAGGTCGATTGTACCACGTATATCCAGTACATTAACTATCTAAATATATCTATATTCCGTATTCTTCAAGCCATCTTTAAGGGGAGTTTTTTTCCCTCTCCAAAAAACCTCCAAAAAATGCAACAAGCCCCAACACAATCATTTCCACACACACACACACCTCTTGAACCATCTAGTCGTTACCAATATAATCACCTCTACTGCCACCTACCAATACAATCAACCTTCACTCCAATGAAATCACCCCCACACAAACCCCCTGACCCACTTAAACCATGTAATCATCCACAATACAATCAATCCTCCCCCTTAAACCATCTAATCATGCAATCACAATCACAATCGCCATCTAATCTTGCAACATACAATCACCAGTGCCACCACCACCAACCCCCCCCCCCCCTTTTAACCATCTAATCAGGATCAATGAGAGCCTCCATCACATCCTTAAAACAATCATTTCCAAATAAACCTTCTAATCATGCCAAATACAATCCCCAGTGCCACCAAATAGCTACAACAATCCCCAAAACAATCACCCCCCCCCTAACCATCTAATCATGCCAAATACAATCACTAGTGCCACCACCACTAACAAAACAACTCAACAAAATAATCCCCCCACCCCCCCTCCCTAGCACCCCTAAACGATCTAATCATCCCAAACACAATCATCAGTGCCACCAATAGCTAACAAAACAATCCTCAACACAATCCCCGCCCCCCCCCCCCCCTCTCTCTCTCTCTCTCTCTCTCGCTCTCTCTAGCACCCTTAAACGATCTAATCATCCAAAATACAATCATCAGTGCCACCAAATAGCTACTACAACAACAACAACAACAACCCCTGAACCATCTAATCAAGGCCAACGACAGCCTCCATCACATTTAAATAATTTTGAGTTTTTCCCCGCACCACCACCCCGCTATCATATTATTATTGGTCCGGCTGTCTAATGAGGCGGGCGGTATGCAAAACTTGTACACCTTCCGAGTTTAATATATTAATACGTGGGATACATATTGTGTGTGTGTGTGTGTGTGTGTGTGTGTGTGTGTGTGTGTGTGTGTGAACAATCAAATACAAGTTCACACACATTTTTATATACTGACTATATATATATATATATATATATATATATATATATATATATATATATATATATATATATATATATATATATTAGTAACATATAATATCGCCAAACAAATCACGGTGCTAACGTTTGACGGTCAGAGAATTTATCTCGGTAGAATTCTGACGGGACATTCCACCTAAATTATATAAAACAAATAATGGGGCGAAAGGCCTTAGTATCGGAAAACTAATTGAGCTAAACATGAGGGAGAAGGGAGTCCAGAAAAAAGTGAAAAGGTGTCCAAGCTTCCAATGGGAGTCAGGTTATTGTTGGCCACGCTTGTACACACAGAAAATGGCGTGATGGTAGTGAAGGGAGTGAAGCCTGTGTGAAATTTATTAATAGTGGGGTTATAATTCTAGGGCATGGGTGACCGTCATGTCTGATTATAGGCTCTCGTGCCATTATAGGGAGGGATATAGTGTTATTGTTGTGTGTGAGTGTGTTTGTGTGTGTGTTATGTGCTTATTAAAGGCCCTCGTACCATTATAGGGAGGAATATACTGTTATTGTTGTGTCGGTGTGGGTGTGTGTGTGTGTGTGTGTGTGTGTGTGTGTGTGTGTGTGTGTGTGTGTGTGTGTGTGTGTGTGTGTGTGTGTGTGTGTGTGTGTGTGTGTGTGTGTGTGTGTGTGTGTGTGTGTGTGTGTGTGTGTGTGTGTGTGTGTGTGGAGGGGGAGGGGGGATGAGAAGGGGTGCTATAATAGTATTTGGCGTATGTGTATTGAACGTAACTATGTTAAATTTGTGTAATGCATAGGCTTGCGTATAATGGTCACAACTCATACTGTACTTAGGCTATGTCTGGTTCACTCACTCTCACTCTTTTTATCTAACACTCTTACACACCATAATTATACTCTTGAACAACGTCTACTCTCTCACTCTCTCACTCACACACACACACACACACACCACCATATACGCCATCACAACTCCCCAATGTTTTTCCAATTTCACCGTCCCTATATCTTGCCACTCCCTAGCTCACCGCCCTTTATTAACAAAAAAGACGGGTGTTCTGTTGCTGTTGAAAAAAAAGGTTGAAGAGAGATATAGTTACAAAAGATATAGAGGAGAAATATAGCTATAAAGATACTTAGAAGATATATTGTTACAAAGATATAGAGGAGAAATATAACTATAAAGATACTTAGAAGAGATATTGTTACAAAGAGATATATATATATATATATATATATATATATATATATATATATATATATATATAAAATATAGCTATAGCGATACTTAGATGAAATATATTGTTACATAGATATATATTACGTAGGCGATATACTGTCTATCTATCTATCTATTGCCCGACGCCGTGATCCCCGAAGGGGTGGCCACGAACGAACTGCCTCCATGCACCTCTGTCCCCAGTCAGTCGACGACCCTCCCCCCAACCAGCACCGCCTTCGTTCATATACTTCCTCACTCCATCCTTCCACCTCTCCTTCGGTCTACCTCTCCCTCTCTGTCCCTCCACCTCGCTCTCGTACACCCTCTTAGTCATTCTCTCGCTTTCCATACGTTCGATATGGCCGAACCATCTCAAGTTGTTCCTTTTCACACTTTCCAGCACATCTACCTCCACACCACATCTCCTTCTTACTTCTTCATTAGTTTGTCTATCCCTCCATGTAACTCCGCACGCACTTCTTAAGTCATTCATTTCCATATCTGCGATATACTGTACAGCTATAAAAAAGTTGGAGAGATATAGTTACATGAATATACCGGTACTGAAGATAGGTGCAAAGATACATAGGCGATATTCAGCTATACAAAAGTTGGAGAGATATAGACTTACATAGTTAAACAGAAAAGTTACAAAGATAGTTAAAACAGGACTTCAGAGGCTATCAACCCTATTGGAGTATTAAGCCAGCACACTGTAAGTCAAGAATAACGTCAGGACTGGAACCTCTTTTCGAGAACTCCAGTCCCTTGATAAAGATAGTAAATACGTACTGTAGGAGATATATAGCTGTATACTGCACATGCGTAAAAGAGACATATATAGTTACATAGATATACAGATGAGATAGTTACCAAGATAGAAAGGAGATACTGTAAAATTATACAGTATAGCTGTAAAGATGCTTTAAATATATATGTAGTTATATAGATAGATACATATATAAGATAAGTACTTACAAACATACGGTACATATAAGGGAGGTACACAGTTACAAAGGTACATATAAAAAGATATACAGAAGATAGCTACATGTAACGAAGACACAGTTACAAAGAAACGCAGGAAGAATACATACCGTTATAAATATACACAACCAGTAGTAATATAATAGGCGGTACACACACACACACACACACACACACACACACACACACACACACACACACACACACACACACACACACACACACACACATCCAATCTTGTGTCATTATCTTGAGTGCCAAAGTAAGAGTGTAGAGAGAGGAGAGGATAGTACCCTTATATAAAATTCACACACACACACACACACACACATCGTTACCCCGAGTGCCAAAGTGAGAGTGTAGAAAGAGGAAAGGATAACACACACACACACACACACACACACACACACACACACACACACACACACACACACACACACACACACACACACACACACACACGCCTTAGAGAATTAAATCTATTTCCTTTAACCCAGCGCAGATTAAGAGGCGACTTAATTCAAGTGTTCAAAATCATCAAAGGCATCGACAATATGAACTGTAGTAAGTACTTCACTATCGACCAATCTAATTACACGCGGGGAAACGGGTGCAAAATTATTGGTAAATCTTTTAACTCACACGAAGCTAAAAATGTCTTCTTCAATTGAGTTGTCAACTTATGGAATGGGCTTCCCCGAGATGTTATAGACTGCAGCACCGTTGATTCATTTAAACTCGCCTAGACAAATATCTCGCATCAAACCCGCGACTGACTGCGTTTGTAAATGAATAGCTTTATTTTATCCTCCCCTCAGTTACTAACTCATCTGTCCCCTACTAACTTCCTAATCCTGCCACGGACATTAGTTCCAGGGCAGTAGTTCCCTTTCCAATGTTCCCTTACCCACTCTAAACGACTGTTTGGACACTTGATCTTCAGTGTTTTGGAGGACAAGCAGC
Organism: Paralithodes platypus; assembly: GCA_032716605.1. Taxonomy (NCBI): domain Eukaryota; kingdom Metazoa; phylum Arthropoda; class Malacostraca; order Decapoda; family Lithodidae; genus Paralithodes; species Paralithodes platypus. The sequence continues at coordinate 12,503,181 of CM064570.1, read as the reverse complement.
CTAGAAGGGTCACTAGACCTGTTGTTGCTTGATTTCCTTTGTCCTTTGTACTCCTTTGTACACATACACACACACACACACGGAAAGAGGAGAGGTTGGCGCCCTTATATATAAATTCACCGCCTCTATACGGGGGGAAAAGAAAAGGCTTCACTGAGAACACGAAATTAGGTTTTCAAATATATCTCAGTACCCTCGCTTCCTTTTATTTTAAGTCTCTCTCCGTCTCTCTCTCTCTCTCTCTCTCTCTTTCTCTCTCTCTCTCTCTCTCTCTTACACACACACACACACACACACCAGGCAAATAAGGCCAACCTATTCTGCTTCAGTACCTGTCGTGTGTGTGAATGATAGCCCCCATTACCCCCTATTCTGCACGACCTGTGCCTCTCTTTAGGGGACAACTGCTAACTCAAAAGGATAATGGGTCTCTCTTTCTCTTTCTGACCCCCCCCCCCCACCTTTAATCTTCCACCCCTCCTCCCTCCCTCCCTCCCTCCTCCTCCTCCTCCTCCTCCCTCCCTCCTCCTCCTCCTCCTCCTCCTCCCTTTCCTCCTCCTATCATATTCCCTCCGACACCTCAGCTCTCCTTTCATTTTATCTCTCTCTCTCTCTCTCTCTCTCTCTATCTCTCTCTCTCTCTCTCTCTCTCTCTCTCTCACACACACATAGCACAACAAAATTAGGTGTTCAAATTGTATTCAGTAACTTGTGTGTGTGAGCTACAGGCAGTAATAAGAACAATAACACACCTTATATAATTACCTTTATAATAATGAATACACTACTTCTCTCTAATTACTTGAATAAGATATACACTACTTCTCTCGAATTACTTGTTACTTAGGTTGGAAAGACAAGAACAATATTAGCAAAACCAACAGGGCAGTATTAGTACAACCATTACCATTACAACAACCAGAACAAACTTTATCACTCTCACAACCACTACTCCCTTCCTTTCCCCTCACCCCCCCCCCCCCCCATCCCCTTCCACCACCCATAACAAATACACAACACAAATAAAATACTACTATTACTACTACTACTACTACTACTAATAATAATAATAATAATAATAATAATAATAAATAATAAAACTACAGTAATTATAAATAAATAATAAAACACTACCCCCTTCTCTCTTCTTCATTTCCCCCCCCCCCCCCCCCACCCCCCGCCCCCTCACCCCGTATTCAAAAGAACAAAAATCCAAACCAACCCAAAGACCATTACCCTGACAAACAACCTCCAATTAGGTACTTAATGGGGGTCACCGTTTTTTTTTTTATCTTTCTCTCCTTTTCTCTCCAAAGAGAGGGAGAGAGAAAAAGAAAAAAAAAGCGAGGTGGCCTCCCTTAAGCCCGTGTGTAGTAGTTGGTGTATGTGTGAGTGTATGTTATCGGAATGTCAGCCTGTGGTGGCAATAATGGTACGGTACCCCTTAATTTACCACTATTTTCATACGGCAACTGCCAATGTATACGATCTCTCTTTCACTCGCTCACTCACACACACACACACACACACACTTTAATCTCTCTCTCTCCTACACACGCACAAGACCAAGTTAGGTGCTTATACTTGCTTTAGTGCCTTGTATGTGTATGTATGTGAGTAATGTGAGGCACTAATGAGGACTATGATACCCCTTTACCCTTTAATTATACCACCACCTTTATACAGCAGTCAGTAATTTATAGGATCTATCTGTCACACCCTCACTCTCACTCTCTTTCTCTATACCAAGATACATAGACTAACTTTCTTGCTCTATACCCTTTCACCTCTCGCCCATACAAACACACACACACACACACACACACACACACACACACACTAATCTCTCTCTCTCTCTCTCTGTATTAAGCCCCCTCCCCTCACCCACCTCCTTCATTTCAGTAGCTCGTATAAGTGAGTTATGTTCGCCAGTAACGAGGAAAATGGTACACCTTCAACCTTTAATAATACCACTACCTTTAGACTACAACTAGTAGTTATAGGATCTCACTTTCACACTTACTCTCACTCTCTCCATTTACCACCCCTTCACCTCTCCCATACACACGCAAACACACACACACACTAATATTTCTCTCTCTCTTCTTCAGTAGCTCGCATATGTGAGTTATGTTCACCAGTAATGAGCACACTGGTACACCTTTACCCTTTAATACAACACTACCTCTTCCTCAGTGTTTTGGAGGACAAGCAACCTAGAAGGGTCACTAGATCTGTTGTTGCTTGATTTCCTTTGTACTCCTTTGTACTCCTTTATACCACAACTATAATAGTTATAGTTATTTACTGTATATAGTCTCTCTCTCTCTCTCTCTCTCTCTCTCTCTCTCTCTCTCTCTCTCTCTCTCTCTCTCTCTCTCTCTCTCTCTCATCAACGACATAGATGAGGGTCTCACCTGTACAATCTCAAAATTTGCTGACGATACAAAATTGCAAATAGCGTACTCTCAAAAGAACAAGTTGACGATATGCAACACAATCTAAATAAATTGTCATGTTGGGCCCAAATTTGGCAAATGAGTTTCAATGCGGATAAATGTAAAGTACTACATATCGGATACCTAAATGAGAAAGCAAACTATTCGATGAATGGCACTCAGCTTAAGAATGTAAACAGAGAAACCGATCTGGGAGTAACAATATCGAGTAACCTAAAACCGAGTCAACAATGTTCAGAAGTTGTTAAGAAGGCAAACAAAATAATTGGCTTTATAGGCAGGTCATTTGAGAATAAATCCAAAGAAGTTATCCTAACCTTTTACAATTCCTTAGTCCGCCCTCTTCTGGAATACTGCGTTCAATCCTGGTGCCCTTATTACCAAAAAGATATAAACAAGCTAGAACGAGTTCAACGTAGAGTTACCAAAATGATACCTAGCCTAAAGAACAAACCATACGAAGAGCGTCTTAGATAATTAAATCTATTTCCTTTAACCCAGCGCAGATTAAGAGGTGACTTAATTCAAGTGTTCAAAATCATCAAAGGCATCGACAATATGAACTGTAGTAAGTACTTCACTATCGACCAATCTAATTACACGCGGGGAAACGGTTGCAAAATTATTGGTAAATATTTTAACTCACACGAATCTAAGAATTTCTTCTTCATCGAGTTGTCAACTTGTGGAATGGGCTTCCCCGAAACGTTATAGACTGCATCACCGTTGATTCATTTAAACTCCGCCTAGACAAATATCTCGCATCAAACCCGCGACTGACTGCGTTTGTAAATGAATAACTTTATTTTATCCCCCCCTCAGTTACTAACCCATCTGTCCCCTACTAACTTCCTAATCCTGCCACGGACATTAGTTCCAGGGCAGTAATTCCCTTTCCAATGTTCCCTTACCCACTCTAACCCACTGTTTGGACACTTGATCCTCAGTGTTTTGGAGGGCAAGCAACCTAGAAGGGTCACTAGATCTGTTGTTGCTTGATTTCCTTTGTACTCGCTCTCTCTCTCTCTCTCTCTCTCTCTCTCTCTCTCTCTCTCTCTCTCTCTCTCTCTCTCTCACACACACACACACACATACACACATACAACACAATGAGCCGTCCCAACTTCTCCCAGTACCCCGTGTGGGTGTTAGCTACAGACACTAAGCTAAGGAGGAATATGACAACCAGACCTTCCCTTATCACTATTACCATTAACTTCATAACAACCACACTACTCTTTATTATTAAAAGATAAACTGTTAACATTTATGACCAAAGCTAGCCACCAACCTCATTATACTATTATGAGTAAATCACTGTTGGTAACAATTAAAGCTACTGACAAAGTTTCATCAAAGTCTGTTCATCAGTATGCATAAAATCCTACTTACAATTAGCCATCCAGCCAGACAGAAAAGTAAACAATAGTAATTACATAATATCCATCATAGACTACAGTAGATCTGGAGTGAACACGAAAATGGAACTTTGCAGTAAGGGACACACAATCGGAGAACGAACCCCCGGGCCCCAAGTTCGAACCTCGAAACTGTGAAAATTTGATATTTTCGCGGTTTCCAGGTTCAAACTTGGGGGTTCGTTCTCCGATTTTGGGTCCCTTACTGCAAAGTTTCATTTTTGTGTCCAATCCAGATATACTGTAGTCTATGTATCCGTATATTTCATTAAGTGGCGAAACCTATAGTTGATTCATTATAAGTAGGCCAGAAATCGAAACCTGAAACCTCTTAAACTCAAGAAGGGCTAGATCATATGGGCTGTAAATTGCCACACCTATTCCCTGGTTGAACCTTCCTAAATGGTAGCAATATTAGCTCGATTACCCTAGTCATTTATGATTGATATAAAGTAGAGGTCAAGATTTATGGCCTACCTATAATGATTAGACTAAACAAGCACCATCCACCCATATAATTATTACATAACTCTAATCATCGCTAACTACAACCACCACCCACCTACTGTACATACTGTATATATTACATAATTCCCCCTCATCCCTAACTACAACCACCACCCACCTACATACTGTATATATTACATAATTCCCCTCATCCCTAACTACAACCACCACCCACCTACATACTGTATATATTACATAATTCCCCTCATCCCTAACTACAACCACCACCCACCTACATACTGTATATATTACATAATTCCCCTCATCCCTAACTACAACCACCACCCACCCACATACTGTACATATTACATAATTCCCCTCATCCCTAACTACAACCACCAACCACCTACATACTGTATATATTACATAATTCCCCTCATCCCTAACTACAACCACCACCCACCTACATACTGTATATATTACATAATTCCCCTCATCCCTAACTACAACCACCAACCACCCACATATATATTTCACAACTCTCCCTCACCCTAACTACAACCAAAAACCAAGTACATATATATTACATAATTATCCTCACCCCTAACTACAACCACCAGCCACCCACATACATAGCATTACTCTACTTACCCTAACTACAACCAACCGCTCAAATACATATTACTTAACTCTCCTAACCCCTAACTACAACCACCACCAACATATTACATAAATCACCCTCACCCCTAACTTTCAACCACAACCCACATACATCAAAATGACATAACTCTCCTCGCCCCTAACTACAATCACTACCACTGTCACCACAACTACCCGATCCACCTATACTATAAACCACCACCCACCCACCCACATACAGTACATATTACACAGTACCGGTATTCGATATATGGATATTAAGGTGGGATGGTTCACTTTATGTCGTTTTTTGCATGTATTCATTATTTTTCTAGTTTCCTTCCTAGACCTCCATCAAATTAAAAAAAAAAACATCCATTAGATCCCCCTTCTAGAATAATTTGTACATTTTTCGGTAGAAAAATGTCCCGGCCGAAGGCCGATTCTTGCAACATTACAGGCTCACTATCGTTCGCCAGGAAACAAATCGACACCTAAATAGCACGAAAGTTCTAAATGTTGACGAAGAAATGGGGCAAAAGGTCTTTAAATCGACTAACTAATGGGGCACACATCTTAACATCTGAAATCTAATGGGGCTAAACATGAAGGAGAAAGTGGTCCAGAAAACCGGCCCATCCCCCCTTAATCATGGTCATGTGCTGTATTTGTAACTACCTTGATGATGTAATGCTTAGAGAGTGCAAGTTCTGTATGTGGCATCCTGGGTTCGAAACCTGGGAGGATCGCATGTGTTCAATAATTTCAGTTGGGGGGCTATTGGTGTTAAGAGAACGATGTTAATTAATAACTCTCCTCACCCCTAATTAAAGCCACCACTGCCACCACAACACCCCGAACCACCCCTACTACAACCACCACCCACACACACACATATTACATAACTCCCCTCAACTCTAACTACAACCACCACTGCCACCACAACACCCGTACCACCACAACTTCTCCACTGCCACCACCAACATAACATCGAACCACCTCTCCTCCCACAAACCAGACAGCATTAGGTCCTTAAACTTCTTTGAGTACCTCGTGTGTGAGAGTGACTGCCAGTAATGAAGACAGTGACACGCCCGCTAACACTCTATATTATAACACTGGCTGCTGTATGGAATGACTAGTAATTCATTGGATGTGGGAATTAATACACAATTTGCAGAGCAGGGACCCAGTTCATTCAATGTTTCGCCGGGCCCTGTGGGCTTCTTCAGAAGAAGCCTACACGGCGAAACGTTGTCGAAACATGTCGCAGCCAATGCTGTTTCTTCACTAATTTATAGGATTACCCCACCCCCAAATCAATCTCTCTCTCTCTCTCTCTCTCTCTCTCTCTCTCTCTCTCATGATAAGCTCGGGAAGCGCTATATTCCAGGTGAGTTATCAAAGCACGAAATTGGCTAAGACGCATAGCAATTCGTGACGCGGCCACGGAACTGTAATGCTATTATAATCAATACCTGTCAACTTTATGATATATCAGTTAACATAGCGTTAAAAACGCTATTATGCGACTTTGATTTAGGTATTATTCTTGATCAAACTATAGATAATATTTTTTGTGTAACTGCATAAGTAGAGCATACAATCGAAATAAAGAACATATCTCAATTAACCATCATATGACTGTAGGGCACAACCTTGCAAGGAAAAAAAATAATGGGCGTCGTTTACTGATATCGAGTAATGCAATACAATCCCTGACCACTACACCACCACCCTCCCAACTTCTCACCACTACAACTAACAACAGCTTATCTAAATCTCCAACACCAACCTCCCCCACTATTATATACCTACCCCACCTCCTCCACAAACACCCTAAATGAGGTGTTCATTTCTGCAGTAGTGTGTGTGTGTGTGTGTGGGTGACAGCAGCAAATCCCTCCACACTGAAAACCATACTAATGGGTTCGACTATATTATACTCTCTCCTCTCTCTCTCTCCTCTCTCCACACACACACTGAGGCGTTACAACTTACCCAGCAATGTTACGTGTGAGTTAAGAGAGTAATGAGTCTAATATATACCGCCTCACTATGCTACTTGCTAATTTATAGTCTCTTCTCTCTCTCTCTCTCTCTCTCTCTCTAACACACACACACAACATGAGGCGTACAAATTATCCAGCAGGCGTTACGTGTGAGTAAGAGCCATAATGAGGTCTAATATATACCGCCTCTTCAGGCTACTACTGCTATTTATCTCTATCTCTCTCTTCTCTCTCTCTCTTCTCTCTCTCTTACACACACACACAACAACATGAGGTTTACAACTTATAGCAGGCGTTAGTGTTGTGAGTTAAGAGCCAGTAATGAGGTCTAATATATACCGCCTCTTACTATGCTACTACTGCTAATTTATAGTCTCTCTGTCTCTCTCTCTCTCTCTCTCTCCACACACACACACACACAACATGAGGCGTTACAACTTATCCAGCAGGCGTTACGTGTGAGTTAAGAGCCAGTAATGAGGTCTAATATATACCGCCTCTTACTATGCTACTACTGCTAATTTATAGTCTCTCTCTCTCTCTCTCTCTCTCTCTCTCTCCACACACACACACACTACATGAGGCGTTACAAATTATCCAGCAGGCGTTACGTGTGAGTTAAGAGCCAGTAATGAGGTCTAATATATACCGCCTCTTACTATGCTACTACTGCTAATTTATAGTCTCTCTCTCTCTCTCTCTCTCTCTCTCTCTCTCTCTCTCTCTCTCTCTCCACACACACACACACAACATGAGGTGTTACAACTTATCCAGCAGGCGTTACGTGTGAGTTAAGAGCCAGTAATGAGGTCTAATATATACCGCCTCTTACTATGCTACTACTGCTAATTTATAGTCTCTCTGTCTCTCTCCACACACACACACACACAACATGAGGTGCTACAACTTATCCAGCAGGCGTTACGTGTGAGTTAAGAGCCAGTAATGAGGTCTAATATATACCGCCTCTTACTATGCTACTACTGCTAATTTATAGTCTCTCTGTATCTCTCTCTCTCTCTCTCCACACACACACACACACAACATGAGGCGTTACAACTTATCCAGCAGGCGTTACGTGTGAGTTAAGAGCCAGTAATGAGGTCTAATATATACCGCCTCTTACTATGCTACTACTGCTAATTTATAGTCTCTCTCTCTCTCTCTCTCCACACACACACACACAACATGAGGCGTTACAACTTATCCAGCAGGCGTTACGTGTGAGTTAAGAGCCAGTAATGAGGTCTAATATATACCGCCTCTTACTATGCTACTACTGCTAATTTATAGTATCTCTCTCTCTCTCTCTCTCTCTCCACACACACACACACACAACATGAGGTGTTACAACTTATCCAGCAGGCGTTACGTGTGAGTTAAGAGCCAGTAATGAGGTCTAATATATACCGCCTCTTACTATGCTACTACTGCTAATTTATAGTCTCTCTCTCTCTCTCTCTCTCTCTCTCTCTCTCCACACACACACACACACACACAACATGAGGCGTTACAAATTATCCAGCAGGCGTTACGTGTGAGTTAAGAGCCAGTAATGAGGTCTAATATATACCGCCTCTTACTATGCTACTACTGCTAATTTATAGTCTCTCTCTCTCTCTCTCCACACACACACACAACATGAGGTGTTACAACTTATCCAGCAGGCGTTACGTGTGAGTTAAGAGCCAGTAATGAGGTCTAATATATACCGCCTCTTACTATGCTACTACTGCTAATTTATAGTCTCTCTCTCTCTCTCTCTCTCTCCACACACACACACACAACATGAGGTGTTACAACTTATCCAGCAGGCGTTACGTGTGAGTTAAGAGCCAGTAATGAGGTCTAATATATACCGCCTCTTACTATGCTACTACTGCTAATTTATAGTCTCTCTCTCTCTCTCTCCACACACACACACACAACATGAGGTGTTACAACTTATCCAGCAGGCGTTACGTGTGAGTTAAGAGCCAGTAATGAGGTCTAATATATACCGCCTATTACTATGCTACTATGCTCTCTCTCGGTACCGCCAGACGCTGCAGACGCTCTGTCAACGCTCTCACGATATCGATCATAATTTGAGTATTAACTACTCATCCTCTTCATTCTTGTGCATGAAAGGTGGTTAAGAGCACGTTTAACCATCCTGTAGCTTAGTAAGTAACACTGCACGATATTTCGCTGTGTATTGACTGATAAACTTTGTGTTTATCACAAGACTCCTGCTCGGACAGGGCGCCAATAGCGCCATCTGTTGTTTTGTTTTGTTTGTAAACAAACGCGCTCTTCTTATTTGATATAAAATCGTAGCCCCTAATTTTACCCATTACCTACTGTAGTAAGTATCAATTTAACTGCCTTGTATGTAAGTAAAGCTTTGCATATTAATTTGCTAATAAACAATATTGTGTACTAACTAACCTGCCTACAGGAACGAACGCCGACGCCATTTTGTAAACAAACTTTTTGGGGGGATTATACATATTAAATTCCAGCCAATTTTGTAGTAAATTTAAGTGCATTCATTTATCTTTTCCCCCTAGATATATTCTTGACTTTATCTCCTCAGTGATTTTACTTTAAGCTAAGGGTGGTATTTGTACAAACTAACCTAGCCTAACCCAACCTGCCAAGCTTTTAACCTAATCCAAACCTAGCCTAGCCTATGGCCAGCCAATATGTTGTTCTTATTAACTCTAGTAGATATTGTATTTAGTATCCTACTGTAGCTATATATATCTGTAATTTTAGTTGTTGCTTGCACGATCTTGTAGTAACCTTTGACTGATATATTTTTTTTTTTATCTAAAAAGAGTAGGCTACTGCTTTACTAGGCTACAGCGACACCAGGGCCATCTGTTGATACAGTATATTAACCCCTTGTGTGCAGTCACACTTTATTTTTATATAATCTCTATTTGGTGAATTGTATATTTAGTTACATATTCTGTTATATATATATATTTGTTTAAGGTTAGGTTATCACACCTGGTAGCCTATTTCTGCGTATTTCAATTTTATTATTTTCGGTTAGGCTATTCAATGCTGGTAGCCTATTGGTGCGTATTTCAATTTTTTAAAAACTTTTGGTTAGGCTATCGCCCCTGGAAGCCTAATTCTGCGTATTTCAATTTTTTTTCTTTTCGGTTAGGCTATCACCCCTGATAACCTATTGTTGTGTATTTCAACATATTTGTTTTCGGTTGAAGTGATTGAAGTGTTTCTAAAGTGAGTGAAGTGTTCTAAAGTGAGTTAAGTGTTTTAAAGTGAATGAAGTGATCTGAAGAAACTGACTGTTACCATGCCTCGCACTTGTACGAACTGCGCCGGTAGGTTTGGTGAGTCCATGTTTGTTACTGTCGATCTTCAAGTCTGCCGTCTCTGCCAGCAACAAGAGAATTTGACAGTGAAATTAGATGAAGCCTACAACAAGATCAATGTCCTCACCATGAAGCTGGAATCACTCCAAGAGTTTGTAACACTCAACGTTGGAGTACCACAAACTTCAATTGTCACCGCAACTCCAGCAGCCACCAACGCCCCAACGTCAACTGCCTACAATTCAACGCCTGCAGTAGCCATTTCATCTGATGGTTCCGATACTCAAGAAACAAGTAGTAACTCTCTTCCCCCTCAAGACACTTTCCGTGTCGTGAGGAACAACGTTTGCCCCAAGACCAGGAAACCCATACCGATTACCGAGTGTCAAAAATCGCTTCCAGATACTCGCAGACTCAGATGACGAAGTGGAAATAGAAGAAGTCCGGCTAGTGGGAGACTCGATGATACGTGGTCAGCTCACAGAGTTTTGCGCCAGAGCACCTAAGACCAGGAAGCGTTTTTGTATCCCTGGTGGTGGTGTGGACGACATAGTTGCTGCAGTTGACGAAGTATCTAAGCTGGCCCCTGCTAATACAATGTACGTCATCCACGTTGGATCCAACGATGTACAGCGAACCCGGTCGGAAGATTTGCTTTTTAAAGTACCAGCAGCTGATCAAGTCGTTTAAGGAGAAGTCATCAAGGATCATTGTCTCAGGAATCGTCCCCCGGCTTGGTGTAGAGAGCCGATTTTACAACATAGCCACCAGCACAAATCGTTGTCTAGCAAACCTCTGCAGGAAGGAAAACGTGGGATTCGTCGACACCTGGGACAATTTCTACTACGATGACTATTTGTTTTCGGACGATGGAGTTCATCTGAACCAGGTGGGAGCAGCACGTTTTGGGCGTCTTCTCAACGATGCGGTGAAGGATTTTCGGAGAACAAATAGACTCAGCACAGGACAACCAGGAAGGAGGACCGAAGACAGCGAGGGCGGCAACCTGCGAAGGAATTAAATGCTAATCTGTCAAGAACCGCGAATTTGGATAAAGCTCCACTAACACGACCCCAATTCAAAACCGCCAGGGATAACGACCGAGGACCGATGTCAGCCATGAATGTAAATGTAGATCCGATCAGAACCAAAAATTTGATTAAAGAACGTTCTGTGAGTTCTAAAACCGCAACTTTAAAGGTTTTCTATGCAAACGCTCGTAGCATACACAATAAATTTTCAGATTTAGAGGAACTAGTGTTTACTGAAAATTATGATGTGATTGGTATAACAGAATATTGGCTCAATACAGTATATAGAGACTTTTTAGCAGAGTATTCACTTCCCGGTTATGTAATGTTTGAGAAAAGCCGAATAAATAAAAATGGAGGTGGCGTTTTATTTTATATCAAAGAAAGTCTTAACCCGACCCTCTTGTCAAAACCTCAAATTGTGAACGTCGACACATCTTTTGTGCTAATAAAGAATAATAAAGGTACAAAAATAATACTTGCATTAATATACAGACCTCCAGCTCAATCAGTGCAAACTGGACCGAGAAATTTATGAACAAATTGCAGATGTAAGTAACTTCACAAGATACCGTATTTTTTGGCGACTTTAATTTTACCTGTGACCAAGTGGGGCGATACTTTTACTTCACACTCCGGACATGACTTGTATACGAACTTGCAAGAGAGTTCGCTTTATCAATTTGTTCGAACACCGACCCGTGGTAATAACGTTCTTGACATTGTACTTGCAACAAAAGAAGAATTAATAGAGAATTTGAATGTTGGTGATTGAATTCAGTAACAGCGACCATCGTACGATAACTTTCACTTTAAACTTTACTAGTAACGAACCAAATAGTAGCATCGAAAAAGTCCCTAATTTCAAGAAAGCAAACTTTCATAAACTTAGAGCTATGTTTAAAGAAACTGACTGGAGCTTTTTAATTAACAATAACGACATAAATACATCTTGGAAGTTATTTGAAACCACTTACCTAAAAGCAGTGCAAGACTGCATACCATCGAAAATACGGCATCCAGGCCATAATAATAAGCCCAAATGGTGGAATAAAGATATTTCAAACTGCCTCCTTGCTAAAAAATTTGCTAATGATAATTAAAATCCTCACAAAATGACGAAGAACGGGTGAAATTTGTAGAGCTACGACGCAAAGCCAAAAAGTTAATTAAGCAAAGTAAAAAGACCCTGAGTTACATATTGCGAATCAAAGTAAAACAAACCCGAAATAATTCTATAGTTATATCAGAAAGAAAAAAGTAGTTACTTCAACTGTTGGACCGTTAGTCGATGAAAATGGAGAATACACCAAAGACGAAATACAAATGAGTAATGCCCTCAATACCTTCTTTGCATCAGTTTTTACAACAGAAGACCTCAGTGATATCCCTACACCATCGCCGATTCAGATTGATAATTCAGATGTTCTAAGCAATATCACCATTACAGAGAGAGAAGTATTGAATTTTTTAGATAAACTCAAGGTAAATAAAATGCCTGGACCTGATACAATCTCGCCTAGAGTTCTAAAGGAAGCTAAGGATGAGCTCTCCAAACCACTGACATTACTATTCAATAAATCCTTGCAGCCTGGAACTATGCCTGATCAGTGGAAGATAGCCAACGTAACACCGATATTCAAAAAAGGCAGCAAATCCCTACCCAGTAACTATCATCCAATTAGCTTAATCTCAGTTGTATGTAAAATGCTAGAAACGGTCATAAGAGACAGACTCGTAAATCACTTAGAGGAAAATAACTTACTTAAAGATACTCAACACGGCTTTCGTAAAAAACGTTCCTGTTTAACAAACCTCTTAGACTTCTTCCACGATATCCTCAACCTCTACGATGAGAGTAAAGCTGTAGATATTATATCCCTTGATTTTCAAAAGGCCTTTGACAAAGTTCCCCACAAACGTTTACTGCTAAAACTAAAAGCGCATGGAATACAAGACGGTGTGTTGAAATGGATAGAAAATTGGCTCAGCGACAGAAAGCAAAGAGTAGTCATAAACGGTAAGCATCTAAATGGACCAATGTAAGTAGCGGGGTACCCCAGGGATCGGTACTAGGACCAATTCTCTTTCTAATTTACATCAAAGACATAGATGAGGGTCTCACCTGTACAATCTCAAAATTTGCTGACGATACAAAAATTGCAAATAGCGTTCTCTCAAAAGATCAAGTTGACGATATGCAACACAATCTAGATAAATTGTCACATTGGGCCCAAATTTGGCAAATGAGTTTCAATGCGGATAAATGTAAAGTACTACATATCGGATACCTAAATGAGAAAACAAACTATTGATGAATGGCACTCAGCTTAAGAATGTAAACAGAGAAACCGATCTGGGAGTAACAATATCGAGTAACCTAAAACCGAGTCAACAATGTTCAGAAGTTGTTAAGAAGGCAAACAAAATAATTGGCTTTATAGGCAGGTCATTTGAGCATAAATCCAAAGACGTTATCCTAACCCTTTACAATTCCTTAGTCCGCCCTCTTCTGGAATACTGCGTTCAATGCTAGTGCCCTTATTACCAAAAAGACATAAACAAACTAGAACGAGTTCAACGTAGAGTTACCAAAATGATACCTAGCCTAAAGAACAAACCATACGAAGAGCGTCGTAGAGAATTAAATCTATTTCCTTTAACCCAGCGCAGATTAAGAGGTGACTTAATTCAAGTGTTCAAAATCATCAAAGGCATCGACAATATGAACTGTAGTAAGTACTTCACTATCGACCAATCTAATTACACGCGGGGAAACGGATGCAAAATTATTGGTAAATCTTTTAACTCACACGAATCTAAGAATTTCTTCTTCAATCGAGTTGTCAACTTGTGGAATGGGCTTCCCCGAGACGTTATAGACTGCAGCACCGTTGATTCATTTAAATTCCGCCTAAGACAAATATCTCGCATCAAACCCGCGACTGACTGCGTTTGTAAATGAATAACTTTATTTTATCCTCCCCTCAGTTACTAACCCATATGTCCCCTACTAACTTCCTAGTCCTGCCACGTTAGTTCCAGGGCAGTAGTTCCCTTTCCAATGTTCCCTTACCCACCCTAAAACCACTGTTTGGACACTTGTTCCTCAGTGTTTTGGAAGACAAGCAACCTAGAAGGGTCACTAGATCTGTTGTTGCTTGATTTCCTTTGTACTCCTTTGTACTTTGTACTAGCACTCCACGCTTCATGTGTCGCACTTATGTTACTGTTGATGGATGCGATTAAGTGAGAGATAAACTAGACATGAACCCAATCACCCCCCCCCCCCCACACACACACTCTCTCTCTCTCTCTCTCAAGCACACACACTCACTCTTTATATCTCTCTCTCACACACACACACACACACACACACAGAGATAATGGTCTTCAAGTTGGGTACGTTCAAACATTTAAACTTACTTATACCTTGATTCTGGCCATCTTTCTCTTGCATATAAAACGGAAATGCTGTGTTTGACCTTTGTGGAAGTACTGGTTCTTACATATAAATTTCATGAAACGAGATTTCTTTGTAATATTTAATCTGTTATTCTCCCAAAATCATGCGCAGCTGCACAATAATAACACAGAGAGAAAGCTATCAATTCGTAGTAGTAAAATTAAAACAAAAGCAAATTGGGCAGTATAGAAAGAAAAATGAACGCACAATATCATAACCCCCCCCCCCCCACACACACACACATACACACACACAGAAACTGTAACATGAAGATAAATTACCCAAACACACACACTCACACATCAACATGTAGACACACTCGCACACCCAATCACATACAACGCCCACTAGACGACATACACGTAGCAGATATACAAACACCCACACAAACACACACATACTCCTACCCAACACACATACATACACACACACACACTACATACACGTGCAACACTTCCACAAACACATTCATCCACACAACACCACACACACACGCATAACACCACACACACACACACACACTTAAAAAGCAGCCGATTTTCCACTTCCCCTTCAAGTATTCCAAAACAACAACATAAGTCTTTTGACAAACATAGGACGGAGAGAGAGAGAGAGAGAGAGAGAGAGAGAGAGAGAGAGAGAGAGAGAGAGAGAGAGAGAGAGAGAGAAAGAGAGAGAGAGAGAGAGTGAGTGTGTGTGCACACTTAAACTGCTGATTCAATCTACTTCTACACATAAACCTACATATATTATGAAATGTTTACTCATGAAACCACCAATGCTGGCAAACACACACACACACACCACCTAGATACACATACACACACACACACACCACCTAGATACACACATACACACAAACACACCACCTAGATATACACACACACACCTAACAACACTTCCACCAATCCCTGACTTACCCTTTTAGTGTTTCAAAACAAAGTAATACCCTTCCCCGCTCACTCAACAAACGGCTCCCTCGCCAAACATGAAGGGGAGTTCCGTAGAGTTACATTCATTTACACACACACTACCCAGACTTTGTAGTATTTACTCGGTAGTTCGCTATTGTTATTATATCTGTAGTAGTAGGTGCTATGGAGTTGAGGACAAAGAAAGAAAGAAAGAGAGAGAGAGAGAGAGAGAGAGAGAGAGAGAGAGAGAGAGAGAGAGAGAGAGAGAGAGAGATTTATGACATACATACTGTATAGGCCTATACACACATACTGTATACAAAAACACAAACATTGATTACATAACATTAAAAAATACGTACAAAGATATACATACAAATCTATCTATCTATATATTATCTATTACCAGACGTCTTGAACCCCGAGAGGGTGGCCACGACTGAATCGCCTCCATTAAGGCCATTAGTTCGAGTAAATAAAGCTTGTTTTTCGAGAAGGATTGAAAGCCAGTGTACGAGTAGTCCAGTCAATGTACACCAGGACCCACCACTAATTGCAACAGAAACGAAACCTGTTGGGATTTGTTCAGTAGGGTACCCTTCATGATATACTAAAAGTCCCACACATTTTTTTGAGTGGCTCAATATTTTTATCAGGGTTGAACTTTTGGATTTCTGGATTTTTTTGGATTTTTGTTATGGATTTCATTTTTGGTGCATGTATGACATCAGTATAGGTAGTAATTCATAACTACATGTATGTTTTCCCATAAGGTCTGTCTTTAGGCCTATATTAATATTCAACCATTAATGCAGGCTGCCCGCCCCAGAGTTATGACTGCACCATTGCAATTAGGTCTAGGTGTGCAAATGCATTCGCATTTTGCCTCAAGATTTCTGATTGACACACTGAATGCCCATGGATTCTGTAGTTCATATTCAGAGGTGCAAAAATATGAAAGGAGTGCAGCTGTCAACCAGGGATTGGACATTCCAGAGTTCCTCCCTGGGCAGTCTGTTCAATATGTGGCCGACAACGTGGATCATGACACTAGGACTCTTGACGGCTCTGGGACATTCCACGGAATGGGTATTATGGCAGTTGTAACACCCAAATGTGATGTCACCTCTGTGGTAAAACGTGTGTCTGTGACAGCAGAGGAGATCGCTGCTGTAGGACACATCAGCATTAAGAAATTCATATCACTTGGTGATGAACTTGCTAATATCAAGTATGAAGCTCTACCAGAGGAACCCAAACACACAGAAAGCCCCAAGGTAGATCTCCTGTGGAAAACGTCCCTGTCAGTCCGGTTACCAAGACCAGCATGGTCGGGATACATGCAAATGGTAAACAACGGAGACCACCCAGGACAGTCATCCACCATGTTCCTTCCCATGATTGATATGAACCCGAGTGACATGACGTGTGTCAACTCAACTTTACACTTTGTTGCAGAGCATGCCAAGTGCTATGGAGCAACACCAGTGCTCACTTTTGACCAGCCGTTGTGGTTCAAGGCAACTCAAATTGTGGAAAGTGCTGGAGAGGACAGTGATCTGCATCCGATTATTTTAAGACTTGGGGGATTTCACGCACTAATGAGCTTTCTGGGTAGCATTGGGCACTTGATGAGAGGAACAGGCCTTCAAGATATCTTGGAAGTGATCTTCGCTGGGAACACTGTTACCCATATTCTCACTGGACACGCAGTTGCTCGTGCCATTCGTGGTCATCTCCTTGTAGATTCCGTCCTTCACACACTTCTCTTGAGCAGCCTGTTGGGGATCAAGTTGTCTTTATCTAATGACAATGTGCCACTGGAATTGGAGACAATAGGGAACCTCTATGATGATCTCCTCTCTGGTGAAATCACGCTCAGTGATGTAGAATCATCTTTGTACCTGCAGGATCTACAACAGAAACTTGAGACACACAAGGACATGTTGGAATCGAGCTACCGTACTGCACGTCTGTGGCTGCAATACATGGAGATGATAGACATCATGAGGTCATTCATGCGATCAGAACGAATCGGAGATTGGTCCCTCCATCTGGAGACGATGCAAGCCATGCTTCCGTACTTAGCTGCCTCCGGCCATAACTTGTACACGAAGTCATTGCACCTCTATCTGCAGAAAATGACAAAACTGGAAGACACACACCCCAATGTCTACCAACAGTTCACAAAGGGACTACATGTAGTCAGGAGGAGTGACCGCTTCTGGGCAGGGTTGTCTCCAGACCTGGTGATCGAACAGGCACTTATGCGAAGTCTGAAGACGAGTGGAGGTCTCACCAGAGGGAGGGGAATGACGGAAACCCAAAGACTGGTCTGGTGTCTTTCAAGGCCAGCTTGTGCAGAAGTAAACATGGCAATGCAACAGCTGACATCCATCACATACCAGACGAGTGAACAGCATAAAGACATATCACAAGCTCGGCAAACAAGGGACAGTAGTGACTGTAGCACATTGCTGTCCTCCATTGACTGGAGGTCTCCATTCGAAGCAGACTCATCCCTCCGCAACATAGTCAGTGGAATCTCGGCTGGTTCCGAGGTTAATGTGGATGATGCAAAAAGGATCCGATATGACATTCTTAACAAAATGGTTGGACACCATGTGGTCAAGTACAGTTTCAAAAGGAAAGCCCAAGCTGTGACTTTTGACTCTAAGTCTGCAGTCAAGATAGGTGATGAGGAAGTACAGATTGATCCTCTTCTTCTGTTTCAATGACTCATCATTGCAGGATCTCAGGCAAATGATCTTCCGAATGCCCTCACCTATGAGCTCTGCAACTACCCACCTGCCTTGTTCGAAGGGAAGGGAAAGCTCCTGAAAGCTGTGAAGGCACAACTAGCTGACGCCATCTGGTCCGAGGTACCACACAACCCAGCACCATGTCAAAATATCACATACGTCCTTGATGGAGGTGCTCTTCTCCATCGCATTCCATGGCAACTTGGTGAAACATACGACAAGATATTGCAGGACTATACCAGATATGTTACAAAACACTATGGTCAGGCAGTGGTTGTGTTTGATGGTTATGAGGCGGGACCTTCAACAAAAGACAGCACACATCAGCGTCGAGTGGAGTGTGAGGGTAGGAAGGTGACATTCCATCTGTCCACGAAACTCCAGTTAAAAAAGAAGGAATTCCTCTCAAACAAAGAGAACAAGCAACGCTTTCTTGAACTTTTGGGAGATGCCCTGGCCAAAGAAGGCTGTGAAGTTATCCATGCCAGAGGGGATGCAGATACTCTTATTGTCCAAACTGCAGTGAGAATCTCTGAGGACAGAGAAACTGTGTTAGTCGGAGACGACACAGACCTACTTGTTCTCCTCATCCACCTTGCAGGAGAAAACAAACATGACATCCACTTCCGACCTGAACCAAAGAAAGGAGCAGAAGTCAGGTGCATGGGTGTTAATTTGATCAAGCATAAGCTTGGGGTCCAGGTTTGCAGGCATATTCTCTTTGTGCATGCTTTCTTGGGGTGTGATACCACATCCAGGGTTTTTGGGATCGGGAAGGCGGCAGGTTTCAAACTTATTCAAGACAGGGAGGCATTATGGGAAAACATACATGTAGTTATGAATATTACTACCTATACTGATGTCATACATGCACCAAAAATGAAATCCAAAAAAAAAAAAATCCAAAAAAATAAAATAAATAAAATAAAATCCAGAAATCCAAAAGTTCAACCCTGATAAAAATATTGATCCACTCAAAAAAAATTGTGGGACTTTTAGTATATCATGAAGGGTACCCTACTGAACAAATCCCAACAGGTTTCGTTTCTGTTGCAATTAGTGGTGGGTTCGGGGAAATATCAGCTAATTTGACTGGACTAGAGGTGCATATGGAATATTACTGTACTGTTGGAATGGCTGTGGATGTGAATGTAGTCAATGTAATGTAGTGTGTGAGGTGCATGTGGAAGGTTATCCTACTGTCTGAATGGCTGTGCATGTGAATGTAGTCTGTAACCAGTATAATATAGTGTATGAGGTGCATGTGGAAGGTTATCCTACTGTCTGAATGGCTGTGCATGTGAATGTAGTCTGTAACCAGTATAATATAGTGTATGAGGTGCATGTGGAAGGTTATCATAGTGTTGGAATGGCTGTGGATGTGAATGTAGTCTGTAACCAGTATAATATAGTGTATGAGATGCATGTGGAAGGTTATCAGAGTGTTGGAATGGCTGTGGATGTGAATGTAGTCTGTAACCAGTATAATATAGTGTATGAGGTGCATGTGGACGGTTATCATAGTGTTGGAATGGCTGTGGATGTGAATGTAGTCTGTAACCAGTATAATACAGTGTGAGAGGTGCATGTAGAAGGTTATCATAGTGTTGGAATGGCTGTGGATGTGAATGTAGTCTGTAACCAGTATAATACAGTGTGAGAGGTGCATGTAGAAGGTTATCATAGTGTTGGAATGGCTGTGGATGTGAATGTAGTCTGTAACCATTGTAATACAGTGTGTGAGGTGCATGTGGAAGGTTATCATAGTGTTGGAATGGCTGTGGATGTGAATGTAGTCTGTCACCAGTATAATATAGTGTGTGAGGTGCATGTAGAAGGTTATCGTACTATTGGAATGGCTGTGGATGTGAATGTTGTCTGTAACCATTGTAATACAGTGTGTGAGGTGCATGTAGAAGGTTATCGTACTGTTGGAATGGCTGTGGATGTGAATGTTGTCTGTAACCAGTATAATATAGTGTGTGAGGTGCATGTAAAAGGTTATCGTACTGTTGGAATGGCTGTGGATGTGAATGTTGTCTGTAACCATTGTAATACAGTGTATGAGGTGCATGTGGAAGGTTATCGTACTGTTGGAATGGCTGTGGATGTGAATGTTGTCTGTAACCATTGTAATACAGTGTATGAGGTGCATGTGGAAGGTTATCGTACTGTTGGAATGGCTGTGGATGTGAATGTTGTCTGTAACCAGTATAATATAGTGTGTGAGGTGCATGTGGAAGGTTATCATATTGTTGGAATGGCTGTGGATGTGAATGTTATCTGTAACCATTGTAATACAGTGTGAGGTGCATGTAGAAGGTTATCGTACTGTTGGAATGGCTGTGGATGTGAATGTAGTCTATAACCAGTATAATATAGTGTGTGAGGTGCATGTAGAAGGTTATCGTACTGTTGGAATGGCTGTGGATGTGAATGTTGTCTGTAACCAGTACAATATAGTGTGTGAGGTGCATGTGGAATGTTATCGTACTGTTGGAATGGCTGTGGATGTGAATGTTGTCTGTAACCAGTATAATATAGTGTGTGAGGTGCATGTAGAAGGTTATCGTACTGTTGGAATGGCTGTGGATGTGAATGTAGTCTGTAACCAGTATAATATAGTGTGTGAGGTGCATGTAGAAGGTTATCGTACTGTTGGAATGGCTGTGGATGTGAATGTTGTCTGTAACCATTGTAATACAGTGAATGAGGTGCATGTGGAAGGTTATCGTACTGTTGGAATGGCTGTGGATGTGAATGTTGTCTGTAACCAGTATAATATAGTGTGTGAGGTGCATGTGGAAGGTTATTGTACTGTTGGAATGGCTGTGGATGTGAATGTTGTCTGTAACCAGTATAATATAGTGTGTGAGGTGCATGTGGACGGTTATCATACTGTTGGAATGGCTGTGGATGTGAATGTAGTCTGTAACCAGTATAATATAGTGTGTGAGGTGCATTTGGTAGGTTATCGTACTGTTGGAATGGCTGTGGATGTGAATGTAGTCTGTAACCATAGTAATACAGTGTATGAGGTGCATGTGGAAGGTTATCGTACTGTTGGAATGGTTGTGATGTGAATGTTGTCTGTAACCATTGTAATACAGTGTGTGAGGTGCATGTAGAAGGTTATCGTACTGTTGGAATGGCTGTGGATGTGAATGTAGTCTGTAACCAGTATAATATAGTGTGTGAGGTGCATGTAGAAGGTTATCGTACTGTTGGAATGGCTGTGGATGTGAATGTTGTCTGTAACCATTGTAATACAGTGTATGAGGTGCATGTGGAAGGTTATCGTACTGTTGGAATGGCTGTGGATGTGAATGTTGTCTGTAACCAGTATAATATAGTGTGTGAGGTGCATGTGGAAGGTTATTGTACTGTTGGAATGGCTGTGGATGTGAATGTTGTCTGTAACCAGTATAATATAGTGTGTGAGGTGCATGTAGAAGGTTATCGTACTGTTGGAATGGCTGTGGATGTGAATGTTGTCTGTAACCAGTATAATATAGTGTGTGAGGTGCATTTGGAAGGTTATCGTACTGTTGGAATGGCTGTGGATGTGAATGTAGTCTGTAACCATTGTAATACAGTGTATGAGGTGCATGTGGAAGGTTATCGTACTGTTGGAATGGCTGTGGATGTGAATGTAGTCGGTAACCAGTATAATCAGCTGAATCAGGCAAATGGGTCTACCGCACCTCTGTAGTCCGCCATTACAGATAGGGATTGGGAGACCATGGGTACGATAAATAGGAAAAAACAAAGGAAAAGAGAAAGAGAGAATAAACCTAATTCCCCCAACTGTACACTTAAGGGAAGATTTCCACTTGAGGATTTTTTCTTGACCCCTTTCTCCCTCATTCTTAGCCCCATTGCTTTTGAAATTTTAAGATGCTCTCCTCATTAATTTAGCGATTTTAAGAACTTGCGCCCTATTTCTGGCAATGTTAAGACCTTTCGTGCTATTTAAGTGTCGATCTATTCCTGGCGAGCGATAGCGACCCTCTAATTTAAGAGGAATCGGCCTGCGGCCGGGACATTTTTCTACCGAAATATGTACAAATTTATCTTGAAAGTGGCTCAAAGGGGTGTAATTCTAAGCTTGATGGAGGTCTAGAGAACAAACTAAAAACCTCCCCATAATCTCCAGACGTCGGATCAAACCAAAACAGTCCCGTCCACCACACGTATTAGTTTACTTATTTCCAACGATAGAGCTAAACAGATGGTTAATTATATGAATATATAGACAGACAGACAGACCGATACTAGATAGATAGATTGATAGATATAGATAGATAGATAGACAGAAATACAGATACATAGACATAGAGATATAGATAAATAGAGACAGACCGACACTAGATAAACATACATAGATAGATTGATAGATATAGATATAGATAGACAGACATACAGATACATAGACAAAGAGATATAGATAAATAGAGACAGACCGACACAGTCGACACTAGATAAAGATAAATAGATAGATTGATAGATATAGATATAGATAGATAGATAGACAGACATACAGATACATAGAAAAAGATCTATCTATCTATATGCTCAGGCCCAATCCCCATTTTGGGGGTAGACAAAGATATGTAGATAAATAGAGAGACAGACAGACACTAGATAAATAGATAGATTGATATATATAGATAGATAGATAGACAGAAAAACATACAGATACACAGAAAAAGATATATAGATAAATAGACAGACAGACCGACACTAGATAAATAGATAGATTGATAGATATATATAGATAGATAGACAGACAGACATACAGATACACAGACAAAGATATATAGATAAATAGAGAGACAGACAAGCAAGCAAGAGAAGGCAATTAAGCCGACACAACACTTAAGGGGGGTGACATGCTTTTTTTATCTCCTTTTCTCTCTGTCTCTGGCTTGTATCCATTCGGCCCCATTCAGCCTACTGTTTTAAGACGTTTATTTCCATCCATGTGTCGATTTCTTTCTGGCGAGCGATAGCGAGTCAGCATTGTAGAGAGAAATCCGGCTTCGCCGGATACATTTTCTATCGAAAAATGTACAATTTAGCCTGCTGTCAAAAACATTCTAAACATTGCTGGCTCGCTACCGCTCGCCAGGAAAAAATCGACACCTGGATGGGGATAAACGTCTTAAAAAAGTAGGCTGAATGGGGCCAAATGGTTACAAGCCACAGAGAGAGGGAGGGAGAAAAAAAAAACGAGGTGGGCCCCCTAACTCTCCGGGCCTCCAATCAAACCAAACAGTCCACGGGTTTAGTGTCCTTATTTCACACGAGACACGATATCCGCCCCCGTACCATTGTCCTGCTACGATACCTATATTCACTCTCTCTCTCTCTCTCTCTTTCACTCTCTCTCTCTCTCTCTCTCTCTCTCTCTCTCTCTCTCTCTCTCTCTGCAGCACCGTTGATTCATTTAAATTCCGCCTAGACAAATATCTCGCATCAAACCCGCGACTGACTGCGTTTGTAAATGAATAACTTTATTTTATCCTTCCCTCAGTTACTAACCCATATGTCCCCTACTAACTTCCTAGTCCTGCCACGTTAGTGGCAGGGCAGTAGTTCCCTTTCCAATGTTCCCTTACCCACTCTAAACCACTGTTTGGACACTTGATCCTCAGTGTTTTGGAGGACAAGCAGGCTAGAAGGGTCACTAGATCTGTTGTTGCTTGATTTCCTTTGTACTCCTTTGTACTTACTCTCTCTCTCTCTCTCTCTCTCTCTCTCTCTCTCTCTCTCTCTCTCTCTCTCTCTCCATATGATAAGCTATGATAGCGCTATTCGGAGACTTATATACTAATATAAAACTAAACAGACAAATACAAAGAATAACTGGTGAGCACAAAGATAATATATATACAATATATTATATATATATATATATATATATATATATATATATATATATAATATATATATATATATATATATATATATATGTATATATATATATATATATATATATATATAATTATATATATATATATATAACATATATATCTATATATATATCTATATATATATATATATATATATATATATATATATATATAACAGTATATACAGTGTGTATATATATAGATATATATATCTGACAAAAACCCCCCAATAAAAAAAGAGCCCACTCAACATATTCCTCCCGCAACCCAACTTTTAACTTTTCTTTCGCAGACGAGACACTAACCGCCTCCCCTCCCCCGCCCACTTCTTCTGTTCCCCCTCTCTCTCACTTCCCCTCCCCCTCCCCCTCCCCTCCCTTTTGTCCGCGCAACCTCTGTCCATTCCCCCCCCCCCCCAAAAAAAAAAAAAAAAAAAAAACCACCTGCCCAGACTCCTAATTAAACTTAAAAAGTTCCCCTTCAAGCTAAATGTAATGCCATGTACTCCTAAACTCCTGGCTCAATTTCGTTCGTGCAGAAATATAATTAAAGCTGATACGTCTTATGTACGGCAAAGGTTACTGTTAAGTGGGAGGTAGTTGCCTTTTCTGGACCCCCTTCTCCCGTATGTTTACCACCATTAGTTTTGAGATTTTAAGACGTTACCCCATTAGTTTGGCAATTTTAAGACTTTTCGCCCCATTTTTGTTGTCAATAGCGAGCCTGTAATATGGTAGTAACGGCCATCCGCTTTTAAAAGATTACACCCGACGAATATTAGGTTAACTCTCCTTTACTGGATGAGACACTACCCCTAGGCTGGTGGACTGTTCAGGTTGCGGGGAGATGGGTCGTTCTTCTGGTCCCCTTTCTCCCTCGTGTTAAGTCCTAATTGTTTTGAGTTTATAAGACGTTCGGCCCATTAGTTTGGCGATCTTAACACCTTTCCCCACATTTCGTTGTTAATTTTAATACCTTTCGTGCCATTTAGGTGTCGATTATTTCCTGGCGAGCGAAAGCGAGCCTGAAATTTTAAGAGGAACTGGCATTCGGCTTGGACATTTTTCTACCGAAAAATGTACAAATTTATCTTGAAGGGGGGTCTAAGAGGTGTTTTTGTAAGCTTGGTGGAGGTCTAGATAGAAAACTAAGAAATAAAGGAATACATGAATTAATAAAAAGAAAAAAAGGAAAAAAAAAACGGTCCGTCTCCCCTTAATGAGGGTTGCCATGCACTAAACGCCCCCAAGCGGACCTGTTCCCCCGTTAGGACAACCCGTGCCCATGTATTCAAGGACATACAGGATTCACCACTACATTTTTGTATAGTGGTGGTTGGCCAGTCCATCCACCAACCTGCTTCACCTTTAGGTAAGCAGTAAGGATTTGTATATGGCTTACTCCTCTAGACGGGTTGCTGACCAAGGCTCACCAGTCCAATCCAGGAGAATAAAACAGACAATACAAACACATGCAATAATTTAGCAACATAAAGCATACAAATAAAACAATGCAATCATAGTAGTAAAGCACACACACACACAAAAACAAAACTCCGACCAAACTGTCCCAATAGCAGCAGCCCGTAAAACGCTATCCTTCCACCCGGGGAGGTCTCCACTTGAGGGATTTTTTTCTGGACCCCTTTCTCCCTCATATTTAGCCCAATTGCTTTTGAGATTTTAAGACGTTCGCCCTAGTAGTTTAGACATTTTAAGACATTTTGCCCTATTTCTGTCAATTTTAAGACCTTTCGTGCCATTAAGGTGTCGATTTTTTCCTGGCGAGCGTAAGCGAGCCTGTAATTTAAGAGCAATCGGCCTCCGGGCCGGGACATTTTTCTACCGAAAAATGTACAAATTTATCTTGAAAGGGGGTCTAGGGGGTGTAATTTTAAGCTTGATGAAAACGTAAAGAACAAACTAAATACCTCCCCTTAACTCTTCTTTCCGTCCACCCCCCCTCCCACACCTACATCCAGATAGATTTAATCCCCAAGTTTGAAGATTTTTGTTTTGTTTTGTTATATAACACGTAGATATACAAAGATAAAAATATACTCATACCGGTAAATAAAAGCATGTAACCAATCTATATATTTTCGATTGTCTGTGTGTGTGTGTGTGTGTGTGTGTGTGTGTGTGTTCTTAATAGGCGGCCGCAGTTTTGGACCTGGGGAGCTGAAACTTTGCATGTGGGTGTCAATTAACCTGGGTCAGGTCATAGAGGGGGCGAGGCCACGATCGGAGGTCGTTTCGAGGCCGAAATTGAAAACAAAAATGAAAACAATTGAACAAAATGGCCGTTTGGGGCAGAAGGAGGCCTCCGATCGAAAAGGTGTATGGAACGAAAGTTGTTCGCAGCCCCCCAAAATGGGAGTACGGATGAGGTCAGATCCAAAATCGGAGGTCATTTAGCGGCCGAAATCGAGGTCGCCGTTTAATGAGGCACAGGGAGGTCGAGGCCGGTGATTATGGCAGTAGTAGTATTAGACCAGTCAAAGTAGGGCTGGACTTAGAACAAATTGCAATAGAAGGTTTTTTGGCTTTAACTTGTTTATTAGGTCCCTCTGATGAACATATAAAAAGTCTCCAACTTTTGGACACCGGGAAAGTGGTTAATTTGCATAAATTCAAGATGGCCGCCGTCCAAAGCTTCAATTTACAGATAACTTTTTTCTGGTTGCTCCTAGACCCTATAAATGTATTACAAACAACGTTTTTTGGCTTTAACTTGTTTATTAGGTCCCTCTGATGAACATATAAAAAGTCTCCAACTTTTGGACACCTGGAAAGTGGTTAATTTACAGCCAGCCAAAAAACCTTACAGCCAAAAAACCTTCTATTGCAATTTGTTCTAGGTCAAGCCCTACCTTTACTGCACATTAAGGGAATGTGCCATCGCCAGGGAACGACGCCAATGCTGACATTCGACCAACCGCTTTATTGGAAAGCGAAGACGATCATTGTTCATGAGAAGGAAGGAAGCGAACTGAAACCCATTGTTTTGAACCTTGGTGGCTTTCACTCTGTGATGAGCTTTTTGGGATGCATGGGCCATGTTATGGAAGCATCTGGGCTTAAGGAGGTTTTGGAACTTATATACGCTGAAAATGCTGTGACCCAAATGCTGAGTGGGAAAGCCTATGCACGAGCAATCAGAGGCCACTTCTTGGTTGACACAGCCTTGAGTTCGATTGTGTTAGGCAGGGCATACGGTGTCAACCTCTCAATGGTAGATGAGGAAAGTGACGCATGCAAGGACTTCCAGGAGGCTGCAGATCTTTTGGATAAGCTGTTGCGTGAAGACGTTTCACCGGATGAAGTCTGCAGTAAAGACGTTTTCAACAGAATTTCTGAAAAACTTAAAGCTGAGAAGAGCTCCTTAGCAGAGCATAAGATGGGAAAGCTATGGATTCAATACATGGACATGATTGACCTGCTGCGTCGCTTCCTGAGGGCACTGAGAATGGGCGGTTTCCTACTGTACCTCGGAACACTCCAGGAGATGTTGCCGTACTTTGCAGCGTGTGGTCATAACAATTATGCCAAGTCAGCCCATGTGTACATTCAAGACATGATTGAACTTGAGCAGCTCAACCCAGACATGTTCTGTCAATTGAACTCCGGTCTATTTGTGATCCGCCGAAGTGATCGGCTGTGGGCAGGACTGCCAAGCGACTTGGTTATAGAGCAGGTTTTGATGCGCTCTTTGAAAACGAATGGTGGATTGACACGTGGTAGGGGCATGGAGGAAACGCAAACGCCTGCGCTGGTTACTTGCTATGCCAGCCTGCGCTGAGGTGAGTGAAGTTATGCAAGAACTGACAGGGAAGCATTTCCACACCTCTGAGCAGCACAAAGAAATGACTGAAGCAAGGCGTGAACGAGATAGGAAGGACACAGAGAAGGTTCTCGCATTCTTCAAGGATTATGATCCATTTCAAGAATCAAATGAACTCAGGAATATTGCCAACGGTGTGACAGGACCAGCCTCGGCCAATCCTCATTTACTGTATGAGGTTGGTATGAACATTGTGCAGAAGATGGAAGGTAGCAATGCTTTTGACTTTTCATTTAGGAAGAAAGATCAAGTTGAGTCGTTGGGTGCAAAGGTTACAATCAGTGCTGAAAAAGTACCAATCGACCCACAGCTCCTTTTCCAGAGGCTCCTCATCTTTGCTAATAACAGGGACTTAGGTGTTGAAGAGGTCTTTGCGTATGAGTTGTCTAGCTACCCTACTGCTCTGTTCGATAAGTGGGGGAGGCTCAGGGAAGCCAATAAACCACAGCTAGGAGATGAGATAGCTGCTGTTGTTCCCAAGTCGTCATTGGAATCATTTGAGGAAGAAAGGACTGTGACCCATGTTCTGGATGGTGGTTCCTTATTGCAAAGGATTCCATGGAAGAAGGGTGACACATTTGAGGACATTGCAAGCATGTACATGAAGCATGTTTCCAAAAACTTTCTCAACCCGGTGGTTGTATTCGACGGTTATAAATCAGGACCTACTACCAAGGACATGACACACAATCGACGATCAAAAGGAGTCTTTGGTCAAAAGGTGATGTTCACTCCAACCATGCCCCTTCGGTCAAAAAAGGAAAACTTCTTGTCAAACTCGGACAATAAGCAAAACTTCATTGACTTATTGTGTGAAACATTCAAGGCAAATGGAATTGACTGTGTCAATGCGCCAGCAGATGCAGATGTCATGATTGCGAAGAAGGGAATTGAGCATGCAAGGGAAACCGTGACATATGTGATAGGTGAGGACACAGACTTGTTGGTGCTGTTGTGTCATTATGTGGAACGAGGGATGAATGTTTTGTACTTCAAGTCGAGCAAGGAAGGTGGGAAATGTTGGCATATTAACTCAGTAGCAGAAGCTCTCGGTGAAAGCATCTGTCGTGTCCTGCCAGTTGTCCATGCACTCTGTGGATGTGACACAACCTCACGACTGTATGGTATTGGTAAAGGGGCTGCCTTGAGGAAAGTGAGGGAAGACAACGGTTTCTTGAAATGTATAGAAGCATTCTGTTGCCAAAGTGGAAGTAAAGACGCGATATCATCAGCTGGTGAAAAGGCCTTGGTTTATTTGTACGGGGGAAAAGGAAATGACACCCTTGACGGACTGCGAAAGACAAAGTTTTGCAACAAGGTGGCAAAAAGTTCAACTACCGTTGAAGTTCACAGCCTTCCCCCAACAACTGATGCAGCCAAATACCACTCGTTCCGAGTTTATTGTCAGGTCCAGGAATGGATGGGGAACTGTGTGGACCCCGAGAAATGGGGCTGGTGTCTGCGGAAGGGACAGCTTGAACCGAAGACGATGGATTCGCCAGTGGCTCCTGATTCACTACTGAAATTGGTCAGATGTCAGTGTAAGGGCAACTGTGACACTCAACGCTGTAGTTGCAAACGGAATGAGCTTGAATGTTCCAGTGCATGTGGTCAATGTAAAGGACTCTGTCAAAATAGCAACTTTGATGCAAGCACCGATGATCCAAGTGAATACGAACTCCTATCATGAATTACATAATTGGCTCTGAATGACGTCATACTACGTCATGTTTTTTTTTGTTTTTTTTTATAAAAAAGAGGGACAACAGGTCAAAAAACCCATACAAGCACAAAGTGCCTGTGTCACCCCTTGTGAAAGAGACAGTTCAGCCTGTCTGTAAGGTTTTTCGGCTGTAAATTAACCACTTTCCAGGTGTCCAAAAGTTGGAGACTTTTTATATGTTCATCAGAGGGACCTAATAAACAAGTTAAAGCCAAAAAACGTTGTTTGTAATACATTTATAGGGTCTAGGAGCAACCAGAAAAAAGTTATCTGTAAATTGAAGCTTTGGACGGCGGCCATCTTGAATTTATGCAAATTAACCACTTTCCCAGTGTCCAAAAGTTGGAGACTTTTTATATGTTCATCAGAGGGACCTAATAAACAAGTTAAAGTCAAAAAACCTTCTATTGCAATTTGTTCTAGGTCCAGTTAAATGATTGCTAGATTTACTGGACTATATTGTGATGATTGTGGTAGTAGTGATTGATGATGGTGATTATGGTAGTAGTAGTGGTGGTAGTACCCGGGCAACGCCGGGTACCCCTGCTAGTTATAATAATAATAGCTCTCTGTTTGCCACCATTTAACGCTATTCACATTATACAGACCAGACACTAGCCGCCCCCCCTTTGCATTTGATCACGCCGTCTGGAAGTTTCATTTATTTATTTATATATTTATTTATAATTATTATTATTTTTTTTTTATAAGTTTGATCCCTAGACCTCCAACAACCTTAAAGAATCGATATCGGTACCTAAATAGGCTATCACGAAAGGTCTTAAAATTGACAAAGAAATGTGGCGAAGTCTTAAAATCGCCAACCTATAGGGGCAAACGTTATAGAAATCTCAAAACTAATGGGGCTAATCATGAGGGAGAAGGGGGGCCAAAAAAAAAAACTTTTAATGCAAACATAATAATACCGGCACCCCTCAGGTCCTACCGTACCGCCATTTCTCGCTATTGTCCTTTGGCTGACGAGATACTATACCCCCCCCCCTCTGAATTATCCCCTCCTGTCCCCAGTCCCAGCCCAACCCCCATCCCCCCTGTCCCCCTCCACCCACGTCACAAGTCCTACCCCTCAAGTTCCCCTATCCCTCTTTCTCCCCGTCCCCACCCCCATACCTCCTGTACGGAAGACAGAGAATTTTTAGCCGAATATACGCTTCCTGGTTATACAATGTTTGAGAAAAGTCGGATCAATAGAAATGGAGGAGGAGTTCTGTTTTTTATAAAGGAAAGTCTTAATCCCGTCTTAATGTCAAAACCTCAAATTGCGAATATAGACATATCTTACGTACTATTAAATAATAAACGAGGAACTAAAATAACACTAGCTTTATTATACAGACCCCCAGCTCAATCAGTGCAAACTGACAGTGAAATTTATGAACAAATTTCAGAAATAACTAACATACAAGATACCGTAATTCTTGGCGATTTCAACTTACCCGTGATATTCTTACTTCACACTCTGGACACGACCTCTATGCTAACTTGCAAGAGAGTTCACTTTTTCAATTTGTACAATCTCCGACCCGTGGTAATAATATGCTTGACCTTGTACTCGCAACAAAAGAATTAATAGAGAATTTGAATGTTGGTGATGAATTCAGTAACAGCGACCATCGTACGATAACTTTCACTTTAAAGTTTACTAGTAACAAATCAAATAGCAGCATTGAGAAAGTCCCAAATTTCAAGAAAGCAAATTTTCATAAACTTAAATCAAAGCTTAAAGAAACTGACTGGAGCTTTCTGACTAACAATAACGACATAAATACATCTTGGGAGTGTTTCACAACCACTTACCTTAAGGCAGTGCAAGACTGCATACCATCGAAAATACGGCGTCCAGGCCATAATGATCAGCCCAAATGGTGGAATAAAGATATTTCAGACTGTCTGCTTGCTAAAAAAATTGCTAATGATAGATTAAAATCCTCACAAAATGACGAAGAATGGGTGAAATTTGTAGAGCTACGACGCAAAGCCAAACAGTTAATTAAGCAAAGTAAAAAGACCCTGGAGTTACATGTTGCGAATCAAAGTAAAACAAACCCGAAAGAATTCTATAGTTATATCAGAAAGAAAAAAGTAGTTACTTCAACTGTTGGACCGTTAGTCGATGAAAATGGAGAATACACCAAAGACGAAGTACAAATGAGTAATGCCCTCAATACCTTCTTTGCATCAGTTTTTACAACCGAAGACCTCAGTGATATCCCTACACCATCGCCGATTCAGATTGATAATTCGGATGTTCTAAGCAATATCACCGTTACAAAGAGAGAAGTATTGAATTGTTTAGAGAAACTCAAGGTAAATAAAACGCCTGGACCTGATACAATCTCGCCTAGAGTTCTAAAGGAAGCTAAGGATGAGCTCTCCAAACCACTGACATTGCTATTCAATGAATCCTTGCAGTCTGGGACTATGCCTGATCAGTGGAAGCTAGGCAACGTAACACCGATATTAAAAAAAGGCAGCAAATCCCTACCCAGTAACTATCGTCCAATTAGCTTAACCTCAATTGTATGTAAAATGCTAGAAACGGTCATAAGAGACAGACTCGTAAATCACTTAGAGGCAAATAACTTACTTAAAGATACTCAACACGGCTTTCGTAAAAAACGTTCCTGTTTAACAAACCTCTTAGACTTCTTCCATGATATCCTCAACCTTTACGATGAGAGTAAAGCTGTAGATATTATATACCTTGATTTTCAAAAGGCCTTTGACAAAGTTCCCCACAAACGTTTACTGCTAAAACTAAAAGCGCATGGAATACAAGACGGTGTGTTGAAATGGATAGAAAATTGGCTCAGCGACAGAAAGCAAAGAGTAGTCATAAACGGTAAGGCATCTAAATGGACCAATGTAAGTAGCGGGGTACCCCAGGGATCGGTACTAGGACCAATTCTCTTTCTAATTTACATCAACGACATAGATGAGGGTCTCACCTGTACAATCTCAAAATTTGCTGACGATACAAAAATTGCAAATAGCGTACTCTCAAAAGAACAAATTGACGATATGCAACACAATCTACATAAATTGTCATGTTGGGCCCAAATTTGGCAAATGAGTTTCAATGCAGATAAATGTAAAGTACTACATATCGGATACCTAAATGAGAAAGCAAACTATTCGATGAATGGCACTCAGCTTAAGAATGTAAACAGAGAAACCGATCTGGGAGTAACAATATCGAGTAACCTAAAACCGAGTCAACAATGTTCAGAAGTTGTTAAGAAGGCAAACAAAATAATTGGCTTTATAGGCAGGTCATTTGAGCATAAATCCAAAGAAGTTATCCTAACCTTTTACAATTCCTTAGTCCGCCCTCTTCTGAAATACTGCGTTCAATCCTGGTGCCCTTATTACCAAAAAGATATAAACAAGCTAGAACGAGTTCAACGTAGAGTTACCAAAATGATACCTAGCCTAAAGAACAAACCATACGAAGAGCGTCTTAGAGAATTAAATCTATTTCCTTTAACCCAGCGCAGATTAAGAGGTGACTTAATTCAAGTGTTCAAAATCATCAAAGGCATCAACAATATGAACTGTAGTAAGTACTTCACTATCGACCAATCTAATTACACGCGGGGAAACGGTTGCAAAATTATTGGTAAATCTTTTAACTCACACGAATCTAAGAATTTCTTCTTCAATCGAGTTGTCAACTTGTGGAATGGGCTTCCCCGAAACGTTATAGACTGCAGCACCGTTGATTCATTTAAACTCCGCCTAGACAATATCTCGCATCAAACCCGCGACTGACTGCGTTTGTAAATGAATAACTTTATTTTATCCCCCCCCTCAGTTACTAACCCCTCTGTCCCCTACTAACTTCCTAATCCTGCCACGGACATTAGTTCCAGGGCAGTAGTTCCCTTTCCAATGTTCCCTTACCCACTCTAAACCACTGTTTGGACACTTGATCCTCAGTGTTTTGGAGGACAAGCAGCCTAGAAGGGTCACTAGATCTGTTGTTGCTTGATTTCCTTTGTACTACTAACCTCCATCATTCCTGCCCCTCCCCGCCCAGCCGCCATTATTCCTGTCACAACCCCCATCTTTGCTGCTGCCTCCCCCCCCCCCGCCCCCGTCCCAACTCAGCCGCCATCATTCCTGCCCTCCGTCCTCCACCCCTCCTGTACCAACCCCCATCTTTCCTACCCCCCCCTCCCAACCCAGCCGCCATCCTTCCTGCCCCTGCCTGTCCCCCATCCCTGCTGTCCCAACCCCCATCCCTCCTGCCCTCCGTCCCAAACCCCCCATTGTGTCTCCTGTCCCATTCCCCACACCTACCCACTGTTACACGTATCCCTCCTGAGCCCCGTCCCTAGCTCACCCGCCCCGCCCCCCCACCCACCTACCCATGGATTTACTCCCCCACCCCAACGCCTCCTATAACAGCCCTCCCCCTACCACCTACCCCCGGATTTACTACCCGCCCCCCCCCCCCCCCCCCCACCTACCCCTGGATTTATTCCCCCACCCCCAACGCCCCCATAAAAATCCCCCCCCCCCCCCCCCGGCCTATCCCGGGATTTACTCCCCCGCCCCCCAAAAAAAGCCCCCCCCCCCCCCTCCTCCTCCAGTACCCCCCCACCCTCGGCTTTAATCCCGGCGTCCGGAGGTTTGATTTAACGTCCGGGAGGAATATCGGCAAAATTATCGAGGCCATCGTAAATCTTGCCCCGACGGTATAGGTGAGAGAGAGAGAGAGAGAGAGAGAGAGAGAGAGAGAGAGAGAGTGTGTGTGTGTGTGTGTGTGTGTGTGTAACTGTCACCTTAATAAAAAAAAAAAAAACGTGTGTGTGTGTGTGTGTAAGTGTGTGTGTGTGAGTGTAAGTGTGTGTGTGAGAATGTGTATGTGTGAGTGCGTGTGTGTGTGTGTGAGAGAATGTGTGTATGTGTGTGGGTAGGTTTCTTTTTCTTTTTTTTCTATCATCCAACTACTTCCTCTCGGGCATAGGATGAGAGCCTGTACATTCAACCGCTAATCATTGAACGGTGAAGCCCATGAGGTCTCGTTCCAGTCTAGGGGGTGAGACATGTGAAGCACTTTTAGCTGCAACCAGCCCCTGCCATCTTGCCTTCGCAGGATGCACGGGGCTTAGTTGCCCACTCACGGCTCGAAGCAGCCTCATCTCTGAAGCTGTCTCACTCCAGTGCTTCACTGTCTCATCTCTGGACTCGGACCCTCACTCTCAGAACGCCACCTATTGAGCAATGAATTCACTAGGCATTGTCCCCCTGTAGCATATTTTGAATAAGGGAATATTCATACAGTGCTATTTAATCAAGGATCAATGAGGGTATTTATTTGGCGTTTCGGTGGGCTTTGTGGTAATGCACTGATACTAGGTACAGCAAAAATTCCATCCCAATAATATTTTCCCATTGACATATCTGGATTCGAACCCGGATCCATCGGATTACCAGTCCAGTGACAAGACCACTGCTTTACTGTGTGTGTGTGGGGGGGTAGCTGTACTTGAATGCGAGTGTGCGTGTATGTGTGTGTGTGTGTGTGCGATTGTGAGTGCGTGTAGGTGTGCTTGAGTGTGTATGTGTGTGTATGTGTGCAGGTGTGCTTGAGTGTATGTGTGATCATTACTGTTTGTCTGCAATTAATGTGTATATGAATGACTGAACTTGTGCCATTAATATTGTTTTTCGTGTAGGTGAGAATATCAAAGGGTAAATGTATCAAGAGTGTCTGTGCTGTGCCTATCTAGAACAATGTGAGCAAGATAGACAGACAGATAATAAGATAGATAGGTAGAGTAAACAATAGAATAGACATTTTATTCTCCGTTTATACAATAGCTATTCTACACACAATGTACATTGGATCTCACTTATATAATACAAAATCGAATTAAATTATATATATATATATATATATATATATATATATATATATATAGAGAGAGAGAGAGAGAGAGAGAGAGAGAGACTACCCGAGTGCCACCTAACATAACTAGCCTAACATAAAGCATATGCAGATCATACATAATATATTATAAATGTCAGCAGTATTGGTATCATACATTAAGAAGTCACAACATACAGACTATATTATAAAGGTCAGTAGTACTTGGGATCATACATTAAGAAGTCACAACATACAGATTATATTATAAAGGTCAGCAGTATTGGGATCATACATTAAGAAGTCACAACATACAGACTATATTATAAAGGTCAGTAGTACTTGGGATCATACATTTAGAAGTCACAACATACAGACTATATTATAAAGGTCAGCAGTATTGGGATCATACATTAAGAAGTCACAACATACAGACTATATTATAAAGGTCAGTAGTACTTGTGATCATACATTTAGAAGTCACAACATACAGACTATATTATAAAGGTCAGTAGTACTTGGGATCATACATTTAGAAGTCACAACATACAGACTATATTATAAAGGTCAGCAGTATTGGGATCATACATTAAGAAGTCACAACATACAGACTATATTATAAAGGTCAGTAGTACTTGTGATCATACATTTAGAAGTCACAACATACAGACTATATTATAAAGGTCAGTAGTACTTGGGATCATACATTTAGAAGTCACAACATACAGACTATATTATAAAGGTCAGTAGTACTTGTGATCATACATTTAGGAGTCACAACATACAGACTATATTATAAAGGTCAGTAGTACTTGTGATCATACATTTAGAAGTCACAACATACAGACTATATTATAAAGGTCAGTAGTACTTGTGATCATACATTTATGAGTCACAACATACAGACTATATTATAAAGGTCAGTAGTACTTGTGATCATACATTTAGAAGTCACAACATACAGGCTATATTATAAAGGTCAGTAGTATTTGTGATCATACATTTAGAAGTCACAATATACAGACTATATTATAAAGGTCAGCAGTACTTGTGATCATACATTTAGGAGTCACAACATACAGACTATATTATAAAGGTCAGTAGTACTTGTGATCATACATTTAGAAGTCACAACATACAGACTATATTATAAAGGTCAGTAATACTTGTGATCATACATTTAGAAGTCACAACATACAGACTATATTATAAAGGTCAGTAGTACTTGTGATCATACATTTAGAAGTCACAACATACAGGCTATATTATAAAGGTCAGTAGTATTTGTGATCACACATTTAGGAGTCACACCATACAGACTATATTATAAAGGTCAGTAGTACTTGGGATCATACATTTAGAAGTCACAACATACAGACTATATTATAAAGGTCAGTAGTACTTGTGATCATACATTTAGAAGTCACAACATACAGACTATATTATAAAGGTCAGTAGTACTTGTGATCATACATTTAGAAGTCACAACATACAGACTATATTATAAAGGTCAGTAGTACTTGGGATCATACATTTAGAAGGCACAACATACAGACTATATTATAAAGGTCAGCAGTACTTGTGATCATACATTAAAGTCACAACATACAGACTATATTATAAAGGTCAGTAGTACTTGGGATCATACATTAAGGAGTCACAACATACAGACTATATTATAAAGGTCAGTAGTACTTGGGATCATACATTAAGGAGTCATAACATACAGACTATATTATAAAGGTCAGTAGTACTTGTGATCATACATTTAGAAGTCACAACATGCAGACTATATTATAAAGGTCAGTAGTACTTGTGATCATACATTTAGAAGTCACAACATACAAACTATATTATAAAGGTCAGTAGTACTTGGGATCATACATTTAGAAGTCACAATATACAGACTATATTATAAAGGTCAGTAGTACTTGGGATCATACATTAAGGAGTCACAACATACAGACTATATTATAAAGGTCAGTAGTACTTGTGATCATACATTTAGAAGTCACAACATGCAGACTATATTATAAAGGTCAGTAGTACTTGTGATCATACATTTAGAAGTCACAACATGCAGACTATATTATAAAGGTCAGCAGTACTTGTGATCATACATTAAGGAGTCACAATATACAGACTATATTATAAAGGTCAGTAGTACTTGTGATCATACATTAAGGAGTCACAACATACAGACTATATTATAAAGGTCAGTAGTACTTGGGATCATACATTTAGAAGTCACAACATACAGACTATATTATAAAGGTCAGTAGTACTTGGGATCATACAGTAAGGAGTCACAACATACAGACTATATTATAAAGGTCAGTAGTACTTGGGATCATACATTTAGAAGTCACAACATGCAGACTATATTATAAAGGTCAATAGTA
This sequence comes from Paralithodes platypus, assembly GCA_032716605.1. NCBI lineage: Eukaryota > Metazoa > Arthropoda > Malacostraca > Decapoda > Lithodidae > Paralithodes > Paralithodes platypus. Next base: position 12,464,925 of record CM064570.1, on the reverse strand, counting down.
CTTTTGATCAAACATTTAGAAGTCACAACATAGACTATATTATAAAGGTCAGTAGTACTTGGGATCATACATTTAGAAGTCACAACATACAGACTATATTATAAAGGTCAGTAGTACTTGGGATCATACATTAAGGAGTCACTACATACAGACTATATTATAAAGGTCAGTAGTACTTGTGATCAACATTTAGAAGTCACAACATAGACTATATTATAAAGGTCAGTAGTACTTGGGATCATACATTTAGAAGTCACAACATACAGACTATATTATAAAGGTCAGTAGTACTTGGGAACATACATTTAGAAGTCACAACATACAGACTATATTATAAAGGTCAGTAGTACTTGGGATCATACATTAAGGAGTCACAACATACAGACTATATTATAAAGGTCAGTAGTACTTGTGATCATACATTTAGAAGTCACAACATACAGACTATATTATATAGGTCAATAGTACTTGGGATCATACATTTAGAAGTCACAACATACAGACTATATTATAAAGGTCAGTAGTACTTGGGATCATACATTAAGGAGTCACAACATACAGACTATATTATAAAGGTCAGTAGTACTTGGGATCATACATTAAGGAGTCACAACATACAGACTACATTATACAGGTCAGTAGTACTTGTGATCATACATTTAGAAGTCACAACATACAGACTATATTATAAAGGTCAGTAGTACTTGTGATCATACATTTAGGAGTCACAACATACAGACTATATTATAAAGGTCAGTAGTACTTGTGATCATACATTAAGGAGTCACAACATACAGACTATATTATAAAGGTCAGTAGTACTTGTGATCATACATTTAGAAGTCACAACATGCAGACTATATTATAAAGGTCAGTAGTACTTGTGATCATACATTTAGAAGTCACAACATACAGACTATATTATAAAGGTCAGTAGTACTTGTGATCATACATTTAGAAGTCACAACATGCAGACTATATTATAAAGGTCAGTAGTACTTGTGATCATACATTTAGAAGTCACAATATACAGACTATATTATAAAGGTCAGTAGTACTTGGGATCATACATTTAGAAGTCACAACATACAGACTATAGTATAAAGGTCAGTAGTACTTGTGATCATACATTTAGAAGTCACAACATACAGACTATATTATAAAGGTCAGTAGTACTTGTGATCATACATTTAGAAGTCACAACATAAACTATATTATAAAGGTCAGTAGTACTTGTGATCATACATTTAGAAGTCACAGCATACAGACTATATTATAAAGGTCAGTAGTACTTGTGATCATACATTTAGAAGTCACAACATAGACTATATTATAAAGGTCAGTAGTACTTGGGATCATACATTTAGAAGTCACAACATACAGACTATATTATAAAGGTCAGTAGTACTTGGGATCATACATTAAGGAGTCACAACATACAGACTATACAAAGGTCAGCAGTACTTGGGATCATACATTAAGGAGTCACAACATACAGACTATAATTATAAGGGTCAGCAGAACTTGGGATCATAAGGAGTCAGTTTATACACGTTTTGCTAAGTATTTTAACAACGTTCGTACACTTATACAGTACCGGTAGGTTCAATCTAGCTTTATAAATAAACCTACAAATATTATGACATTTGTCACCCACCAATGCATGTACACTCACTCACTCACTCACTCTCACACACACACACACACACACACACACACTCTCAAGTGTATTACAAGGATATTATACCAACATATACTGTATATACATTTATAATACAAAAATCCCCCCCCCCCGATTAATTTATGCTTACATTGAATAACAGAAGACATAGCTTAGGATTACGTACACACAGTTTAACAGTTGTAAAAGAGTGTGCTTTGTGGAGTGTTACATTATATATATATATATATATAAGAACATAAGAACATAAGAAAATGGGAGTCTGCAGAAAGCCGATTGGCCTAAGCAAGGCAGATCCCTGTCCCACACAACCCCAATTACAAAGCCCAATTATAGGCTCAACACTCTAATACCCTGAGGATCATCTTACCAAACCGGTTAGAGATTAACGCAGGATTACGGGGGTCTGCAGAGCGCTGATTGGCCCAACCCGGCTGATCCCCCTTCACACCCAACCCTTCTCGTCCATATGCTTATCCAATTTTTTCTTAAAGCTCCCTATCGTTCTTGATCCCACTATATCACTTGGTAGCCTATTCCACCCATCTACAACTCTGTTACCAAACCAATATTTGCCTATATCTTTTCTGAAACGAAATTTATCTAATTTGAAACCATTGGTACGAGTTCTTTCGCTATCACTGAGCTTTAGTACATTTGTCATGTCCCCTTTGTTAATCCCACTAACCCACTTGAACACCTCTATCATATCCCCTCTAACTCTGCGTCTCTCTAACGAATGTAAACCTAATTTCTTCAACCTTTCTTCATACGGAAAATTTCTAATATTATGGATCATTTTTGTCATTCTACGCTGAATTCTCTCCAATGAATCTATGTCCATTCTGTAATAAGGACACCAAAATTGGACAGCATAATCCATATGGGGTCTCACTAATGACAAGTAAAGTTTTAAGATAACATCAGCAGTTCTGTTACTCACACTCCTAGAGATGAACCCGAGAATCCTGTTTGCCTTATTACGAACGCTTATACACTGTTTTCTAGGCTTCAAATCATTGCTAACAAACACACCTAGATCTTTCTCGCAGTCTGAATTTTCTAATTCTAAATTAGCTAGTTTATATTTAACATTTGTTTGCATCTTCCCTATCTTTAATACCTTGCATTTGTCAATGTTAAACTTCATCTGCCAATTTACTGACCATTCATGTAAGGTATCTAGATCCCTTTGGAGGCACTCTATATCGCTATCTGAATCAATTGATCTCCCCATTTTAGTATCGTCTGCGAATTTACTTATCCTACTAGTTATACCTAAATCTAGGTCATTTATGTATATAAGAAACAACAGGGGACCTAATACCGATCCCTGGGGGACACCACTTTTGACTGATCCCCACTCTGACTTGGTACCATTTATGCTGACTCTCTGTTTCCTACCAATTAGCCATGACCTAATCCATCCCAACAACGACCCTCCTATTCCATGTGCCTCAACCTTTCTCATCAATCTCTCATGAGGGACTCTGTCGAAAGCTTTACTGAAATCTAAATATAATATCATATGACTTGTCACTATCTACTGCTTCATATACCTCTGAGAAAAAGCTAAGCAAATTAGTAAGGCAAGAACGTCCCTGAGTGAATCCATGCTGAGAAGAATTTATTAAGTTAAATTTTACTAAGTGGCTTCTAATTTTCCTAGCAATAATGGACTCTAGCAACTTTCCTATGATTGATGTGAGACTAATGGGACGGTAATTGGATGCTATCGATTTATCACCTTTTTTGAAGATCGGAACTACATTTGCAAGCTTCCAAGCTTCTGGAACTAAACCTGTTTCTAATGACTTGTTAAATATAAATGCTAATGGACTACTTAACTCATCTCTGCATTCTTTTAATACTCTAGCATATACCTCGTCAGGACCAGGCGATTTTTGAGGTTTCAGTCTGTCAATTTCCTTAAGCACATCATTTCTACTTATACTAACTGTACTTAACATATTTTCTATACTATCACTATATACCATATTGACTTCTGGAATCTGTGCCAAATTTTCATTAGTGAAAACGGAAAGAAACTGACTATTTAATGTACTGCACATTTCTAAATCATTTTCTGTTATTTCTCCTATTGAAGTTTTTAGGGGGCCTATTACATCTCTAACTTTAGATTTATATAGTTGGTAAAAAGCTTTAGGGTTATTTTTTGAGTCGCTGGCTATCCTTATTTCATAATTTATTTTTGCTTTCCTGATTTCCTTTTTGACCTGTCTTGATAGAGTCTGATAGTATATATGTAAATGATTTTCACCTTTCTTTATTTTTCGATATATTCCTTTCTTTTTTCCTATAAGATCTATTAGCTTATTAGTCATCCATTTTGGTTGGTTCTGCGTCGATCTAAATCTTCTTTTAGGGATATATTTATTTTGAGCATTGTGGAGTGAAGCAATAAACTGGTTATATGTAGGTGGCAAGTTTAACTCTGGCATATCCTGACTTAATTGCTTAACAATAGGGTCCACCCTTAAGCCTCTTCTTAGCCCACCATAATCGGCTTTTCTGAAATCTGGGATAAGTGTCGTATTCTCTTTAGCATTCCCTGTCCATTGTATATTAAAATAAATAGATTTATGATCGCTATTTCCTAGGTGGTCACCAATCTCTACATTATTTATCATATGTTCATTGTTACTGAAAACTAAATCAAGAATATTAATACCTCTAGTCGGCGTATCTATGAATTGAAATAAAAAACTATCTTGTACTACCTCAATAAACTCTACTGAATCGGAGTCGCCTAATTGGTGCTGCCAATCAATGTTCGGAAAATTAAAATCCCCCATAATGCACACATTGCTAAACCTTGATGCTATTTTAATTTCCTCCCATAACGATTTTCCGCCATTTCTACTCATATTAGGCGGTCTATATATAACTCCAATAACTATGGTCTCACTACCTTCGTTAACCTCTACCCAAACACTTTCATTATCATTATTTAGTCTAATACCTGATTTAATACAGCTTTTTAATGTACTCCTGACAAACACTGCTATACCCCCGCCCCTCCTACTTGTTCGGTCATATTTAAACAAACTATATCCTGGAATATCAAATTCTGCTAAAAAATGCCTAGATTCTGTATTAATCCACGTTTCAGTTAGCGCTATTATGTCTATATTTTCTGTGCTAACGAGTGCTCTAAGTTCGTTCATTTTGTTACATAAACTCCTACAATTTGTATAATATACCCTCAACCTATTACTTTTATTTGCAACTAATTTTCTATTGTGTTTAGCTAACTTATTATTTCCTGTTGAACTACTAGCTCTAGACGGAAATTCTACTCTATCAGTATTCTCATCTTTACTATCAGTTACATGTGTAGTGTTATCGATACTACTATTACACATCACTATATCCGCACTATCTTGACTGATTATTTCTATTTTACTCACTGGTTTGTCACATGAAGTACCTGCTCCATATGGAGACAGTATTTTACTTACATATATATAATATATACTTATTATATATAATATATATATATATATATATATATGAATAATTATATGTATATATATATATATATATATATTATATATATATATTCTACAAACGTCCTTAATCTAACCACTAACACAATGTAATGTGTAGGGTTAATAAGTAATGAATGTCTAAAACTACCGGGAATCGAACTCGGGACCCACAAACAGGACGACAGTGCTCTACCACTGTACCATCAAGAAGGTAAAAGATTTAGCACACACTCTTCGTACATATACCTTGTCGATATATAGGAAAATGCACTGAGTGTTACACTAAACCCAACCTCACTATGATAGTCAAAATATGGAAGTACTTAAACACGTAGGGTAATTGTTTATTGTATGGCCTCCTCCTAAAGAAAATGGATTTTTGAGCACAGACTGAACCAAATGTTCACTACTGTATTTACATAGCTGGTCATTAACCTAACCTAACCTAACCTAACCTAACCTAACCTAACCTAACCTAACCTAACCTAACCTAACCTAACCTAAGGTAACCTGGGCATCCTGGGGGCTGCTGCCCCCAGCAGCAGTCTTGGGTTGAAAAGTGATAAAAAACACATATCTCTTACCTCATTATTCAAAGTTTTGTATTTGGTTTAATATACACTTCCCAGGTCATTTGAACAGTTCTATTGCTTCTATATATCATATAATACACCATAGAATACGTTTTTAATAACTAGAAAAAGAGGACTTCGATTAAACAATTACGACGTCCTTAACATCTAACCACTAACACACTAACTGACCAGTAACCACTTCTTGATGGTACAGTGGTAGAGCACTGTCGTCCTATTTGTGGGTCCCGAGTTCGATTCCCGGTAGTTGCAAACATTCATTATTTATTAACCCTATACATTACATTGTGTTAGTGATTAGATGTTAAGGACGTTTGTAGAATATAATTATATCAAATAATGTTGTGTTAATTGGCATTTCTTTCATTATATACTGTATATATATATATTGTTTTTCATTCCTCTCTCTCTCTCTCAGTGATAGCCTTCTCCGTGGACAGGGAGTAGAATTTGCCATGAAAAACAGACAAAAGAGATCCGTAAATGTGATTCCTGGAGGAAAGCTGGAACACATCACCAACAGCATGTGTAACTTTACCATACCGACAGGATCTTGTGTAAAGGAAACGTAGGCTCCAATAATTGTTTCGACGGTGGTTTGATCTCTATAAAAGACATACTAGGTAAATACAAAAAACTTACCAAAATTATGAAAAACAAGGCAGAAAAATGTGTGATAAACGGAATCACCCCTAGATTGAACGCGAACTCCTACAGTAAGTCAATAATTCAGTAAAAGAAATGTTTGACACAGAAAATGTACTCTTTGTAGAAAATTGGAGAGAATTCCAAGGAAAATCGTCCCTATACAAAAGAGACGGTATTAATTTATCCGAAGCAGGTGTGAGATACATGAGTGGTATTTTGAGCACAGCTGTATACAAAGTCCACGAATGCCCCACTAAGCCGGAAAACCCTTTTCTGAGTAATCTGGAGGATTATTGACCTAAAGACCTCCCCCCCCCTTGCTACCCATTAAAAACATGCCCTCATCCCCCGTAAATAATCGCACCCACCCATTGACCGTTAATAATTCCTACTTGACCTTGAACTCTCAAACTAAAAACAGATCGACAACAGTTGCCCGGAATAAACGACTAACTCAAACAATACCCACATCATATACCTCCCTCCATCAAGAGTTTAGGAGAATAAAAGTATTATCCTTCAATGCATGTTCGATTATAAACAAGATAGATGAACTAAAATGCCTTGTGTTAACAGAACAAATAGACATAATTAGTGTGACAGAAACTCACCTCGATTTTAAAAACAGAGATATAATTTCTGAATGCCATATCGACTAATACAAATGTTTTCATAAAGATAGGTGTAATGGTAACACGAGAGGTGGAGTGGCTATGTGGGTTAAATGTCATCTAAATCCAACCCAAGTTTCACTCCCCCAAAATAATAAAGAAATAGTGTGTGTCAAATTAAACATGAAAAACTCTCTGCAAATATTACACCAATATTTAAAAAAGGAAATAAAGCCCAAGCAAGTAATCATAGACCAATCAGTTTAACGTCAATTAATATTTTGTGTCATGCCCCAGCGAGGGTTCGAACCCAGGCCAGTAGTGCAGCACTCCAGCACCTAACCAACTAGACCACCGAGGAGCTTAAAAGTAATGGCTTCATTTGGAATTATATCTCATCCACCACCACCCGCTCCGACTCGAGATCACGTACAGTAGCTAGGTACCATATACACAAACACCGGTAAAAATTTAGTATGACCTTCTCCTATAGAAAATGGATTTTTGAGCACAGACTAAACCAAAAATACACTACTGTATTTACATAGCTGGTCATTAACCTAACCTAGCCTAAGCTAAGCTAACCTGGGCATCCTCGGGGCTGCCGCCCCCAGACCCCTGCTGGTCTTGGGTTGAAAAGTGATAAAAAACACATATCTCTTACCTCATTATTCAAAGTTTTGTATTTGGTTTAATATACACTTCCCAGGTCATTTTAACAGTTCTATTGTTTCTATATATCATATAATACACCATAGAATACGTTTTTAATAACTAGATAAAAAGGCCTTCGATTAAACAATTAAGCAAACAAATCACACTCAAACGCTAGCAACTAAGTACTAGAGAAGGATACATGTAATCTGGGGCACATTGAAGGCCTCACTGATAAACAAGTAGAGTATTAATAAATTAATATCATTCATATGGGAATCCAACTTACGCTTAAAACTTTCAACTGTTCCTTAGCTAATCACTGTTCTAGGCAGTCCATTCCACATGTTAACAACTCTATTCCCAAACCAGTGTTTTCCTATATCTTTCCTAAATATAAACTTATATAACTTGAAACCATTTGAGCAGGTTATGTCGCCGTTCTTTAGCTTTAATACCTCATCTATATCGCCCTTATTTATACCTTTTATCCATTTAAATACCTCTATCATGTCTGCCCTACATCTTCGTCTTTCTAATGAGTGCAAACCATAGGCTTTCAACCTCTCCTCATACGATAAGTTTCTAATATGTATAATTTTCGTCATTCTTCTTTGGACTGCTTCTAAAGGGTCGATATTCATACTGTAATAAGGGCACCAAAATTGGACAGCATAGTCTAAATGGGGTCTTACTAGTGCTAAGTATAGCTTTAAGAAAACTGCAGCAGTCCTGTTGCTAGCACTCCGAGATATGAATCCTAGAACTATTTGCCCTGTTCCTAACACTTATAGATTGTGTTCTGGGTTTCAGATCATTACTAACGAGCACCCCCCAGATCCCTCTCACACTCTGAGTTACCCAATTCTACATTTTCTAGTTTGTATTTTGCTTCTAAATTACGATTTCCAATCCTTAATACCTTACATTTGTCTACGTTGAAACTCATCTGCCAATGTATGGACCACTCGTGCAAATGATTGAGATCCTTTTGAAGACATTCCCTGTCGCTAGCTGACTCTAATTATATTACCTTGATCTCAATATGATGCAGATACATAATATGTTAATGTTTTTCCTTTAAGCATCGATAAATTTGCTTCTAAGGGATTCAGCATATCGTCAGTTGAAAAGAAACCGAGAAGCCGAGACCGCTAGCCGAGAAGAAAGAGAGAGTCGAAAGATGGAGGGAGTACTTCAGTGAGTTGCTAAATGAAAGGAATGAAGAGCCAGCAAACATAGCTGGATATGGTATGGGAGGGAGAAGAAGAGAAGTAGTGGAGGAGGAGGTGGGGATCAGGAGGTCAGAAGTGTGGGAAGCCATGAAAAGAGTGAAGTTGGGGAAAGCACCAGGAACAGATGGAGTGTGTGGGGAAATGTTGAGGTATGGTGGTGAGATAGTGATAGAATGGGTATGGAAAATGTGCAAACTAGCATGGGAGAAGGGGAGTGCACCCGATGACTGGAAGACTGGCATAATAGTCCCCCTATATAAGGGCAAAGGGGAAAGAGGAGTGTGTGGTAACCACCGAGGAATATGTCTTCTAAGCGTAGTACGGAAGGTATACAGTAGGGTAGTGATTGAGAGAGTGAGAGTGAGAACGGAGAAATGGATAGGCGACGAGCAGGGAGGTTTTAGGAAGGGAAGAGGATGTGTAGATCAGATTTTTTACCCTGAATTGTGTTGTGGAGAAGTATCTGGAGAAGAAACAAAAGGTGTATGTTGCCTTTATGGACTTGGAGAAGGCCTATGACAGAGTGGATAGAGAAGGTTTGTGGAAAGTACTTAGAATATACGGAGTAGAGGGCAAGTTGCTGAAAGCAGTGAAGAGCATGTATGAGGGTGCAAAGGCGGCAGTACGTGTGGAGAGTGAGCAGAGCGAGTTCTTTGACCTGAATGTTGGTTTGAAAACAGGGGTGTGTGATGTCCCGTGGTTGTTTACTGTATATATGGATGGAGTTATGAAAGAAATACTATCAAGAGCAGTGGATGTTGGTGTATCGCTGAAAAGGGAGGGAATTGAGTGGAAGCTACCTATACTGCTGTTTGCGGATGATACAGTTCTGATGAGTGATAATGAATGGGAGTTGCAAGGTCTGGTAAATGAGTTTGGAACAGTGTGCGAAAAACGGAATTTGAAGGTAAATACGGGGAAGAGCAAGGTTATGGTCTTCGAAAGGGGTGAAGTCACAGAGTGTGAGGTGAAGCTGAACGGTCAGGCTATGGAGATCGTCAACTCTTTTAAGTATCTGGGCAGTGTGTTGAGTAAAGATGGGACTATGGATGAAGAGGTGCGGGAGAGGGTACAACAGGGGAAGAGGGTTGTAGGAACGCTAAAAGCAGTAACAAGAAATAGGGTGGTCAGTATGGAAGTGAAGAAGTCCTTGCATGACAGTGTGGTAATCCCGACACTGACTTACGGAAGCGAAGCATGGACGTTGGTTGAGAGACTCAGACCAAGAGTGAGAGCAGTGGAAATGAATTACTTAAGGAGTGCATGGAGGGATAGACAGACTAATGAGGAAGTAAGAAGGAGGTGTGGTGTGGAGGTAGATGTGCTGGAAAGTGTGAAAAGGAACAACTTGAGATGGTTCGGCCATATGGAACGTATGGAAAGCGAGAGAATGACTAAGAGGGTGTACGAGAGCGAGGTGGAGGGACAGAGGGGGAGAGGTAGACCGAATATGAGGTGGAAGGATGGAGTGAGGAAGTACATGAACGAAGGCGGTGCTGGTTGGGGGGAGGGGCGTCGACTGACTGGGGACAGAGGTGCATGGGGGCGGTTCGTTCGTGGCCACCCCTTCGGGGATCACGGCGTCAGGCAATAGATAGATAGATAGATAGAAAAGAAACCGAGTATAGTCATTATTCGTCATGAAAGCACTTCATATGGACAGATGCAGTTCGATTGGTGCAGTTCTTAAGGGAAGATAAGTTGCTTTTCTAGACCCCATTCTCCCTCATGTTTAGCCCCATTTGTTTTGAGGTAGTAAGAAGTTTGCTCCATTTGTTTGGCGATTCTAAAACCTTTCACCCCACTTCTTTGTCAATATTAGGACCTTTCGTGCCATTCAGGTGTCGATCCCCTCCTGGCGAGAGACAGCGAGCCTGCAATTTAAGAGATATCGGCCTTCGGTCGGGCCATTTTCTATCGAAAAATGTACACGTTTATCTTGAAGAAGGGTCTGGGGGTCTGGGGGGATGTCTAGGGAGGAAACTTTAAAAATTCACTCTCCACACCAAACACCTACCAATAAAATTAATGAAAGCATGTGATCCACCCGGGATTCGAACCTTTGTTATGTTACCACACACAGATCTTAACCTTTACAGTACCGACAATGTCTTTGTGTTTTTTACTTCAGCTGAATTTGGACGATTTTATGAAGATTACGAAGGATATTATGGTAACTAAAAGGATTAATTTAGATAGTCTATAATGTTTTATAGGGTAGACATCCTTCCTAAGCTGAATACTATCGTCTAATATAATGACAGAGTATATGAATCTAATATGAGTCTAAAATAATGACAGAGTATATGAGTCTAATATGAGTCTAATATAATGACAGAGTATATGAGTCTAATATGAGTCTAATATAATGACAGAGTATATGAGTCTAATATGAGTCTAATATAATGACAGAGTATATGAGTCTAATATGAGTCTAATATAATGACAGAGTATATGAGTCTAATATGAGTCTAATATGAGTCTAATATAATGACAGAGTATATGAGTCTAATATGAGTCTAATATAATGACAGAGTATATGAGTCTAATATGAGTCTAATATAATGACAGAGTATATGAGTCTAATATGAGTAATATAATGACAGAGTATATGAGTCTAATATGAGTCTAATATAATGACAGAGTATATGAGTCTAATATGAGTCTAATATAATGACAGAGTATATGAGTCTAATATGAGTCTAATATAATGACAGAGTATATGAGTCTAATATAATGACAGAGTATATGAGTCTAATATGAGTCTAATATAATGACAGAGTATATGAGTCTAATATGAGTCTAATATGAGTCTAATATAATGACAGAGTATATGAGTCTAATATGAGTCTAATATAATGACAGAGTATATGAGTCTAATATGAGTTTAATATGAATCTAATATGAGTCTAATATGAATCTAATATGAATCTAATATGAGTCTAATATGAGTCTAATATATGAGAGTATAATGGAAAGGATGTTACAGCGGTTAAACACTAACCATTACACAATCTAGACAGGATATGAATACGTTTTTCTGTCCCGCTCTCTCTCTCTCATGCTTAACCCCATTAGTTTCAGATTTTAAGATGTTTGCTCCATTAGTTTGTCGAGTTTAAGACCTTCCGCCTAATTTCCTTGTCAATATTAAGACTGTTCGTGCTATTCACCGGAGGGTATTTATAGTAGTTTGTTTGTATAGCTGCGGTGACCGAGTGGTTTAAGGTGATGGACTTAAAATTCATTGGGTGTCTTCCCGCACAGGTTCGAATCCTGTTCGCAGCGTATATTTTTGATCAAAAAAAATATATTTATTTATTTACATATCTACAGTATATTTATTTATTATGTTTTGTTTTGTTTTTGCATGTGTATGAAGGAGACAAAGGGCAATAATGACATTCACCGTAACTGAGTGCCACCACACCGTCAAAACAATGTCCTTCAAATGATCCTTAACACGTCGTCGCCTCGTAGCCCAGTGGTATCGGTTACATGTTATAACTCGTATAACATGATATCAAGCGTTCAAGCCCACTCTGATCTTAAGTATTTATTTGTTATTGTTATTTTTGTATTTTTGTTGCATACAATTAGATTAGGTTATATTGTTAGGTTGATGTATTATGAACTGCAAACCGGTAAATGTTAATGAAACATTAACAGTATTACACTCATTTACTTAGATGTTAATAACCAAGGATCCAGTCTCCTGTGGTCGCTATGTTTATATTTTGATTATCCATTGTTTATATATTTACATTATTCATAGTATTGATTTTGTTCTCATGTCAATATATGAAATGAGATCAAATAATGTGTAGATATAGTGTTAAGGGAGCTCAGACGGTATTGTGCAGCATAATTTACTGGTTCGGCTCAATGATTTAAGGAGGGGGTTTAGTTTGCTCTCTAAACCTCTATCAAACATAAAAAAACACCCACAAGACCCTCTCCCTCGATATAAATTTGTACATTTTTCGGTAGAAAAATGTCCCGGCCAAAGGCCGGTTCCTTTTTAAATACAGGCTCGCTCTCGCTCGCCAGGAAAGAACATCGACACCTAAATGGCACGAAAGGTCTTAATATTGGCAAAGAAATGTGGCAAAAAAGTCTGAAAACGACATACTAATGGGGCAAATGTCTTGAAATCTCATAACAAATAGGGCTAAACATGAGGGAGGAGGAGGGATCGAAAAACCAACTGCCTTCCCTTAATTTGACATACATTGCGTTAGGATAGGTATTGGGTTATTTGTATTTGTTTTTATTGTATTTATGTTTTGTTCATATTCTTTATTTACCACTCAGTACAAGCCCCAACACTTTGGGGAACGTTGTTGCTGAAGGCCATGCATCATGTTATATAATGTTCAGAGTTTATAGTACATAGTCAATCAAAATATATTCAGAACTAAACAGGAAAGCAACCCCCAATATATGGGCTATGCGTTTTTTATCTATATTATTAAATCAGTTCGTGTCTGTTTGTCTGTGCGTTCTTAATAGGCGGCCGCAGTTTTGGACCTGGGGAGCTGAAACTTTGCATGTGGGTGTCAATTGACTTGGGTCAGGTCATAGAGGGGGCGAGGCCACGATAGGAGGTAGTTTTTTCGAGGCCGAAATTGAAAACAAAAAATGAAAAAATGGCCGTTTGGGGCAGGAGGCCTCCGATCGAAAAGGTGTAAGGAACGAAAGTTGTTCGCAGCCCCCCAAAATGGGGGTACGGATGAGGTCAGATCCAAAATCGGAGGTAATTTAGCGGCCGAAATCGAGGTCGCCGTTTAATGAGGCACAGGGAGGTCGAGGCCGGTGATAATGGTAGTAGTAGTATTGTGATGATTGTGGTAGTAGTGATTGTGTTACGACCGGGGCTACGAATAAAACAAGGGCACTTAATGCTTGGACTAGTAATAGGGCACTATGCAACAACGGTACGCTAGATCCAAACCCTCGAACTTATTTGCCGGCGAACAAAACACCTATACCCTCCAGAGTTAATCTGCGATAACGGGGTATCCTTAACTGGGCATAAATGTACTCTACTTCAGGCTAACCCATACTGGTATAGCCTGATAACACACACAGGATGCAAGTTACGTTAAAATGCATAAACAAGAATCTATGGAAAGATCAATTAAATCACTGCAAGATTTAATACAATAAAAGATGCTTCAATACAGTTACTCTAAACAACAATAAACTCTTCACTCCTATCTGAAAGAAAGTGAAGTATAGTCCTACAGCATAGACCTGGAAACTTCTGAAGAAAGTCTGATGCTCATAAGATGCTCGTATCTTAAACTATATAAAGGCAGGAGGCAGGACACCACACGTGTAAATGGAATACACAAAAAGATAGGACATATAATGTTAACTGACACGAGAATACTATAAATGCGCAACAGTAGTAATGCTCGACACTAAAAGAAGTACTTCCTCATTAACGAAACAGCCTACTATGGTTGTGCGGCTCAGCAACAACCTAGACTAATAAATGCTTGTGAATAATAATGCATACATATCAAAGAGCTTATATTAAATACTAATAAGTGTCTACTCAATTAATAATGTCTAGCTGGCATACTCAAGGTAAGGAACTGGGGTGAGCAAGACTGGCTCGTAGCCTAGCGATGTCCATAAGACTGTATCCTTTTAGTTACGTTAATTGACTAGGGTGCTCTCTTGATAGATCCCGATCACAAGTATCTGGTTCTATCCTGGCGACCCTCTAAAGCCAAGCAAAGAGGCAGCAAAGTGTGGAACTGGCACAGGCAAAAAGCCCTCAGTCAACACAAAGCTGCACTCACTAAAGGACACAACCGAAAAGACAGCACAGGCTACCACAGGACCAGTCGAAGTCGTGTAGGTATAAGCAAACCATACACACATCGATGACAATGACTACAGTTACCTTATTCCAGTCTAGCATTAAATAAAAGAGCAGAAACACTAAATCAATAATGGAGACACACAGAGTTCATAACCTATACCAACTAAGAACCCTCAAAAACCTATTCTAAGTACATGTAAATATCTCAGAGGACGGCGCATGCAATACAATGGCCCGGCTATGGAAACCGTATGCAGAACCCAAGGGGACAAGTAATTGAATAAAGATGAGAAGTAATGGAAAAGAAGAAGTCTAGAGAGAGAAACAGTTCTATAGGTGGTGATCAGGGGAGAGAGTAAGCAAGGGATGTTAGAGGCATGCACGCCTAGCCTGTCCTGAGGAAGGCAGCTCCTGGGGACCCCCACGAACACAGGAGCCCACAAAGACGCGGTGGTCGGCCAATCACAGGCCGAGACGTCACAAGGCAGCAGGTGTCACGTGACACAGCCAGACACGCCAGCCAATCAAGGGGCGTGGGAAAGCCCGCGCGCGAGCCTCCGAGCGAGGGAGACAACACATGCATACGCACGCACACATTACCACCACACTGCCTACACCGCTCTCTCTCCTTAACAATATACAATGCATGTTATATTCTATTAATGATATAAAGCACTTCCCGTTGTCACAGACGAAAACAAAGACCACCACTGGACTGTCTGTGACAATACAATTGCTAGGAAAGAAAGAACAACATTCTCTGATAACTGTAGCCCACTTCAATGTCCCTGGCGAGCGCTAGTGGCTACCGAGGCGATTCTGCCGACGCTGGTAGACGTCACAATTGATGATGGTGATTATGGTAGTAGTAGTGGTGGTAGTACCCGGGCAACGCCGGGTACCCCTGCTAGTATACCTTATTACCGTACGGTGGTCAAGTGGTGAGCATGCTCGCGTGTGAATCTGAAAGACCTGGGATCGAATCCCTGCCACGGCGGACATTTAGTGGGTGAGGTAGTACGTCCTAACATGTTTCACATGCTTGCACCCAGTCAGGGGACATCCTGATGACGTATACAGACTAAACACACATAACAAAGCCATTCCAACACCTTCCTCTCTCTCCAACACCCCTTCTCCCCTATCAACACTCTTCTCTGAGCTAGTGCCGATAAAAATGGCATGGTCAGTCCTGTAAAGAATCGTAAGATTCAGAGTCGTAAAGATTCCAGGACGAGCTCTTTTGCGGCGGATCCCCAGATCGACCGTGGTGATTGTCACCTAAACATCTACAAAAGTACTACAAAAGTACAGGGTTAAGGGACCCTGGTACGGTACACAATTTTGAGGACGACAGTAAGTATGTTCGTCCTCACACATTGTGGCATTCCTACACTTATTTAAATAATGCACATGTGTGACTCCCATGCATGTGTGCATGCGTACGTGCGCACATGCACGTATATTCCACACCTGTGAACATAGACAAATGGTTAGGTTACATAAACTTAAAATTATTCAAGACGAAAATCAGGATGAACAAAGAAAATATCTTCTAATATTGTTGGATGAGTAATGAGATATTGCACAAAATACCAGGAGGTCGAAAGTGTGTTACGGTAGGGCAATCTATTATATAATGTGACAGAGTACGGAGTTTGCACTCCGTACTTCCAGCTTGTGGCTGGGTCATCTTTTGCCAAGGATATTGGTAGCCCAAACGAATTCGGGCAACTGCAATATCGCGAGCGCGAGTAAGAGTGGAATGTTTGCCATAAAAAATGTCCAGCGCCTCGGTACATGTCATGTTTAATTGGCCCACTTTCTGACCTTTCCGAATTACTCTGCTCATCTAGCTCATCACGGGCTTCATCACGCATCAATCTAGCTCATCATGGGCTTCATCACGCATCAATCTAGCTCATCACGGGCTTCATCACGCATCAATCTAGCTCATCATGGGCTTCATCACGCAACAATCGTTTAATAAGTGCTTTAGATAGGGGAAGCTGCACTTCAAGGTTAGGGTGAAGACATGCGCTTTTTGCAAGTTTGTCTACCTGATCATGAGAGTTAAATCCCACATGAGCAGGTATCCATACAAAAGCTATCTTTAAATTAAGGAGGCTTGCTTGATGTAGCCGTGCATGTATAGAGGTAGTGAGAGGGGAGGAATGTTGGGGTGGGTTACGGATAAGAGCAAGGGCTGCCTGTGAGTCACTAATAACCAATCCGGATATCTGCTTGGTAATTAAGGAGAGGTATTTAGTTTGTTCCCTAGACCTCCATCAAGCTTATAATTACACCCCCTTGAGTCCCTTTCAAGATAAATTTGTACATTTTTCGTTAGAAAAATGTCCCGGCCTAAGGCCGGTTCCTCTTAAATTACAGGCTCGCTATCGCTCGCCAGGATAAAATCGACACCTGAATTGCACGAAAGGTCTTAATATGGGGTGAAAGTTCTTAAAATCGCTAAACTAATGGGGCAAACGTTTTAAAATATCAAAAGCAATGGGGCTAAACATGAGGGAAAAAGGGATCAAGAAAAAAATCTCTCAAGTGGAGATCTCCCCTTAAGTAATCTAATGCTGAGTTGATAGCTGAAAGTTCACAATGTGTACTACTGGCCCAGTTAGAAGGCGTTGTGAGGCTGTAAATATAGGAGAGCCGGATTCACATGCAGCGAAGGCAGGCCCTGCTCTTCCGTTCTGTAGCAGAGATCAAAATATATCTAGAACTATACAGAAAAGCAACCCCCAATATAATTATGGGCTATGCGTTTTCTATGTAACTACTGTATGGTACGCATTATTGTGTGGGTTAACTTATGTAATGATACCGTATTCAGATAATGTTTGGCTAATGTTGATCCGTTTGACATGTACTGGTTCCTGTAGTTCAACAAGTTAGGGACAATTGGCAACATTTCTTAGCAATTTGTGGCATGATGATTAATTACAGGAGATTGTACCAGTCAAACGGTCAACATTAGCTAAACATTGTCTGTATATAAGTTGTTTCCCTTGTCCAGACGAGTCATTCGAGACTAGTTTGACATCTCTACCACGTTTTACAGTTTCAAGCAAAAATCAGTGTTTCAGAACTCTTATGGAAATTAATTGAAAAGGGGCTGCTGAAGCCAAAATAATAAACTATTTATTATAAAACTATTTATAATAAACTATTTACATATAAAGACTCTACTAAATCATTAGACATAAGTTACTTAGATTTTCAAAAGGCGTTCCATAAAGTACCTCAGGGAAAATTATTGAATAAATTGGAAATGTTGGACATTAAAGGAAAAATTCATGCATGGATAAGAAGCTGGCTGACAAACAGGAGGCAGAGAGTAGTGATACATGGAGTAGAATCTGAGTGGGAGCCAGTTTATAGTCGAGTGCCTCAGGGATCGGTCATGGGGCCAGTTTTGTTTCTAATCTATATAAATTACATTGATGTTGAACTAAATAATACTATCTCAAAGTTCGCTGATGACACACAGATAGGAAATTCAGTATTAATCAACGAAGACAGAAATAAACTGCAATCTGATTTAAATAAAATAGTAGAGTGGTCGGAAAAATATCAGATGCCATTCAATGTTGACAAATGCCAGGTCTTGCAAATAGGTAATAAACAAAAAATATGAATACAAGATGAAAGGCCAGCCAATCAAAACAAGTGCACTAGTTAAAGACCTGGGTGTTCTTATATTTTAAAACCTAAAGACCTTAGATCAATTTGCAGCAGCTGCGAACAAGGCCCAATCAAGCATTGGGATATATTAAGAGAAATTTTACTTATAAAAATAACAACATTATAGTACCTTTATTTAAAAGCATAGTGAGGCCCCATCTTGAATATGGCGTGCAATTTTGGTCTCCTTATCTGAACAAGGACATTGAGAAACTCGAGTCGGTGCAGCGTAGAGCGACAAAGTTGACTCCGTCACTAAGAAATAAATCTTATCATGAAAGACTAAAAACATTATATTTGTTTTCATTTAAGAAAAGAAGATTGCGAGGTCAATTAATCTAATGTTTCAAGATAATAAATGGATTTGACAAAATTGATGTAGATTCACTTTTCAAAATAGATAATAGTTCATTAACTCAGGGAAATGGAGTGAAATTAAAAACCAGGAGGGCAAATCTCGATGTCACAAAGAACTTCTTCACCTACAGTGTGATCATCGAGTGGAACACATTGCCAGAGAAAGTGGTTCAATGTAAGAAAATTAACACACTCAAAAGAAGTCTAGACATTCATTTTGAGGAGGTGGGAATAATATACTGTAGGTTAAAAAAAAAAAAAAAAAAAAAAAAAAAAAAAAAAAAAAATTAAACATCAGTAGTATATAATATGTTTGTTTAGTTTGCAAGTTTTACATTTTAATTTCTCAACTTCGTTCCATGCTATAAATTTCCCAGTAAAAGTTTTTCTCATTCTGCTGGGGGACTTTTTCCCCAACTAAATTTCATGCCGACCAACGGTCGGAGGGTGAGGTGGGTAGGGAGAGAGCCTTCTGCTTTGCTATCCTTGCCTTCCACTTTGTAGCAAATTCTATTTTAGCATTAAGTACGGACTACCTAGTAGGGACCGCAAGGTATGTGTAAACTCAAGGTAAATAAAACGCCAGGACCTGATACAATCTCGCCTAGAGTTCTAAAGGAAGCTAAGAATGAGCTCTCTAAACCACTGACATTACTATTCAATAAATCCTTGCAGTCTGGAACTATGCCCGATCAGTGGAAGCTAGCCAACGTAACACCGATATTCAAAAAAGGCAGCAAATCCCTACCCAGTAACTATCGTCCAATTAGCTTAACCTCAGTTGTATGTAAAATGCTAGAAACGGTCATACGAGACAGACTCGTAAATCACTTAGAGGAAAATAACATACTTAAAGATACTCAACACGGCTTTCGTAAAAAACGTTCCTGTTTAACAAACCTGTTAGACTTCTTCCACGATATCCTCAACCTCTACGAGAGTAAAGCTGTAGATATTATATACCTTGATTTTCAAAAGGCCTTTGACAAAGTTCCCCACAAACGTTTACTGCTAAAACTAAAAGCGCATGGAATACAAGACGGTGTGTTGAAATGGATAGAAAATTGGCTCAGCGACAGAAAGCAAAGAGTAGTCATAAACGGTAAGGCATCAAAATGGACCAATGTAAGTAGCGGGGTACCCCAGGGATCGGTACTAGGACCAATTCTCTTTCTAATTTACATCAACGACATAGATGAGGGTCTCACCTGTACAATCTCAAAATTTGCTGACGATACAAAAATTGCAAATAGCGTACTCTCAAAAGAACAAGTTGACGATATGCAACACAATCTAGATAAATTGTCATGTTGGGCCCAAATTTGGCAAATGAGTTTCAATGCGGATAAATGTAAAGTACTACATATCGGATACCTAAATGAGAAAGCAAACTATTCGATGAATGGCACTCAGCTTAAGAATGTAAACAGAGAAACCGATCTGGGAGTAACAATATCGAGTAACCTAAAACCGAGTCAACAATGTTCAGAAGTTGTTAAGAAGGCAAACAAAATAATTGGCTTTATAGGCCGGTCATTTGAGCATAAATCCAAAGAAGTTATCCTAACCCTTTACAATTCATTAGTCCGCCCTCTTCTGGAATACTGCGTTCAATCCTGGTGCCCTTATTACCAAAAAGATATAAACAAGCTAGAACGAGTTCAACGTAGAGTTACCAAAATGATACCTAGCCTAAAGAACAAACCATACGAAGAGCGTCTTAAGAGAATTAAATCTATTTCCTTTAACCCAGCGCAGATTAAGAGGTGACTTAATTCAAGTGTTCTAAATCATCAAAGGCATCGACAATATGAACTGTAGTAAGTACTTCGCTATCGACCAATCTAATTACACGCGGGGAAACGGTTGCAAAATTATTGGTAAATCTTTTAACTCACACGAATCTAAGAATTTCTTCTTCAATCGAGTTGTCAACTTGTGGAATGGGCTTCCCCGAAACGTTATAGACTGCATCACCGTTGATTCATTTAAACTCCGCCTAGACAAATATCTCGCATCAAACCCGCGACTGACTGCGTTTGTAAATGAATAACTTTATTTTATCCCCCCCTCAGTTACTAACCCATCTGTCCCCTACTAACTTCCTAATCCTGCCACGGACATTAGTTCCAGGGCAGTAATTCCCTTTCCAATGTTCCCTTACCCACTCTAAACCACTGTTTGGACACTTGATCCTCAGTGTTTTGGAGGACAAGCAACCTAGAAGGGTCACTAGATCTGTTGTTGCTTGATTTCCTTTGTACTCCTTTGTACTCCTTTGTAATCTGTGTATCTATTATAAGTCAAGTCAAGTCAAATCTCTCTCTCTCTCCACATACATACACACACACACACTTTGAAGGCTCTATCAAACGTGTGTGAGGCTATCAGGTATCAAAGGAGTCTATTTCCGCACACGTTCATAAACACACACACACACACACACACACACACACACACACACACACACACACACACACACACACACACACACACACACACACACACCCTCCAACATATATAAACACACTACACATACATATATGCATAAATGTACGCCTTAATAGTTTGAATATAATTTTAGTTACGTATATTCGAATGTTTAACGATTGTATTTACACACACACCCACACACACAGTAAGCGACGTTGTGTTTATCAGTACAAACACAAATTATGCACGCTTACGCGTACATTTTCGCTTTGTAAACCTAAATATAATTATCCAGATCAAACTTAACCTGATTTAAAATAATTTGTGTGGTACGAAGTATTATAGAATTATTTGTACACAAACTGTGAGCTTAATCTACTTTTACACTTAAACCTATAAATATTCTCTCGCTCTCCCTCCACACTCACACTCACTCTCTCTCTCTCTCTCACTGACTCACCGACTCACTCTCACTGACTCACTTACACCGACTCACTCTCACTGACTCACTCTCACTGACTCACTCTCACCGACTCACTCTCACTGACTCTCTCTCACCGACTCACTCTCACCGACTCACTCTCACTGACTCACTCTCACTGACTCACTCTCACCCTCACCGCCTCACTCTCACTGACTCACTCTCACCGACTCACTCTCACTGACTCACTCTCACCGACTCACTCTCACTGACTCACTCTCACTGACTCACTCTCACCGACTCACTCTCACTGACTCACTCTCACTGACTCTCTCTCACCGACTCACTCTCACCGACTCACTCTCACCGACTCACTCTCACTGACTCACTCTCACTGACTCACTCTTACTGACTCACTCTCACTGACTCTCTCTCACCGACTCACTCTCACCGACTCACTCTCACCGACTCACTCTCACCGACTCACTCTCACTGACTCACTCTTACTGACTCACTCTCACTGACTCTCTCTCACCGACTCACTCTCACCGACTCACTCTCACTGACTCACTCTCACTGACTCACTCTCACTGACTCACACATCTTAGCCCTAATCCCCCTCACTTAACCCGACAGCTGCCAACCTTTACTTATTATGACCGTCGTATTTTTCCCGGTAACGAGGCCCATCACACGAGCTTTAGCGGTGGTGACCCGGGCCATTATAAGTCGCTGGTCGTCCTATATATATATTATAACTTAAGGGGAGATATCCACTTGAGGGACTTTTTTCTTGACCCCTATCTCCCTCATGTTTAGCCCAATTGGTTTTGAGATTTTAAGACGTTTGCCCCATTAGTTTGGTGATTTTTAAGAATTTCCGCCCCATTCTGTCAATTTTAAGATCTTTCGTGCCATTTAGGTGTCGATTTTATCCTGGCGAGCGATAGCGAGCCTGCAATTTAAGAGTAATCGGCCTTCGGCCGGGACATTTTTCTACCGAAAAATGTACAAATTTATCTTGAAAGGGGGTCAAGAGGGTGAAATTTTAAGATTGCTGGAGGAGTAGGAAACAAACTAGAAACCTCCCCTTAATGGGGGTAGTATTTATTAAGCCACCACAAGGTCAAAATATTCGTCTTCATCATCCTCTGCCTCCTTCACAAAAAACAAATATATATATATATATTTCGACCATTGTAACACTATTACTACATGATATTACTATGCACAAGAAAACGGAGCAAATGCAGTTAAGGTCAGACTATTAATTTCGCGTCCAAATTACGAATGTATAATTTTCGCATTACCAGAACCTGCGCTTAAGGTTACACATTTCCAGCCTTCTCAAGAGGGTCATGGCCACTGACTACATGAATCTGAGAGAGAGAGAGAGAGAGAGAGAGAGAGAGAGAGAGAGAGAGAGAGAGAGAGAGAGAGAGAGAGAGAGAGAGAGAGAGAGAGAGAGAGAGAGAGAGAGAGAGAGAGAGAGAGAGAGAGAGAGAGAGAGAGAGAGAGAGAGAGAGAGAGAGAGAGAGAGAGAAACGTATATTTACTGTACATACAGTAGATACACTGGCCACACAGATATTACGATCCCTGCGAGGTGGCCAGGACTTAATCCTAGTAGAGATAGCAACATTAAGAGAAAGTGGAAGGAAAGGATAGCAAAGATGAAAGCTCTCTCCCCACCCTCATTATATATACTGTATATACAGTATATATATATATATATATATATATATATATATATATATATATAGAGAGAGAGAGAGTGTGTGTGTGTGTGTGTGTGTGTGTGTGTGTGTGTGTGTGTGTGTGTGTGTGTGTGTGTGTGTACGAGTGAATCTTTGTGAGACAGAGTAAATCAGTGCCTGATATCGAACTTTAATACACTCCCCTCAAGATCTCCAACCCCACTCCTAGCCCTCCCTCTAGTAAAAAACACAATATTAATAAATTATAAAAACTAGAATTGTCTGGTGTCTTCTGCACGCCACACACACACACACACACACACACACACACACACACACACACACACACACACACACACACACACACACCCTCCCTCCCCATCCCTCCTCTACTTCTGCGTTGATCACCTTTCTGTCTTCCATTTGGGTTAGTTAGTGAGAGTAAGGGGGATATTTGTTCCTATTTATTATGTATCTAGGCTAATTATTTTATAGTTTACTACCTAGACCTCCATCAGGCTTCAAAATATACCCCCATACCTACATATTTCGGTAGAATAACCAATTATTTTTATATCAAAGGCTCGCCAAGCGCTCGCCACGAAAAAATCAACACCTAGATGGCACAAAAGGTCTTTAATTTGACAAAGAATGTCGGCAATTTTTTATAATCGCCAAACTAAAAGGGCGAAAGTCACAAAATAAAAACAAAATAATGGGGCTAAAAATGGGGGAGGAGGGGGTCCACAAAAAACCCCCACAACAACAACAACAACAACAACAACAACAACAACAACAACAACAACAACACCCCTTTAACCACAAGTAGCATAAAAAGGCAAACAATACATGTCCATCGCTCCTTCCTTAGTTTCATCAGTAAATATTGGTTTTCCTTTTGACAAATTGACCACTTGAGAGTTTCATGCTATAAAGAAGTTCAGACTCTAGGCATTAATATAGTTATCCAAATTAAGAGCTATAACTGCGTCTCTAGTACACACATCATCATATTAAGGGGGTAGTACTCGCTTTTTCTGGACCCCCTTCTACCTCATGTTTACCATATTAGTTTTGAGGTTTTAAGATGTTCGTTCTGTTAGTTTGGCGATTTTGAGACCTTTCGCCTCATTTATGTTTTCAATATTAAGAACTTTCGTGCCCTTTAGGTATCGATTTTTTCCTGACGAGCGATAGCGAGCCTCTAATTTTAGAAGGAACCGGCCTTTGGCAGGGACATTTTCCAACCGAAAAATTTACAAATTTAACTTGAAAAGGGGTCTAGGGGGTGTTTTCATAAGCTTGATGGAGGTCTAGCGAGGAAACTAAAAAATAAATTAATAAATATACTGTATATATAGACCAAAAACCAAGCACTACCCCTTAACTAAAATGTAATACAATTTCCACCCATCACAAGCCCACATAAGTTTGTATTTCAGTTAAATATTGATGCCAAAAGCTTGAACTTCCTAATAGCCCGACACTCGCAAGTGGTGGATTCTGCTTCCCTACTTCCCTTTTATCTAACACTTACTTCCTTCCACCTGTCTTTATTTAGAATTATCCTTCCTCCTTCTTCTTTACCCTTCCTTATACCCACCTTTCTCACTCTTACTCTCTCTCTCTCTCTCACACATATTTACACCCTCACTCATTCCCACACACTCACTCATTCCCACACAAACTCTCTCTCTCTCTCTCTCTCTCTCTTTCACACACACACACACACACACACATATATACAGTTAAACATCCTCTCTCCCTCTCACACTCTCTCTCCCGCTCTCCCTCTCACACTCTTACTCACACTCTTACTCTAACTCTCTCTCTCTCCAACCATCACTCCTGCCGTGGACAAATATTGCATTTTTCTCACTTCCCCCCCTTGCCCCCGTCCCCCCCTTAGGGTAATATTGCATCTCCTCCTTCACCACAATTTACAATCACCTTGAAAAATGAGCAGGCCATCTATCTCTCTCTCTCTCTCTCTCTCTCTCTCTGACACCCACACACACACATACACACACACACACACACACACTCACACACATACACACGTATGTATGGAAAAGATCCAAAGGATCGTTCACAATGGAGAAATATTTGAGGAGGAGGAAAAAATTAGTGAGGTTTTTAATGCAAAATTTCGATCGGTGTTTGTTCAAGAAAATAATGATGGTGATGATGCTTATAAGAATCCAATACAGAGACCAGTCATGCCCATGAAAGATATTATTATAAAAAGGGATGAAGTAAGGGACTGCATGTTAGACCTAAATAAAAGAAAGGCTATGGGGCCGGATCAGATTTCTGGGTGGATGTTGAGTGAATGTGCAGAGGAACTAAGCTTTCCCATAACAGAGATTTTTAAAAAATCTTTGTCCCAAGGCAAGCTACCCGAGGTGTGGAAGGCTGCTGATATTGTACCGATATACAAGAAAGGACCGAAAGAAGATGCAAATAACTACAGACCCGTGTCTTTGACTAGTGTTGTAGTAAAACTGCTTGAGAAATTGATCAGGAAATTTTGGATTTGCCACCTCGAGGAGAACCATTTACTATCGGATTGTCAGTTTGGTTTTAGGTCGAATAGGTCATGTGTGTCAAATTTGCTGAGCTTCTATGATAGAGTGATTGAAATTATGCAAGAACGAGACGGATGGGCAGATTGTGTATTTTTAGATTTCAAAAAAGCTTTTGATAAAGTACCCCATAAAAGGCTTCTATATAAACTTGAAATGTGTGAAGGAATCACCGGTAGACTCTTAAAATGGATGAAGGATTTCTTAACCGGGAGGATAATGAGAACCATCATAAGAGGGAAATATTCATCATGGAGTGATGTGATAAGTGGAGTGCCCCAGGGCTCAGTGTTGGCCCCATTGATGTTTTTAATTTTTATAAATTATCTGCCTCTTGGAATTAGCAGCTATATTAACATGTTCGCCGATGACGCAAAATTAGTAAGGAAAGTGGTTGATAACAATTGCTGTAAAATGCTCCAGGAGGACATCAATAAGCTGTATCAATGGAGCCGAATGTGGAAAATGGAGTTCAACATTGATAAATGCCACGTGATGGAGATGGGAGACGGCCAGGGAAGACCCCATGGGGAGTACAGTATGGGCGATGTAAGGTTGGAAAAGTCAGAGAAGGAAAAAGACTTAGGAGTTGTAGTGAACAGGAGGTTAGATCCCGGTGACCATATCAATAACTTGGTAAATAAGGCATATTCGTGGTGGGCTAATATTAGGGTAGCGTTTAAATTCCTAAATGAAGACATGGTGAAGATATTAATAACACAGTTTTTAAGGCCTAGCCTGGAGTATGCAGCGGTTGTATGGAATCCACATATGAAAAAACACATAAGTAAGCTCGAGAAAATTCAGCGTGTGATCACAAGATGGGTGCCAGGGTTAAACAACTTACAATATGAAGACCGGCTGTGTCACCTGGGGATTCCCTCACTTCAACAGAGAAGGGAGAGGGGAGATCTGCTAGCTCTATTTAGGTGTGTTCACGGAAAGGAATATATTGATCAAACAAATTTTGTTTGGCCAGCGGTGGGGAGGACGAGAGGACATGACTATAAACTGTTGAGGAGGAGAGCTAGGAAGGATGTTAGGAAGTTTGGTTTTCCAGATAGAATGGTTGAGAAGTGGAATAAGTTACCAAACAACCTAGTGTGTGCACAAAGTATTCAAGCTTTTAAAGTAAATTATGATAAGTTAAAGGCTAACGGGACACTACGAGAGTAATCTCAATCCTGTAAAATACAATTAGGTAAATACGTAAACTTTAGAATTTCGGTTTTTATCCGTCTCCTTCTCTTAACAGCAACTTTAAAGTACTTGAGAAAAATAACCTGCACCTCTCTCTCTCTCTCTCTCTCTCTCTCTCTCTCTCTCTCTCTCTCTCTCTCTCTCTCTCACAGACTAACATAAACTAGAGAATTCTGAAAAATACAGATCCAGTTATTATAAGTGTATTTCTTTTAATAACAATTTTAATAAGAGTACTTCAAAACAATACCTCGCAGCTGACGCACTCTCCCTCTCTCTTTACTTGCTCATAATGACATGGACACATACACACACGAATTTTTGTTTAGTTCTTGAAAAACTTTAATATATTTTCTACATCTCACTATTTCAATCAATATACGGTAATGTACTTAAAACAATCTCTCTCTCGCTCTCTCTCTCTCTCTCTCTCTCTCTCTCTCTCTCTCTCTCTCTCTCTCTCTCTCTCTCTCTCTCTCTCTCTCCTACACTACACAGTAAAGTACGGTGCAACAATAAAAACAAATCTAGGAATGAGCCGCAAGGTCTTTGAGATACATACAATTCGTAGTAACTCCCTCCCTACATCCTACTGAACGGCCTAAACACTGGACAATATTAACCCTTTCACGCATATGACGCGATGTTGAGCCTATTGGGGATACTTTAAAGCCTTTGTTACCATCAGGGGAATTTATAAACCTTTAGTTTAGTTACTTCAACCTCTGCAGTTGTCTTTGAGTTAGCTGTGGGCAGAAAACTAATTTTGGAGAGGTAATTATAAGAGTGGGAGAACTAATTATTATTGTTAATCTGGCAACCTCTGCGTCATAAAAGCGTGAAAGGGTTAAGGGGACACTGACTGTTTTTTTTGCCTATAAATTAATTCATTCATATATTCTTAGTTTCCTCGCTAGACATCCCTCAAACTTAGAAAAACGTCCTCTAGACCCCCCTCAAGATAAATTTGTACATTTTTCGGTAGAAAAATTTCCTGGCCGAAGGCCAATTCTTTTTACAATTACAGGCTCGCTATTGTTCGCCAGGAAAAAATCGACACCTAAATGGCACGATAGGTCTTAAAATGTATAACGAAATGGGACGAAAGGTCTTAAAATAGCCAAACAAATGGGCCGAACGTCTAAAAATCTCAGTAAGGGGACCATAAAAACGACCGTCACCCCTTAATTAGAGAATTACACTATTATTGGATAATTCCGACTGGCCCATCAAAGGTAATTAAGGGTCATCATTATCATTAGATTCACTATCTCCCTGGTTAGCCTATTATGTGGCACTAGTAACATTATTGATATTAGTACTGCTGATATTGCTATTCTTGCAATAATAATAATAATAATAATAATAATAATAATAATAATAATAATAACAATACCGTAATAATAAATAATAATTATTATAACAATAATAATAATAATAATATAATAACTGTAACTATCATAAATATTGTTATATGCGCCGTATAGCCTATAACAATAAAATACCATATAGTTGCACTGACCCTGAATTAACAGGCTTCATATCTATCCCACTGTAAATGCTACAAAACACATTATGAAATCGTTTTACAATTTTAATTATATTGCGTTATTCAGTACAGACTAAAGACGGTGTCACACGACCTCTTTGTTCGTCAATTTATACGGGCAATTGTAGTCTGGCAGCTTCAAAATTCAAGTTATATAAGAAATCAGCCCCCTAGCACAATCTAAATTCAGTCTAGTTTCCGATTCTAATGTGAAAAAGCATCAAAACATTACGAAAAAATACTTGCTCATCGAAAATTACCGAAAAAACCGCTCGTGTGACAACTTCTTAAGTTACTAACTTTGTTAATATTCAACGTAAATACAAACACTTGTCCCAAACACGAAAATTCCTAGTTTGACATACCTATTTGTTTGTGTTGACTAAAGCAAATAATGTGTGAAAGATCTCTCCTTAAAAAAAAATATATATATACAGTATATATATATATATATATATATATATATATATATATATATATATATATATATATATATATATATATATATATATATATATAATTTCTGCAATGGAGCTTCCTCTTGGGAATCGAAGTCTCACAAGGAAAAAGGAGAACCAGCGTAGTAGCGAACATCTTATCTTTATTGGTTACCAAACGTTTCGGAGAAAACAGTCTCCAACTTCAGTGAATCTAAAATAAATGAAAGTTTACATAAGAAATAAAACAAATAATTACATATGGATGTGAAATATCAAGCAGTAAGGTTCGTATGAATATGAACCGAGAAGAGCTAAACATAATAAAACAAAAACTATGTATTAAGAGAACAGCATTAAGCTAAACTTAAACAAATACTACTAATAAGAGAGGGTATACAATAAAGTACGAAAAGAAAATGGAAGGATATTTACTGAGTGAAAAGAGGTGTTGCAGTGGCCGTGTTGTTCAGGCTAGGCTTTAATTTATTTATATAGATTGATTCTGAGGTGATAAGGTCCTGCTTGATATTTCACATCCATATGTAATTATTTGTTTTATTTCTTATGTAAACTTTCATTTATTTTAGATTCACTGAAGATGGAGACTGTTTTCTCCGAAACGTTTGGTAACCAATAAAGATAAGATGTTCGCTACTACGCTGGTTCTCCTTTTCCTTGTGAGACTTATATACATATATAGGCCTATACTGTATATATATAGTCTCCACTGTCAACATCCCTCTGCCAACACATATTAATACTCCACTGGCCAACACTTGCCCAGCACAGACATAACTTCAACAGCACTTCACTCAATAATCTCTGGACCCACCCGTGGGAGGTGGCGGACTACGCCACGGTGGGGATACTACAACAATAACAAAAAAAACAAAAAACAACAATGCGATGTTTCCTTCTATGAATACATAGAATCACGGCCGGGATAAAATTCATGTGGCCAACTGTACCAGGAATAGTATGGTAGTCCAATTATAGTGTGCTTGGTTTCACTACATGGGCCATATAAACCCCTAGCAGCGGATTTATCGGTACTTAAGGGGAGGTTTTTAGTGTGTTTCCTAGACTTCCATCAAGCTTGAAATTACACCCCCTTGACCCCCTTTCAAGATAAATTTGTAAATTTTTCGGTTGAAAAATGTCCCGACCGAAGGCCGATTCCTCGTAAATTACAGGCTCGCTATCGCTCGCCAGGAAAAAATCGACACCTACATGGGACGAAAGGTCTTAAAAGTTACATAAATGGGGTGAAACTTCTTAAAATCGCCAAACTAATGGGGCGAACGTCTTAAAACTTCAAAAAGCAATGGGGTTAAACATAAGGGAGAAAGGGGTAAAGAAAAAAATCCCTCAAGTGGAAATCTCCCCTTAATGGAACAATGGGAAAGACTACTACATCTCTGCACAATACAAGTGCTCCTCCTCATATGGTGTATCTATTCATTAACCCCTTGTTATATTGACCTGTTTCTACCTGTGATATCTAACCTCTTAAGGGGAGGTATTTAGTTTGTTCCCTAGACCTCCATCAAGCTTAAAATTACACCCCCTTGAGTCCCTTTCAAGATAAATTTGTACATTTTTCGGTAGAAAAATGTCCCTGCCAAAGGCCGGTTCCTCTTAAATTACAGGCTCGCTATCGCTCGCCAGGATAAAATCGACACCTGAATTGCACGAAAGGTCTTAATATGGGGTGAAAGTTCTTTAAATCGCTAAACTAATGGGGTAAACGTTTTATAATATCAAAAGCAATGGGGCTAAACATGAGGGAGAAAGGGGTCAAGAAAAAAAATCCTCAAGTGGAGATCTCCCCTTAAAGCTTCATGACGCATTTCGACCGTTTATTCTGACTATCATTAAATAGTTTATACAGTTTAGGAAGGATCTGTGGGAATTGAAAGAGTAATAAAGGACTAATTGAACCCTCTGACTTCCATATACCCTTACGAATTTGAATACATTTTCGAATAATAGCCAGAAAACAGAAAAGAAATCCGTCGTCGATCCTCACAGGGTTAATGTGTAAAACGATAAT
>CM064570.1:12383561-12433621 GCA_032716605.1 Paralithodes platypus | reverse complement strand
CTGCCAACGAACGAACGCCATCTGATTCCTGCTCAAATATTATGTTCCTTCCAACAACCAACTATACTCCTAAAATCGATTAATGAAATTTACAAACACAGACACATATCAAATGTACGGAAAAAGAAAGAGAGAGAGAGAGAGAGAGAGTGTGTGAGTTAGGATAAGAGTTTGTATGCATGTGTGTGGGTGTTTATGTGGGTGTATAGTGTGTGCGTGTACAGTGTATGTGTGTGTGTTAGTAATAAAAAAATAAAAAAAAATTACAATTGCAGGCAAATGTTGAAAATATATGAGTGAGAACTACATAGCATTATGCAAACCTACATCCATATTAATGTACAATGTTACATAATTAACTTGCATTGGCTGTGTGTGTGTGTGTGTGTGTGTGTGTGTGTGTGTGTGTGTGTGTGTGTGTGTGTGTGTAATGTCCGCTGGCAGGCGTCAATGTGTGTAGGTGTGTTTATGATATTTGTTTTGCATTATTAAACTCACCGTATCTCTAAACTCACCGTATCTCTCTATCTCTCTCACACACACACACTTTCACTCACTCATTCTCTCTGTCAAATGGAAGTTCTTAAAAAAATAAAATTTACCTACTCCTCAACAGCCATTTTAATTTACCGTACTTCAGAAGAATAGCCTCTCTCTCTCTCTCTCTCAAATTTAAGTTCTAGAAAAAGAATAATTAAACTTTATCTAATTATTTATCCATCTAAATATCTACCTCTATCTATATATCTATCTATCTATCTATCAATCTATCGAGAGAGAGTAAGAGTAAGTTAGTAGAGAGGCCCAATATACAGGTACATACAGTAAATCCAGTATATACAGGTAATTACACTAGATATATATAGTTAGATAGAGATAGATACTTAGATAGATAGATAATTAGATAGATAGATATGTAGATAGAGAGTGTGTGTGTTTGTCTTACTGTAGTGTGTGTGTGTGTGTGTGTGTGTGTGGGTGGGTGTGTGTGTGTGTGTGTGTGTGTGTGTGTGTGTGTGTGTGTGTGTGTGTGTGTGTGTGTGTGTGTGTGTGTGTGTGTGTGTGTGTGTGTGTAAGTGTGCGAGTATGTGCGTGTGTGTGTGAGTGTAACAGGCCGTCCCAGGTAACATATACACGGCTGTTAACGAGCGCTTCTAACAGCGAGTAAACACAGCCAGCGAACGGTCCCAGGAGACAAATGTACGTAGGTTTACATAGCGACACTGACCACACAATCATTACGATCCCAGCCAGGTGTTCTAAAGTAAATTAAAGTAGAGATAGAAAAATACAGGAAAGTGGTAGAAACGTTTAGAGATAGCAAAATAAAGGAAAGTGGTAGAAACGTTTAGAGATAGCAAAATAAAGGAAAGTGGTAGAAACGTTTAGAGATAGCAAAATAAAGGAAAGTTGTAGAAACGTTTAGAGATAGCAAAATAAAGGAAAGTGGTAGAAACGTTTAGAGACAGCAAAATAAAGGAAGTGGTAGAAACGTTTAGAGATAGCAAAATAAAGGAAAGTGGTAGAAACGTTTAGAGATAGCAAAATAAAGGAAAGTGGTAGAAACGTTTAGAGATAGCAAAATAAAGAAAAGTGGTAGAAACGTTGAGACAGCAAAATAAAGGAAAGTGGTAGAAACGTTTAAAGATAGCAAATTAAAGGAAAGTGGTAGAAACGTTTAGAGATAACATATTAAAGGAAAGTGGTAGAAACGTTTAGAGATAGCAAAATAAAGGAAAGTGGTAGAAACGTTTAGAGATAGCAAAATAAAGGAGTGGTAGAAACGTTTAGAGATAGCAAAATAAAGGAAAGTGGTAGAAACGTTTAGAGATAGCAAAATAAAGAAAAGTGGTAGAAACGTTGTGATAGCAGAACACCAAATAAAGGACAGTGTAAGCCAAGCAGAAGGTTCTCTCCCCACCCTCCAATCTCTCTGGCAAAAGGCCGTACACTGAAGGCAGTTGAAAAATGAATGCCCTTATCGAATTTAGAAATAAAGCCTGACAAGAGAGAGAGAGAGAGAGAGAGAGAGAGAGAGAGAGAGAGAGAGAGAGAGAGAGAGAGAGAGAGAGAGAGAGAGAGAGAGAGAGAGAGAGAGAGAGAGAGAGAGAGAGAGAGAGAGAGAGAGAGAGAAGAACAGAGGGTCGACCAAGAGAGAATGCATAAATATGGGAAGAGGGGGGAAGTGGAAGAATGGAAGGGAGAAAGGAACGAACGAATAATGGATGGGTGGAAGGAGGGCGGGAGGTAAAGAGAATAAGAGGAGGAAGAGAGGACGAAAACACATAAGAGGGAACAGGAATATAGGGAGAAGGAAAGAAGGAAGGAAGGAAGGAAGGAATAAAAATCAGGAATATAGGAACGAAGGATGGAGGGAACGAAGGAAGGAAGGAAGGAAGAAATGAAAGAAGGAATGAAAGATGGAACATAAATCAGGAATATAGGAAGGAAGGATGGAGGAAGGGAGGAAGAAAGAGACAGAAATGACAGAAGGATGGAAGGAGAGCGAGAGGGAATACAAAACAAGGAGTAGAAGAGAGGAAAAAATACCTAGGAGGGAACAGACATCGGGGATATAGGAAGGAAAGACTGAAGGATGGAAGGAAGGGAGGAAGGAAGGAAAGAAGGAGGGGAGGGAGGGAGGGAGGAGGGAACAGGAATCAGGAATATAGAGAGGAAGAAAGACAGACAGTAGGAAAGAACGAAGAAAGAAAGATAAAAATAAAGAAGGAAGGAAGGAAGGCAGGAAGGAAGGAAGGAAAGAAAAACAAAGGAAAGGAAGTAAGGAAGAAAGGAAAGAAAGTAAGGAAGAAAGGAAATAAATTAAGCAAGGAATAAATGAAGGAAGGAAGGGAAAAAAAGGAAAGGAAGGAAAGGAAGGAAAGACAGACAAAGAAGGAAAGGAAGGAAGGAAAGGAAGGAAGGGAGGAAGGAAGGAAAGGAAGGAAGGGAGGCGAGGGGAGAAAAAAGGAAAGCAGAAAGGAAAGAATGAGAAAGAGGGAGGTGAAGACATGAAGGAAAGCAGACAGAAAGGAGGGATGATAAGAAGGAAAGCAATTAGAGAGGAAGGGGGGGGGGGGACAAGAAAGGGAAAACAAGAGAGAAGGGAGGAGGAAAGAAAGACGGTAAATTGGAGACAAAGACAAAAGCGAGTGAAAGAAACCGAAAATATATGATGACAAAAGAATACAATGATGAAAACAGAATAATATGGAATCAGGAGGGAAGAGGCGAGGAATTAATGATGGCAATTACCGAACAAGATCTAACACCCCGTCAGTTATTAACAGCTCGGGACACAATTAAAAGAAAGGCAGAAATGAGGAGATGAAGGGCAGAGAGTAAATCAGAGCAAGGAAGGAATGAAGGAAGGAATAAGAAGAAAAGGGAAGGAGATATAAAGGTACGACAACAACATAGAGATGGATGGTGAAGGAAGGGATGAGAAATGGAAGAAAGCATGATAAAAGGAAGACAGACAAGGAAACAGACGGAGACAGTAGGGAAGATAGTGAAAAGAAAGGACAGCAAATAAGTAAAAAGGAAGGAAATAAAACAAACAGGAAGGAAGGAGAAAGGAAGGAAAGGAGACGAGAAAGACAGGCAACAAGGAAGAGGGAAAAGAAAGATAAGTAGAAAGCAAGAAAGAGTGAAAAGAATGGACAGCAAATAAGTAAAAAGGAAGGAAATAAACAAAACAGGAATGCAGGAAGAAGGAAGGAAGGCAGGCAGGAAAGGAGACAAGGAAAGATAAGTAGAAATCAAATAAGAGAGTGAAAAGAAAGAGAAGTAGAAAGCAAGAAAGTGAAAAGAAAGGACAGCAAATAAGTAAAAAGGAAGGAAATAAACAAAACAGGAAGGAAGGAAGGAAGTAAAGGAGATGAGGAAGACAGGCAACAAGGAAAGATAAGTAGAAAGCAAGGAAGAGTGAAAAGAATGAGAAATAGAAAGAAAAAAGAAAGGACAGCAAATAAGTAAAAGGGAAAGATATAAACAAAACAGGAAGGAAGGAAGAAGGAAGGATGGCAAGAGACCAACAACTGGAGCATCAACAGCAGCAGCTAACGCCCAGTCGTTCGTAACGGTTCAGGAAACATTTAAATTTAAACTTGGTTCTGGCAACCGACTTTACCCGTCCCGAGGCCTCATAACCGCTCTCTTATTACCATTTTTACCCACTTAGCCGCTTCGATTGCTTATTTATTCAATAGCATTCGGTTATTCGATGCACTTTTATATCCTATCATTTAGCTCAAGCTCATTCATTCGGCTATTTGGTGCATTCTTTGTGACCTACTGTATATCTTGTTCAATTGTGTATTAATTGATGTAACCCACTTAGCTTTATGCTGGCTAGTATTTTACTATACTATTCAGATTAGGAAGAGTATATGGACGTCAAAGGGTTAATTGAGATAGTATTTACCCTTTTGATGCCCACAGATCCTTCTTCACTTGTATAAAATTGTCTACTAGTAACCAGAGAAAATTGCCAAAATACGTGATATTCCGCAAGGGGTTAATATCACATTGCTATTTGAAACCAATTATACATATCAAAGAGTTACTTATCTATTTAATTAACTTATCTGATATTAGTATATTCATGGTCATTTGTTAAATTTCATTAATCGATTTTAGGAGTAGAGTTGGTTGTTGGATAGAACATAATAATTACTAATGTTATCTACCAGTTCATTAGATTGTTTCAGTACTAATTTCCTTACAGGTATATTAGATGGGGTTCTCAATCATAAATATTGTAAATATTAATAGTAATTTCAATTACCCATGTATTTATGCAATTTAATTAACCCCTTCTGTACCGGCGACGTCGTTGTATTCTTATTCTTGCTATATTTAGACGATTTTGTGGAGTTTAAGAAGAATCTGTCGTAGTAAAAAGGGTAAAGTGAGATAGTTCGAAGCCTGTTAGTTGCTGGAGGCCCATTTTAAGCTGAATAAAATCACCTAATAGTAGCCAGAATATAGTTCAAAAGGACGGCGCCGGTACAGAGGGAGTTAAGCTATATTTTCAGATAGGTGATTTCTCAATTTATCATCAAAATATTAATAGTTATTTCAATTACCGGTACTCTAAATAATTTGTTAATCTAAATTAGTAAAGCTATGTTATCATAACAGTAATAGCTACATCAATCAACTATTAATTCATATAATTTATTTTAGCTATATATTATTACTGTATACCATTAATACCGGTAGTTTTTTCAATTACTTGTCAATTCAGGTAATTTAATGAAGCAAAGGACTGACTTATAAAGACATTAGATAACAATAACAGCGTTATCAATTACTTGTATATTTCTGTAATTTAAGTAAGCTGAAGAATTACACATAAGGCAGTGTATAGACAGAAACATGAATTAGTAGAGGAACATGATACATTCACACGAACATCTGTTGACAAGATTAGTCATTAAGAGGAGTGATTAAACAGCTTGTAATGCAATATACTCTGTTAATAACCACTTTACCGGAGAGAGAGAGAGTAAGAGTGATAGTGAGTGAGTGAGTGTGTGTGTGTGTGCATGAGAGAGAGTGACTGAGTGAAGAGTGAGATTACAAGAGAGAAAGTGTGTGTTTGAGAGAGAGAAAGTGTGAGAGTGACACTGTGCATTAAGTGGCCAAACGATATAGGAAGATACATATTATATACTGACATATAGCGGTTTAGAATGAGATTGACGAATGTAGACACGTAAGATAATATTATAGCCACAGACAGGGAAAAACAAGAAGAAAAAAACACAAACTATATAGTCGATGTAGGAACTTAGGAAGATACATATAAAGTGATATAGCAATAGATGATGATGATGATGGCTGGAGTAAAGTAGGAGAGTAGACACATTTGGATAGAGGAAGAATAAGTTGAGAAATTAAAAGTACAGTAAAAGATAAAATGTACTTGGGATCAATCAAGTTGCTCCATAGTCTTATATAAAAATAGAGTGACTGAGAAATGTAAGAGATAACCACCGACTGAGGAATAACAAGAATACAAACACAAACGATATAGAAATATATGGTACACATACAGTATAGTGATACTAGCTGAGGTACCCAGCGCTGCCCGGGGGAAAATCGAAGTATGAGCTATTCTCACCCCGGGGGGTAACAAATTTCGCAGTATGCAAGCCAAGTATGAGCTAAGTTGGAGGTCACTATCCCCAGGTATCTCCAGACAACCCCGGGTGGTTGTCACCCAGAGGCCATCCCATCCCAGTATGGGCTCTCAATCTTGAAACCTGAAGGAATAGAGCCCCCCCCCCCCCCCCTTTATTATGCATGCCAAGTATGGGCTCTCCATCTTGAAAACTGAGGGAGTTCCCCCCCCCACACTTTATAGTAGATAATAGATAAAAAGATATTGACGGATGTAGAAACGTAAGACCTAGTCATCGACAGGGGAAAACCAACACACACACACACAACAAAACATGGAAAGATACATATACTGTATAGTGGAATAGAATGACGGATGTGATGGATGTAGATAAATAGATATAGTATATTGACCAGGCCACTGTAGAAACGTAAGATATAGCCACGGAAAGGGGAAAGAAGAAAGAAAACAAAATAAAACAATATAGATAGATACACATAAAGGGTATAGACAAAAAGATAGATGTAGAAACCTAAGATATATCCATAGACAGGAAAACACAACAAACAAGCAACAAAATCTAATACTCACCCCTCCTGCCCCCTGGTGTCCAATGCCATAACTTCCTACCTGTAAACGAGGTAACATCCAATTAGCACACCTATTTATAAAGGCTAATAGGGCGAGGGCAATATAGAAACTTTATTGAAATATAGACAGTTTAATAATAATAATAATAATAATAATAATAATAATAATAAAAGTTCTCCCCTTCAATAGCCAACGTCCATTTCAGTGCCAGCTACATTTAAGGGGGGTCACCGGTTTATTTTATCTTTCTCTCCTTTTCTCTCTTTCCCTGGCTTATATCCATTCGGCCCCATTCAGCCAACTGTTTTAAGAAGTTTATCCCCATCCAGATGTCTATTTCTTCCTGGCAAGCGATAGCGAGCCAGCATTGTATGGAGAAATCCGGCTTCGCCGGAGAGATATTTCTATCTAAAAATGTACAAATTTAGCTTGCTGTCAAAACAAATATATATATATATGCTGGCTCGCTAACGCTCGCCAGGAAAATATTGACACCTGGATGGGGGTAAACGACTTAAAACAGTAGGCCGAATGGGGCCGAATGGACACAAGCCAAAGAGAGAAGGAGAGAAAGAGAAAACAAAGCGAGGTGGGCTCCCTTAACAGTTCAGTGCTCCATGTTTAAAGCTAACACACGAGTTAAAATTAGCCCCTGATTAATGGATTCCCAATTCACGCTACACGATCACACACAATTAACCCTCTCTGTACCGCTGCCGTCCTTTGAACTTAATGCTGGCTACTGTTAGACGATTGTGTTCAGATTAAAAGGGGCCTCCAGCAATTATTATTCTTTGAACTATCTCACTTAACCCTTTTTACTACCACAGTCTATCCTTCTTAAACTGCAAAAAAAAAACCGCAGACCCCTTTTTTAGATGAATTTTTACATTTTTCGGTAGTAAAAACGTCAGGACGAAGGACAGTTCCACCAAAATTACAGACTCGCTTTCGCTCGCCAGGAAAAAATCGACTCCTAAATGACACGAAAGATCTTAAAATTGACAAAAATATGGAGGCGAAAGGTCTAAAAACGCTAAATTATGGGATCGATGTCTTAAAATCGCCTAACTAATGGGACTAAACATGAGAGAGTCCAGAAGTACCCCTTAACAATGGCCTTTAAAGTCGGTAATTTGACGGATGACGGTTATATTAAACTGATAAGGCCGAGTAAAATATGTAATCATAAATAATCTCACTCAATAATTTCACTCCCAACACCAAACACCTCCCAATGAAATTAATGAAAGCATGTGATCCTTCCGGGATTCGAACCTGGGTTATGACATACAGATCTTAAACACTCCAACCATTACACTATCAAGACAGTTAAAGGTTAAGTACATGACTACGATTTTATATCCATTTATCGAATACTGGATATCAATAATTAGAGGGGTCCTCGGCTGAGCACATACCTCCGCCTGGATTCCAGGATATGATCCGTATCGCCTCCTAAATGGAATCACTTCTTCCTTGGCGCACATCCTATCTGCCCACCACATGTTCGTGAAAATTGGTTCATAACTTTGAGATATCTTGTTTACAGACAAACGGAGGCGAAAACATAACCTCCGGCCAACTTCGCTGTCGGAGATAATAGTAACCCCCTCCACCCTCGTACTTCCAGGATACCGTAAATACTTAATGGTCTCCCCATGTCCACAGAGAAACACCGGACCATCGGATATACCGGCACGATAGAAAATGGAGCCACCACTTCACACTTTCAGATTTTGGTGGTGTCGAGTGGGTTTTGGATGTTACCCCTTGTAGTGGTGTGTAAAGAAAAGAATAATAAAAGAAAAGATAAATGCTCTGCAGGAATATATATGCCATTCATTATAGGTAGGTCAAATTTGCGCCACATTTCCTACACCCGACTCGTGTCTGTCCCGAAGACTCGAATCAACTCGACTCGTCAGGCGAGTAGTGAGACAGTAGCGCCGAGTACAGACAGAGGCTCCTCCCCATATACACGGCAGTGTAGGAAATGTGACCGTATAGATTTGTGTGTGTAGGAGATAAGCTGTATCTCTGTAGGAAATATGTCACTACACTAAAAACCGCTAAATTTGTAGGAGATGTGACGTGTAGGAAATACGCAGTATACATGGTGTAGGAAATATGGCGCAACCTCATACATATATCGGGTATATTTATATCAAATGGTATGTCCTCACTTTTCAATGTACCCCTCTTCTGCCAGCTTATTGATATACATACAATATTTACAAACACCACTTTAACAATTCAAAATAATAGTTGCTGCCTGTTGTCATTTAGGCCTATGTACCTACTGTACTGTACAGTATACCCTGTTCCTTATAGGTAGGCCACAAAACCATATCTCAAACCTCTGTAACTCAAAAAGGGCTAGAGCAAATGGGCTGTAAGTTTCCACATCTATACCCTGGCTGACTTTTCTCCAATTGTAGAAATAACAGCTCATTTACTGAAGTAATTCTTGATATAATCTAATTTACTAATTTCACTCACACCAAACGCCTCCCAATTAAATTAATGAAAGCATGTGCTCCACCCGGGATTCGAACCTAGGTTACCACATACAGATCTTAAGGGGAGGTATTTAGTTTGTTCCCTAGACCTCTATCAGGCTTAAAATTACACCCCCTTGACTCCCTTTCAAGATGTATTTGTAAATTTTGTGGTAGAAAAATTTCCCGGCCGCAGGCCGATTCCTCTTAAATTACAGACTCGCTATCGCTCGCCAGGAACAAATTGACACCTGAAT
This sequence comes from Paralithodes platypus, assembly GCA_032716605.1. Classification (NCBI taxonomy): domain Eukaryota; kingdom Metazoa; phylum Arthropoda; class Malacostraca; order Decapoda; family Lithodidae; genus Paralithodes; species Paralithodes platypus. The sequence continues at coordinate 12,424,142 of CM064570.1, read as the reverse complement.
GGCACAAAAGGTCTTAAAATTGACAGAAATGGGGCGAACGTTCAGAAAATTGCCAAACTAATGGGGCAAACGTCTCAAAATCTCAAAAGCAATGGGGCTAAACATGAGGGAGAAGGGGGCCCAGAAAAAAAAAACTCCCCAGGTGGAAATGTCCCCTTAAACCCTCAAATCAGCACACCATCAAGACCGTTTATGAGAGAGGCTGGGTTGCGGGATTTCTGGCCTACCAATAATAAACGGGGTATAGGTCCGGATCTCTTTATTATTATCTAAATATCATCATTATCAGCGTCATCTTCATCAAAAGTCAATCTCATTAAGTTTTTTTTTCCTAGACCCCGTTCTCTCTCATGTATAGCCCCATTAGTTTTGAGATTGTATGACGTTCGCCCCATTAGTTTAGCGACTTTAAGATCTTTTGTCTCATTTCTTTGCCATTTTCAAGACCTTTTGTGTCATTTAGGCGTTGATTTATTCCTAGCGAGCGATAGGGAGCCTGTAATTTAAGAGGAAAACACGTAAAAAATATTCTGGAAGGGAGTCCATTAATAAGCTTGAAGAAAGTCTAGGGACCAAACTAATCCCCCCCCCCCCCCTCCCCTCCTCTTATGGGGGAATGGTTCGTTTTTTCTAGACCCGTTTCTCCCTCATGTTTAGCATATTAATTTAGAGATTTTAGGACGTTCGTTCCGTTAGTTTGGCGATTTTGAGATCTTTCACCCCATTTTGTTGTCAATATTAAGACCTTTCGTGACATTTAGGTGTCGAAATTATTTCCCTGGCGAGCGATAGCGATCCTGTATTTTTTTATGGAAAAAAATTACAAGTTTATATTGAAAGGGGGTCTAAGGGGTGCATTTGTATAACTTAATGGAGGTCTAGCTAAGAAACTGAAATACCTGTATAAAATAAGTCAATATATAGACAAAAAAACAGCACTATTCCCTTAAATCATCATTCTCGTTACCTGAACTATCTGTCACCAGGGTCACTATTTATCATCCTGGTCATCAATCTATATCTATACTGCTACCCCTTCATGTCCCCCCCTGTTAGTTCACTACACAAGGGTACTCATAATGTATATCCCCATCATTCACAGATACCCCCCCCCCCCCTCCCCCCCAACCTCCATTCCATTCCCTCCTTCTCCCCTATTACCCCTTCCTCTCCGCCCTTCTCTCTCTACCCCCTCCATTCCCGCCCCTCCGACTCCTCTCTACCCCCTCCATTCCCTCCGCCCCTCCTTCTCCTCTCTACCCCCCTCCATTCCCTCCGACTCCTCTCTATCCCCTTCCTCTCCCATCCTCCCTTCCTCTCCATTCCCTCCCTTCTCCTCTCTATCCCCCTCCATTCCCCCCTCTATCCCCATCCTCTCCATTCCCCTCATCACTACCATCCCCACTCCTGCTCCCCTCCATCCCCTTTCCCCTCCTGTTCACCCCCATCTCCTCTGTCCTATTCCCTCTTTTTTTCTCCCCTCCCCTTCTCTTCTCATCCCTTTCCTCACCCCAACCTCTCCATCCCCTTCTGTTCACCCCCATCTCCTCTATCCCATCCCCCTTTCTCTCCTCCCCCTCTCCATTCCCTTCCCCCTCCTCGTCACCCCAACCTCTCCCTATCCCCTACCCCCTCCATTCCCTTCCCCCTTTAAGGAGAAGTCATCAAGGATCATCGTCTCAGGAATCGTCCCCCGGCTCGGTGTAGAGAGCCGATTTTACAACATAGCCACCAGCACAAATCGTTGTCTAGCAAACCTCTGCAGGAAGGAGAACGTGAGATTCGTCGACACCTGGGACAATTTCTACTACGATGACTATTTGTTTTCGGACGATGGAGTTCATCTGAACCAGGTGGGAGCAGCGCGTTTTGGGCGTCTTCTCAACGATGCGGTGAAGGATTTTCGGAGAAGAAATCGACTCAGCACAGGACAACCAGGAAGGAGGACCGAAGACAGCGAGGACGGCAATCTACAAAGGAATTAAATACTAATCCGTCAAGAACCGCGAATTTGGATAAAGCTCCACCAACACGACCCAAATTCAAAACCGTCAGGGATAACGACCGAGGACCGAGGACAGCCATGAATGTAAATGTAGATCCGACCAGAACCAATAATTTGAATAAAGACCGTTCCTTGAATCCCAAATCCAAAACTTTGAATGTTTTCTATGCAAACGCTCGTAGCATACGCAATAAATTTTCAGATTTAGAGGAACTAGTGTTTACAGAAAATTATGATGTGATTGGCATAACAGAATCTTGGCTCAATACACAAGATAGAGACTTTTTAGCAGAGTATTCACTTCCCGGTTATATAATGTTTGAGAACAGCCGAATAAATAAAAATGGAGGTGGCGTTTTATTTTATATCAAAGAAAGTCTTAACCCGACCCTCGTGTCAAAACCTCAAATTGTGAACGTCGACACATCTTTTGTGCTAATAAAGAATAATAAAGGTACAAAAATAATACTTGCATTAATATACAGACCTCCAGCTCAATCAGTGCAAACTGACCGAGAAATTTACGAACAAATTGCAGATGTAAGTAACTCACAAGATACCGTAATTTTTGGCGACTTTAATTTACCTGTGACCAAGTGGGGCGATACTCTTACTTCACACTCCGGACATGACTTGTATACGAACTTGCAAGAGAGTTCGCTTTATCAATTTGTTCGAATGCCGACCCGTGGTAATAACGTTCTTGACATTGTACTTGCAACAAAAGAAGAATTGATAGAGAATTTGAATGTTGGTGATGAATTCAGTAACAGCGACCATCGTACGATAACTTTCACTTTAAAGTTTACTAGTAACGAACCAAATAGTAGCATCGAAAAAGTCCCTAATTTCAAGAAAGCAAACTTCCATAAACTTAGAGCTATGTTTAAAGAAACTGACTGGAGCTTTTTAATTAACAATAACGACATAAATACATCTTGGAAGTTATTCGAAACCACTTACCTAAAAGCAGTGCAAGACTGCATACCATCGAAAATACGGCGTCCAGGCCATAATAATAAGCCCAAATGGTGGAATAAAGATATTTCAAACTGCCTGCTTGCTAAAAAATTTGCTAATGATAGATTAAAATCCTCACAAAATGACGAAGAACGGGTGAAATTTGTAGAGCTACGACGCAAAGCCAAAAAGTTAATTAAGCAAAGTAAAAAGACCTTAGAGTTACATATTGCGAATCAAAGTAAAACAAACCCGAAAGAATTCTATAGTTATATCAGAAAGAAAAAAGTAGTTACTTCAACTGTTGGACCGTTAGTCGATGAAAAAGGAGAATACACCAAAGACGAAGAACAAATGAGTAATGCCCTCAATACCTTCTTTGCATCAGTTTTTACAACAGAAGACCTCAGTGATATCCCTACACCATCGCCGATTCAGATTGATAATTCAGATGTTCTAAGCAATATCACCGTTACAGAGAGAGAAGTATTGAATTGTTTAGATAAACTCAAGGTAAATAAAACGCCAGGACCTGATACAATCTCGCCTAGAGTTCTAAAGGAAGCTAAGAATGAGCTCTCCAAACCACTGACATTACTATTCAATAAATCCTTGCAGTCTGGAACTATGCCTGATCAGTGGAAGCTAGCCAACGTAACACCGATATTCAAAAAAGGCAGCAAATCCCTACCCAGTAACTATCGTCCAATTAGCTTAACCTCAGTTGTATGTAAAATGCTAGAAACGGTCATACGAGACAGACTCGTAAATCACTTAGAGGAAAATAACATACTTAAAGATACTCAACACGGCTTTCGTAAAAAACGTTCCTGTTTAACAAACCTCTTAGACTTCTTCCACGATATCCTCAACCTCTACGATGAGAGTAAAGCTGTAGATATTATATACCTTGATTTTCAAAAGGCCTTTGACAAAGTTCCCCACAAACGTTTACTGCTAAAACTAAAAGCGCATGGAATACAAGACGGTGTGTTGAAATGGATAGAAAATTGGCTCAGCAACAGAAAGCAAAGGGTAGTCATAAACGGTAAGGCATCTAAATGGACCAATGTAAGTAGCGGGGTACCCCAGGGATCGGTACTAGGACCAATTCTCTTTCTAATTTACATCAACGACATAGATGAGGGTCTCACCTGCACAATCTCAAAATTTGCTGACGATACAAAAATTGCAAATAGCGTACTCTCAAAAGAACAAGTTGACGATATGCAACACAATCTAGATAAATTGTCATCTTGGGCCCAAATTTGGCAAATGAGTTTCAATGCGGATAAATGTAAAGTACTACATGTCGAATACCTAAATGAGAAAGCAAACTATTCGATGAATGGCACTCAGCTTAAGAATGTAAACAGAGAAACTGATCTGGGAGTAACAATATCGAGTAACCTAAAACCGAGGTCAACAATGTTCAGAAGTTGTTAAGAAGGCAAACAAAATAATTGGCTTTATAGGCAGGTCATTTGAGCATAAATCCAAAGAAGTTATCCTAACCCTTTACAATTCCTTAGTCCGCCCTCTTCTGGAATACTGCGTTCAATCCTGGTGCCCTTATTACCAAAAAGATATAAACAAGCTAGAACGAGTTCAACGTAGAGTTACCAAAATTATACCTAGCCTAAAGAACAAACCATACGAAGAGCGTCTTAGAGAATTAAATCTATTTCCTTTAACCCAGCGCAGATTAAGAGGCGACTTAATTCAAGTGTTCAAAATCATCAAAGGCATCGACAATATGAACTGTAGTAAGTACTTCACTATCGACCAATCTAATTACACGCGGGGAAACGGTTGCAAAATTATTGGTAAATCTTTTAACTCGCACGAATCTAAGAATTTCTTCTTCAATCGAGTTGTCAACTTGTGGAATGGGCTTCCCCGAGACGTTATAGACTGCAGCACCGTTGATTCATTTAAATTCCGCCTAGACAAATATCTCGCATCAAACCCGCGACTGACTGCGTTTGTAAATGAATAACTTTATCCTCCCCTCAGTTACTAACCCATATGTCCCCTACTAACTTCCTAGTCCTGCCACGTTAGTGGCAGGGCAGTAGTTCCCTTTCCAATGTTCCCTTATCCACTCTAAACCACTGTTTGGACACTTGATCCTCAGTGTTTTGGAGGACAAGCAACCTAGAAGGGTCACTAGACCTGTTGTTGCTTGATTTCCTTTGTACTCCTTTGTACTCCCTCCTTCTCCCCTCTTCCTGATAAATTGATGAGTCTTTGTCTGTCTGGTGTGTTGGCTCTGACATTCAACCCGCCCATCCATTTTCCATGACACATATCTGCCTTTTCCAAACATACGATCTGTCAAAATGTGCCAATTGCCTACGATACCTATACTACCCATATACAGTATATACCACATGTGATCTCTCTATGTACGGCCCCTATACTACCCATATACAGTATATACCACATGTGATCTCTCTACGTACGACCCCTATACTACCCATATACAGTATATACCACATGTGATCTCTCTATGTACGACCCCTATACTAACCCATTATACAGTATATACACATGTGATCTCTCTACGTACGACCCCTATACTACCCATATACAGTATATACCACATGTGATCTCTCTATGTACGACCCCTATACTACCCATATACAGTATATACCACATGTGATCTCTCTATGTACGGCCCCTATACTACCCATATACAGTATATACCACATGTGATCTCTCTATGTACGACCCCTATACTACCCATATACAGTATATACCACATGTGATCTCTCTATGTACGACCCCTATATACTGTTTGGACACTTGATCCTCAGTGTTTTGGAGGACAAGCAACCTAGAAGGGTCACTGGATCTGTTGTTGCTTGATTTCCTTTGTACTTATACTACCCATATACAATATATACCACATGTGATCTCTCTATGTACGACCCCTATACTACCCATATACAGTATATACCACATGTGATCTCTCTATGTACGACCCCTATACTACCCATATACAGTATATACCACATGTGATCTCTCTATGTACGACCCCTATACTACCCATATACAGTATATACCACATGTGATCTCTCTACGTACGACCCCTATACTACCCATATACAGTATATACCACATGTGATCTCTCTATGTACGACAATACTACCCATATACAGTATATACCACATGTGATCTCTCTATGTACGACCCTATACTACCCATATACAGTATATACCACATGTGATCTCTCTATGTACGACCCCTATACTACCCATATACAGTATATACCACATGTGCTCTCTCTATGTACGACCCCTATACTACCCATATACAGTATATACCACATGTGATCTCTCTATGTACGACCCCTATATACCCATATACAGTATATACCACATGTGATCTCTCTATGTACGACCCCTATACTACCCATATACAGTATATACCACATGTGATCTCTCTATGTACGACCCCTATACTACCCATATACAGTATATACCACATGTGATCTCTCTATGTACGACCCTATACTACCCATATACAGTATATACCACATGTGATCTCTGTACGACCCCTATACTACCCATATACAGTATATACCCCATGTGATCTCTCTATGTACGACCCCTATACTACCCATATACAGTATATACCACATGTGATCTCTCTATGTACGACCCCTATACTACCCATATACAGTATATACCACATGTGATCTCTCTATGTACGACCCCTATACTACCCATATACAGTATATACCAAATGTGATCTCTCTATGTACGACCCCTATACTACCCATATACAGTATATACCACATGTGCTCTCTCTATGTACGACCCCTATACTACCCATATACAGTATATACCACATGTGATCTCTCTATGTACGACCCCTATACTACCCATATACAGTATATACCACATGTGCTCTCTCTATGTACGACCCCTATACTACCCATATACAGTATATACCACATGTAACCTCTCTATGTACGACCCCTATACTACCCATATACAGTATATACCACGTGTAATCTCTCTATGTACGACCCCTATACTACCCATATACAGTATATACCACATGTGATCTCTCTATGTACGACATATACTACCCATATACAGTATATACCACATGTGATCTCTCTATGTACGACCCCTATACTACCCATATACAGTATATACAACATGTGATCTCTCTATGTACGACCCCTATACTACCCATATACAGTATATACCACATGTGATCTCTCTATGTACGACCCCTATACTACCCATATACAATATATACCACATGTGATCTCTCTATGTACGACCCCTATACTACCCATATATAGTATATACCACATGTGATCTCTCTATGTACGACCCCTATACTACCCATATACACTACTACCAGTGATCCCTCTATGTACAGTCGCGCTAATAAGTGATGTCTCGGCACCAAGTATGTTTTGATCAATAATTGGTATCAGCAATATCTAAGCTTCATTTCTTCATATCGAGTGAAATATAAAAACATGTTCCTACACTTACCCACCCTATTCAACATCTGACAGACATTAATACAGCACAGAGTAAGCCAACCGTAATGACAGCTGGGACATGACGTATTAGTGCGACTGTACGACCCATATACTACCTACATACTGTATATATATTGGCTACGACCCCTATACTACCCCTTTATATACTGTATGCGACCTCTCTATTTTGTGTGAGTTGCTAATACCCTATCTATCAAATGTGTGACCAAAAATCAATGTATCCATAGAGACATTACCATTATCATCATAAACATTTACTGGCCCACTACAGAACAGGGGCTGGATACTCAGAACATCTACGGATTTTGCTGGCTTTTGCCATTTTCGAGCCACTTATTTAAGTTTGTCCCCTAGGTTAACAAAAACGCCTTCCCACACTACCTTAAAGATAAGAAATGCCCACACAGACCTCTTTCAAGCTAAATTTGTACAATTTTCGAAAGAAACATTTCCTGGCCGAAGGCAAACTTCTTCTAAGCTACAGGTTCGTTATCACTCGGCCAAAAAAAAATCGACATCTGAATGGGATATCTTATTATCGCCAAACCTAATGAGGTGAAACATCTTAAAATCTCCAAACCAATGGAGCGAAACAGGGGAGGTCCACGACCAATTTGGGTTAAGCCACAAAAATCAAAGTACTGGAAATCACTAATTGACCACTTGCGAGTTTCAGGCTATAAGGAAGTTGGAGCCGTGAATATCGATATTAAAGAGAAATGCAATAATAATGTGGGTTTCTGATGGATAAAAAGTATGGTCCAATTGGTTTTATGAATTTATATATGTATTATGACCGTATTTTAGCTGATAAGTCTGTTAAATATTGATGGCCACGGCTCCAACTTCCTTATAGACCAAAACTCGCAAGTGGTCAATTAAGGGGAGATTTCCACTTGATGGATTTTTTTCTGAACCCGTTCTCCCTCATGTTTAGCCTCATCGTTTTTAAGGGGGTATGCTACACTTATCAAAACAAAAATCTAAACTATTTTGAGTTAAGACTTGAAACTTTGCAGATGAATAGGCACCTATGTTGCCTACATTGTGTGTGAAAAAGAACGATACATACAGTATATACTGTACGTATACAGTATGCATACATATACAGTACATATATGTATAACGACTCTTTAAATTTCATAACGGCATTAATACTAAACCATTTGTTTTCATTGTTTGGCTGTGAATAGTCATTCGATATACGTACAGCTATGCATAAACATTTTAAAATTTCCCATATATCATGGAATGTCGCCATGTTATAATATCACGTATGCCTGACGTAACATAAAATCAGGGTTTTGGGTGACTTGTTCCGCTATTATACTTAACTCCTTCACATTTTCAACAATATCTTAACATAGGTTGCTAGCTCCTATCAAAAACTATATTCCCTGGTAATCTCAAGTAAATCTGATTGATTTTCGATGTTCTGTGATTATTTACGACCTTCGTCCCTTTAACTCTCGCCCGGGCATTAAATTTGCGCGGCCCGGTGAAATACTGGTTGGGTATTATTCCACGATGGTGTAGGAACATTTTGAGGCGGGTTTTGTAAAATGTGATATTTATGACCCTAGGAATACCCCCAGGTGTAGCATAGACCCTTAAGATTTTAAGACTTTCGCCCCATTAGTTTGGCGATTTTAACAACTTTCGCCCCATTTATGTCAATATTAAGACCTTTCGTGCCACTTGGGTGTCGATTTTTTATTCTGGCGAGCGAAAGTGAGCCTGTAATATAAGAGGAAACGTCCTTCGGCCTGGAAATTTTTCTACCGAAAAATTTACAATTATCTTGAAAGGGGGTTTAGGGGGTGTAATTTTAAGCTTGATGGAGGTCTAGGGGGTGTAATTTTAAAGCTTGATGGACGTCTAGGGAACGAACTTAAAACCTCCCCTTAATGCACACCACCTTGTTTTTGTCTTTTGGCGGTATTGAAGAACTCATAACCACGACAGCACCTCACCATGGGGCTTATTCTGTCTTGGTAACAGGCAGTGTCACACGAGCTATTTGTTCCTTAATTCCACGGAAAATTGTAGCATGACAGCTTCCAATTGTAAGGGGAGATGGGCGTATTTATTTGCTCATTATTTTATCATTCCCTCCCTAGACCTCCATCAAGCTGTAAAAAAACACCCCCTAGACCCCACTTCAAGATAAATTTGTACATTTTTCGGTAGAAAAATTTACCAGCCGAAGGCCGGTTACTCGTTAAAGTACAGGCTCGCTATCGCTCGCCAAGAAAAAAATCGATACCTAAATGGCACAAAAGGTCTTACTATTGACAAAAAAATGGGGCATAAAGTATTAAAATAACAAAACTAATGGGGCCAACGTGTTAAAATCTAAAAAAACAATGGAGAGAGAGAAGGCGGGCCAGAAAAATCGGCCCATATATATATAACGGCATAAGCAATCATTCCCATTACATAATCTACCTCCATTGTAATTTCCGATTCCAATGCGAGTCCGCCTCAATCTATTACGAGATAAACCTGGCTCATCGAAAATTGCCGGGAAAACAAAAAAAACAACGCTCGTGTGACACCGACTTTAAAGGGGCAGTGCTTGTTTCTTGGTAAATATATTTATTTATTATTATTTTTTTAATAATCTCTCTCTCAGAATCAGTTTTTCCCTCTTCCTATTATTTAAATTGCTTTAAACTCCGTGTGTCCAGGCATTTTAGCTCGAACGTCCCTTGATTTCGGCCCTGTCACTCTTTGAAATCTGGGGGAGGCACTCGCTGCAGGCAGTTATGCCTTTTGTCTCCCTCATTCACATAGACAAAAAAATGGTATCAAGAGCCATTCTGGAATGCGGAAGGCTAATGTTCTATCGGAATGGGCGTGGTTGGGCTCGGTTTGGGTGGGTAATCTGTAGGTCAATGATAATATAACAAGGCACGTGAACAATATTATAACGCTACACGCAGCCCATGGAAAAAAAAAAAAAATGGGGAAGGTGCCAGAGTACATACATAGATAGGCCTACATACATACATACATACATACATACACACAGCCGGAAACGTTTATAGCGCAAGGGTATTTCCGCAAGACTTGACGACTAGCCGGTTTCAGGCTATAAGGAAGTTGAGCCGTAAACATCAGTATTAAACGGAAATGCAATACTAATGTAGGTTTCTGATGGATAGAGAGCATGATGAATTTGGTTTTGACATGTAATAATAAATGTACTACGACCGTATTATAGCTGGTAAATCTGCTAAATATCCATGGCTACGGCTCCAACTTCCTTATAGCCTCAAACTAGCTAGTGGTCAATTGCACCCAAATTACGGAAAAACGTTTTATAAGTTTCAACTCTCTCTGGGGTCCTCTTCTGGTGTCATCACAATAAAAACGTTTTTCCGTGAGATGTGGGTATAATTTCCCCATTCAAGTACTCCCGGGGGTGGCCGACTCGAGACAGAGCCCGAATAGGGACAACACAATACAACACAGAAGAACAAAAAATGAACACACCCCATGTATTAAAAAAAAAAAAAAAAAAACAAAAAAAAAAAGGAATGGGCCTGAGCAAATAGGCTAGATAGATAGATAAAAGTATTCCCGGCACTGCGAATTTCTCTTCCCGTACTTCAATCATTTTGTTTAGTATGTGTATGTCTGTCTGTATGTGTTCGCCATAGATTTCGAGAACAAAATCATTAATATTGACGAAGTTTGGTCAGTACCCGGATATCGGCCTACCTCATTAGTCTTTAGTAAATATTGTAAGGACCCTCCCCCCCCCTGAACATGACCAGTTCCTGTTAGATATTGACGATATTCGAGGTACAAGTTACTTCCTGCTTGTCACTCAACTCACTCACTAATGTTGGAGGAGATTGCATACACTCAATGGTGTGTGTGTGTGTGTGTGTGTGTGTGTGTGTGTGTGTGTGTGTGTGTGTGTGTGTGTGTGTGTGTGTGTGTGTGTGTGTGAGACTGTGAGCGTTTCCGTGTGTGTGGTTTTTTTTTCTATGTGAATGAGGGAGACAAAAAGCATAACTGCCTGTAGCGAGTGCCTCCCCCAGAGTTGAAATAGTGACAGGGCCAAAATCAAGGGACGTTCGAGCTAAAATGCCTAGACACACGGAGTTTGAAGCAATTTAAGTCATAGGAAGAGGGAAAGACTGATTCTGGGAGAGAGTTCCAGAGCTCAGCAGTTGAATAGAAGAAAGTCTGAAAATTAGCATTTCACTCATGGGTTGGAGAGTTGCACAGAGTACGGGTGGGATTATTGTGTTGCAAGGCGGGTACTACGTACCATACGTAGATGAGGTGGTATACACTGGGAAAGCTCCGAGGAACACTGATTATTGTAGTAGCGAGAGAATAACTAGAGAGATGCAACATTGTGGCGAAGAGAGAGAGATTGCAGAGAGTTGGTGAGTGGACGGGAGTTAATGATACGAAAGGCTTTCCTTTCTACTTTGTCTAGGAATGCGGTGTGAGAGGATCCTCCCCACACATGTGAACAAATCTCAATACAAGGACGCACTGTGTCCCCGTACAGAGCAAGAAGCTGCGCAGGGGTAAAGAACCCCTTGAGGCGGATGAGCACACCCAGCTTCTGGGAGGCTGCCTTAGCAAGACTGGTAATATGGTCCTTCCAAGTGAGAGCAGAAGAAAAAGAGAAACCAAGAATATTGAAAGATGAAGGATTGATTTTTGTATAGTTGAAGAATAAGGGATAGTCTTCGGGAGGTTCCTGGCGGGTAGTTAGATGGATAAATTGGGTCTTCGAAGCATTAAATGCAACAAGGTTTTCTCTACCCCAATTGGAAATAGTAGCTAGATCAGAAGATAAGTGTTTTATGGCTTCATTACGTTTGTTTTTGAAGGACTGCTGGCTGGGGCGTTCTGGAAAACTAATTGAGTAGTGTAAGGTAGAGTCGTCTGCATATGAATGGTGTAGGCCTATTTACTATTGCTTAGTGGGAATGTATCGACAGTCCAACATATACGGAATTCATATATTGGAAAGCCACTCCGATCACCATCAAAGGTGGAGTTGGCAGGCAATCATGTACCCTAAATCCACTTGGAAAGCACACATCTCTCTCTCTCTCTCTCTCTCTCTCTCTCTCTCTCTCTCTCTCTCTCTCTCTCTCTCTCTCTCTCTCTCTCTCTCTCTCTCTCTCTCTCTCTCTCTCTCTCTCTGTGCGTCAGCCTGTCTGTCTCGCTCTTTCTCTTCACTCTATCTGTCAATCCGCATCTCTCTGTCTATATAGTTCAGTGTTGATGTACAGTATGTCTGGTCTGGTATTCTATGGCACTCTTTCTTTTTCCCTGCCCCCTCCCCCCTCCCCCCTCCCCCCCTCCCTCTCTCTCTCTTTATCCCCCTTCCTCCTCCACCTCTCTCTTTCTATCTCTTCCTCCCGCTCCCCTTCTCTCTCTCCCTCCACCTGTCTCTTTCTCTCTCCTCCTTCCACCTCTCTCTTTCTATCTCTTCCTCCCGCTCCCCTTCTCTCTCTCCTTCCACCTGTCTCTTTCTCTCTCCTCCTTCCACTTCTCTCTTTCTCTCTCCCTCTCCCACTCAATCTTTCCCTCCCTCCCCATCCTCCCTCTCCCTCCCCCTCTCTCTCTCTCCCTCCACCTCCCCCCTCCTTCCCCTCCCTCTATCTCTCACCCCACCTTCCCTAATGAGAAAACTTTCCATCTTTTAACAGGGGGTAATTATTCAATCCCATTTACAGAAGCTTAATTGGGGGGGACCAACAATCTATAGTACCACTGGGGAAGAGAGCAGGAGGTAATTTAGGCCGGCTCATTAGTTCAAGTCCCTGCAGGTTTGGTTGTGTCATTCTAAACTTTGAACCTCTTCCATAATTATCATGGTGTCAATTGTATTTTTCTTCTGGTGAACATTGGGTGACGAATCCATCTTAAGGGGCGATATATATTTATTTGTGCATGTATTTATTTACTTACGTGTTTATTTATTTGTTTTAGTTTCCTTCCTAGATCTCCATCAAGCTTCATCAAATACCACCCCAAAAAAACATTTGAGATAAATTTGTGCATTTTTTCGGTAGGATATTGGTGGCGGTTCCTCCTAAATTACAGGCTCGCTATCGCTCGCCAGGAAATAATCGACACCTAAAACTCTAAATGACACGAAAGGTCTAAACATTTACACAAAAATTACGCGAAAGGTCATAAAATCGTTAAACTAATGGGGCGAACGTCTTATAATATCAAAACTAATGGGGCTAAACATGTGGGAGAAGGGGATCCAGAAAAAAATCCTTTTAACCCGGCACGCGCGCGCAGGGTGTAGTGAACACCACACTTCTTGGCGGCAATATTTAAGCTCCATTCCTGCCTATACTAGTAATTTTACGATAAATATCATTATTACTTATTCATATGCGCATATTTTAAGTTTAATATGAAGATAGTAACCTGTAACAATAATAAAACATGTGGGAATATCGTTTGGATGGTCAAAATTGTGAATTATTACCGAGCGGTTCATTCATCAATTGTGAGCCAGCCGTCCTCACACCCTCTTCTCTCGAGGGCTGAAGCAGTACTGAGCTACTCCCTCACACTCTCCCAGTCTCTACCTTACGTAACACCCATGACCACACCATAGAACCGGCTTGGAGATATTTACACAAAAATATACCAATGAATAAGGAAATAACAAGGAAAATAGGTGATAATTGAAGGGGGGGGGGGAAGGGGGGGGGAATGGGGGAAGGAGGGGATTTTGACAGATGTGGAAGAGTAATATGAGGTATGAAGGGGAAAACAAAACAAAATTTAAGTGCTACTGGGGCCTTTTATTTTATTTTTTTAGGCCTTACCTCTTAAGAGGGTCCTCGCCCTTGCCCACCAAAACCTCTTAAGGGTGTTCTCGCCGTTCCCGGGTTAAAGGTTCAAATATTCAAATGGGTATAGCTTATTAAGGCTTATGACTGTACAATAAGATGAGACAACACAATAACAAAAACATAACCCGTTCATGGAAAAACACAGAAAACCATAATATTATAGCATAATACAAAACCACACAACCAAAACAACCAACACTCTACCCAACCGAGCACAAGCAACATTTAAATAAGGGGAGGTGTGGTGGAGTGGTCTTGCTACTGGCCTGGTAATCCAAAGGTCCTGGGTTCAAATCCCGATGTATCAATGAGAAGATATTATTGGGATGGAATTTGTGCTGTACCTAGTATCAGTGCATTACCACAAAGCCCACCGAAATGTCAATAAAATACCCTCATTGTTCCCTGATTAAATAGCACTGTATGAATATTCCCATATTCAAAATATGCTATAGGGGTGCAATGCCTGGTGAGTTATCTGCTCAACAGGTGGCGTTGTGTGTGTGTGTAAGTGTGAGAGTCCGAGTGTAGGGGGTGAGACAGTGAAGCACGGGAACGAGGTGGCTTCAGAGATGGGGTCGTTTCGGGCCATGAGTGAGCACCGTGCCTCATGTGAAGGCAAGATGGCAGGTGCTCGTTGTACTCTACGTGCTTCACATGTCTCACTCCCTAGACTGGAACAAGACCTCACGGGCTTCACTGTTCATTGTAAAGCGGTGAATGTTAAGGCTCTCAGCCTATGCCCGAGAGGAAGTAAGTTGGAATATAGAAAAAAAAAAATAAAAAATAAAAAAATAAAGAAAAAGAAAAACGCTGTTATTCTGAGATATAACATTCGTACTCACAGAGGAGAACTATACACTGGGCGTGTTTTTAATTTGATGGAGGTCTAGGGGGTAAACTATTAAAACAAATCGTAAACAAGCAATATTTGTATAGGAACATAAGAAAAATGGAAAAATGAACAAGGCCTTCTGTCCTATACGAGGCAGACCCATTCTTCCCTACATCCCTATTTGTTCATTTACACCTATATCCTTATTGAGGAAAAAAACGTAAACCGTTCCTCTGTAATTCTGGGTAATAACATTCGTACTCGCAGAGGAGATCCATATACCGGTACCAGGAAGTCAACAAAGTACAATAAGATAAAACAAATAATAACTAAAGAAAAGAAAACGAATACACACAAGATCTAAAACCAATCCATCCACGAACAAGCAATATTTGTATACGGAGGGGGAAAAACACCTAAACCAGTCAGCTGTGAATCTGTGTTGCAACATTCATACTCACAAAGGAAAATCATATACCAGAAAGAAAACTGAAATACAATAGGATGAAACAAAATAATAAAGAAAATAAAAGAATATATCCATAAATAAATAACACACACACACACGACCAAACAACCCACCACATCCAACCCATTCACGAACAAGTAACATTTGTATACGGAGGCAAAGAAAGCTCCTAATCCTACATTCATACTCGCAAATGAAACTCATATACCGGTACCAGTAAGTAAACAAAGTACGAAAGGATGATGAAAACACACCCACACACACACGCAAAACCCACCCACCCACCCAAAGCCAACCACACACACACACACACAAAACCCACCCACCCACCCAAAACCCAACCACTCACACCCACACACAAAACCAACCCACCCACCCAAATTCCAACCACTCACACCCACACACACACACACACACACACCAAATCCAACCCATCTACGAACAAGCAACATTTGTATACGGAGGGAAAAAAATAACCGTCGTAAACCGTTCTGCCATGATTCTGGGTAAGGAGCAGCGAGCGACATAAAACTACAAAAGGACACGCCCTCCGATCCTCGTCTCAAACTCATTTAAATACATTGCCAGGGGCGCCGTGATACATACTGTACACATAACATAATATATAACAAGAGTTGCCACGAGCTTTTCTTACTTTCTCTCTATCTATCTCGAAACTAGATATATGGTAACACTGATCTACACACACACTGTAATACATACATACATACATATATATATATATATATATATATATATATATATATATATATATATATATATATATATATATATACATATATATATATATATACACATACCGCTATATAATATATATATATATATATACATACCGTATATATATATATATATATATATATATATATATATATATATATATATATATAATATATATATACCAGTATCTATATGAGAGAGAGAGAGAAAGAATATAGTTTTTCCTCTCTGTAACTGTTGCTGTATTTTTTCCTATACTGACACCGCAATTTATTTCAAACGGGATATTTTAGAATTGCTCACAAAACTAGTGATTTTGAGTTACAGTATACCATCAACAAAATCAAAATAAATAAATAAATATACAAAATCAGAAATAAAATCTATAAATAAATATAAAATAATACAAATAATCACTATGTCTCCCTCTACATACTAATCACCTCTCAACATGATCGATCGCCGTCATTTATGTGGACATGGTCTCCTCCACTCTGGGTAGCTTAAGGGGGGGGGGGGGGTGACCTGCTTTATTTATCTCCTTTTCTCTCTTTCTCTGGCTTGTATCCATTTGGCCCCATTCATCCTACTGTTTACCCCCATCCAGGTGTCAATATTTCCCTGGCGAGCGGTAGCGAGCCAGCATATACTGTATATATTTTTGTTTTGACAGCAAGCTAATTTTTTAAATTTGTCGATAGAAAAATTTCTCCGGCGAAGCCGGATTTCTCCATACACTGCTGGCTCGCTATCGCTCGCCAGGACACTTGCATACGGATGAACGTCTTAAAACAGTTGGCTGAATGTGGCCGAATGGATATAAGCCAGAGAAAGAGAGAAAAGGAGAGAAAGATAAATAAAAGCAGGTGACCCCCCTTAAGGGAAGTCACATTATACATTGGGAACACACACACACACACACATATATACACGCTCACTCACCCTCTCACTCATTCACTCACTCACTCACTCTATCTCTTTCTCTAATTCGCATCTAGCTAATATATACGCGATGCTCCATTGTATTCGTGATGGTTCCATGTCATCTCAACCAGTAGACCACTTCAACCAGTAGCTCTCAACCAGTGCCAAATTAACCCAGACCAACCAAACCAGTGCCAAAATATAGTACTAACCTAACCTAACCTAACCTAACCGTATTGGTTGATTTGGTACTGGTTGAGAGCTACTGGTTGAAATGGTCTACTGGTTGAGTTGACCGGTCACCATTCGTGATAATGATATTCTCGCCACACAAAACTTGTCGCGTGAACATAAATACCGGTACATTTAGTGTTAAAATGCATCGTAACAAGCGGACATTTATTTTCAAAGTCCATTCAGTAATTATAACATCTAAACAAATCAATTAAGCTCTACCATTGTATCCACTATATTTATCGATTTCGCGTACTAATTGGAGTACCACCGCGCGTAGGAATTGGCTAGTCTACTCTATATTCCTTGGCAGAGAGGGCACTACCAAGCTGCATAAAATCGTCTCGTGTTGGCCAAAAGTCAATACAATGTTATGCGAGTGTACTGGAGGTGCTTACTCGAATTAAGGGGAGACTGACTTTATTGTTCTTCTATTAATTTATTTATTCCTTTATTTCTTAGTGTTCTCGCTAGACCTCCACCAAGCTTAGAAAAACACCCCCTAGACCCACCTTCAAGATAAATGTGTACATTTTTCGGTAGAAAAATTTCCCGGCCGAAGGCCGGTTCCTCTTAAAATTTCAGGCTCGCTGCCGCTCGCCAGAAAATAATCGACACCTAAATGGCACGAAAGGTCTTAAAATTGACAACGAATGGGGCGAAAGGTGTTAAAATCGCTAAACTATTGGGCCGAACGTTTTATAATCTCAAAACAAATGGGGCTTAACAAGAGGGACAGTCCATCAGCCTCACCTTAAGCTGATATCCACCTCGAAACCGCGAAAATGTGACATTTTCGCAGTATCGAGGTTCGAACTTGGGGGTTCGTTCTCCGATGTTGGGTCCCTTACTGCAAAGTTCCATTTTCGTGTCCAGTCCAGATCTACTGCAGTCTATGTATGAGGTCATTCCCAAGCTAAACAAATTCGTCTATTCAATATTGATAACCAGAATCAATTATATCTATCATTACGATTAAGTTATTCAAGGTACCGGTAGTTACAAACGACACCAATAAATAAATTAATATATATATATAAATATTTAAATATAACAATAACAGTGATCTGGGAAGTCAAGTCTACGTCGACCCAGTACTCGTCATCTAGAACAACACCTCCACACTTCCAGCGACACCTACCTAAATGGCACAACAAGTCTTAATATTGACAAAGAAATGAGGTGTGAAAAATCGACAAATAAGCAAACTAACGGGGCTAAGGGAGCAGGTAGTCCCCCCCCCCCCCCCTCCCCTTAACACCTTACCTAATCAAAACATTAAAACCCGCCGTTGACTATGCCTAACACCCAAAATACAATTAAACCATGGCAGCATCCAGATATAAGTAATAGGAAATATTTGTATTATTATTTGTATTATTATTATTATTATTATTATTATTAGTTTGTTCCCTAGAACTCCATCAAGCTTAAATAAAAATAAACATTAGAAGATTCATTTGTACATTTTTTCGGGAGGAAAATGTTCCGGCCAAAGGCCAATTCCTCCTCAATTAGCCTACAGGCTCGCTATCGCTCGCCAAAAATAAATTAGACACCTAAATGCTATACATGAGAGACACCCCCCTTAATAAAACAAAATTCCCACTGTTGAATATGCGTAATATATAATACAAAATAAATTAATTCGCGGCAGCATCCAGCTTAAATTAAATCATGCTATACACCAACGTCCCACAAAGCCCATTTTGTATACAATTTTATACAATTATCATATTGCATAAATAATTAACTGTGTCGATTACGTGCGGTCGTCAATATGTGTCGTTGATAGAGATTGTAGCAACAGAGATCGGTCAACTTCCGCCATAATGGTGCCACTGGTGTTATTAGGACTCTTTTTTTTTTTTTTTAACTCCATATTGTCCTTACCCTAAACAACATTTGGCATCACTGGTACAGGATATATAGATACAAATACACTACGAAAAGTAGACAGAATTAATATAAACACCATGTATTGAATTTTGTGAATTTTGTGTTTTGTCTGTGTGTGTTCGCTGTTTTGTCTGTGTGTGTTCGCTGTTTTGTCTTGTGTTTGGTGTTTTCCTGTTCTTGCTCTGTCTTGAGTCGCCCCCCCCCCCCCGCCCCCCAAGAACAAAATAAAATAAAATAATAAAATAGAGGAAAATAAAATGAAAAATAGGAAAAGTGGGGATTGGGCCTGAGCATATAGATAGATAGAATAGATGTATTGAGAGGAGGAGCACTTGTTATTTCTGTCCTTTTCTCTCTTTCTCTGGCTTGTATCCATTCGGCCCCATTCAGCCAACTATTTGAAGACGTTTATCCCCATCTAGGTGTCGATTTCTTCCTGGCGAGCGATAGCGAGCCAGCATTATATGAAGAAATCCGGCTTCGCCGGAGAATTTTTTCTATCGAAAAATTTACAAATTTAGCCTGCTGTCAAACAAAAATAAAAAATATGCTGGCTCGCTATCGCTCACCAGTAAAATATTGACACCTGGATGGGGATAAACGTCTTAAAACAGTAGGCTGAATGGGGCCAAATGGATACAAGCCAGAGAAAGATAGAACAGGACAGAACAAAAACAGGTCACCTCCCTTAATCTAAATACTACATACACATTCGGCAATTACAGTGCAGGATATATACTTTGGTCTCTCGATCTAAATACTGTATGATAAATATGAAACATTAGGCCATACTATACCCTCATAAAATACTGTATGATAAATATGAAACATTAGGCCATACTATACCCTCATAAAATACTGTATGATAAATATGAAAACATTAGGCCATACTATACCCTCATAAAATACTGTATGATAAATATGAAACATTAGGCCATACTATACCCTCATAAAATACTGTATGATAAATATGAAACATTAGGCCATACTATACCCTCATAAATACTGTATGATAAATATGAAACATTAGGCCATACTATACCCTCATAAAATACTGTATGATAAATATGAAACATTAGGCCATACTATACCCTCATAAAATACTGTATGATAAATATGAAACATTAGGCCATACTATACCCTCATAAAATACTGTATGATAAATATGAAACATTAGGCCATACTATACCCTCATAAAATACTGTATGATAAATATGAAACATTAGGCCATACTATACCCTCATAAAATACTGTATGATAAATATGAAACATTAGGCCATACTATACCCTCATAAAATAGAGTAAAATAGAAAATGGAAATAAAAATAAGAAAAGTGGGGATTGGGCCTGAGCATATTATATACATACATACATACATACCCGGTTCCAAATCTAGGTAGGCCAGAAATTGTGACCCCTAACCTCTGTAACTCAAAAGCGGCTACAGCAAATGGGCTGCAATTTCCCACACCTATTCCCTGGCTGACCCTCCCTAAATGGTAAAAATATCAGCTGGATTACTTTAGTCGTGTTTGAGTTAAAGAGGTTAGTGGTGAGGAATTGTGGCCTACCTATAATGAATGGACTATACCGTACCGTACATGATAAAACATTCGGCAATACTGGTACAGGGTATATATTTTGGTCTATGGCCACACATCAGGGTGTCAATCCGGAGCAATTGTGTTTGAGGACTTAACCCTTTCACGCATTTATGACGCAGAGGTTGCCAGATTAGCAATAAGAAATAGAGTTCTCTCACTCTTATAATTACCTCTCCAAAATTAGTTTTCTGCCCACAGCTAACTCAAAGACAACTGCAGAGGTTGAAGTAACTAAACTAAAGGTTTCTAAATACCCCTGATGGTAACATAGGCTTTAAAGTATCCCCAATAGGCTCAAAATCGCGTCATATGTCGGAGGGTTAAATGAATATGATAAGGAATACAAGAAATGTAACATAACACTGTATTAGTAATGTTATAACTTCCAGACATAAATTGAACTATAAACCATAATTTCGTCTTTGCATAATTATACAACAATGAAGACTAAAAAGAATAGACTTGGTTTCGTTTGACACCCTGGCCACACTATATTATCAAAACTGAAATATTGACCCATTATTTGATAGTTCTATGTCTATCTATTACCAGATGCCATGATCCCCGAAGTAGTGACCACGAATGAATCGCTCCCATGAACCTCTGTCCCCAATCAGAAGAACGCCCCTCCTCCCAACCAACACAGCTTTCACTCGTACTAGCAGGGGTAGGCCTACCCGGCGTTGCCCGGGTTTAAAGTCTACAATAATCACCGTCACTACTACCACCACTACTACTACCATAATCACCATCATCAATCACTACTACCACAATCATCACAATACTACTACTACCATAATCACCGGCCTCCACCTCCCTGTGCCTCATTAAACGGCGACCTCGATTACGGCCGCTAAATGACCTCCGATTTTGGATCTGACCTCATCCATACCCCCATTTTTATTTTATTTTTTTTGGGGGGGGGGATGCGAACAACTTTCGTTCCATACACCTTTTCGATCGGAGGCCTCCTGCCCCAAACGGCAATTTTTTTATTTATTTTTTCAATTTCGGCCTCGAAACGACCTCCGATCGTGGCCTCGCCCCCTCTATGACCTGACCCAGGTCAATTGACACCCACATGCAAAGTTTCAGTTCCCCAGGTCCAAAACTGCGGCCGCCTATCAAGAACACACAGACAGACAAACATACACACGAACTGATTTAATAATATAGATACCGGTACTTCTCAACTCCATCCTTTCACCTCAATCTCGTTCTGCCTCTCCCTCTCTGTCCTTCCACCTCACTTTCGTACACTCTCTTGCTTCCCATACATTCCACAAGGCCAAGGTGTTCCTTTTCACACTTTCCAGCACACCTACATCTGCACCACACCCTCTCTTTCTTCCTCATTAGTCTGTCTACCCTCCATATAACTCCACATGCACTTCTCAAGTAATATATTTAGACCTCTCTCACTCTTGGTTTGTGCCTGCAGCCTCCCCAACAACGTCCATGCTTCGCTCCCGTATGCCAATGTTGGGATTATCGTGCAATGACTTTTTTACTTCCATGCTGACCACCCTATTTCTTGTCACTGCTTTCAGCATTCATACAACCCTCTTCCCCTGTTGCACCCTCTCCCGCACTTCATCCTCCATACTCTCAACCGGAACCAAAATGTCGTCCAAAGTGAAAGGTGTCCACTCTCTCTCTCACCGTCAGGCTCTCCCATGTCACTGAATGGAGTTAGTCCGTGTAGCTGGTACTGAGCACATTTTTGAGAACAATTGGCTACGAAAGGTCATTAGTAAGATTAATTATGGTACACCGGCCAATTGATCACTTGCGAGTGTCAGGCTATAAGGAAGTTGGAGCCGTAAGCATTAATATTAAATAGCAATGCAATAATAGTCTAGGATTCTGATGGATAGAGAGTACGATATGCTGAATTTGAATTGTATGTGTTTATATCTGTACCATACAACCATATTTTAGCTGGTAATTGTGCTAAATATTAACATCCACAGCTCTTACGGGGAGATGGTTCACTTTTTGGCCGATTTTTGCATGTATTCATTATTTTTCAAGTTTCCTCCCTAGGCCTCCATCAAATTAAAAAAAAAAAAAAAAAAATCCATTAGATTGCTCTTCTAGATTATTTTGTAAATTTTTCGGTAGAAAAATCTCCCGGCCGAAGGCCGGTTCTTCCAACATTACAGGCTCACTATCGTTCGCCAGGGAAAACATCGACACCTAAATAGCACGAAAGGTCTAAATATTGACGAAGAAATGGGGCGAAAGGTCTTAAAATCGACTAACTAATGGGGCAAACATCTTAACATCTGAAAACGAATGGGGCTAAACATGAGGGAGAAAGTGATCCAGAAAACCGGCCCATGTCCCCTTAACTTCCTTGTAGCCCGAAACTCGCAAGTGGTCAATTGGTGCGCGGTGTTCTAATTAGTACGCAATATTGATAGAAACTCCACCCACAGAAAAAAGTATTAGAGAAACGGGCGAGGAAATGCGAAAGTGGTCCCGGACCCTGAGAATAGGCACTTTAAATATTGTTTCTGTTCGGGCTCTGTCTCGTGTCGGCCACCCCCAGCAATAGAGTATGAGCCTAAGTACACATACATACATTACATACACACATACATACATACATAATTATATACATTATTATTATTATTATTATTATTATTATCATTATTATACATACATACAATCATAAAGTACGATAGTTAACCCTTTCTGTACCAGCGACGTGTGTTATATTTCATGCTAGCTATATTTAGACGATTTTATGGAGCTTAGGAAGGATCTGTGGTAGTTAAAAGGGTTGATTGAGATAGTTCGAAGCCTTACAATTGCTAGAGATCCTTCCTAAACTGAATAACATCGAACAGTACCGGTAGTAGCCAGGATAGTATCTAAAGGATGTCGCCGGGACAGTAGGGATTAAGGGGGCCCACCTCGCTTTTGTTTTATCTTTCTCTCCCTCTCTCTTTGGCTTGTATCCATTCGGCCCCATTCAGCCTACTGTTTTAAGACGTTTACCCCCATCCAGGTATCAATATTTTCCTGGCGAGCGGTAGCGAGCCACCACATATATATATATAAATCTTTGTTTTGACAGCAAGCTAAATTTGTAAATGTTTTCGATAGAAACATTTCTCCGGCAAAGCCGGATTTCTCCATACAATGCTGGCTCGCTATCGCTCGCCAGGAAGAAACTGACACCTGGATGGGGATAAGCGTCTTAAAACAGTTGGCTGAATGGGGCCGAATGGATACAAGCCAGGGAAAGAGAGAAAAGGAGAGAAAGATAAAAAAAAAGGCGGTGACCCCCCTTAATGTATCGTATATTTGGACAGTATATATAGTGGCATGTGTTATTCTAATTGGTAATTACAGTTATTTGTTATCACGTACTAATTTGGCCCAGTGCGTACGATTTGGTTAGGGGGAGAATTTTAATTTAATTTCTATAATATACTTAATATATCTGATTTTCGGTGTGAGCGTCCTGGGTTCGAATCCCCGGACTGCCACATGGATTTGTTGATTTCATTAATTGAGTTTAGAAGTAAAGTTGGTTGGTGTAAAGATTTGTATATTTGTTTTAGTTTACTCCCATGACCTCCATCAAGCTTAAGGGGGGTCACCGGCTGTTTTTATCTTTCTCTCCTTTTCGCTCTTTCCCTGGCTTGTATCCATTCGGCCCCATTCAGCCAACTGTTTTAAGACGTTTATCCCCATCCAGGTGTCGATTTCTTCCTGGCGAGCGATAGCGAGCCAGCATTGCATGGAAAATCCGGCTTCGGAGAAATTTTTCTGTCGAAAAATTTAAAAATTTAGCTTGCTGTCAAAACAAAAATATATATATGCTGGCTCGCAACCGCTCGCCAAGAAAATATTGACACCTGGATGGGGGTAAACATCATAAAACAGTAGGCTGAATGGGGCCGAATGGATACAAGCCAAAGAGAGAGAGGGAGAGAAAGATAAAAAGAGCGAGGTGGGTTCCCTTAACAATATACAGTATATCTCCAAGACCCCCCTTCGAGATAATGTGTGCATTTTACCGTAAACAAAAATGTCCTCCTAAATTACAGGCTCGCTATCACACCCCAGGAAAAAATCGCCACCTAAATGGTACGAAAGGTATTAATATTGGCAAAATAAATTGGACAAACGTTCTTATAATCGCCAAACTAATGGGGCGAACGTCTTAAAACACTCAACACTACTAGGGCTAAACATGAGGAAAAGGGAAAACTACTAGGGCTAAACATGAGAAAGAAGGGAGTCCAGAAAAACAAGACAAAGCAGAAAACCTCCCCTGATAGGGCCTTATAAACAACCTAGTCGGGCGAAAACAGGTTGGCGGGGTCGGGAAAATCCACACAACAGATTTCAAGGGGATACTGTTTTCTTTACCCGAGTTTTGCCCCCTCCACCCTTCCCTCCTCCCCCAATCTTCTCTATTCCTCCTCCTCCTCCTCCTCCTCCTCCTCCTCCTCCTCCTCCTCCTCCTCCTCCTCCTCCTCCTCCTCCTCCATCAGTCGTCTTGAGAGATGCTAGATATTTCGTTACCTGATCGCTTCGCTATCCAGTATTAACATTTGGGAGTGATTGCTGTTAAAAATGAAAAATAATGAAGATCATTAAACTTCATGACACAGATTAATAGCAAACAAATACACTTAAAAGTATATGGGTATGAAAATGGTAATTAAAGTGTCCATAGTAATATATTTTTACAAGGGTATATCGGTAGTAGAAAACATTTTTACAAGGGTATATCGGTAGTAGAAAATATGATGATGGACAGGTAAATCACTAGGCTATCAATATACCCAATGATTTATATACTTTATTATAACCTTGATTTTTGTCTACACTATGTTTTAAAATAACTTACAATACATCTTACAGGTGTGTTAATTTGATATTCTCGCGCCTTGGAACACGGTACTGCTGTCTTGATTGGTCCCATGTCTGTTTGAGTGTTCTGTGAAGGGATGTCTCTGTGTTGGTTTGTCTGTGTCTATCGTCTTTCTGTGAGGGTGGGTCTGTGTGTGGGCGTCTATGTCTGTCTGTAGGCTTATGTGGGTGTCTATGTCTGTGGGTTTCTATGTCTTTCTATGTGGGTGTCTATGACTGTTTGTAGGCCTATGTGGGTGTCTATGTATGTGGGTTTCTATGTCTTTCTATGTGGGTGTCTATGTCTGTTAGTAGGCCTATGTGGGTGTCTATGTCTGTGGGTTTCTATGTGGGTGTCTATGACTGTTAGTAGGCCTATGTGGGTGTCTATGTCTGTGGGTTTCTATGTCTTTCTATGTGGGTGTCTATGTCTGTTAGTAGGCTTATGTGGGTGTCTATGACTGTTTGTAGGCTTATGTGGGTATCTATGTCTGTGGGTTTCTATGTTTTTCTATGTGGGTGTCTATGTCTGTTTGTAGGCTTATGTGGGTGTCTATGTCTGTTAGTAGGCCTATGTGGGTGTCTATGACTGTGTGTAGGCTTATGTGGGTGTCTATGTCTGTTAGTAGGCCTATGTGGGTGTCTATGACTGTTAGTAGGCTTATGTGGGTGTCTATGTCTGTTAGTAGGCCTATGTGGGTGTCTATGACTGTTAGTAGGCCTATGTGGGTGTCTATGACTGTTAGTAGGCATGTGGGTGTCTATGACTGTTAGTAGGCTTATGTGGGTGTCTATGACTTAGTAGGCTTATGTGGGTGTCTATGACTGTTAGTAGGCTTATGTGGGTGTCTATGTCTGTTAGTAGGCTTATGTGGGTGTCTATGACTGTTAGTAGGCCTATGTGGGTGTCTATGACTGTTTGTAGGCCTATGTGGGTGTCTATGTCTGTGGGTTTCTATGTCTTTCTATGTGGGTGTCTATGTCTGTTAGTAGGCTTATGTGGGTGTCTATGACTGTTTGTAGGCCTATGTGGGTGTCTATGTCTGTTAGTAGGCTTATGTGGGTGTCTATGACTGTTTGTAGGCTTATGTGGGCGTCTATGTCTGTTAGTAGGCCTATGTGGGTGTCTATGTCTGTGGGTTTCTATGTCTTTCTATGTGGGTGTCTATGACTGTTAGTAGGCTTATGTGGGTGTCTATGACTGTTTGTAGGCCTATGTGGGTGTCTATGTCTGTTAGTAGGCTTATGTGGGTGTCTATGTCTGTTAGTAGGCTTATGTGGGTGTCTATGTCTGTTAGTAGGCTTATGTGGGTGTCTATGACTGTTTGTAGGCTTATGTGGGTGTCTATGACTGTTTGTAGGCCTATGTGGGTGTCTATGTCTGTGGGTTTCTATGTCTTTCTATGTGGGTGTCTGACTGTTTGTAGGCCTATGTGGGTGTCTATGTCTGTGGGTTTCTATGCCTTTATATGTGGGTGTCTATGTCTGTGGGTTTCTATGCCTTTATATGTGGGTGTCTATGACTGTTTGTAGGCCTATGTGGGTGTCTATGTCTGTGGGTTTCTATGTCTTTCTATGTGGGTGTCTATGACTGTTTGTAGGCCTATGTGGGTGTCTATGTCTGTGGGTTTCTATGTCTTTCTATGTGGGTGTCTATGTCTGTCTATGTGGGTGTCTATGTCTGTGTTTGTCTATGTCTGTCTGTGTGGGTGTGGCTGTGTGTGGGTGTCTATGTCAGTCCGTCTGTCTGTGTCTATGTCTATATGTGGGTTTGTGTCTGTCTTTCTGTGAGGGTGTGTCTGTCTGTCTGTCTATATACAGTATATGTGTAACTCCGTAGACATTAACAACAACTAACCAACCTTATCCTAATCTGACATAGCCTAATCACAATCAAATAATGTTCGGTATATTATTAAGATCTCCAACGAATTTTAGGCTTCTAGGAATTCATGTCTGTTTGAGTGTTCTGTGAAGGGATGTCTCTGTGTTGGTTTGTCTGTGTCTATCGTCTTTCTGTGAGGGTGGGTCTGTGTGTGGGCGTCTATGTCTGTCTGTAGGCTTATGTGGGTGTCTATGTCTGTGGGTTTCTATGTCTTTCTATGTGGGTGTCTATGACTGTTTGTAGGCCTATGTGGGTGTCTATGTATGTGGGTTTCTATGTCTTTCTATGTGGGTGTCTATGTCTGTTAGTAGGCCTATGTGGGTGTCTATGTCTGTGGGTTTCTATGTGGGTGTCTATGACTGTTAGTAGGCCTATGTGGGTGTCTATGTCTGTGGGTTTCTATGTCTT
Source organism: Paralithodes platypus (assembly GCA_032716605.1). Taxonomy (NCBI): domain Eukaryota; kingdom Metazoa; phylum Arthropoda; class Malacostraca; order Decapoda; family Lithodidae; genus Paralithodes; species Paralithodes platypus. The sequence goes on along the minus strand of CM064570.1, from coordinate 12,395,915 downwards.
TCTATGTGGGTGTCTATGTCTGTTAGTAGGCTTATGTGGGTGTCTATGACTGTTTGTAGGCTTATGTGGGTATCTATGTCTGTGGGTTTCTATGTCTTTCTATGTGGGTGTCTATGTCTGTTTGTAGGCTTATGTGGGTGTCTATGTCTGTTAGTAGGCCTATGTGGGTGTCTATGACTGTTTGTAGGCTGATGTGGATGTCTATGTCTGTTAGTAGGCCTATGTGGGTGTCTATGACTGTTAGTAGGCTTATGTGGGTGTCTATGTCTGTTAGTAGGCCTATGTGGGTGTCTATGACTGTTAGTAGGCCTATGTGGGTGTCTATGACTGTTAGTAGGCATGTGGGTGTCTATGACTGTTAGTAGGCTTATGTGGGTGTCTATGACTGTTAGTAGGCTTATGTGGGTGTCTATGACTGTTAGTAGGCTTATGTGGGTGTCTATGTCTGTTAGTAGGCTTATGTGGGTGTCTATGACTGTTAGTAGGCCTATGTGGGTGTCTATGACTGTTTGTAGGCCTATGTGGGTGTCTATGTCTGTGGGTTTCTATGTCTTTCTATGTGGGTGTCTATGTCTGTTAGTAGGCTTATGTGGGTGTCTATGACTGTTTGTAGGCCTATGTGGGTGTCTATGTCTGTTAGTAGGCTTATGTGGGTGTCTATGACTGTTTGTAGGCTTATGTGGGCGTCTATGTCTGTTAGTAGGCCTATGTGGGTGTCTATGTCTGTGGGTTTCTATGTCTTTCTATGTGGGTGTCTATGACTGTTAGTAGGCTTATGTGGGTGTCTATGACTGTTTGTAGGCCTATGTGGGTGTCTATGTCTGTTAGTAGGCTTATGTGGGTGTCTATGTCTGTTAGTAGGCTTATGTGGGTGTCTATGACTGTGTGTAGGCTTATGTGGGTGTCTATGACTGTTTGTAGGCTTATGTGGGTGTCTATGACTGTGTGTAGGCCTATGTGGGTGTCTATGTCTGTGGGTTTCTATGTCTTTCTATGTGGGTGTCTGACTGTTTGTAGGCCTATGTGGGTGTCTATGTCTGTGGGTTTCTATGCCTTTATATGTGGGTGTCTATGTCTGTGGGTTTCTATGCCTTTATATGTGGGTGTCTATGACTGTTTGTAGGCCTATGTGGGTGTCTATGTCTGTGGGTTTCTATGTCTTTCTATGTGGGTGTCTATGACTGTTTGTAGGCCTATGTGGGTGTCTATGTCTGTGGGTTTCTATGTCTTTCTATGTGGGTGTCTATGTCTGTCTATGTGGGTGTCTATGTCTGTGTTTGTCTATGTCTGTCTGTGTGGGTGTGGCTGTGTGTGGGTGTCTATGTCAGTCCGTCTGTCTGTGTCTATGTCTATATGTGGGTTTGTGTCTGTCTTTCTGTGAGGGTGTGTCTGTCTGTCTGTCTATATACAGTATATGTGTAACTCCGTAGACATTAACAACAACTAACCAACCTTATCCTAATCTGACATAGCCTAATCACAATCAAATAATGTTCGGTATATTATTAAGATCTCCAACGAATTTTAGGCTTCTAGGAATTTTGTTGGCGGTAAGGTAGCGAGGGGTCTGTATACAGTCTTAAGGGCGGAGAGCTCCTTTGCGAAGATGGGCTCGTCTAGCACTTTTTGTAGTTCGACATCGAGAGCTCTCTTGAAGCTGTCTAACGAGACGCCTCTCATGTCTCTAACTCGCCGCGGGAGTTTGTTGAAGAGACGTGCTCCTCTATGTGATAACCAGCCCTCCCGCAGAGAGCCATAGCACCCCGATTTTTCATCTTGGGGATATCGCATTCCCAACCTCTCCTATCACTGAACTTCATTGCTATTGGGGTATGTAGATTTGGTACAAAACCCTCTGCGATTTTCCACGTATATATTATTAAGTATCGTTCCCTTCTACGTTCCAACGAATACAGCTTTAGTGATTTTAAACGATCCCAATAGTATAACTGTTTTACTGAGTTTATATGTGAGGTGAAGTTCCTTAGTACACTTTCTAAATCCTTCATTTCACCTGCTTTGCATGGGGATGTTAATACGTTACAGTATTCTAGCCGCGGTAGCACCAGGGATTTGAAGAGTGTTATCATAGGCAATTCACCGCGAGTTTTAAATGTACGTAGAATCCAACCTGTTAGCCGCTGCAACTTGGACCTGGTTATGTTCTTTGAATCCCATATTTTCAGACATTATCACCCCAAGGTCTTTCACATTATCTTTACGTTCTATTATGTGATTGGATTCTGTTATGTAACTTGTGCTCTCTTTAACGAAATCCTCATCTCCGTATCGTATTAATTGGAATTTTTCTTCATTAAACTGCATGTTATTTTCCCTGGTCCACTGGAACACCTTATCCATGTCCTCTTGCAGCCGGCCCGTGTCTTCCTGTGTCTTTACTATCATACTCAGTTTCGTGTCATCCGCAAAGAAGGATACTGTACTGTGTCTTGTGTTGGCATCTAAGTCACTTATTAGAATGAGGAAAATAAGGGGCTCTAGTACTGTTCCTTGGGGAACTGAGCTTTTGACGTCTGAAGGCTCAGATGTTACTTGGCTTACTGCTACTGATTGTTTTCGGTTCACGAGGAAGTTGTGTATCCACCTTCCGATTTTACCTGTTATCCCTTTTGCTTTAAGTTTGTGTACAATAATACCATGATCACATTTATCAAATGCCTTAGCAAAATCGGTGTAAATGACATCCACGTTTTTCTTTTCTTTTCTGTTGGCTGTTCGTCTTTTATTTCCGCTCCTTGGAACACGGTACTGCTGTCTTGATTGGTTCACTTGTCTGTTTGGTTGTCTGTGAAGGGGAGTGTTTATAATTATGTGGGTGAAAGTCTGTCTGTGAGGGTATGTCTGTATGTGGGTGTCTGTCTGTTAGGGTATGTCTGTATGTGGGTTTGTGTCTGTGTTTATGTGGTTTTGTGTCTGTTTGTGTGGGTATGTCTGTGTGTGGGTTTGTCTGTGTGGGTATGCCTATATCTGTTTTTCTGTTTGTGAGGGTATGTCTATGTGGCTTTGTGTCTGTCTCTCTGTGGGTATGTCTGTGTGTGTGGGCGAGTCTGTGTGTGGGTTTGTATGTGTGTGTGTGTGTGTCTGTCTGTGAGGGTATGTCTGTATGTGGGTTTGTGTCTGTCTTTTCGTGAGTATGTCTGTGTGTGGGTTTGTCTGTGTGTGGGTGTCTATGTCTGATTGTCTAATAATAAATAATAATAATAATAAACGGTTTATTAAAGAATGGCAGCCTCATGAGCTGAAAATACACATTTTACAATTTAGTGGATGAACATGAGATATACAGATATGAAGATGGTAAGCTCAGTTTACAAAAAAATAAATAAATACAATAATGATGCAGGTGCAAAATACAAATTATCATAAATTAACCATGAGAGTATAGCCTGGCTAAGTGATATACAGTACATATACACATTTATTTTACTTACTCATATACAGAACATACATATATACACGTACGTACACACATACATACGCATGCATATACATATTATATAAGAACATAAGAACATGCAGTAAGTGTGCACGTGCCCTATACACAAACGCTCACGTATGCACACAAACATACATAGCCTACATACAAAAACTGTTTTGGTAGGGTCAGGTGAAAAGGGTAAAGAGGGAACGGCCTACAGGTCCGTAAAGAGGGAACGGCCTACAGGTCCGTACAAGTAGGGTCAGGTAAAGCATACTACAATGGGAGGTTAATCCTCGGTAGAGAACAAAAAAAAAGGATATGAAATCAGTAGAGACAGCTTGGGGGAATTATAGTATATAGGACATTCTTTAGTGTAGATGTGTGTGTGTGTGTGTGTGTGTGTGTGTGTGTGTGTGTGTGTGTTTGTTTGTTTGTTTGTTCGTGTGTGTGTGTGTGTGTGTGTGTGTGTGTGTGTGTGTGTGTGTGTGTGTGATAGAAGGCGAAATGTATGTGAAGGTATGTATATGGGTGTGTGTCTGTCTGTCTGTGAGGGTGTGTTTGTCTGTTTGGCTTTATCTATCTATATTTGGTTCCCCGTATATATCAAAATAAACTAGCCAAACCTAACTTAAAGCAGTACTGATGTTTTGATTGGTTCACTTGTCTCTGTATGTGAGTGTATAACTCTTTCTATATATACCGGTACTGTATATATATATACTGTTTATATGTGTGTAGGGGGGGTGGCTATGTGGGTCTAGCCATTGATGCGTCCTATAATACATATAAAAATACAAAACAAAAATATATAAATAATTGCCGTAATGTAAAAAAAAAGAAAAAACACACACGCACACACGCACAAAGCATACCGGTACGCAAAAAGTTATCTGTACAACTTTCTTATACATTTCTCGTCAGTTTTGCCATTCTGCATGAATATTCTTGCACACGCTTGCTTGTCATTTCTTACTTGAGGGATTGGTGGTTGAAAAAAGGCTTTCTTGCACATTTTATATTTACATAGTTCCACATAGGTTAGTGAGAGAGAGACTATCTATGGGCATTAGTAAATCTGTTGCTTTTTTTCAACTACGGTACCGGTAATTCATACACACGTGTGTGTGTGTGTGTGTGTGTCTTCTTCTTCTTCTTCTTCTTCTTCTTCTTCTTCTTCTTCTTCTTCTTCTTCTTCGTCTATCCCTTCTATCCAACCCACACACATACCCATCCAACCTATCTCTCTCTCTTTCCATCTCTCGCTCTCGCTCTCTCTCTCCCACACGCACTCAAAGACACACACGATCCCCTTCCCCAACCAAGACACAACACTCTCAAGAATCCCCCTCACACAAACATAAAAACGCACACACACACACAATCACCACCCTCAGTACACATATACACTAATCACACACACACACACACACACACACACACACACACACACACACACACACACACACACACACACACACACAACTAGAGTAAGTACACACACAAACAAAACCCCCTCCTTCCCACCCTCACATACTCATTCCACGTATTCTAATGATATCAGCACCCCCTTCCTCATCCATTTTTTGTTGTCCTAGTTTGCATTTATAGCACTGGAACAAGGAGTGGCCCACTACTCATCTCTCTCCCTCTGTTGACAAGCAAATGGCCTCCTGGGGAATTTATATCGCTTTCTCGTGGTGCTGGGGTTGAAAGCTGTCACGGGCCTGTTGATTTAGTGTGGGTCTCTCTCTCTGCATCCATTAAATGATCATGTCTTACCGTTTCCTTCTACTGTCATAATATGTGAAGTTCACTTCTCTATCCGACTCTCTCTTGACCCCAAACAAACAAACACACACACACACACACACACACACACACACACACACACCACACACACACACCACACACACACACACACACACACACACACACACACACACACACACACACACACACACACACACACACACACACACACACACACACACACACAGCCCGTAGCCTAGTAGGTAGAGCTCTCGTCTCACACACGAGGGGTCGGGGGTTCAATCCCCGGCCGGGCGGAGACAAATTGGGCTTGTCTCCTTTCATGTGTTAGCCTCAGTTCACCTAGCTGTAAATAGGTACCTGGAATAAGTGGACGACGTTGTGACGTCCCATCTGGGGTTGGCAAAAATGGTACAAGGCGAGATGGGTATCATATGGTTCACCTAAGCTGATGGCTACCTAAGCCTTCGGGCGAGACGGTACCGTCTATAGTGAGAATGGTACCATACATATCCACCCTAAGCCTTCGTTTCCGATGTCGCCAATTGGCTAAATACAGACTACACACACATCCACAGCCATTCCAACAGTACATAAACACTTAACATACATTTCACGCAATACATTCCCAGTTAAGGAGGCGCGATAATAATGAGCTTAGCTCGCATTGCGTGGATTACCCTTGACGAACAAGTAACTGAGTAACACACACACACACACACACACACACACACACACACACACACACACACACACACACACACACACACACACACACACACACACACACACACACACGTAACCAATCACACACATACACACTCTCACCTACTGTACGTTATACCACATTCCACCCCCACCCTCACCAAATAATACACAAACAAACAAAACACATATTCCCCACGCAAATACACGTAATAACCCATGCACATACACATTCCCACGGTCAAACACACACACGAACAAGGACACGAATCCACGTATACATGTAACAACAAAAGGTGTCTGTAAAAAGCCAATGAGCTCACAAACGGCAGATCCCTCTCACGCTCACCTCATCTCATCCATATGCCTGTTTACTATTTGTCTTGATCCTACTACAGCACTCATATTCCACATATATAGGCTACAGCTATGTTACCAAACCACTACTTGCATATATATGTTATAAGGTAAAATTGATCGAATTGTTTAAATTACTTCTTCGACCTCATGCGCTATCACTCCGCTTCAGTACATCTAGCATATGCCCTTTAATAATTCCCTTTACCCAATACAATATGGCATTTAGTTATGTCACTTATCCATTCGACACCTCTAGCATATCCCTTCTAGATCTACCGGTACATCTCTCTAAAGAATGCAAGCCCAATACCGGCAAACGTCGTCTGCTGCTCTTTCCAAAACACCCAATAGTACTGTAATCAGTTTCCATCCAGTGATTAATGAATATAAAAATGAGTGATATTTTGATGACTTCGATTTATATATTTCGACTCACTGGATGGAAACTGATTACTACTATTGGGTGTTTTGGAAAGAGCAGCAGACGACATTTTCCGGTCCCCCATTGTACATAAATTCACCCCAAAAACACACACACAACATCCCCTTCCCAACATATGCCGAAACAAATTAGCAACAGCAACAATAACAAGGAAAACAATAACAAAGACACACCCCCACATGCCCGGCCAGTAAACCACCCCCAGGCAGCATACGGCAGCAAGCAGGCAGATATTGCACCAGACACCCCAAATAAAGTTCACGCTAGGCAATTACACATTTTACCTCCGATGATTTGCCAGTACCATTAACCCTTTCCGACATATGACGCAATTTTGAGCCTATTAGGGATACTTTAAAGCCTTTGTTACCATCAGGGGTATTTAGAAAACTTTAGTTTAGTTACTTCAACCTCTGCAGTTGTCTTTGAGTTAGCTGTGGGCAGAAAACTAATTTTGGAGAGGTATTTATAAGAGTGAGAGAACTCTATTTATTATTGCTAATCTGGCAACCTCTGCGTCATATGAGTCTGAAGGGGTTAAGGGGGCCCACCTCGCCTTTTTTCTCTTTCTCTCCCTCTCTCTTTGGCTTGTATCCATTCAGCCCCATTCAGCCTACTGTTTTCAGACGTTTACCCCCATCCAGGTGTCAATATTTTCCTGGCGAGCGGTAGCGAGCCAGCATATATATATAAAAAACAATTTGATAGCAAACTAAATTTGTACATTTTTCGATAGAAAAATTTCTCCGGCAAAGCCGGATTTCTCCATACAATGCTGGCTCGCTATCGCTCGCCAGGAAAAAATCGACACCTGGATGGGGATAAACGTCTTAAAACAGTTGGCTGAATGGGACCGAATGGATACAAGCCAGGGAAAGAGAGAAAAGTAGAGAGAAAAAAAAAAAAAAAAAAAACGGTGACCCCCCTTAAACCAGTTCAGAGATCAGGGAGGGTTCGGCGGCTGGGCTATGAGCTAATATTGGAATCTCATTAAATCCATTATATTTGTATTATTTACTACCATTAGTCGATATTAGTATGATTGGATAGGATACCAGAGTAAAATGGAGTGTAATACTAGCGATATACGGTAATTCCGTATCGTAATACAAACACACAACATAATTATATATATATATATATATATATATATATTAGTCTACCTAACTAAGTTTACTACCCGGTAGGCTACTCGTTTTGAGCAATCCTGTTGTGTGAGCCTAGCAACTTTGAATTTAGTAATTATTAACATATTTCTGGGTATTCTATTCCATTTTTTTCTCGGACTGAATAGAGCTTGAACACATTTAAAATTAGTCACTATAATAATGGCTCTGAACTAATTAGCAACACAAATGGTATAAAGTATATTTTCCCTGCAAGACCAATTAAAGCCGAGCCAGAGAGCCCATCCCGATACAGCATTTAGCCTCACCCCTGGCAATCAAAACTATTGTCGTGTGAAATATAGAAGGCTTGAATAATTTAGTGGATGGGAAAGGGAACCCTCTCTTCTGTATAACCACACACACACACACACACACACACACACACACACACACACACACACACACACACACACACACACACACACACATATATACCGTGGCTATATATATGTATATATATATATATATATATATATATATATATATATATATATATATATATATATATATATATATATATATTGAGTATATATCACAAATACACGTGAGCCACTAAATGTTTCAAATCTCTCAGTGGGGTTCGAACTGCCGTGGTGTAGTTGATTAAAGCGTCGGCTATCGTCCTGACGGTCGGCGGTTCGAACCCCACTGAGAGATTAGAAACATATATATATATATATATGTATACAGTATATATTAGAAATTAGGCTCCAAATCAAGACGTCAGCCAAAAATCCAGTCCACACCCCCATCCGTCAGAACATTACCGTAGCCTACGACAACCAGCAATCTTGAGGGCTGGAGCTGCGTAATAAATGGCCTAACAGACCATGTGCATGTCAGCAGGGGGCGGGGCTAATATATGAGCGGGGAAATAGGATTACCAATGACGGAGTCATACGTGAGCTAAATCTCGATCATTAACTTTATGCAGACAAAATCTCGGGGTAATTTTACACTGTTATCGCGAATTAAGCTGAGGGTAGTATTGTGCCGGGGACGTCTTTTTTATAATATTTCAGGTACATTGTAACGATTTTATGTAACTTAGGAAGGATATATGGGAGGTAAATGGATAAACTAGAGTATTTTAGGTGACACATTTCTATAGTAAAAGTTGACTACAGGCGTTGGCAGACCAGAGTTGCTGAAATTAATGTTCGTGTAAATTCGGATTTATGGTTTCTGTGGACGCTCAAATCAGAGCGGTTTAAACGTACTCCAGGCCCAGTGCTCTCCTAAAGGGACACTTTTCTGCCATTATAATAACCAGGTTTACCTCTCCTAAAGGGACAGTTGGACGCCATTACGCTAACCAGGTGTAGCCTGGACAAAACACTCTCCTAAAGGGATATTGGACGCCATTGTGCTAACTTAAGGGACCCCACCTCGCTTTTTTTTTCTCTTTCTCTCCCTCTCTCTTTGGCTTGTATCCTTTCGGCCCCATTCAGCCTGCTGTTTTAAGACTTTACCCCCATCCAGGTGTCAATAGGCTCATTAGGCCGAGAGCAATTAGGCCAACATGTAGTTATCACAAAGATGGACATATGTCAATTTGACTTGACTTGATGAGGAGTGTTGTCAATAACTTCAAACAGAGGAGTTATAAGGAGTTACAGTTTTTAATGGAAGTGCAAGTCAGGTAGTAAAAGATGGTGGACTTTTATTTGATGTATGTATATGTACAGTCTCGCTAATAAGTCGGGTCTCAGCTGTCATTACGTTTGGCTCGCTCTGTGCTGCATTAATGTCTGCCAGATGTTGAATAGGGTGGGTAAGTGTAGAAACATGTTTGTATATATCTCACTCGAAAAGAATAAACCATGTGTAAATATTACTGATACCAATTATTGATCAAAATATAATTGGTGCCCAGACCTCACTTATTAGGCCGACTGTATGTATGTCAAGTACGGTACTAAATGCAGGTACTCGTATAGCTTTGCTTAACCCTCTCCGACATATGGCGCGATTTTGAGCCTATTGGGGCTACTTTAAAGCCTTTGTTACCATCAGGGGTATTTAGAAACCTTTAGTTTAGTTACTTCAACCTCTGCAGTTGTCTTTGAGTTAGCTGTGGGCAGAAAACTAATTTTGGAGAGGTAATTATAAGAGTGAGAGAACTCTATTTCTTATTGCTAATCTGGCAACCTCTGCGTCATATGTGCGTGAAAGGGTTAAGTTGGGTGACCTGTTTTTGTTCTGACCTTTTCTATCTTTCTCTGGCTTGTATCCATTTGGCCCCATTCAGCCTACTGTTTTAAGACGTTTATCCCCATCCAGGTGTCAATTTTTTACTGGTGAGCGGTAGCGAGCCAGCATATTTTTTTATTTTTGTTTGACAGCAGGCTAAATTTGTACATTTTTCAATAGAAAAATTTCTCCGGCGAAGCCGGATTTCTTCATATAATGCTGGCTCGCTATCGCTCGCCAGGAAGAAATTGACACCTAGATGGGGATAAACGTCTTAAAATAGTTGGCTGAATGGGGCCGAATGGATACAAGCCAGAGAAAGAGAGAAAAGGACATCAATAACAAAAAGCAGGTCACCCCCCTTAAATCCATTCAAAATTGCCATATATCCTACAGACAGACAGACACACAAACAAATCAATCATAATAAGAAACCCATAATCTACGCAACTGTCATGAGCAAAGGTAAGCATTTAATGAAGGGGGGATGAGCCGGTTTTCTGGACCACTTTCCCCCTCATGTTTAGCCCCATTAGTTTTCATATGTTAACCCTCTCCGACATATGACGCGATGTTGAGCCTATTGGGGATACTTTAAAGCCTTTGTTACCATCAGGGGTAATTAGAAACCTTTAGTTTAGTTACTTCAACCTCTGCAGTTGTCTTTGAGTTAGCTGTGGGCAGAAAACTAATTTTGGAGAGGTAATTATAAGAGTGAGAGAACTCTATTTCTTATTGCTAATCTGGCAACCTCTTCGTCATAAATGCGTGAAAGGGTTAAGATGTTTGCCCCATTAGTTAGTCGATTTTAAGACCTTTCGCCCCATTTATTCGTCAATATTTAGACCTTTCGTGCAATTTAGGTGTCAATTTTCCCCTGGCGAACGATAGTGAGCCTGTAATGTTGGAAGAATCGGCCTTCGACCGGGACATGTTTCTACCGAAAAATGTACAAATTAATCTAGAAGGGGGATCTAATGTTTTTTTTTTGTTTTTTTAGGTCTAGGGAGGAAACTAGAAAAATAATGAATACATGCAAAAATCGCCCAAAAAGTGAACCATCTCCCCTTAACATTACTATTGTATATATTGTATTTAAACTTATCCCCCCACCGCCAAGGTTACGAGTATTTATTCATTGGTGAAGAAGTCAAAAGAAGTAAAAGCACCTCCAGGGATCAAAAGAGATCTTTCGATAGGATTGCAGTCAGACTTTCTTCAAAGATCTCATACCTTTCATGCTTGCGACTTAGCATATTTCCTCAAAGTATGTGTGAATTTGTGTTTTGTCTGTGTGTTCGTTGTTTTGTGTTTTCCCTGTCTTGAGTCGGCCACCCCCTCCTCCCCCCAAAAAAAAATAAAAATAAAAACAAATGAAGAAAAAAAAAAAAAAAAAAAAAAAAGAGGGAAAAATCAAATCAAATCAAATAGGAAAAGTGGGGATTGGGCCTAAGTAAATAAATAGATAGATAGATAAATAGATTATTGGTGTAGGCTATTTCCTAACGCTTAGTGTGTTGTGACAAGTCTTTATTGTAATGTCCTACAGTAAAGAGACTAAAACCACGCTTTCTCTGGATGAATCGGTCTTTAAACTTGTATGTCTGTATGTATGTATGCATGTATGTAATAGTAACTATAACACGGAATATTCAACTACTATACCGTTCATAGTTAGACGAAGATACAGTACGACCGGTATGGAACAACAGAAAACCAGAATCTATACCAGTACAGTTATGTGTTTAATTTTCCTCCAATCATTACCGGTACCGTAGTGATATATTCCCTTATAACAAACCTAAGTAAAACACGGGGCATTCTATTACTATGCCGTACAGTCGTGGTTAACCCCTTCTATACCGGCGACGTCCTTTTCACTTAGTTTTGGCTACCATTCGACGATTATATTCAGCTTAGGAAGGATTTCTACCAATTAAGAAACTATAGACTATCTCAATTAATCCTTTTAGCTACCGGTACCATATATCCTTCATAAGCTACATAAAATCGTCTAAACCTAGCTGAAATAAAATACAAAAGACGTCACCGGTACAGAAGAGGTTAAGAATTTCTGCACATATTTTGGAGCAGCAATTATGATAGACTGACGAACCATTTTGAGAAATTGCTTGAGCTACATAGATTAAAATACTGGGGTTCACAAGTTAATGTTCACCGTCTTGTTGTGTTCATTAGGTGTGCAAGTATTCTTGATCACACCTGTACATTAGTTACACGAATATTTAGTAATATCAGTACCTGTCATGGAA
>CM064570.1:12191061-12378561 GCA_032716605.1 Paralithodes platypus | reverse complement strand
GCGAGTATACTGTACGTTCTCCCTGATCTACCGTACCAAGTACTATACACCAAGGTCCATATGTGTATCTATGGACCTTGCTATATATACACCACCCTTTCCGTACACCAGGACGTTTTCTTTCATTTTAGGGGGGTGTATTATTCTGGACCCCTTCTCCTTAATGTTTAGCCCCATTACTTTTGAGATTTTAAGACATTCGCCTCAATAGTTTGGCTATTTTAAGACCTTTCTCCCTATTTTATTCAGCTTGGGAAGATGATTTAGGAGATAAAGGTAAATCGATATAGTTTATATCCTGATACCTGAATATCCTTCCTAAGCTACATAAAATCGCCTAATGATAATAAAAATAAAATTAAGAACTGCGTCCCCGATTACTGAAAGGGTTAATTGCAATATATGGCTAATATAGCAACATCACGTAGCCTACTTATTCATGTGTTACTATTTGATTAATTGTCAAATCCCTAATCCCTTCTCTATGTTGATTACAAGTCATTAAAATGCAAATGCTAACCCTTAAGGCTGCATAAATTTGAACTTCCCGGCAGTTTGGTCAAGCAAAATCGCAAACCATTACCGGTACTCTAACTGAATGTATCAGGTTTGGACAACTTATAATAGCTTTACCATAATATCAATATTCATGACTCGATCATTGAGCGGATTTATAATATACCGGTAGTATATAGGCCTACTTAGTTCTCTTCCGAAACTTTACACATTGCCTAACAAGTAAAAACAGTACCAGAAACATGATCAGAGTCACAGGTGTCAAAATATATAATTCAGATATATAGACTAACAGAAAGATTTAGGGGCTAAACTAAATTACAAGCCATATCTCATAACCAGCTGGAACTATTGTCAACTATACTCATGGCAACACTATTTCTTAAGCTAAACTAACCTAAGTAACTAAAGTCAAAATAACTTCCCTAATCTAAAATATGTAGCCTAGGTTAGGGTGAGGCGTAACATTTAACAGCGTGGCAAACTGGGGCAAGGTTGTTTCCAGAATGAGTTGTATGCGAGAGGGATTACAGGAAAATATGTATGAAGTTGCATTGTTTAGGCCATTTAATCCTTTCCAGGGACATAATGGAAACTAATGTCTAAACCCAAGGAATTGGTTTTGATATTGGATATGAAAAGCCTTGTTCGCCAGCCTGCATAGCCCAGTAATAGTAAAACGAGGACCATAAGATCGTTCGATCGTGTCTTCGTCAAGTGCAAAGGATATTTCGGAGGTAATTTTCATTTGTTTCCAATGTTCTACAGTAGGGCTGTTTTGGCTATAGGCCTATGGTACGATTTTAGTTACTGGACACCTATTTGACAGGTACCGGTACCGCCAACGATTTAATACATATTTTGTTTATCAAGACTTGCGTTATAGGCCGTGGGATACAGGATACGGGTTGAGGGGGGGGGCTTTGCCCCCCCCCCCTGTAAATTATAATAATCGTCATCTATGTTGCCAGCAGGGGGCAAGTAAAACAGCTGGCCGTGTGGTGATGGGCTGGTCTATCAGAGTGACAACTGAGCAATCTCTGCCATATCCATAGCTTACTCTGACTGTTCCTTTTACTTATATATTTTCTAGATCTCAAGTGACGGCGTCTCTTCCGTGGATTGACCTCCCACTCTACCAAGATTGGAAGCCAAAGCGTCACATTTTTCCCTTGCCCCTCAACTTTCTCTTCATAATTGCTGAGGGGCACAGGGCTGGGTGGGGCTTTGGTTTCCCGGGCATTTCCGCACCCTCCTCAGCTCCCCGCCATGGAGTGGCTGTGGTCGGCGGGTAGGGTTCTGTGGGGGCGCTCAGTTATGGCCTTGGCCTTGCTCGGGGCCTTGGGGCTGTTCGGCCAGGCAGCATGGGGAACAACAACAGCTGGCCGTCACCTCGAGCGTCCTGGGTAAACAAACCGCGACGACGGACTCCAACCGCCGATTTTCGGCCCCAACGCGCCGTTTTATTCTCGTCGTAAACCACATTTAAAAAGTTATTATATAATTTTCAAGACTAACCTATTAACGGACCAGAAAAAGGTGTAGCTTGGTGTTGGATGCGTGGAAACCGAAAACAAATAGGCTATGTAGGCCTTCAAATCCTCGGTGGTACCTGTCAAATAGGTGTCCAGTAACTAAAATCGTACCATAGCCTATAGGCCTATTGTATATATTCAAAATACTGAGCACACATGAACTTTAGTAATTGGATCTGCTAGTAGGCTATTTTGGTGAATTGGCCCCCCCCCCCCCAATTTGGGCAAGGTAGACGTAGCCTACTTATTACTATAGATTCCGACCCGTTTTCTGTTTAGGCCTATGCGCATTTTTCTTTGCTACTTGTTATTGGTTGGACTATTTTGTTAGTCTTCTGCAAACTAAGTTATCTTATCAACCTCTACATGAATGATTAGCCCATGGGGTTCTGGATACGGCAGCCCCCAACCCAAGAGTAAGTGTTAGGCTAGGTTAGATAAGGTTGTTGACACTTGTGCTAGCATGAATGACACTGGTTTTAGGTAGCCTATGCGCATGCACGTCCGTATCCTGAATTTCCTGAAAAAAGTATAGCCTAGGCCTAGGCTATCAGTATTGATAAAACCAGCTAGCCTAAAATTGCCAGCCAGGCTTCAATCGAGAGGCAACTAAGTCGCATCTAACCTCAAATAACATAGGCTATTCCCATCCTGGCATCAACAAATCCCCGAGTCTGCCCAGCAAGGAACAGCCAACCCACCTGTCATTTTCTCCCCGCCCGCTTGTAGTCCATGTCTTTCCTGGCTCTTCGTTTCCTATCTCACCTCGTCCTGCAGGTTCTCCAGATGTTCTTGTGTCATATTCACTATAGTTTGTGGTCCACGCGTCCCGTAATTCACGAAAATATGCCGCAGCACTACACAGATACTTTGTCAATAAACACGAGGGACGCGCAAGGCTATGCGCAGACAAGCCTAATAATATATAACGCTATATTATTAATAGCTTTGTTTGAATTATGAAATAATCTTGCATTTGTGTTTAATCGTTTAGCCGATTTAAAGCTATTAGATTAGTTACTGCAGTATTGCCAATCTAGCTATTTTTATTGGTAGATATTGAAATATTTGCCTAGATCTGGAGATGCAAGCCATTTATTATACGAATATCCAGATATCCAATACTCTCTAGGCCTAAATCTATGCGAATATCTCGACTGACTTGTTTCTAGTAATATATAATGGTGGTCAGGTGAAAGTATTGAGGGGAAGCCTTGACAACAATGGCACCTCTCTCATATAATATATATATATGCCCAGCACCTTTGAATGACAGCCTATCTAGCGATATTTTGTGACTTTATAATTGGTAACCCGGGAGGATAATTTTGGTTACATAAGCCACCAATGGATGGCAGACATATTGATACTGCAAGCATAGAGAGCTAAGATTGGCTGTTCAATTCGGGGTAGCTCTTGTAAGGGTTTAAGAAGGATTAATATGTAGCCTATGTATATACTCAGGCATATAGCCTACCCCATAGCTGCGGATGGCCGACTCGAGACAGAGCCCAACAGGAACAACAAAATTAAATATAATTGAAAATGCACACACATCTAAGTCACCCAGGAGAAGATCCAGAGACCAAGGACCAAGTAGGGTCCCCAGTAAAAGATTCCCAGGGCCCAAATCACCCGGGGAGGTTCCATCACAGCAGGCAGACAATGCAGCGGAACTACACCACAATGCATGCCCACATACTACCAGGCTGTTCCTATATAAACCGGCTACCCGGGCCAGGCACCTGACGGACCATTATCTAGTCCAACTGGCGCCCAACTCCCACTCCCTACTACCGCGTTCTTACTCATCTAGTCACAAGGAAAGGTGTGGCAGAGTGGTCTTGCCACTGGACAGGTAATCCAATGGACCCGGGTTCGAATCCCAATATGTCAATGGGAAGATATTATTGAGATAGAATTTGTGCTGTAGGCCTACCTAGTTTCAGTGCATTACCACAGCACACCGAAGTGCCAAAAAAAATACCCTCTTTGCTCCCTGATTAAATAGCACTGTATGAATATTCCCATATTCAAAATATGCTACAGGGGGTCAACGCCTAGCGAGTTAATTTCAATTTATTTTATCAATTTATTTTAACATACAATGGACAGGAAAGGCTAAAGAGAATACGACACTTATCCCAGATTTCAGAAAAGCCAATTATGGTGGATTAAGACGAGCCTTAAGAGTCGATCCTATGGTTAAACTATTAAGTGGACCCAGGTGCGCTAATGAACATACTCTCTCTCAGATACCTGTCTTAACTCAGGATAATTTGACAGCTACATATAATAATTTTATTTCTTCACTCCACAATGCGCAAAATAAATATATCCCCAAAAGAAAATTTAGATCAACACAGAACCAACCCAAATGGATGAATAATAGACTATTAGACCTTCTAGGAAAAAAGAGAGGAATATATCGAAAAATAAAGAAAGGCGAAATTCACCTACTTGCTTACTATCAGAATCTATCAAGAGAGGTTAAAAAATGTATAAGGACAGACAAAAGAAATTATGAAATCAGGATAGCCAATGACTCAAAAAATAACCCTAAGGCTTTTTACCAGCTATATAAATCTAAAGTTAGAGATAAAATAGGCCCCCTTAAAACTTCGATAGGAGAAATGACAGAAAGTGATTTAGAAATGTGCAGTACATTAAATAGTCAGTTTCTATCCGTTTTCACTAATGAAAATTTGGCACAGATTCCAGAAGTCCGTAAGGTGTATAGAGATAGTATAGAAAATAGGTTAAGTACGGTTACTATAAGTAGAAATGATGTGCTTAAGGAAATTGACAGACTGAAACCTCAGAAATCGCCTGGTCCCGATGAGGTATATGCCAGAGTATTAAAAGAATGCAGAGATGAGTTAAGTTACCCATTAACATTTCTTTTTAACAATTCATTAGAAACAGGTATAGTTCCAGAAGCTTGGAAGCTTGCAAATGTAGTTCCGATTTTCAAAAAAGGTGATAAATCAATAGCATCCAATTACCGTCCCATTAGTCTCACTTCAATCATAGGAAAGCTACTAGAGTCAATTATTGCTAGGAAAATGAGAAACCACTTAGAAACATTTAACTTAATCAATTCTTCTCAGCATGGATTCACACAGGGACGTTCTTGCCTTACTAATTTGCTTAGTTTTTTCTCAGAGGTATATGAAGCAGTAGATAATGACAAGGCATACGATATAATATATTTAGATTTCAGTAAAGCTTTCGACAGAGTCCCTCATGAGAGATTGATGAGAAAGGTTGAGGCACATGGAATAGGTGGGGCGTTGTTGGGATGGATTAGGTCATGGCTAATTGGTAGGAAACAGAGAGTCAGCATAAATGGTACCAAGTCAGAGTGGGGAGCAGTCAAAAGTGGTGTCCCCCAGGGATCGGTATTAGGTCCCCTGTTGTTTCTTATATACATAAATGACCTAGATTTAGGTATAACTAGTAGGATAAGTAAATTCGCAGACGATACTAAAATGGGGAGATCAATTGATTCAGATAGCGATATAGAGTGCCTCCAAAGGGATCTAGATACCTTACATGAATGGTCAGTAAATTGGCAGATGAAGTTTAACATTGACAAATGCAAGGTATTAAAGATAGGGAAGATGCAAACAAATGTTAAATATAAACTAGCTAATTTAGAATTAGAAAATTCAGACTGCGAGAAAGATCTAGGTGTGTTTGTTAGCAATGATTTGAAGCCTAGAAAACAGTGTATAAGCGTTCGTAATAAGGCAAACAGGATTCTCGGGTTCATCTCTAGGAGTGTGGGTAACAGAACTGCTGATGTTATCTTAAAACTTTACTTGTCATTAGTGAGACCCCATATGGATTATGCTGTCCAATTTGGTGTCCTTATTACAGAATGGACATAGATTCATTGGAGAGAGTACAGCGTAGAATGACAAAAATGATCCATAATATTAGAAATCTTCCGTATGAAGAAAGGTTGAAGAAATTAGGTTTACATTCGTTAGAGAGACGCAGAGTTAGAGGGGATATGATAGAGGTGTTCAAGTGGGTTAGTGGGATTAACAAAGGGGACATGACAAATGTACTAAAGCTCAGTGATAGCGAAAGAACTCGTACCAATGGTTTCAAATTAGATAAATTTCGTTTCAGAAAAGATATAGGCAAATATTGGTTTGGTAACAGAGTTGTAGATGGGTGGAATGGACTACCAAGTGCTATAGTGGGATCTAAAACTGTAGGGAGCTTTAAGATAAAATTGGATAAGCATATGGACGAGAAGGGTTGGGTGTGAAGGGGGATCAGCCGGGTTGGGCCAATCAGCGCTCTGCAGACCCCCATAATCCTGCGTTAATCTCTAACCGTTTTGGTAGGATGATCCTCAGGGTATTAGAGTGTTGAGCCTATAATTGGGCTTTGTAATTGATTTGGGGTTGTGTGGGACAGGGATCTGCCTTGCTTAGGCCAATCGGCTTTCTGCAGACTCCCATTTTCTTATGTTCTTATGTTCTTATGTTAATTGCTCAATAGGATTATAGGTGGCGTTCTGAGAGTGAGGGTCCGAGTCTGGGAATGAGACTGTGAAGCACAGAGGTGGAGCAGCTTCAGAGATGGGATTGCTTCGAGCCGGGGTGCTTCACATGTCTCACTCCCTAGACTGGAACAAGACCTCACGGGCCTCACCGTGTTCAGCGGTTGAGTGTGCAGGCTCTCAGCCTATGCCCGAGAGGGAGTATTTGGAATATAGAAAAAAAGAAAAAAAAAATCCACTCATTCCTATTCATCACCACTTCCCTTGCCTGTTCTTTAGTCATCTTTCTATCTTCCAACGCTTTTTTCACATCAACTCTCCATCTCCTCCGAGGTCTTCCTCTAGATCCATTTCCCCTTGTTTCCTAATCATATATTCTCTTTGTAAGCCTTTCATCACCCATTCATTCAACATGTTCATACCAGCAAAGCACACTTCTTTCCACTCTGGCCGACAAGGGTTCCTGTTGTCCCACTCTCCAACGTACTTCATTCCTCAATCTGTCTCTACGTGTCACTCTACACATACACCTCAAGCAGCTCACCTCCATCACATCCAACCTTCTTTATAGAATTGAATTATTAAGCTAAAAAGCCTATATTACTCCCTATCATTGAGAACCACTTGCTGTGATGACGGGCCATGAAGCAAAGATGGCTTTTTACAATCACAGCAGGGTTGGATCCCATCAGCCTTATATAAACTAAGCACTCCATCAGGCGCAAGTTCAATCCTTTGGTTGTAGGTCTTAGACTCTTCCCCAACCCCTTTCAGCATGGATGGATATTTGGTGCAGCACGAGACCAGGATCACATTTACAATGTGAATGCTAGCACTTGATAACAATTAAGTACCACCAACTGGCTAATTAAATGTATCCTCAATGAAGGGAATGTACAGGATACATTAACCCATCGACCCCGGTGTGCGGTACGGCCCGCACCCTGTATCGGCCAGGGTGGCAAGAACTACCCCACGCTTGTGTAAGCTTTTGCGTCATAATATGTAGCAATTTTTTTTTTTTTTTTTTTTTTTTAATATTAGTTTAACCAGACCACTGAGCTCTACAAAAGAACTCTCATAGGGCTGGCCCGAAGGATTCGATCAAGATATATAACTAAACGAGTCAAGATAGATCGGGAAGGGTAGTAGGGGAACAAATCGAGGAAGGTGAAGACACGCAGACATTTCTTGCCATTTCACCAGTTCAGCCGGACCACATGAGCTCCACATCAGAGCTCTCATACGGCAGGGCCGAAGGATGAGGCAAGAACTGCTACACCGCAACACCAACCAAGAAGTGATCAGGGCGAAGAATGAAAGATCAGATCGAAGGTAGAAAAAATCACATCGAGAAGCAAAAAATGCATTACCGAAGGGAATCAAGTCAGTCCGGCCACATCAGCAACCGAAGAGACAAATCAGGCCAGGAGTTTGCTACCTAGCCAGGCCAGGGAGACATGAGATATAGGCTGCCCGAGGACAGCCAAATGGGACCGAATAAGAATAGAAGGGGAAAATCATAGAATGAGGAATGAAAAACTACTCAAAATTAGTCAAGCTGAGGACGAAAGCTCGAGGGGAGATAGGAAGGGTAAGTACCACAACCATCCCCCATCAAGCTCCAGTCGCCGGCCCCGAAGCCCCCCAACCACGTCAAGGAGAGTAGTATCAGGGGGGGAGCAAGGTGGTAACCATAGTAACACACTTGTGGCAACTCTCCCCATCCCATAGTTGCTCTCAAGACAGTGTGAGGGAATGGTGTGTGCGAAATTCCACAGTACCTGTGTCCGTTACCTTAGACAAGCTCACACACAGACACGATCCCCCACCACCACTGCTTTGCCCAGCACCACTGCTGGGGATTATATTACATTACATATACAATATTGTTTGGCGAGAGCTACAGCATCTCGCGTGTCAGCCGTGAACAGACACTCCCATCTTCCCAGTCAAAACTTACTTCCATTCAATACTGCACTACATAGGCTGTGTAACACCTACAGACTTCTAGTCTGTTGCATCATGCAAAGGAAGAATTAATAGTGAGCATATATAACTTACGTTATCTACTTTTGGTTACTTTTAGGGAGATTAAAAACACCTGATCAGCTTATAAACACAAAACCTAGCCTGCGTGGGGACGCGGAATTTTCAGCATTAACCCAGGGCGGGGGGAATTAAGAAAGGATTGAAAAAAAAAATTAAATTGAGGAAAAAGCTATTAAGATGGCAGAAATATGAGTGTGGAGACATTCGGGTATAGTTGTAGGGGAAAATTAAGTTTGGTTGGGTCGATTTACAATAAGCCTGCTATCAGAAAAATAGTTCAGAGTATGAAATCCTTCAACCCTCAGAAAATAAGCTTTGTTTTCAAACAAGGAAAGGCAGTCCACCTTGGCCTGGGCCTCAAACTAATAAAGTTTACTAACTTTCAAGTATGGTAGTTATAGTATGTAAACAATACAATACAAGCTGTATCCAAGGCTACAATCAAATCGCTTACCACTTAATAACTTGTAATTGCCTTTGGCTATCTGGACCCTGCCTAGTTTGGCTATTAGACCGGTGCCCAGTGCATGCAATGCTAGTTATCTAGTTACTTCATCCTTCTCAGTCTGCTTTTGTATGTATTTATGTATGTACATACTCAGGCCCAATCCCCACTGCATCTGGCGTAGGGATGCAGCGACCCCACCGCCCGCCACTTCGGTGGTGCAGCCAGCCTCTGTAGCAGTTACGATGATTTCTTGTTGCTGCCTTATTGTAGCACGGTTAACCCTTTCACAACCGGGCATGTATGTTGTATTATTTCAACTATATTTAGACAATTGTATTCAGCTTATGAAGGATCTGTGGCAGTTAAAAGGTTTCATTGAGATAATCTGTAGCCTCTTAATTACTACACGGCCGTCGTAAGCTGAAAAAAATTTCCAATAATCGCCAGGATAAAATTGAAAGGGCGTCACCGGTACAGGAGATAATGCTGGTGTGGTGCAATTTCGCCAGGTGAAAGTGCTTCAGGGGGACTCAATTGAGTTTTGCAGAGATGCTGTTAGCGCTATACCAATATCAGCCACAGTGATAACATGGGGCGTTGTTGTGGCAAGATATTGTTGTACTGAGCTGCAGTACAGACTGTAGCCATGTTATGATTGATGTGCACTGTGTGCAGTACTGTGATTGTACCATGGAAGCCACATTCACTGGACGGTTGCGGTCTTTAACCTCTGAAGTGCGCATGGGGGTAATTGGAAACGTCCCCCTGTGCTGACGTATTTGAGGTGTTTCAGTCACTAAAATATTCATTGTGCCATTAATAGCATTAATACTTATCCATATGTGCCTATTATGGGTTGATTATAAAGGTATTAACCTGAAACAATAAAACTAGTGAAAACAGCGTTTGGATGGTCAAAATCGGAGATATAGCCCGCGAGTTGTATAATGTATGGGTGAGGCAAGCTGCTTTCCCGCCAATTTCCCCCAAGGCCACTGAGACACAGTCGATCGATACTCTCTCTCTCTCTTGCACTCGCTTTCCATCAGTGATGACAACACCCTGCTTGCAACTCACTAATGTTAGCACGAAAATATACCTCAGAATAAGGGAATAACAGGGAAAATAGGCGATAACTGAAGGAGAGGAGGAAAGTGGGGAAGGAGGGGAGGTAGAGGACTGAGATTTTGCATGGCCCAGGGGCCAAATTTTTTTTTTTTTTTTTTTTTTTCCAATGTCAAAAGTTGATTTTTTTTTCTCACTCACTCATAAGAGTCTCCCCGCAGTTCCCGGGTTAAACCTGTATGTACTGTATGTATACTGTATACTCATGCCCAATCCCCACTTTTCCTGTTTTGGGGAGAGGGGGGGGGGCTGATTTAAGACAGAACCCAAATAGGAATATAACAGAAAACAATGAACATACAAAAACAATACAAATTCACACACATCTAGGTCATCCAGAAGACCCAGAGACCAGGGTCACCAAGGTCCCATCAGCACTACCCCCAACCACCCGGAGAGGTTCCGATCTCAGCAGGCAGACATGCAGCGAAGCCCTACCACCACATTTCCAGGATCACCCTTCATATAAACCGTCTCCCCGGGCCAGGCACCTGATGGGCTATTATCTACTCCAACTTGCACCCGACCCCTTCCCCCAAATGACCACGTGTTCACAAGCATTCTCCATTCATTCCAGTCTGCTTTTGAGTTAACTAAATATTTTCTGTACTTTAGTTATCCCAACAGGGGCAGGGGGCTAGGACGAGAGACGACAGAGAAATGGGCAAGAGAACGCGAAAGTGGTCCCAGACAGTAGACACTGATAATAGGAACTTTAAATTTTGTTTCTGTTCGGGCTCATGTCTCGTGTCGGCCAACCCCAGCAATGGGGTATGTGCCAGAGTTATAGTTATCCACATATCTTATGCCGTTAGCTATATATAAATAATTTTTAATCCTGTACTATTCAAATAATTTAATGTCCGATGCCATGTTTCCGCAGTAAACTCCCCAAAGGGATTGGTCAGGG
Organism: Paralithodes platypus; assembly: GCA_032716605.1. NCBI lineage: Eukaryota > Metazoa > Arthropoda > Malacostraca > Decapoda > Lithodidae > Paralithodes > Paralithodes platypus. The sequence continues at coordinate 12,367,456 of CM064570.1, read as the reverse complement.
CAGTAACTCCCTCCAACCACTCCACATTGCTCTTTTTACTATGTAAATTACGCCAATTATCACTGAAGTAAATCCAGAATACTCACTCACCTGGATGAAGCTTCTACCATAGTTTTGTGATTTTCTTTACCCCCGAGGGAGCACAACAGCCATAGAAATGTCATGGAGACCACTAGAGGCTGCTTGGACCACTCAAATGGCAGGCGATGGGGTCCTCGCATCCCTACGCCAAATTGTAATCAAGCCATAAGAATTTCCACTTCCACATGCTAAAATATAGGCCATCATGAAGTTGATAGCGTAATGCTTATGTGCAGAATTTCGGTGTAAGTATCCTAGGTTGGAGTCCTTGGGGCACCACATGTATAAATTGCTTTCATTGATTTCATTAATTAGGTTTATTTGAAAGTTAATTGGTGGGTTGGTGAAAAATAAGAAAATGTACATGCTTAGATTAATATCCAGTTTTCGAGAATGGATAATATTTCGTAGACTTGTGTATAAACCTTTAACTGCCTTGATAGCATAATGGTTACTGCGCAGAATTTTGGTGCGAGTATCCTAGGTACGATCTTTTTTTTTGCCAGACCCAGTAATTCCCGAGAAGGGGTGGTCATGAAGATTAGGCATTTGTCACGAATTGCTAGGTCAACTTGCCCGGGCTTGACATCTACCAATAACATTTTGACAGTGAGGATTCGATCCGCCGACCCTTTACTGACTAGGTATATTTGAAAGTTAATTGGTGGGCTGGCGATATGAACTCTACCTGTACATGTAACCTTTACCACCTAGTCATACTTGTACAAGTTAACACTAATAAGTCATCTTCACTCATTTACTTAAGAAAATTTAAAAGTTCTATTAAATGATTTCCAAGAACTTTAAATGGCGTCATCCTATGCACTTTTTAAACACCTTCAAAAGTCTTAGGTCATTATATTCTGGCAACAATAAATTATTGAAAATTAGTGAAGTCTCTTGGCCAGGCGAGTTAAATTTTGTTTTAACAACTTTCAGTAGAATCATACTTTCATTCTGACCAAAAGTTTATTTAGCTGAGGAAAGGCCTCACGGTCAATGGGTAAATCTGTGGTTTGTATGTTTTAATCAAATTAAACTTCAAAAATTTGAAATGTGTTTAATATCATGATTTTCCTTGCATAGAAAAATAGGTCTACATTTTACAAAATTGAAGTTTACACCAAACATAACTAACTATTTTTCTCTAGAAAAATTATTTCTAAAATCAACAAAATTACAATATCTTTCCATAAATCAGAGTTTAAGTTGGTAAACAAGTTCCACATCTCAAATACTGACATAACATAACATAACATTAATAAATTTCTAGCACCAGGCAACAAAGGCCATATGGCACTAAAGCAGGAAACGGATAGAGTTAGAAGGAAAGGAAGTTAAATATCGTTAAGGAGTCTGAGAGAGGAAAGGAAAGCCATTACGTGGTAAACGGAAAAGAAAGGGGACTCTGAGAGGAGATCGGCAAGACAAGGACAACGACCAAGGGAAAATAGAAAGGGAAAAGAACGGCGATGGGCCGAAGAAAAGAGAGGACAGTCAAGGAAAATGTGAGAAATAGAAATTCAGTCCTTTCACAACAAAACCACATAGGGTACACTAGCCAATTTATAGTGTTCATATAATCAAGCAAAAATCTATAAACAAATCTACCCACAAAAAATAAATCTACTCAGATTAAGTCTTAAAATGCAAATGATTATACATAGATACTAAATTTATGATCTAATAACTTTTTGTGGGTAGTTATAAAGTAAAACTTGCAAAATAAACAAACCAAAACTGGGACACAAAATAAATGCAAAAGAACTTATCAAAATCTCTGTGGAAATAACGCTTAATAAAATATAATTATGTGTACAAATAGTTTAATTGACCCTATAACTTTATTATACTATAACCACTTCACCAAAAAATCTCCCTCTTTACAAATCTTAACTATATAACAATCTAAACACTTTGAAGTTACTACCGAAAGGAATGCTCGGTATCTCAAAACAAAAGTATATAAAAATAAACTATTAAAATGTAAAACTTGCAAACTAAACAAACCAAAATTGGGACAAGGACAATATAAAGTCAAATTAAATTATCAAAATCGCTATGTGGAAACCACGCTTACTAAAATGAAAATTATTAAATAAAAGAAATATTTTTTTCATATTTTCTGTAACTACTTTGCTCTCTCGTTAAACATGATAGATTAGTATTAGAATTAATATTTGTATAATTTAGGAAGGGTCGGCCAAGGAATAGGCGTGGAAATTTACAGCCCATTTGCTCTAGCCCTTTTAGAGTTAGTAGTTTGGGATAAAACATTCTGGCTAAACTAGAAAAAATTTATGTACAGTATTTATGTACAGTACCTGCTCTGACATTTACCCCAGTTACTATTTTTTTTTTGTATAGGGGTGGCCGACTCGAGACCGAGCCCGAACAGGGAAATCACAAAACATAAGAAAAACAAAACAAAATCACAAGCATCTAGGTCATCCAGGAGAAACGCCAAGATACCCATCAATTAATATTGATGGGTATCTTGGTGCCATTATTTAGAATAATTAATTTGTTTTCACAAACTCTCCAATTAATTTACAAATAAACCTAACTAGTGAAATCAATGAAAATAATGAATAGATGTGGTACTCAAAATACTCTAACCTAGGATACTCACACCAAAATTCCGCATACTAAGCACTAGGCCCATGGCCGCAGCCGACATGTCACTACATTCGTGCCTATCACAATTCTATTTTGAAGTATTTTTTATTTAATTTTAATGCAATAGGTTAGGTTGGGCTGGGTTAATACAGGGGCAGGGGGTTAGGAATCCACCCCCCTTGAAAAATTCTCAGACTCATCGATACAGAGCAAGGTAACGCGAAAGTGGTCCCAAACCCTAAGAATTGGAACTGCAAATGTTTCTGTTCGGGCTATGTCTTGAGTTGGCCACCCCCCAGCAATAGAGTATTTGCCGGAGTATATACATACCGGTACATATACAAAATACATTGAAATAGAAAAAAAAAAAAGGGGGGGGGGGATGGCAGTGCATACACAGGCCTGGAGTTTGAAACAACTCGTCGGCTGCATGCATTAGCTCCTTAAAATAGTTCTATACCAAAAATTAAACTCCCTGAACTAACAAAAAAATACATATCCTTGCTGAATTAAATTTTCAGTTTGCACCAGAAATTATACTGACCAAATGTGTTATCTCTTTCAGTATGGGTAATGTGGTAATATTCTAGTTACATTTAGAATTTTAGATCAATTTATGCACATTAGGATGTCTATAGTCTTCCTTTTAATCTGGTGAATTTGCAATTGCCTACTTTGGGCTAAAAAAAACTGTCAAGCGGATTGGCAGATTCTACTGTGCAATATAATTCTTGTTCGATTTGGCAACTGAAAGAGGTTATTCGTACACACTGCCATCAGCTTATCACCTTAGACAAGTTCTAAAGCCTAAATTAAGTGTAAATTAGCAGTCATATTGTATACAAAAACTAAAAACTACGCAATCAGACATCTTATATCTCTACTATTTGACTATCAGATCCTTCTTAAACCGTGAATAAATTTATACCAATATCAGCTGTACCTTGAACTTGTTATGAACACTATAATAACAGGGTAGGATGAAGTCCTTTATGTGAAAACAAAGTAAATTACTGAATAAAGATTAGCTGGAAATAAATAAACTTTAAACATAAAATATATGCGCCGACATGCATAAATATAGGCAAACTTGCATTTACTGTATATCACAAACAACTTATGACCTAGAAATTATCAGAACTACACTATTGTATTTGTACTCTATAGTGGATAAAATAAATATCCATTAACAAACTAATACCAATAGGTTCCCCAGAACAAATAAGATCCAACAGTACTGGAAGAATACATGAAATAGAAAAGAAATATTCCATTCCGTACTGGATTGACTACCAGATAAATTTTCAAAATTCATATTCAAAGATTTTTTTTTTCCCCCTATAGACCTGGGAAACCCAGACAAAAACTATATACACTGGACTAGAAAAAATTAAAGCATCTTTATATTTCTATAAAGCCCAATGGAAGAATAACTAAATTATCCATAAATATTGCAGTGTAAATTCAGAAGCCTTTAGAATAGCCAAGGTTTGTACCAACATTAGGTATTTTCACAACCTGCTTAAATTTACTAAATAATAAGTACCTTATTTTCTTCAAATGTTCCACTTGAAATACACTGCAACCAAATAAGATTTTTGGTAAATTATAAAGAAAAAGTTAAATGACATGGCTGATAAACTCTCAATATAACGTGTCACTGCTCGAGTCGGCAATAGACAATTTAATATAAAGAATTCTAGTCTATTCACTATAATTCTTTCAGAAAGTCATGACCATTCAATCTCTTGCTTAAGATACGAGGTTAGCGGTCAATTTGTCTGTCCTAATTATAGTAAATAAACCATGTTTCAAATAAATGTAGCTACTATAAGTACCAAGATTATGATAAACATATACAGTAGATAGGCCTAAGTACAGTACAATGCTATTCCAAAGGTCTCCAATTTTTCCAAACCGCTAGATAAAGTTACTGCTCTGGGGCCAGAATCTTTGAGTTTGCGACGTAGTACACTTCCTGATCACTGTGCTCGCTACCGTCCAGCGACACATTCAGTCTCTTGCCGGTACCTTCAGCATCAGTTATGTCCGTAGCTGGAATTGGGGGTAAGGCACAGGAATCCTCGGTAGTTATGGAAGACTTCAGACTCTCAGCAGGTAAGTCAACTTCGACATCTTCAGTGGCTATGGCAGTCTTAAGATTTTCAGCAGCCGAGGTAGACTCTAGACACTCTACGGGTAAGGCAGATGATTCCTCGAGGGATAAGGCACAGGAATCCTCAGGCGAGAAGTTTGGCTCGTACTCTGCGGGTACGGCAGAAGGCAGATCTACAATGGGTACACTTTCAGGAGTCTCAATGCTTTTCTCATGTGGTGGTATGACAGAGGAGGCAGGAGACTGGGTAGCTTCATCCAGCAATTCGCACTTCGCTTTGGGTGACACTTCACATACAGCAGGCGATTCCTCAGTGGGCACAGCAGCAGGTGATTCCTCAGTGGGCACAGCAGCAGGTGATTCCTCAGTGGGCACAGCAGCAGGTGATTCCTCAGTGGGCACAGCAGCAGGTGATTCCTCAGTGGGCACAGCAGCAGGTGATTCCTCAGTGGGCACAGCAGCAGGTGATTCCTCAGTGGGCACAGCACCAGGTGATTCCTCAGTGGGCACAGCACCAGGTGATTCCTCAGTGGGCACAGCAGCAGGTGATTCCTCAGTGGGCACAGCACCAGGTGATTCCTCAGTGGGCACAGCACCAGGTGATTCCTCAGTGGGCACAGCACCAGGTGATTCCTCAGTGGGCACAGCACCAGGTGATTCCTCAGTGGGCACAGCACCAGGTGATTCCTCAGTGGGCACAGCACCAGGTGATTCCTCAGTGGGCACAGCACCAGGTGATTCCTCAGTGGGCACAGCACCAGGTGATTCCTCAGTGGGCACAGCACCAGGTGATTCCTCAGTGGGCACAGCACCAGGTGATTCCTCAGTGGGCACAGCACCAGGTGATTCCTCAGTGGGCACAGCACCAGGTGATTCCTCAGTGGGCACAGCACCAGGCGATTCCTCAGTGGGCACAGCACCAGGCGATTCCTCAGTGGGCACAGCACCAGGCGATTCCTCAGTGGGCACAGCACCAGGCGATTCCTCAGTGGGCACAGCACCAGGCGATTCCTCAGTGGGCACAGCACCAGGCGATTCCTCAGTGGGCACAGCACCAGGTGATTCCTCAGTGGGCACAGCACCAGGTGATTCCTCAGTGGGCACAGCACCAGGTGATTCCTCAGTGGGCACAGCACCAGGTGATTCCTCAGTGGGCACAGCACCAGGTGATTCCTCAGTGGGCACAGCACCAGGTGATTCCTCAGTGGGCACAGCACCAGGTGATTCCTCAGTGGGCACAGCACCAGGTGATTCCTCAGTGGGCACAGCAGCAGGTGATTCTTTAGTATGCACCTCAGGAGATTCCTTATTAGGCAACTCGGGAGATTTCGCATTAGCTATGACGGCTGGATCAGTAGGCAAGACATCAGATAGCTCCGTAGGCATATCATCCGATTCCTCAGTGGGTACATAATATGAATCAGCAGACTCTACAGTGTGACATTCCTCCCCATGGAAGGCAGGTTTTCTTGGAGCTGAACTTTTAATTCCTCCACCTGCTTTTGTGTAGCTCTCTGGGATGGGATGAAACGGCATAGCGATAGGACTATACTTGTCGAGAAAGAACTTGCACTGCTCAGTTGAAGGCACACTTTCAGGAGTTAGAAAGTTTTTTTCAAGAGACGACATGTCTGGAGAGTCAGGAAGCCGGGTGGCTTCATCCAGCAACTTGCACTCCGCCTTGGGTGACACTGGGGGCGTCAGATCCCGGCGTCCCTTTAAATATTTTCCTCGCGCCTTCACCCGCTGACTCCTATTCAGATTAGTTAAATCAGTCTCCATGTCTTCTACATCTTTATCTATGATGGTCACATGGTTTAAGTCACTGCAGGGGGTCTCTCCTTCCACATTTATTGCCGACACATCAGGTGTCATCTCTCTCACGGTGGTCAGGTCTTGTAGGTTTGTTGAACCTGGGAAAAAACAAAAAATATATAATATACTGTATATTTATTATTTTTTAGCTATTTATATTTCCACAATCACAACATTTATCAAAATGGGTTATCACAATGTTGACCCTTTCATTTATTAATTTTTAGCTATTTATAATTTCCACAATCACAGCATTTATCAAAATGGGGTTATCACAATGTTGACCCTTACACTTAGGGTGACTTGTACATACATACATAAAATTTTAAGACCGAGTGCTCCACACATACGTGCAGTTTCAGTCTCTTGTCCTAATGGCGGTGTTCCAGGCAACCCTGTTAAGTGCTGCTTCACTTGTCAAGTTTTTTAATTTGAGATCGGCATGTATAGCCCAATCCCAGGTCTTCCTCGGTCCACCCCTTGGTGCAGCTCCCTCCACAATCACAGACTTTCATCTTTTCACCCAATTTTGTTCATCCATTCTCCACATGTCCATACCATTCCAGTCTACTTGTACTCATCTCCTCGCTAATACTCTTTATACCTAAACGTCTCCTCAGCTCATTTGTTATTCTATCCTGCAGCATGGCCCCACACATCCATCTCACCATTCTCATCTCCTTACGTTCCATTCTGTTGACATCCTCTACTTTAACGGCCCATGTTTCTGAGGCACACATCATTGCACTTCTAATACATGAGGCATACACCTTTCCCTTCAGGGAGAGAGGCATTCTTTTCATGGTCAGAATTGGCAGCAGTTCTCTGAACTTCCCCCAGCCACATCTAATTCTAGCGACAGTGGCAGCCTCGGCCCCACCACCAGCAGAGATGGTATCTCCTAGCTAACAAAACTTGTCCACCAGCAGTGGTCTGGTTAATCTGCTCTACATAATTAAATAAGCTCCAATGACTCATTTCCAAAATTCACAGCCATAGGATCATCATTTAACACAAGCTCGCCTTTGCATACTACGCACTCAAATTTCTTGATTTCTTACTTATCCTTCGGCAGGGGTGCCTTTATTCTACTACAGCGCTTACTCCCATGCTACACCCAACATCGACAGATGCTACATCGAATCGAGTTAGCGCCCACACACTTTCCACACACTGCACATGGATATGCACCGCTCTTTTTCCACATTGCCTCGTCTCAATCTACAATGCATAACCTTGGTTTTGTTAATATGGACTCTTAAACCCGTGCTCGCCATGCTCGCTCTCCATCTTCTGAATTTGGCCTAAGCATCTTGCACACAGTCAGCTATTAGGACTAAATTGTCTGCATAAAACAGTAATCGTGGCAATAGGGTTCTGTGCCACAATCCTGGTTGATGTGTGTACGCGTTTCATGGTTTCGCGCAATGCAATCAAATTTTATGCTATACCCACCAGCCTGTGATGGGAAGCCACTGTGAGCCTCTCCTTTCCCTAACCTGTTAAGAAATGAGAAACAGGCCTATCCTTTACCTGGCACTCCCGGGAAATCATTGGGGTATTGAACTGAGAATTATCATGGGTTTTTTTGTCCCCATTAGTCAAGATCCCTACTTAAACCATAAAACAATCCACACGGACGGTGGGGTCACCGCATTCCTACGCCATAAGAAATTGGGGGGGGGGGAAAAATCAAATTAATGTAAGGCGTGCAGTGCTTGTGGTTTTATGTACGAAAGCAAGAGTATCCTACAATCAAACTAGAATGGCTCTTAGTGTAACTGAGGCACAGAAAAAACCCCAGCAAAGGGGACCAGGTGGTGAAACAGAATGTCTAGCAATCCTTATACTCCACATAAGGCACTCCCCGGGAGTACTTCCCTGAACGACTGGTGCCTATAGCCTCCTCCCCCCAAAATTCTGTCAACTAAATTAACCTTCTATATTTTCCATTTAGCTTCCCATATACCAAAGCAAAAAATCCCAGGTCTACAACAACTTACTCATAATGTCAGGGGTCTGGGGTAGCTCCAGTTCATCCTTCTCTTGGCGGCGTTGCTGACGAGTCTTTCTCTGGCCCTTCTGCATGATGTCACCGTTGCTCTTCAGGGCGAGGTGATCACAGCCGTGCTCTGACACCGGTGGACGTGGGTGTAGCTTGCCCACCTGAAGGGTGTCAAAACAAAGTGGAATGAATATAATCTTTGGATATACATTGAAATTATCAAAACTTTAACAAAACATTGTGGTTTGAAAATTGAGGCACCATTATTGCATCCAAATTAATATTTGCCATTCTCTCCCTACAGGATCTCTAGCATACCCACCTGGTCAACCATGGTCTCCAACAGTTCCAGCCGGGTCACACGAGAGGTCACCTCCATCAGGATCAGCGGCACCAGGCACTCCTTCAGTTTACGACCCTGGAGAGTAGAAGAAATTGTTAATGGCTTAAAGGGCGAGTTAAAGTCTGTTCAAATTATCTTGTCAGCAAATACTACTCATGAATTCTGATTGTACAGTAAATTAAGAGTAGTTTTCTTTGGGGTGTGGAGTGGCGGAATATTAAGCATAAAATCTGCCAAGTTGATTTAACCCAGGATATATGAGTAGATTGAAAGGACTCATGACTTGTTACATTTCTGAAAAGCTTTGTAAAGCACAGTTCACAAACAATATATAGAGGTAATCAATTAAATAAATGGTACCAATTGACTGGAGTGCATGTATTGTGCCATTGTACAAGGGGAAGGGAGATAAGCAGGAGTGTTCAAGTTATAGAAGTATTAGTTTATTATCAGTGGTTGGAAAGCTGTATGGCAGGGTGTTGATAGAGGATAATAAAGTGTATGGAAGTTGCAATACGAGAAGAACAGTGTGGTTCTAGAAGGGGAAGAGGATGTGTGGATCAGATTTTTGAAGTAAGACAGTTATGTGAGAAGTATTAGAGAAGCCGTATGGAGCTCAGTGGTCTGGTTAATCTGCTCTACATAACTAACTAATTAGAGAAGCATAAGGAGATGTAAATTGCAGATTTATTCTTACTTGCTTTAAAATTTAAATTTATGAAAGACTTAGTTGATAGTAGCAGGAAAAATAACATCCCAGCAAAATTAGCACTTGCTAAATTGTTAAGTAATAATAGTAGATAATATCAATGATACTCTTGTTTGCAATATGTTAAATTTTAATCAAGTCGCTAAAATAATTTATCCAAATTCCATCCCCCTCACACAAGGTAACTTAAATTAAGTTGAAAATGTTCTTTATATAAATATATTGTTAATGAACAATGCACACTTAAAATATAGCACAAAGTTGACTATTTCAATTTTAACGTAATAACTTTTCCTTTCTCTAGTAGTAATATCGATAGTTAGCATATAATTGTTTTTATTACCAGCTAATAAGATTTTGTAAAATTTGCACTAAAGTAGATGACTTTTGGGATAGAGCTAGGTTACTATATAGACTTAGTAGACAAAAGGTTTTGTTGCAAGTAAATTGTTGCATACATTTAATCTTTAAGGTCAATTATTGACTATTCTAAAATTTGATATCAATAGCTACAAGACGCTAAAAGGAAGACAGATGAGGCATATGGGAGAAAGATTAGTGAACAGTTTCTGAATGTCAGGAAATCATACTACAGAGCTGTGAAAGAAGCCAGAGGGAAGAAGACTGAGTGTCTCAGGTGGTAGGATGAGGGACATGAATGGGGAAGTGGTAGAGGGTGATGGTGTGGTGAAAGTATGGAAAGATCATCTTAGTAGCTTAGCTGTAAAGAGTAGGGGAAGGCAAAGATCTCATCCATAGGAATGGAAAGAGGTAGAATAAACAGGGTAGTTGAAAGCCAGATAAGCAGAGAAGTAAAAGAAGCAATCAATAGACTTAAAATGGGCAAAGCTGCTGGAGTAGATAACATCCCAGGTGAAATGCTGAGATATGGAGAAGAAGCTGTTGACATAATGCATAGGTTATGTAAATTAGCATGGGAAAAGGAAAGTGTACCAGAGGACTGGAGGAAAGCAGTGATAGTACCCTTGTACAAAGGGAAGGGTAGTAAAGAAGAGTGTAAGAATTATAGGGGAATTAGCTTGCTTAGCTGACCTGGAAAGGTACACGCAAGAGTAGTAACACAGAGGCTACAGAAGATAACGGATGACAAAATAGGCGAGGAACAGGGAGGTTTCAGAAAGGGCAGGGGCTGCGTTGACCAGATAGCCTCAATGCTATTGTTGGTAGAGAAGTATCTGGCCAAAAACAGAAAACTCTATGCAGCATTCATGGATTTGGAAAAAGCCTACGACAAAATAGACTGGGAGGGCCTGTGGGATGTGTTAACAGTATATGGTGTGGGAGTTAAGTTGCTAATGGCAGTAAAATCTTTTTATAGGAATGCAATGGCAAATGTGAAGGTAGGGGATAAGTTAAGTGAAAGTTTTGAAGTCAATGTAGGTGTAAGACAGGGATGTGTCATGTCAGCTTGGTTGTTCAATATATACATGGATGGAGTGATTAGGGAATGTAGGGCTGTATCAATGGGTGTGGGAGCTAGACTGGAATCAGAGGGAAGAACATGGAAAATTTTAACATGCCTATATGCGGACGATGCAGTCCTGTTGGCGGAAAATGCTGAAGAACTTCAGAGAGTGGTCACTGACTTTGACAGGGTATGTGAAAAGAGAAAGTTAAAGGTCAATGTAGGGTGTTTGAGAGAAGAATGCATGAAACCATAGATTTTAAGGAAAAATATAGAATCAAGAAAGAACACAAGAAAAGTTGTAAAATAAAATTGAAAAATGAAGTACTAGAAGAGGTTGAAAGTTTCAAGTATTTGGGAGCTGTACTATGCAAATATGGTAAAATGGAGAGTGAGATAAAAGAGAGAAAAATGCAAGGGAGAAAAGTGATTGGAGAACTTGATAGTATTCTCAAAGGAAGAATGGTTAGCCAGGAAGTCAAAAAGTCACTGAGAAACAGTGTGCTGCTCCCAACACACTCGTATGGAAGCGAGACATGGACGGCAAGTGACGAGGACCTCTTCAAACTGAGAGCTGTGGAGAGGAACTTTTTCAGAATGGCAGCTGGCATGAATAGGCTAGATGGGCCAAGTAATAGGGAAGTGTACGAGTCCTTTGGAATGGAAGAGCAGGCTTTGGGCATTGATTATGGTGTGGTTGAGTGGATAAAGAGAAGTACTTTGAGGTGGTATGGCCATGTTCAGAGAATGGATGAAGACAGAATGCCAAGAAAGATATATGGGAGTCAGGTGAGTGGAACCGCTAGTAGTGGAAGACCACCTATGGTATGGGAAAAGAAAGTGGAAAAATATATTGAAGAAAAACTTCCACGTAGTGGAAGGGGCATTGTGGCACGGGCAAAGGAGGCATGTCTTGACAAAGTAGCTTGGAGAAGTTTCTGTCATGGCCATCCTCTAGTGGGGGTTTCCCAGGGGGAAACAAGGCGTCTGAGATGATGATGATGATATCAATAATTTTAATCAAGCATTATTAACTTTAAGTTTCAGAAATAACCTCTGCTTACTTTTGTCTGTATGTATTATTTGTTTATCTTTTTCTATCGTTATTGATTTTTAAAATTAATTGTTCTTGTTAACACATTGAGGACCAGCGACGCACATTATGCGTCGGCAATGTATGTAACCCTAAACCCCAGCACCGCATAGGGTGCGTCGTGGTTAATTACTCCGGTCCTATGGCACCTAGAGCGCTCAGATTTGTATGGAAACTGCGTAAGTATCCCATGCAACAATGCCGATGGTTGAAAACCCTCAAAGTCCAACCGCGTGCGCGTGAGCGCGCAAACACATGTTTTTGCCTACCCATTTCCCCTCTTGTAATTCAGACTTTCGGGTGCCCCGTAGGACCCCTTAACCCGTTGGATCCCAGCGACGCACGTGATGCGACGGCACTATTCGACCACCAGCTCCCAGCGACGCATCACGTGCGTCCGGCATATTAAAATCAGTTACACGGCAGGTATCGTAAGGAAATACCTAATAATGGTACCGCGTACACTCTAGGGTATTGGAAAGGTGGGACTGGCGGCCGAAACGGGTTGGTGGGTCGTGCGGCTGAACCAGGGTGGATGAGAGGCATGTACTGAACCACCTTTTTTGACCGCAACTTTGGATCTTATTTACTCGGGTCGTATTGGTTGTTTTTGCTTGAAAATTGTGTCAGAGCCGTGGGAAGTCATTGTCTATACGTATTATTGGTGTACATGAACATAGTCTGAGCGGGTGATGGATAATAAACGGATTTACGTATACCCGCATATTGCCATACGACTTTGGACATGATTTACTCAGGTGGTATGGTAACTATTGGCCTAAAAATGATACAGGGTATTCGATACAATATGGGAAACCAGTGGTTGGCGGGAAAACGGGTTGGTATGGTGAGCGGCTGGATGGTGGGATGGATTAGGGGCGCGTAATTATCCAGCTTTTCGCTCAGACTTTGAACCTTAGTTACTCGGGTCGTATGGTCGGGTTTGGCTTGAGATTTGTGTCAGACACAGTTGGATGGTGTATGAGAGCTTTGTATGGGTGTACCTGACCATGCCTAGTATTGCCTAGAGGCTACAGGCTGCGTGAGAAAATCCTATATGCGGATATTGGCTCGTTACTTTCAACCTTATTTACTCAGGTTGTATGGTGTGGTTTGGTCTAAAAATGGTATAGGATATTCCTTAGGATATTTTTGATTTTGGAGCAGCTGTCAAAACGACTTTGGACCTTATTTACTACGTGCATATGGTAGGAAGTACCTGGATGAGTTGTGTATATGATAGACTAATCTATATTTCTGTAGGCGTGACATTCCTTAGTCACGCGACTTTAGACCTTATAATGTCTTGTCCTACGTCATATTGCCTTGAAATTTGTAGTGAAAAGTTCGTTGGCTGGTAGATATGATAAGACCAAAGGATGCTCTGGGCTTGACCTAGTGCGTGACAAAGGACATTCAGTATACCCGTTGTCTTCCGCGAGTGATCACCATGTCCCAACAACCTCCACGCCGTAACCCATCCCGTGCTAAGGGCCTTACCATTGATGAAGCCAACGAAATCCTATTACAAAGTGACGAGGAAGACTGACACCGAATCCTCATGCCTCGATGATTCAGAAGAGGAATATTTCCCGAGTAGGGAGGAATATGCCGCTATGAATCAGGAGGCACCTTACATCCCTATACAAGAACTGCCTCTCAGTTTTGAACAAATGAGGGAGAGGGAGGCTAGAAATTACCATTCCCCCATGTCTCCCAGGGCAAGGGATATAGAGGACTCTCCAGCAAGTGGGGAACAGGTCGAGCTACAGGAAGAAGTAGACGACCCTATGGCGTTCCTGGACATTCCCCTACACCACAGCCAGCCTACCCCTACGGCCGCGAGTGTGAGGCCACGTTCATGCTCTCCCTCCTCCCATCACCACCACCACGGAAGCCCTCACCTCTCAAAGCTGTAAAGCCCAAATATTTTTATGGGCTTTGCAGGAGACATGCCGCACCACCATCTAGTGAAGAGGAAGAGGAAGAGGAAGAGGAGGTTCCCAACACCCCACCAAGGGAAGTGGAAAGGCGTCCGATGGTTGCGAGGCGTCTCTTCCCAGTTATGGCAGCCCGGGAAGACGCCGCCGCAGCGGCCAGGGGAGACCCTCGCATCACCACACCACCACCAGCACCATCACCAGACTACACCCCACCATCACCGGGTTCACTACCCTACACCCCCACCGGAACTCCTAGACGAGTGCCCTACCACACACCAACACCATCACCACCTCCATTCGATTCTCACGCAGAAGTGTCGGCTCCCGGGCGTGGGGTTGTAACTGGGCGTCCAAGACGGGTGGGTAAGGTGACCCTCGTTAGAGCCCCCCCCACTGGCGGTTCGAGAGGGCCAGGAGGGTCCAGGCGGCTGTCAGGAGGCAGGCCAAGGGCAAGGGGTAGGGCAGTGGCAAGAGACACGGTTGCGCCCCCTCGCCACCCTGGTGACCCGGATCCCGACGACCCTGATGCCGACGACGACGAAGATGCCGGCGAAGTACCTGATGTTTGGGATTGGCAGGATGGGGCACGGTATCAGCCCACCGACTGGCAATTTGTGGGCGCAGGGATTGCCGGCCCTACGTTCCCTCACCAAGGACCTGACACCCCAAGACTGGACAGCTTTCTGCAGTTTTTTACTGCCAACCTGATGAGCCTAATTGTGGACCAGACAAACTGGTATAATTGGTACTTTATGGCTGGTAAGGGACAATCCAGGTACTCGGCCAGGCTGTCATGGGAAACACTCCAAATCCCAGAGCTCTACTCCTTCTTGGCGATCGTGATCCTGATGGGGGTGACGACGAAATTGTCAATAAGAAAATATTGGTCATGGGATCCCCTCATCCGCACCCCTATCTTTGCCAAGATCATGAGCCGGAACAGATTCTCTGCAATCATGGGGAACCTGCACTTCATTGACAGCCTGGCAAGCCATACCAGAAACCAGGACCTCCCCAGAAACACCAAAGACCCCATGGAGAGGATAAGACCAATTTTTGAGTACCTCAAGATAAAGTTTGCTTCGGCCTTCAAACCCCATCAGAAACTCCTAATTGACGAGAGTTTGTTACTGTGGCGGGGAAACATCAGCATCCGACAGTACATCCCCAGCAAACGTCATAGGTATGGCTTGAAGACCTTCGTCATGTGTGACGGTTTGACTGGCTACATCCAGGACATCATTCTGTATATGGGGAAGAAGACAGAATTGGTGCCATCGAGGACATATGGTATATCAGGGGCCGTTGTCATCACCTTGATGGAGCCCTACTTGGACAGGGGCCACATACTGTACCTGGACAACTGGTACACCAGCCCCTCCCTTGCCAAGTTCTTGTATAACCGCACAACAGGCGTGTGTGGCACCGTCAGGAGGAACAGAATATTCATGCCCAATCTACCACCCAGGCGGGAAAAGGGCTCCATCATCTACCTGCAGGCCAATAATGTCCTGTTATCCTGGATGGATAACCGGGACGTCAACGTCCTCACAACAGTCCACCAACCAATCTTCCAAAACAGCCGACGACGTGACCGAGCAACAAGGGAAATAATCCGGAAGCCTGAGGCAATCTGTGATTATAATATCAACATGCGGCTGGTTGACAAGTCCGATGCTGTCATCGCTTCGTGTGAATGTGCGAGGAAGACTGAGGTGGTACAAAAAAAAATTCTTCCATCTCCTAGACATCACCCTGTACAACTGCCACATTCTCCACCATGCAATTACTGGCAAGCGAGAGACGATGGAGGACTTCTGCATCGAGTTGAGCAGAGAGACGTTGCATACATACATGACTCAACCCCGCAACCCGCAACCACCAGCACATCGTCAGCCAGCAGCAGAAGGGATTGCCAGACTCACTGAACGCCATTTCCCCACGTATGTGCCAGCCACTCAAGCCCAGGTGAGACCCCGCAGGCGGTGTCATGTGTGTCGCAACACGACACGAAGGAGCCCTATGCGTGTTGACACCAGCAATTTCTGCAGGCAGTGTAATGTTGCCCTGTGTCACCCGGACTGCTTCATCCAGTACCACACCCTTGAACACTTCTAAGTGTACAAAAAAAGACTGCGAAAAAAGACGCTAAACCAAGTGTAAAAACCAAGTGTAAAAACCAAGTGTAAATAATAACTGTATAAAGTGATAAACTATAACTTCATAATAACAGTGAGATACATTTTACTTGTACAAACTAACAAAAAAACAATGTGAAAGCCAATATTTCTAACTAAAAAGTGCCTACAAATGATATAATATCAGTAAACTATACGGTAAACTATTCTATATAATAAAGTGACAGTGTGGCAGTGTCAGACAACAAAAGTGAAAGTGCTGGACTAATGTACAGTTAGACAGAGAGCGCGGGAGTGAGAACTATCACCTGGTGTCCGTCTGTCTGTATGTAGGGCGGGAGTCGTTGCCACGAGTGAACACTTACATTACTTGCATATGTGCACTTATTACACTTGAACTTTACTTATTATGACATTATTGATACATACGTGCTATAATATGAACTATAAAGGCACACAAGATACTCGGGTGGTATGCAAATGCCCAAACACCCGAAAACTCGACTCATCGTACATCTGGCTGCCGGGCTCCTCAGCCTGCCCGCGCGGGCGGGCGGGATATATGAACCGGGCCAAACTGCAGCGGTCATCTCAGGACCCCCCCACCCCCTTAGGACCCCTAAAAATCATCGGTAAGCAAAAAAAAAATGTGTTTTCTTATTTTCTTTTTATTCTTAGTTAGGGAAAAAAAAAAAAAAAAAAAAAATCGCTTGGGATTGGGGTGAACAAAATATTAAAACTAGCTGGGGCTCAGCGGGTTAATGACCTAGGGGATAGTTTTTTTTTTTTTTTTTTTTTTTTTTTTTTTTTTTTTTTTTTATTTCTAACCTATTCCAAGTGTTTTCTGGGAAAAAATAAAATAAAATACAACCTGCTGGTCCTGGGGTTTACTTTCATTATTAACCTCTAAAGTGCTAAGCCCCTGTAGTATACACTACACCCCTGTGCTAAGGTATTCGGATTCATTCCCCACTAAAATAGTTAATTTACCATATATATATATATAATTAATACTTATCCATATGCACCTATTTTACTTTTAATATGAACATATGAATATGGGAAACTAATAAAACAAGTGGTTGTTGTTGTTCCCTAAGCTGCCTGGCCGAACAGCCCCGAGGCCCTGAGGAAGGCCATGGCCACAATCGGGCTTTCCCACAGAGCTCTCATTGAGTGTAGATTGTGTTGTTGGCGTAAGTGGTTGTGTGAAATGCAGTCTTCTATGATGTGTGAAATGCAGTCTTCTATGATGTGTTTAATGGTATGGGGTGCTGTGTTACATCCCGGGCAGGCGTCGACAACGGAGTCATCCAGTCTCTTCTGATAGCTCAGGAGAGCTGGATGGTGTCCGCATCTCAGCCTGGCCAGGTGGACTCTGTCCTCGCGAGGAAGGGAGGATTCGGAAGGATGGATTTCGGGAAGTCGTGCTTGCAGCTGCGTGTTGTCTGAGAGTGAGTGGATGGATCGGCGAGAGATATGAGTATGGATGTGCTTCTGGAAGTTGGTTCGGGGAGGGAGAGAGGACAGTAATTGTGTGTGATACCGTGTGCTGGGTGTTGTTTTGATATTTCTTGGTGTCTGTGGGTGTGTTGCCATGTAGTTTAGTGGGTGGTCTTGGTTCGTGGAGGCTGCTGCCAGGAAATGAGTGCCTCTCATGTCCAGATGGTCTTTGACTTTGAGGATTTTGGTTTCTTGATGTAGGTGATCTATGGGTGCAGTAGCTGTGCAGCCTGTAATGATCTTCAGGACTTTGTTTTGAATAGTCTGTAAGGTCTTATGATGTGTTTCAGCTAGGTTAGAAGCCCAGGCTGGGCTTGTGTATTCCATCACTGATCTTATGTATTGTTTATATACTGTGGTGGTAGTTTCTTTGTGGTGTCCAAATTTTGTGTGAGCAAGTGACCTGAGGGCATTAAGTCTGGGTGTCAGTTTCTTTTTAATGTTTGTGGTGTGCTGTTTGAATGTCATGAGTATCATATGTTACTCCTAGGATTTTGGGTGTGTGTGTATGTGTTCGGGGTGTGTTGTTTATGGTGAATTGAGGGATGTATGTGATTGAGAGCAACCCAGGACCCACCTACACATAAAACAAGTGGTAACAGCAATTGGCTGGTGAAAATTGTATATTTTAGCCCCGCGGTTGTAATCTGGCCCAGACCGGCAAGAGAGACACCCTCACTCTCTCGTGGCACTGAGAGGCAAGGGATGGACCCAGACTGGCTTGGAGGGTCTGAGTTACACTCCTCCACCTTCCTCTCTCTCTCTCCCCCACTTGTCCTCCCACGAAAATACTCTATAAATTAAAATGTAAAACTTACAAACTAAAATTGGGACAAGGACAATATAAAGTCAAATTAAATTATCAAAATCGCTATGTGGAAACAACGCTTACTAAAATGAAAATTATTAAATAAAAGAACATATCGGGAATAGAAAGAATACCTGATAATTGAAGAGGGGGAAAAAAAAGAGGGAGGGGGGGGGGATACATTTGTAGGAGTGGTAGCAAGTAATGGAGGGAAACTATCTCGCCTAATTATTATTATTATTTTTTTTTTTTTTTTTTTGGTAGTGCCACTGGGGTGTTTTATTTTTATTTATTTTTTAGGCCTAGGATCTTATGAGTCTTCCCGCAGACCCCCCAGTAGAACTTCTAATGAGTTTTCCCACAGCTGCCGGGTTAATTAGCTGGTGCTCAGTGGGTTAAAAGTATAATAATATAATAATATAATAATAATATAATAATAATATAATAATAATATAATAATAATATAATAATAATATAATAATACTTTATTTCAGACTCACACAGTACAGAGGGGACCATACATACATTACATTAACATAAATATATATAAGCTACTGTACATAGGCTACATAAAATAAAAAGAAATTAAATAATACCCAGCTTGCTATCATGTAGTTGTTCCCAAAGCTGCCTGGCCGAACAGCCCCAAGGCCCCAAGCAAGGCCAAGGCCATAACCGAGCGCCCCCACAGAACCCTCCCTGCCTACCACAATAAAGCCTGGGTGACCGAAGCCACTCCATGGCGGGGAGCTGAGGAGGGTGCGGAAACGCCCGGGAAACGCCCGGGAAACGCCCGGGGGGGGGGCTATCATGTAGTTCACAGCACTGCCTCAACCAAAAACAGTGGTCATCAAACTACTGTGTTACCAAAACCACTGTCCTAATTGTGTACAGTACCATGCCTCACATCATTTAGCTTCCGGTACAGTATGTTGCTACAGTACAGTATAGGAATATCGTTACTGTACTGCACTATGAGGTTCAGTACCGGTATGCTAATTCTGTAGAGTAGCAGACCAAGTACTCTTTGTATAAATCTGTTTTTGCTTCTTCATATTTTGCAATTATTTTTCTTTATTATATTGTATCTATTAATTTTTGATAGTATCAATTGCTTGCTTTTGCGATTTCCTTAGTTTATTTGTACAATAAATGTAAGTTATTAGTAGGGTAGTAATTGTTAGGAGTCACTTGAGGCATGCTATGCTTACAGGTACCTACCCAATAGAACTATTGTTAGTTCTATTAGTTAGCAGCGGGTGCCCAACCCCGAAAGGGGTTGAAATAGGGGAGCTATCCCCCCGCCAAAGGCGGCTTTCTAGGGCCTTTCCTAGCTGATGCCGAGAGGATTGGGTTCTAGTCATGTGGTGATGGGCTGGTCTATCAGAGTGAGAACTGAGCGATCTCTGCCATACCCATAGCTTACTCTGACTGTTCCTTTTACTTATATATTTTCTAGATCTCAAGTGACGGCGTCTCTTCCGTGGATTGACCTCCCAATCTACCAAGATTGGAAGCCAAAGCGTCACATTTTTCCTTTGCCCCACGACTTTCTCTTCATAATTGCTGAGGGGCACAGGGCCCTGGGTGGGGCTTTGGTTTCCCGGGCGTTTCCGCACCCTCCTCAGCTCCCCGCCATGGAGTGGCTTCGGTCACCCAGGCATGATTGTGGTCGGCAGGAAGGGTTCTGTGGGGGCGCTCTGTTATGGCCTTGGCCTTGCTCGGGGACTTGGGATTGTTCGGCCAGGCAGCTTGGGGAACAACAACAACTATTGTTAGTGATTGATTGTATTTTGTACTATTGTTGATATCTTGTCAAATTGCAAATTTTAGTTACTATTTAGTTATTAATTGTAGTTTCTTTATTCATACAGAATTTAGGAAAATTTACCAACGTACCGGACTTCCAAAATTGACCAATTCCTTGAATGTGACGATAGTGCGTAGTTATATGTGCGATTAGTTTGCTTGGGAACCAGATTAACTTGCTCATGTAGTGATGTACATCCTATGTGGTTGATTGTGTTCTTCCCAAATTGACTAATTCCTTGAACCTTTTGGTTTGTTTATTTTGCAAGTTTTACATTATACAGGGTGTCCATAAAGTCTCTTTACAATTTAAAATATTTATTACAAAAGCAAATGAACAGACAAATAAGTGGAAATTATTACAAAATGAGGAGTAGATATTGAAGTTTTTTTTTTGCCTCATTTAGTACACCTCTACATGGGCACCATTAGTTGCACGAAGCACATCAAGACGGTACTCGATGTCTTGCCATGTTCGCTGTAGCATAGCCTCATCAATGGTCGCAATGGCATCAGTGATCTTTTGCTTTAGGTCAGCGATGTCCCGTATCTCCGTTCGATACACGATATCTTTAACATAACCCCATAGAAAGAATTCCAGGGGAGTGATATCTGGTGAACGAGGTGGCCAGGGAATCGGGCCATCCCTTCCAATCCACCGGTCTGTGAAGGTTTGATTTAGGAACTCACGAACACGCAGTCCCCAATGTGGTGGTGCACCATCTTGCTGATAAATGATTGTTGGTTGAAGGTTATCTAGTTGTGGTGCCACATATTCAGCCAAAGGTCAAGGTAAACATTTGCAGTAATTGTTTTCTCGTGGAAGAAAAAAGGACCAATGGACAAATGCAATTTTATTAAAAACTTTGATAACCACCGAGTACATACAACAAATCTGATTAAAATATCTCCTCAATTGCCTTGGTAATAATTTTTTTAAATTGTAAAGAGACTTTATGGACACCCTGTAATTTAAAAATTATAATTTTGCTTAAGCGTTTTTTTCCACATAGCGATTTTGATTAGTTGTTTTGTCTTTTTTACTGTGTTCGTCCAAGTTTTGGTTTGTTTATTTTGCAAGTTTCACATTACAATTTTATGGATTTGGAAAAGTGAATGATCGTGTGGATTGTGAAGCAATGTGGAAGATGTTAAGGATTTATGAAATTGGAGGAAATTTGTTAAAAGCCATTAAGAGTTTGTTATGAAGGGAGCAGAACGTGTGTAAGAGTAGGAAATAATGTGTTGAGTGAACGGTTTGAGGTGAATGTAGGTTTGCGAAAGGGTTGTGTAATGTCACCATGGCAGTTTAATATATTTATGGATGGTGTGGCGAGGGAGGTGAAAATGAGAACTATGGGAAGAGGATTGGGTATAGTTAGGAAAGAATGGTAGAGATTGGGAGTTGAATCAGTTGCTGTTCGCTGAGGACACAGCGTTGGTGGCGGATTCTGAGGAGAAACTGCAGCAGGTAGTCAAAGAGTTTGGTGTGGTTTGTGGGAGGAGGAAGCTGAAGGTGAAAGTCAATAAAAGTAAAGTAATGGTGTGTAATACGGGTGATCGAAGGGTGAATCTAGATGCGAGGCTTGATGTGGAAATATTGGAACAAGTAGAGTGTTTTAAATATCTAGGAGGAACGATAAGCATGAATGGAGGTATGGAAATGGAGGTAAAGCAGATGGTATGTGAAGGAAGGAAAGTTTTTGGAGCAAAGGAAAGTATATCGAAGGTGAGAAATCTTTGAATGAAAGTTAAAAGCGCAATTTATCAAGGAACTGTTGTGCCAATACTTATGTATGGGGCCGAGCCATGGGCTCTGAAGGCAAATGAGAGAAGAAAGCTAGATGTGATGGACATGAGCTGCTTGAGGAGTAGGTGTGAGTTACTCGTAGAGACAGATTGAGGAATGAAGAGATACGTAGGAGAGTGGGGCAGCAGGAACATATTTCGGCCAGAGTGGACAGAAGGGTGCTGAGCTGGTATGGTCGTGTTGAACGAATGGAAGATGAAAGGCTTACACAGAGAATATGTGAGTCAGATTCAAGGGGAGATAGAAGGGCAGGAAGACCCCCATTGAGATGGAGAGACTGTAAGACAAGCTTTGGATGATAGAGGAATGACTATAGATCAGGCAAGGGAAGTGGTTGTTGTTGTTGTTGTTGTTGTTCCCTAAGCTGCCTGGCCGAACATCCCAGAGTCCCTGAGAAAGGCCAAGGCCACGATCAGGCTTTCCCACAGAGCTCTCATTGAGTGTAGATTGTGTTGTTGGCGTAAGTGGTTGTGTGAAATGCAGTCTTCTATGATGTGTTTAATGGTATGGGGTGCTGTGTTACATCCCGGGCAGGTGTCGACAACGGAGTCATCCAGTCTCTTCTGATAGCTCAGGAGAGCTGGATGGTGTCCGCATCTCAGCCTGGCCAGGTGGACTCTGTCCTCGCGAGGAAGGGAGGATTCGGAAGGATGGATTTCGGGAGGTCGTGCATGCAGCTGCGTGTTGTCTGTGAGTGAGTGGATGGATCGGTGAGAGATCTGAGTATGGATGTGCTTCTGGAAGTTGGTTTGGGGTGGGCAGGGAGGGAGAGAGGACAATAATTGTGTGTGATACCGTGTGCTGGGTGTTTTGATATTTCTTGGTGTCTGTGGGTGTGTTGCCATGTAGTTTAGTGGGTGGTCTTGGTTCGTGGAGGCTGCTGCCAGGAATTGAGTGCCTCTCATGTCCAGATGGTCTTTGACTTTGAGGATTTTGGTTTCTTGATGTAGGTGATCTGTGGGTGCAGTAGCTGTGCAGCCTGTAATGATCTTCAGGGCTTTGTTTTGAATAGTCTGTAAGGTCTTATGATGTGTTTCAGCTAGGTTAGAAGCCCAGGCTGGGCTTGCGTATTCCATCACTGATCTTATGTATTGTTTATATACTGTGGTGGTAGTTTCTTTGTTGTGTCCGAATTTTGTGTGAGCAAGTGACCTGAGGGCGTTAAGTCTGGGTGTCAGTTTCTTTTTAATGTTTGTGGTGTGCTGTTTGAATGTCATAAGAGTATCATATGTTACTCCTAGGATTTTGGGTGTGTGTGTATGTGTTAGGGGTGTGTTGTTTATGGTGAGTTGAGGATTATTCGTGTTCTCCTGTCCAACTTGTGAGCAGGGTTGCGGTGGATTTGGCTGGGGCTAGATTAAGTCTGTTTGTAGTGCACCAGCCATGTAGTGTGTTGAGATAGGGTTGAAGGAGATCTGTTGCTCTTTTTGGGTCATGGTGTGCATGTGAGTGTTATGTCATCTGCATAGGAGGCTAAGTTTATTTGGGGCGTATTGGGTGTAGTTATATCGTGCATGTACAGATTGAAGAGTGCGGGCGATAGGACGGATCCTTGTGGGACTCCGTTTGGAAAGTTTCTGATTTTAGATGACTGACCGGCAAAAGATACGTGTGCACATCTGCCTGCTAGGAAGTTGGCCAGCCACCGTTTTGTGTTGTTGTGCATGTTTGTGTTGTAGATTTTGTTTGTTAGGTTGTGGCGGGGGATGGCATCTAAGGCTTTACTAATGTCGAGTGTGGCTAATAGTGATCTGTGTGGTGGTCTAGCTGAATTGATGCCGTCGAAAGCTCTTTGTGTAAGGTCTGTGAGAAGAGTGTTTGTGGAGTGCAGTGGCCTAAAGCCACTTAAGGGAAGTGGTAATAAACAGGAGTGAATGGAGAATGCTTGTGAATAGATGAATGAAAATGCGGTAATTTGGGGGAGAGGGACTAGATAATAGTCCATCAGGCGCCTGGCCCAGGGAGCCAGTGGTAATGAAGGGTGCGTCTGGAAGCATGGTGGGCAGGCTTGTGGTGGTACAGCTTAGCTGCGGGTTTGCCTGCGGAAATCAGCCCCTCTCCGGGGGATCTGGGACCTGGGAACCTTTTGCTGGGGACCCCAAATGGGCTTGAGTCTCTGGGTATTTCTCCTGGGTGACAAAAATGCATGTGATTTTGTGCTTTGTTTAGTTTTTCTGTGTTGTGATTTCCCTATTCGGGCTCTGTCTTGAGTCTGCCACTCCCATAACAAAAACAAAATGGGGAAGGTGCCAGAGTATAAACTGTACATACATATTGCTTATATTTTTTTTTTTTTTTCCCAGACTCCGAATTTCCTGAGAAGAATGGCCTTGAACATTAGGTGTTTGTCACCAATCGCCAGGTCAAGTTGCCCGTGCTTCACATCTACCAATAACATTTTGACAGTGCGGGCTCAATCCACCAACCCATTGATCAGCAGTCGACGCTCTACTGAATATGCTACGGCTCGCTACCAAAATATTTTACTGTACCCACAGGCTTGGGCTAGTTGTGTTTTTGTCACTCGTGCAGTTCCTTACATCTAGTCCCAACAATATTTCTGAATTTTGCTCATTTGTAGTTGGTGTTTATCCCATCTAATGAACAGAGGGATTGCCGGAATTGATGAGACCGTGTATTACACACCAGACCACCGTGCACTAAACGGAAACCACAGATTTGCCCAACTTTGGTCACACTACTGTCCTTAACCCGGCGAGACCCAGCGTCGCACGTGTTGCGTCGGCAGTGTTTGATCACCAACTCCCAGCGACGCATCACGTGCGTCAGACATATAAAAAACACTTACGTGGCTCGTAAGGTAGGAAATGGCGGGAGAATAGGAGGGGGAGGTACCGTAGTGTGTGTGTGTGTGTGGGAGCCGGGCCAGTAGGTGTGAGCGGGCCGAGACAGCCGCGCGGCTGGTGGTGGTGGGCTTAGTGGGGATAGTTTACACCCTTAGTTCACCGCCACTTTGAACCTTCATTACTCCAGTCGTATGGGAGCTAGAGGCTTGAGATTTATGTGAGACACTCCTTAGGATGTATGCCGTACAATGCCATACTCAGTTTTTACCCTAGTGCTCCCGAGCGGGTGGTCATGCGGGGGAGACGAACTATTGAAACCCCCCCCCCCCAAATGACCGAAATTATTATTTTTTTATTTTTGTCTTCATTTCTCACCATTCTCTTCCATTTTGGCTCAACACATTTTTTTGAGGCCCTCCTCAGCTCCCCGCCATGGAGTGGCTTCGGTCACCCAGGCTTTATTGTGCTCGGCAGGGAGGGTTCTGTGGGGCGCTCGGTTATGGCCTTTGCCTTGCTCGGGGCCTTGGGGCTGTTCGGCCAGGCAGCTTGGGGAACGACAATAACAACGAAAAAACAGACAAAACACAAAATTCACACGCATCTAGGTCACCCAGGAGAATACCCAGAGACCAGGGTCACCAAGGTCGCTCCAGCACTCCCCCGGCCCCCGACCACCCGGAGAGGCTCCGATCTCGGCAGGCAGACACGCAGCGGAGCCAAAGCCACAAGCCCGCCAACCACACTTCCAGGTGCACCCTTCATATTAATCGTCCCCCCGGGCCAGGCGCCTGATGTACTATTATCTAGTCCAACTTGCGCCCGACCCCTTCCCCCAAATGACCACGTGTTCACTCAACTATTCACAAGCATTCTCCATTCATTCCTGTTCATTACCACTTCCTTTGCCTGATCTATAGTCATTCCTCTATCATTCAAAGCTTGTCTTACAGTCTCTCCATCTCAATGGGAGTCTTCCTGCCCTTCTATATCCCCTTGTATCTGACTCGCATATTCTCTTTGTAAGCCTTTCATCTCCCATTCATTCAACATGACCATACCAGCTCAGCACCCTTCTGTCCACTCTGGCTGACAAATGTTCCTGCTGCCCCACTCTCCTACGTATCTCTTCATTCCTCAATCCGTCTCTACTCCACACAATACTCCTCAAGCAGCTTATCTCCATCACATCCAGCTTTCTTCTCTCCTTTTTCTTCAGAGCCCATGTCTCAGCCCCATACATCACTGTTGGCACAATTCCTTGATACATTTCCCTTTTTACTTTCATTACGAGATTTCTCGTCTTCCACATACTTCCCATTGCTCCGAAAACTAATCCTTAATGTAATGACAGTTTACCTACCTCCTCATGATGTGCAGTTTCCTGTGCGAGTGCTGCAGTGACCGAGACCTCTTCCTCCGGCACATAGGGAGGGAAGGTGCGCACACAGGAACCACCACAGGCATAAGGCACCACACTAAGGGCACTACTCAGGCTGAATAAGGTCCCTGTCACTGACTGTACTGCATGATCAACATCACCAATAGCAATCAGGTACCGTTTCTGCCAGGAGAGGGATTTATAGAGTAAAAGCAGTGTCACACGAGTGTTTTTTCAGTCAATTTTTTTGGGGCGATTTTAGTAAGGTATATTAGAACTTATTACCTAACATTATATACACTAGATCTAGTTTCCAATTCCAATGTGACAATCTCAAAATAGTGCAAGAAAAAACTTTATCATCGAAAATAGTTGGAAAAAGCGCTCGTGTGCCTCCCCTAGAGTTGAATGAGTGACAGGGCCAAAATCAAGGGACGTTCAAGCCAAAATGCCTGGACACACTGAGTTTGAAGCCATTCAAGTCATAAGAGGGAAAGACTGAATTTGGAAGAGTTCCAGAGCTCAGCTGTTGAATTATAATGTAAAACTTGCAAAATAAACAATAACTTTTCACTCTTGGGTTGGAGAGTTGCACCATGTGCACTTTTATGCAGGTCTGTCACCCCAAACCCACTTGATTCATCTTTAAGTTAAAAAAAAAAAAGCATCCCCCAGATCCTCTTCAAACTTATTATATAAATTTTTCAGTAGAAAAAATTCTTAGCCGAAGGCCGAATCCTCCTTAATTGCAGGCTGGCTATTGTTCGCCATTAAAATAATTGCACCTAAATGGGGTGAAATGTCCTGTAATTACCAAACTAATTAGGTGAAAGTTCTAAATTATTCAAACTAATAAGAGTGAAACAGGGAACAAAGACTGAACTGGTACCTGCCACTTGGTGTGTGCGGGGACATACTTTGAGTAGTGGACCTCCTTGTCCTTCATTCTCACTTCTCTCTCTCCCTTCACCACACCACTCTGCCTGATCTTCTCCAGGTGGCTCTGTGACAAGCAAACAAGGTACAGTATTAGTCTTTATTAATATAAACACCATTCGAGGAAGAGGAGCACTTTATAACCGTTGTTGTTGTTGTTGTTGTTCCCCAAGCTGCCTGGCCGAACAGCCGCAAGGCCAAGACCCCAACAGAACCCTCCCTGCCGACCACAATAAAGCCTGGGTGACCGAAGCCACTCCATGGCGGGGAGCTGAGGAGGGTGCGGAAACGCCCGGGAAACCAAAGACCCACCCAGGGCCCTGTGCCCCTCAGCAATTATGAAGAGAAAGTTGAGGGGCAAAGGAAAAATGTGACGCTTTGGCTTCCAATCTTGGTAGATTGGGAGGTCAATCCACGGAAGAGACGCAGTCACTGGAGATCTAGAAAATATATAAGTAAAAGGAACAGTCAGAGTAAGCTATGGGTATGGCAGATATTGCTCAGTTCTCACACTGATAGACCAGTCCATCACCACATGACTAGAACCCAATCCTCTCAGCATCAGCTAGGAAAGGCCCTAGAAAGCCGCCTTTGGCGGGGGGATAGCTCCCCTATTTCAACCCCTTTCGGTGTTGGGCACCCGCCATAACCGTTTCACATACCGGTAGCTTCTTCAAGAAACATTACCAATAAAGTGCTCATCATCAAGTGGCATTTCTAATCATTCGGTCAACTTTTCAAACATAATTTAATATTGGTGTTTATTTTTAGCTGATATGTTCCGACAGTACTTCTCCATTACCAAGGTTTTGAAGCAAACTAAGCAGTAAACTATTGATACCTGGAGCACGTTCAGTCTACCCTATCAGGCAATAATGTTTCTGTTGGAGCAATCCTGTTTATGATCGCAGAGGGTGAACGACATTGATAGCCAAACATTGATTCTTGTCGATGATTGGTCAGTGGCTGTGAGCGCGAAATTCAATTTTTGTTGGCGATAACTGCGAAGGTTTTAGGCCCTGTAACATGTGTTTTTTCGGTCTATTAATTTCAATCAATACATTTTAAAATTAAAATGTAAAACTTGCAAACTAAACAAACCAAAATTTCTCTTCATAATTGCTGAGGGGCACAGGGCCCTGGGTGGGGCTTTGGTTTCCCGGGCGTTTCCGCACCCTCCTCCGCTCCCCGCCATGGAGTGGCTTCGGTCACCCAGGCTTTATTGTGGTAGGCAGGGAGGGTTCTGTGGGGGCGCTCGGTTATGGCCTTGCTCGGGGCCTTGGAGCTGTTCGGCCAGGCAGCTTGGGGAACAACAACAACAACAACCAAAATTGGGACAAGGACAATATAAAGTCAAATTAAATTATCAAAATCGCTATGTGGAAACAACGCTTACTAAAATGAAAATTATTAAATAAAAGAACACAATCCACCACATAGGGTGTACATTAATTACTACATGAGCAAGTTAATCTGTTTCCCAAGCAAACTAATCGCACATATAACAACGCACTATCGTCACGTTAAAGGAAGTAGTCAAGTTTGGGAAGTCCGGGACGTTCTGGCAAATTTTACTAAACTCTGCATGAATAAAGAAACTACATGTTAAATGTCAAAATATTATTTAAAATCAAATTTTCAACATGACAAGACATTAACAATAGTACAAAATACATATATTGAGAAGATATCTATACTATTACAAAATAATATATAAAATACAGTACAGCACTCGCTAACGATAGTGCTATCGGGTAGGTACCTGTAAGCATAGCATGCCTCAAGTGACCCCTATCAATAACTACCCTACAAATAACCTACATTTATAGCACAAATAAACTAAGGAAATCGCAAAAGTAAGCAATTGATACTATCGACAATGAATACATATAATATAAAGACAAATAATTGCAAAATATGAAGTAACAACAGATTTAACCCATAACTAGCGGCGCGCAACATAAGTCGAGTATAATAAATCTGGACTATCTGGCGGCGCTCGACATAGGTCGTGTGGCAATTTCAGCACGTAATGTTGCTGAGAGAGAGACAAGTGGTGGCAGGAGAGTAGCGAGCGTATGACTGCTCCAGACCACAGCGGCGAACCTACTGACACGAATCCCACCTCCTCCCTCCCTCTCTCACTCGCTATATACAGAATTGTATGGGGAAAGTGCCGAATTACATGCTTTTTGCACTCGCGTTGCGCGGTTGTTGCAAGAAAACTAGCCATCATAAAAGGATCGTTATGGTGTCATTGGAAAGCTCTGTTTATGCCCTTTCAGGGATAGATACTTGTTTTACGCTCTGGGTCTTATTTAGGCATGAAAATGATCACGTAAACAGCCCTATTTTGGCTAAAAACACCCCGCTGGGCGGTACATATAAATAAACCGCTAGCCCGCTAATCTAGTGTTAAACAAAGTGTACTCTTTAACAAGAACAATCAATTTAAAAAATAATCAATATTAATATTAATAATAGAAAAAGAAAAAGAAAAAGATAAACAATAAATACAGACAAAAAGTAAGCAGAGGTTATACAAGAAACTTCAAGTTAAAAATTCTTGATTAAAATTATTGATGTCAAATTTTAGAATACAGTCACAATAATTGACCGTAAAAAGATTAAATTTATGGAACAATTTACTTGCCTCAAAACCTCTGTCTACTAAGAATCTGTATAGTAACCTAGCTCTAGCCCAAAAGTCATCTACTTTAGTGCAGATTTTACAAAATCTTATTAACTGGGAATAAAAACAATTAGAAGTTATTTTACTATCGATATTACTACTAGGGAAAGGAAAGTTTATTACGTTAAAATTAAAATCATCAACTTTGTGATATACTTTAAGTATGCACTGTTCATTAACAATCTCTATATTTATATCAAGAAAATTTTCAACTTTATAATTTACGTTACATTGTGTGAGGGGAATAGAATTAGGGTAAATAAGTTTAGCAACTTGATTAAAATTTAACAAATTGCAAACGAGAATATCATCAATATATCTACTATTATTACTTAACAATTTAGCAAGTGCTAATTTTTCTGGAATTTTATTTTTCTTGCTACTGTCAACTAAGTCTTTTATATATTTAAATTCTAAAGCAAGCAAGAATAAGTCTGCAATTAAAGGGCTAGCATTTCGCTAGCATTTAAATAAATACAATCCATCAATATAGGCTATTGGCTAAGGTAGTCACACTGTCAGCTAGAGCATCCTTGTTCAAGCTCAAGACAGGCTACCATTAGGCTATTATATCTAATAATCTTATCAGGAAATGTTGACAAAGTTATTACGGTCCTTATCTGGCAAAGGTAGCTCTTTATTAGCCGTGTAATTTTCAAACAATTTTCAGTTAGTCTATTGGGGAATTAAAAAGTATATATTCTTTTCCTGGCGATGTATGAATAGGCTGAATTAAATAGTTTATATATATTCTAAAAGCAGTAACAAGAAATAGGGTGGTCAGTATGGAAGTGAAGAAGTCCTTGCATGACAGTGTGGTTATCCCGACACGGACTCACGGAAGCGAAAGCATGGACGTTGGTTGAGACTCGGACCAAGAGTGAGAGCAGTGGAAATGAATTACTTAAGGAGTGCATGCGGAGTTACATGGAGGGATAGACAGACTAATGAGGAAGTAAGAAGGTGTGGTGTGGAGGTAGATGTGCTGGAAAGTGTGAAAAGGAACAACTTGAGATGGTTCGGCCATATGGAACGTATGGAAAGCGAGAGAATGACTAAGAGGGTGTACGAGAGCGAGGTGGAGGGACAGAGAGGGAGAGGTAGACCGAATGAGAGTGGAAGGATGGAGTGAGGAAGTACATGAACGAAGGCGGTGCTGGTTGGGGGGAGGGGCGTCGACTGACTGGGGACAGAGGTGCATGGGGGCGGTTCGTTCGTGGCCACCCCTTTGGGGATCACGGCGTCAGGCAATAGATAGATATATATTGTTCTTTCCCTGACGATGTAGCCTATGTGGAAGCTGAATTAAATAGTACCGTAGCCTATATATATTATCTCTTCCAGGCGATATATGCATAGGTATATTTTCTTTTCCTGACGATCTATGTGTAGGCCATAGGATATGTGTAAGCCTATATTAATGGAAGGTTAATTAATATTATATATAACCATTAGATTACCTTTGAAAATTTAACTACAGCGTGGGTAGGCTACCTTACTAAACATAGCTTAACTGACCTATCATACTTCAATGCAATTATGCCTCAGAAATTGTTTTTAAGAAATGTAAATAGAGTAATAGATCAATAATATAGACAAGCGCCTAAAAATCTGTACAGCAAGTTAGGCTATAACCCGTTAAAATATAGGCTATTATTGGCATAGTAACAACTGTAACATTACCAATATATAACTATAAAAATGAAATACAAACCGCATAAAAAACATCAATCAATCAATAATATAGACAAATGCTCAAAAACCTGTACAGCAAGTTAGAACCCATTACAGTATACCATTGGCATAGTAACATTACCAATATATAACGATACAAATTAAATAAAAACGGGGGGGGAAAAAAAAAAAAAAAAAAAAAAAAAAAAAATCAACTCATCGAGCCTCGAACCCTTGCG
Source organism: Paralithodes platypus (assembly GCA_032716605.1). Classification (NCBI taxonomy): domain Eukaryota; kingdom Metazoa; phylum Arthropoda; class Malacostraca; order Decapoda; family Lithodidae; genus Paralithodes; species Paralithodes platypus. The sequence continues at coordinate 12,335,512 of CM064570.1, read as the reverse complement.
AGTAGGCTAACGGATTTAAAAGCGAAGTCGTTACCAACTAGGCTACGCTTACCGCACTGAAAGCCTGACGAAGTAGCTCTAAGACTTGCACTCCAAGTTGCTTGTTTTATGTTATATATAGCAAAATTGTCATGATAACTATGATTTTTATAGGTGTGCCACCTTTTAATTGAGATTGCGACACATAAATAACATGGAGGGAGGCTAATTAAGCTTAATTAAGAAAATATGTCGAAGTGAGATTTAGTCCTAATGTTATGATAGCTTCGCTAGTCACCTCCAGGGAGTGTTAGCGTGATCGCCGTCTGATTGCAAACAATCACAAACGTGATTAGTCGAATCAGAGGCGATCACGTTCAGTAGAGCTATCCCGTTTGCGTGTTTGGGTAGACTGAACGCGCTCCTGGCCTTAACACTATCTGATCCAACTCTTGCGGGCTATGATATTTTGTTATATTATTGGAGATTTGGGAAGATGAAAGACTTTCAAAGAGAATATGTGAGTCAGATACAAGGGGAGGTAGAGGGGTAGGAAGACCTCCATTGAGATGGAGAGATTGTGTAGTACAAGCGTTGGAAGATAGAGGAATTACTAAAGATCAGGAAAGAGAAGCGGTAATAAACAGGAATGAATGGAGAATGCTAGTGAATGGATGAGTGAAAACGCGGTCGTTTGGGAGAGGGTGTCTGGCGCCAGTTAGACTAGATAATAGTCATGCGCTTGGCCCGGGGAGCCGGTATATATGAAGGGTACGCCTGGATGCGTCGTGGGCAGGCACTGTGATGTGCTCCGCTGCATGTCTGCCTGCTGAGACCGGAACTTCTCCGGAAGGTCGGGGGCAGTGCTGGAGTGACCTTGGTAACCCTGGTCTCTGGGTCTTCTCTCGTGTGTGTGTGTGTGTGTGCGTGCGTGTGCGTGTGCGCGCACGTGTGTGTGTGTGTGTGTTTTTTTTTTTTTTTTTTGCCCCTGTTCGGGCTGTCTTGAGTCACCCACCCCCAGCTTAAATAAAGAAAAGAAAAGGGGCATGTGCCTGAGAATAACTTACCTTCAATACAGCTTTCTTCTCCTGGAAGTTTATAGCTTTAATATCACACCAAAACTCCTTGGCTGCCATAATACATTCCTGAGCAAAAACAAAAAAAAAGTAAATAATAGAAGACTTCCAATCCGTTTTGGGAAGCCATACAGAAGCTATAATACAGTAGTAATTCATAGCATTGCCAATTATTAGATATTTAGCCAGTGTCACAAGTAGATGTATCTGATATGAATTAGAGTCCTATTTTTTTAGGTTTTTGGAAATTTAGTTGTGTTTCAAGGCTGTTTTGTTCATGATCTTAAGGTAAAAACTTTAAAATGGAAGGGGATATTGGTAGAATATTATAAATCTGAAATAATATGGAAAATTGCAAAATAAACAAAAACTGGGACGAGACCATATAAAGACAGAAGAAATAATAAAAAACGCTATGTGGATATAACGCTTTCTGGTAAATAGATACAGCCTAGCATGGTATAAAGACTAGTAAGGTAGAGGCACAGAATTCTTGAAATCATACACACAAAGACTTCTAATTGACCGTAAACAGACCGCGGCCACTTTTTTCTTTTTCTTCTTTCTGATCTGATAAGGTCCTTGTCAACTTTAGGCTACCTATTTCAACTCAAAGTAGAGACGTTATTGAATTTGTTTTTGTTCACGGATATACACTGCTATGTTCAGTGCATATAAATCTCACACCGGCATATGGGTTATTGCAGAGATAAATATAATGTCAAGGCTAGAAAGTACAGTAACTAAGTTTACAGGACTTTAAAGTTGTGTATCAAACTAAGAATATACCATGGGCGGTAATTCCTCTAATTTTCACTCTATCGAACACCGGTGAAATCGTTAAAATGGCCAAAAACCGCCCTAAATCGACATTTTTCACCAAAAGTACCCATCTCTCCTCCTCCAAACCTGATCTTCTTTTTCTCACCGAAACTCAGGTGTCTGAAGCAACTGCCAGCAGCCCCTTCTCTGTATCCTCCTACTTTCTCTATCCTAGTTTCAAAGCCAGAGGCGGATGTTGTGCATACGTGCACAACAAACTCACTTGCTCTCGTGTTCCCGATTTAGACTCTTCTGAATTCTCAACTTTTTGGCTCAAACTATCCTGTCATTCTCATACTAAATATTTCTGTGCTGTCTATCTTTCCCCTAACTCTACCGACTTTCCCAAATTCTTCGACCATCTAAACTCTAAAGTGGAACACATTCTATCTATCTCTCCCTTCTCTGAAATCTCCATCTTAGATTTCAACGTTCACCACCGCCAATGGCTCTCCTCTCACTCTACTGACAAACCTGGTGAACAAGCCTACGTCTTTTCTATCATAAATGACCTAGAGTAGCTGTCCAGCAACCCACCCGTATCCCAGATCGCTTCGGAGATCGGCCCAATATTCTTGACTTATTTCGGACTTCTAACCCTTCTTCTTATACTGTCAATCTTATCTCTCCTTTGGGCTCCTCCGACCATAAACTTATCTCGGTCACCTGTCCTATCTCTTCAGTACGGCCATCCGATCCTCCCAGTCGGCGACGCTTGTGGCACTTTGGCGCTGCCGACTGGGAGGCTCTCCGGCAGTACTTCTTTGATTTCCCATGGAATGACTTCTGCTCCCGTGGCCGAGGACCCTCGGAGAATGCTGAACGCATTACCGAGGTAATCCTCTCGGGTATGGAAGCGTACACTTCATTTTCTTTCTCTCAGTCTAATGCAAAAAAATCTTGGGTTACTTACGCTTGTTCTACTGCTGTCCACACCAAGGAGGAAGCATTCAAACGGTACCGACGCCTTAAAACTCAAGAATCTCATTCTTCCTATGTTTCTGCCCGGAATCAAGCCAAATCTGTTCTTAGACTTGCCAAGCACTCTTTCATCAATAATAAATGCACTGAACTATCCAACTCTAGCTCTTCCCAAGCTTTCTGGCATCTAGCCAAAAACCTCTCCAACAACTTTTCTTCCTTGCCTTTCCCTCCCCTTTTCCACTCTGATGGCACAACCATCACTTCTTCCTCTGACAAAGCTGAACTCTTTGCTCAAACTTTTGCCAGAAACTTTTACCTTGGATGATTCCGGTGCCATTCCTCCCTCTCCACCCCCCTCTCTCCTACTTATGCCTAATATCCTAATCTCTTCTAAAGATGTACTTTCTACCCTCTCTGGACTTAATACTAAGAAGGCGTACGGTCCGGACGGTGTTCCTCCTGTTGTACTTAAAAACTGTGCTTCCGTGCGGACCCCCTGCCTAGGCAAACTCTTTCGTCTGTCTCTCCTCCAACGTCTTGGTGTAGTGACTAGCGTCTCTGACTTCCACCCAGAAGGCCCGGGATCGCGCCCACGCTCGGCGCATTAAAGATTTTTCACAAGCACCGAGTCGTTACCATCCCTCATGAGCAAGGGGATGGGGTAGTAGTACAGGACCCCAATGGAAATACGCCTAATCGGCCTTATTGGGCTATCCTTAGCTGGCTTAGCATGCGCTAGTTTTAAGAACTATTATTATTTTTTTATTTTTTTTCCTTCTTGCTGGAAGTTTGCTCTCATTCAACCTGTCCCAGAGAAGGGTGACCGCTCTCAACCCTCCAACTATCGTCCAATTGCTCTCATCTCTTGTATCTCTAGTTTTTGAAACTATTCTTACTTCCAAATTTCTTAAGCATTTCTCTTCTCATAATCTGCTCTCAGATTGCCAGTATGGCTTCCTTAAGGGTCGCTCTACTGGTGATCTTCTTTCATATCTTACTAACTCTTGGTCATCCAACTTTCGGGACTTCAGCGCGACTTTTTCTGTTGCACTAGACATATCGAAGGCCTTCGATAGAGTCTGGCACAAATCTTTAATTTCCAAACTGCCCTCCTTCGGTTTCTGTCCCTTAGTCTCTAATTTCCTTTCCAGCCGTTCCATAGCTGCGGTTGTGGACGACCATCGCTCAATTCCTCATCCTATCAACTCTGGTGTTCCTCAGGGTTCTGTCCTATCTCCTATTCTCTTTCTAATTTTCATAAATGATCTTCTCAACTCTACATCTAGTCCCATCCATTCATATGCAGACGACTCTACTTTACACCACTCAATTAGTTTTCCAGAACGCCCCAGCCAGCAGTCCCTCAAAAGTAAACTTAATCAAGCCATAAAATGCTTATCTTCTGATCTAGCTACTATTTCCAATTGGGGTAGAGAAAACCTAGTTACATTTAATGCTTCCAAAACTCAATTTATCCATTTTACTACCCGTCAGGAAGCTCCAGAGGACTATCCCTTATTCTTCAACAATACAAAAATCAACCCTTCATCTTCCCTCAATGTTCTCGGTGTCTCTTTTTCTTCTGCTCTCACTTGGAAAGACCATATTACCAGTCTCGCTAAGGCAGCCTCCCAGAAGCTGGGTGTGCTCAACCGCCTCAAGGGGTCCTTTATCCCTGCACAGGTACTTGCTCTGTACAGGGGCACAGTGCATCCTTGTATTGAGTATTGTTCACGTGTTGGGAAGATACTCTCACACTGCACTCCTAGATAAAGTAGAAAGGAAAGCCTTTCGTATCATTAACTCCCGTCCACTCACCAACTCTCTGCAATCTCTCTCTCTTCGCCGCAATGTTGCATCTCTCTCACTATTCTATCGCTACTACAATAATCAGGGTTCCTCGGAGCTTTCCCAGTGTATACCACCTCTACGTAGGGTACGTAGTACCCGCCTTGCAACACAATCCCACCTCTACTCTGTGCAACTCTCTAACCCAAGAGTGAAACACTATTCTCAGACTTTCTTCTATTCAACTGCTGAGCTCTGGAACTCTCTCCCAGAATCAGGCTTTCCCTCTTCCTATGACTTAAATTGCTTCAAACTCCGTGTGTCCAGGTATTTTAGCTCGAACGTCCCTTGATTTCGGCCCGGTCACTCTTTGAAATTTGGGGGAGGCACTAGCTGCAGGCAGTTATGCCTTTTGTCTCCCTCATTCACATAGGGGAAAAAAAAAAGCCCCGCTAGTCTTCTCTCTGGCCGCTAGAAGGCAGCACCGTCTATTCTGCTCTTATAGTCGCCCACCATTTCGCTTCGTCGAAATCTGATTCACTCTTAGATTCTTAGCTGGCCATATACTTATACATATCTCTTCACATCTCCTGGGCCTTCATACACCCTCACACGCCATCCCTGGGCGAAAGTCTACTAGTGTCGGCAGCAAACTACGTAAATTGAAAGGAAGTTGGACGAACAAGGATCCGTAGACTTCCATCTTACCTCCCGACCTACGAAGTGAAAATCACCAACACCTTCGAAATATCTCCTCATATAAGGTACAATTATATCGAATAACATGGCTAACATGTAGGTTGAGTCCTACTGCAATAAAATGGTCGATATCAATCGACGTTACTCTATATATTAGATGAACAAAAACACCATATCGATCGTAAAATTTGAAACTACTTCAGCTGTAAACTACCTCATAGCGGTATATATAATCTTCAAATGAAAAAAATAACTCTAGCAAATAGACTAGGGTCCTGTCACACTATATATGTCTATGTTTATCCAGGTCACTTCACATTTTCGGTGGAAAACATCAGTATCCTATGTACAGCCAACACATGTTTGAACTCTGAAGACCTCTGCTGCCGTGACACCCTAGCGGCGAGAGAAGTGTCTGACGTCATCAAATTCCCAAGTTCCAATTATCTCTACCATCGGTTTAACTTATTAAGTCTCTTTACCATGCAGCCTAGTATCTGATACCTGCCCTCGTGCTTTGGTGGGCATGTTACTCAAGGTTCCTCATAGCTACATGGGCCACAGTATATAAACATACATAACTAAAGAAACTGTTCAACTTTAAATCTACACAGTAGTGATTTACACAACAGCTTTGAATAACTAATAGCAAACAATTTAGAATAGTTTGAGGACAAGAGTAAATAGAAGATGTAAAAATATTACAAGAGAATTAAATTATATACATATATATATATATATATATACCGGTATATATCACTTCTCACTACATGCATACAATGGTTTATGATGCTTTTCAATTACTTAGCAAGCCGGCTGGTCGAGTATATAGCGTTGGGCATTCGCACCGCGCTCGAGTGTGAAGGGTTTTCTCCCACTAATCCTGGTTGGTTGCCATTTCCCTTGAGCAAGGGGATGGAATAATAGTGTCTGATGGATAAAGCACTATTGAATCTCGAGAGACATTGCACTTAGATCGGACTTAAAATTATTGTTAAGGTACTGTAATGGCTCAGATAGGGTTGTCTTTCAGTAAATTGAGTAAAGTACAATAAAGTCCTGCCATAACACTGCCCGATCATGTCATCACTGTGGCTGATGTTGGCATAGTACCATACTAACTGTGCTTCATCAAGACGACAAAGTCCCCCAGTAGCAACTGCACCATCCTCAACAGTGCTACAGCAAGACAGTTCCACATCAAGAATTGAATGTGTAGGGTGACTGTTGGTCCATACTTGCGCCACCCCCCTCTTTGAGTCATCTTGTACAACATGCAGTAGGATACATGGGACTTTTTTTTTTTTTTTCCTCTTCTAAATGTGAAGGCCCCTTACCCCCAGGGGGGTACAATAAGGTACAGAAATTACTCCTGCAGATCGAGGCAATAATTTAAACCTGACAAAAATAACTACTCACAGTAGAGTCCCGCGGGCACATGAGGGCTACCTCCCAGTTGTGGCACAGGCGTGTGAAGGTGTTGTTAAAGAGAAGTTCCTGCTGTAGTATGGCCAGGGCATTACACACTGCAGAGTTAGGTCTGGCCAATGATGACAGCTCTTGGCGTACCTTCACCACCTCACTTACCTCGCCCATCATCTTGCTCACCTGGGGGGCATCGGGATGATTGGAGAAAATTTTACATATAATTGTGGTTACATATTCAGATACAATTTGAGCCCTCGAGCTCATTAATCGAACTAAAATAGAAATATCAGGTAAGAAATAAGATTCAATTCAGCCTGAGACTAATTTGAAAGTCAACAGTAGAGCAGGCCGAGATGTGGGCACCATCCAGCTCTTCTGAGCTATCGGAAGAGACTGGATAACTGTCGTCGACACCTGCCCAGGATGAAACTCAGCACTCCTACCATCAAACACACCATAGGAGACTGCATTCCACACAATCACTTACGCCAACAACATAATCTACACTCCTTGAGAGCCCTGTGGGAAAGCCCGATTGTGGCCATGACCTTCCTCAGGGACTTGGGGCTGTTCGGCCAGGCAGCCTAGGGAACGACAACAGGACACATGCCCTTGCTGACCCCGACCCCAACCCCAGTTATTGGCGGTAAGCCTAGCGTTTGCTTAAGTCTATTTTAAGTCTACAACTATTCATTCCTGATTTGTAGAGCTCAGTGGTCTGGTTAAACTAATATTAATATTAATTAATTGATTGCACGACTGCTAGTTTGTACCCCACACAGTTCTCCAAGAGACAAAAAAATGCTCTGAAGGACATAGTCATTGCGTGGCGAGCCTGTAGTTTCCTTCAGGCAGGTATTACTCTTAGCAATCATTGACAATGGAAGAAATAAGACTGACAAGGTCCACAATTAGTCTTTCCTGTAGGTACTTTGTGCAAATCACATGTAGATAGAATATGGCCATCTGAAGTGAACCTTCCATGTCTTACTTTAATCTCAGCCTTCAGTTCTTCCCCATCAATTCTTTTATTCTTGCATTCCTTCACTATATCTCAAGTTTCTCATTATCTCCTGTGTTGAGCTAGGGAAAAACAAAATAAAATGTAATAAACTTAATTATGTTTTTGCTAAATCTACAGCTTACCTCACCAGTGATGGTAGACAAGCAGAGGGTATCCTTGGGGATGCCATTCATGGTTGCCGCTATCTTCATAACCTGTACAACAATAGGCTAATTATTTACATTTAGAGAAGAGCACTACAAACATTAACATTTCTTTAGCCACACATCCAACCTGGCCTACTGTAATTCATGGCTTACGGTAACTACTTCACAACAAGTTCTCTAGTGTTACTTTCCATCAGTGTCAACTGTCAAACCCAAGACAATTTGGTTATAAAACTGTAATAAAAGCAAAACTGAAGAGCTCCTCAGATACTCTAGAAGCAATTCTAGCTTGCTCTTTGTATATAGTTTATTACATAAAACTACATATGCTACATGAAAATCTAATTTTTCTACTCTTTAGTCTGGGATTCTGCTTCCAGTAGATATTTTCCATGTACAGTATAAACAAAGGAACTCCTTGGAGCCTTTGTGGAGCAAAGATGGCCCAGAATCAAGCCCTCACTAAAAGAGTGCTTATTTGTCACTCCTCATAACCTCTAAACCAGGGGTGTCAAAACTCATTTGCTCTGGCAGGCCAAATGTGACGCGGTACAATATTGTAGGGCCGCATTAACCCCTTCTGTACCGGCGACGTCTCTTATAGCTATGTTTAGAGGATTTTGTGCAGTTTAAGAAGGATCTGTGGTAGTAAAAATAAATAAGGGAGATAGCTCGAAGCCTATCAATTATTATGTTCTATCCAACAACCAACTCTACTCCTAAAATCGATTAATGAAATATTACAAACACATGTGGCAGTCCGTGGATTCGAACCCAGGACGCTCACACCGAATATCAACACCTTATGCATTGCACCACGAAGGCAGTTAAAGAATGGTGGACACTGCCTACGATTTATTATGCAACTTCGAATCCTGCATATCAATCTAAGCATGTACACACATCCCAACTGCAACTCACGTAGGATATGCATATGTGAATGGAAAGAGCAATTAATGGGGCCTTAACCACTAGGGAAGGCCTCTCGATAAATTACTCCTGAACCAATATCAATTATTATGTTCTATCCAACAACCAACTCTACTCCTAAAATCGATTAATGAAATATTACAAACACATGTGGCAGTCCGTGGATTCGAACCCAGGACGCTCACACCGAATATCAACACCTTATGCATTGCACCACGAAGGCAGTTAAAGAATGGTGGACACTGCCTACGATTTATTATGCAACTTCGAATCCTGCATATCAATCTAAGCATGTACACACATCCCAATTGCTGGAGGCCCTTTTCAAACTGATGAAAATAGTCAAATTAAAATGTAAAACTTGCAAACCAAACCAACCAAAACTGGGACAAGGACAATATAAAGTCAAATTATTAAAATTATTAAATAAAAATTTAAAACTTGCAAACCAAACAAACCAAAATTGGGACAAGGACAATATAAAGTCAAATTAAATTATCAAAATCGCTATGTGGAAACAACGCTTACTAAAATTAAAATTAAAATTATTAAATTAAAATGTAAAACTTGCAAACTAAACAAACCAAAATTGGGACAAGGACAATATAAAGTCAAATTAAATTATCAAAATCGCTATGTGGAAACAACGCTTACTAAAATGAAAATTATTAAATTAAAATGTAAAACTTGCAAACTAAACAAACCAAAATTGGGACATAAAAGAACACAATCCACCACATACTGTGTACATTAATACATGAGCAAGTTAATCTGTTTCCCAAGCAAACTAATCGCACATATAACAACGCACTATCGTCACGTTAAAGGAATTAGTCAAGTTTGGGAAGTCCGGGACGTTCTGGTAATTTTTTTACTAAACACTGCATGAATAAAGAAACTACATGTTAAATGTCAAAATATTATTTAAAATCAAATTTGCAACATGACAAGACATTAACAATAGTACAAAATACAAATATTGATAAGATATCTATACTATTACAAAATAATATACAAAATACAGTACAGCACTCACTAACGATAGTGCTATCGGGTAGGTACCTGTAAGCATAGCATGCCTCAAGTGACCCCTATCAATAACTACCCTACAAATAACCTACATTTATCGCACAAATAAATTAAAATGTAAAACTTGCAAACTAAGGAAATCGCAAAAGCAAGCAATTGATACTATCGACAATGAATACATATAATATAAAGACAAATAATTGCAAAATATGAAGTAACAACAGATTCAAACAAAGAGTAATCTTTTAACAAGAACAATCAATTTAAAAAATCATCAATATTAATATTAATAATAGAAAAAAGAAAAAGATAAACAATAAATGCAGCCAAAAAATAATAAATACAGACAAAAAGTGAGCAGAGGTTATACAAGAAACTTCAAGTTAAAAAGGCTTGATTAAAATTATTGATGTAAAATTTTAGAATACAGTCACAATAATTGACCCTAAAAAGATTAAATTTATGGAACAATTTACTTGCCTCAAAACCTGTCTACTAAGTCTGTATAGTAACCTAGCTCTAGCCCAAAAGTCATCTACTTTAGTGCAAATTTTACAAAATCTTATTAACTGGGAATAAAAACAATTATAAGTTATTTTACTATCGATATTACTACTAGGGAAAGGAAAGTTTATTACGTTAAAATTAAAATCATAAACTTTGTGATATACTTTAAGTATGCACTGTTCATGAACAATCTCTATATTTATATCAAGAAAATTTTCAACTTTATAATTTACGTTACATTGTGTGAGGGGAATAGAATTAGGGTAAATAAGTTTAGCAACTTGATTAAAATTTAACAAATTGCAAATGAGAATATCATCAATATATGAAGCCCTCCGAATCATAAGGGGACCAACCACCATTTCTTACTTCTGAGAAAATCAAGGTCAAAGTTTGGCAGTTCAAAATATGTGTAACTCTTTAACCCGGGAAGGTACCCTCTTCATATTTTTACTGAAGGTAGCTGAAACACTATTCTTTCATCCCAGCATGTAAAAATAGGGGGTTCCACATCTATATTTTTAGTTAAAACACCCAAACCAAAATTATCCCCTTTTTTGAAAGGCCAAAATGGCCAAAATCTAACATTACCAGCACTTTGACCACAAGTTTTTTCTTTTAAAGATAATAATGCACTGATATTGGGTAGTGTACGTAATTGTCCATCATTCCCACCCACAAGCCTCCAATTTCCATACTCCAGGTAAGGCAGGTAAGTAGTTAATAATTAACAAGGGTATGGGTAAGTGAACGTATTTTTACGTATGGGAGAGTGAGAGTATGGAGGAATTAACGGAGTGTCGCTTGGACCCCTTGTGTCATGTTATATTTTTCCCAGGATATTGGTGAGTGTTCCCGAAAGGCGAAAAAGTTACCTTAACGTCCAGGACTCTCACTCATACAGTTTTCGTCTTAAGGGTACCAACGACTACCAGTGTGTAGGGGAGAAGTTGGGCTATGGCACCACGTGCTAGTCTTGGAAATTCAAAAAATGTCGGTTGGTCCCCTTATGATTCGGAGGGCTTCATATCTACTATCATTACTTAACAATTTAGCAAGTGCTAATTTTTCTGGAATTTTATTTTTCTTGCTACTGTCAACGAAGTCTTTTATATATTTAAATTTTAAAGCAAGCAAGAATAAATCTGCAATTAAAGGGCTAGCATTTCCACCCATAGGAATTCCTAATATTTGTTTGAAAATGTAAGGCCCGAATCTAACATAAGTATTGAAAAGGAGGAATTTAAGGGCATCTTTAAGTTTAGTTCTATCAAAATATACAGAACTAGTGGGAGTAGAGCGAAGTGATGCATTTATTAAAATATGTATAAAAATTTATGAAATAATAGTAGTAATTATGAAATATTAGTATTAATTAGATTATGAATTATTAATTAGAATTATGAAATAATAGTAGTAAGATTAAAGTTAAAAAAGACGTTGCCTGTACAAAATGGGTTAATGTAGCAGGCCAAATATAATATACAGATAATGCCTCCACCCGTCCTAATATAAATTAAAATAAATGCTTCATATTATAGAGATTCAACAATTTCAGAAAATATTAAAAACGAAAAAAAATATTATATTATCTAAATATTAATTTACGGCAACTGTGGCACCTGTTGCGTGTTATCCCCGTAGCCTTGGGCCTCATACTGACAATGATTGCAAAGAAACGTCCCACTGCCCCGAATTGAGCATATAAAAAAAAAACGTTGACTATTGTATTCAGCTAAAGAAAATTTCTAAGGGTGAAAGAGTATTTACTCTATTTTAAGCTTCTTACTCTCACAAATACTTCCTAGAATTAGACCTTTAAGTTAAAATAGTACCAACATATAATATATTTAAGAAATAATAATTATGTGTAGAAGAAAATGCAATATTTGACTAGTCTTGCTTACAATGTGCCTGCTTAAGTGCTTATACCTGTTGAGCATGAAGCTAATCACATTGGTTACAGACAACTTGCAGCCATTAACATTACAGTAACATTAAACATCCACTTCACACAAGATGGCCACCTTTCTTGGGCAGGACTGGCAAGATAACTAGACTGAAGGCAAATTATTTTCAGTGGCTTAGCAAGCATGTTCTAAAATACTGGAATTTAAGACAAGGGCACAAAGATAAGACACAGAATGACAACCCATTCTTATAGCATTACTTACCATAGACCCTGCATTGCTGATTGAATCTATAGACGAGCCGACACTATGAACAGATTCCAGTGATCTGAAAGAACAGTAATTTCACATGGTTACTTCAAAAATAGAGAACTCCACTACTAAGGGATCTACAGTATATATAGGTAAAAATATAGACTAAACTCATCCCCACAACCCATGCTGACCAAGAGCAGCCCTCTATATGTCAACAAACACTGACCCTGCCTTCTGTAGCGTGGTCTCTTCTGGCCCAGCAGTGTTGTTCTTAGGGTGCTCCTCAGCTGTGGGGGTCACAGAACGCTGCTCTGGGGTCTGGGGAACAAACACACATTACAATTCTGCCATACCCATAGCTTACTCAGACTGTTCCTTTAACTTATATATTTTCTAGATCTCAAGTGACGGCGTCTTTTCCGTGGATTGACCTCCCAATCTACCAAGATTGGAAGCCAAAGCGTCACATTTTTCCCTTGCCCCTCAACTTTCTCTTCATAATTGCGGAGGGGCACAGGGCCCTGGGTGGGGCTTTGGTTTCCCGGGCGTTTCTGCACCCTCCTCAGCTCCCCGCCATGGAGTGGCTTCGGTCACCCAGGCTTTATTGTGGTCGGCAGGGAGGGTTCTGTGGGGGCGCTCGGTTATGGCCTTGGAATTGCTCGGGGCCTTGGGGCTGTTCGGCCAGGCAGCTTGGGGAACAACAACAACAACAACAACAATTCCTAACTTGGTGATGGGCTGGTCTATCAGAGTGAGAACTGAGCGATCTCTGCCATACCCATAGCTTACTCTGACTTCCTTTTACTTATATATTTTCTAGATCTCGAGTGACTGCGTCTCTTCCGTGGATTGACCTCCCAATCTACCAAGATTGGAAGCCAAAGCGTCACATTTTTCCCTTGCCCCTCAACGTTCTCTTCATATTTGCTGAGGGGCACAGGGCCCTGGGTGGGGCTTTGGTGTCCCGGGCATTTCCGCACCCTCCTCAGCTCTCCGCCATGGAGTGGCTTCGGTCACCCAGGCTTTATTGTGGTCGGCAGGGAGGGTTCTGTGGGTGCGCTCGGTTATGGCCTTGGCCGTGCTCGGGGCCTTGGGGCTGTTTGGCCAGGCAGCTTGGGGAACAACAGCAATTCCTAACGCATTCAATCGCATCACTTCTTCCCTTCAAACACCTTCAGTACAATAATATCCTCTAATATATTCTTGTTATCAGAGAATTTTAGTCAGTTCAAGAAGAATGGTGGGAGCAAAACGGATTATCAAGATGGTTTATACCCTCTTGATTCCTAGAGGTCCATAATGAATGCAAAATAATAGCCAGAACAAAATGAGGACACTGAAGGGGTAAATAATCCTACTGAAAGATTAGTTTTCTCAGGTTTAGAAGGGCTTCAAATTCAAAGGGATAAACAAGATTTTAACCATTTAACTCAAGACAGCCATTATATTAAATAAGGTGGTTACAAAAAAAAATAAGTCTTCTGCTGAATGCCCGAGAGGTTCATTATATTAAATAAGGTGGTTAAAAAAAAAAAAAAAAAATCTGTAGAATACATTAATTAAGCTGGTGGCACACCAACAATTATGCTTATGCCAATTCAACATTGTATATAATGTTACGTAAACCAAAAACACCATGAACACAAACTAACAGCATCAAATCTACCTTCCCCCAAAATGAGCTTAATGAACTAACCTCCCGTCCGTCCCTGCGCCCATACCCTCTGGCAACGCAGGCATCATTGATATTCAGGTCCCCCACATATACCTGCAACACAGATAGACATGGCTATAGACTTATTAAGACAGATGATAACTTTTATGTGGTGGATAAATTTCCATTTCTAGTCCAATAACAATAGCTAATCCAAAGTTAGGAGGGGGCTATTGTAGTGCATTTGATAAATACAAAAATAAATAAATAAATAAATAAATATAATTATATAGGCCTACTGTATAAATAGGGTAAGACTGGGTAATTTTGCCGAAAATCGTGGGTTTTGACTAATAGAAACTGCCACAAATGGAATTTTGACATATTAATTTTATCTATACATTCAGCCTTTCTGCTATAGATGCAAAAAAAAAAAAAAAAAAACAGTTTCCCCATGCTGCCGATTTTTATGTATAATGTTTCTCTCGCGGCGAAATTACCCAGTCAGGCGGGGTAATTTCGCCGCAACCTATTTTAACAAATAAAAATGCATCTTCTAGCTATTAAACTAGAGAAAATTATATAATTAATGGCCAGACAAAACACTAGCGCGCAGGTAAAACCAATGAAAACATGCAAACCCAAACTGCCACTAAACATGCCAATAGAATAACATAGCGCACACATACATAACATTTTAAGACAGTGTTCCACACATACGTGCAGTTTCACTCTTGTCCTAATGGCAGCATCCAGGCAACCCTATTAAGGGCTGCTTCACTTGTCAAGTTCTTGGATTTGAGATCAGCACGTATAGTCCGATCCCAGATCTTCCTTGGTGCAGCTCCCTCCACAATCACAGCCTTGCATTTTATCACCCAATTTTGTTCATCCATTCTCTCCACATGTCCATACCATCCCAGTCTACTTTTACGCATCACCTCGCTAATACTCTTTATACCTAAACGTCTCCTCGGCTCAACATTTGTTATTCTATCCTGTAGCCTGGCCCCACACAACCATCTCGCCATTCTCATCTCATTACGTTGCATTCTGTTGACATCCTCTACTTTAACGGCCCATGTTTCTGAGGCATACGTCATTGCACTTCTAACACATGAGGCATACACCTTTCACTTCAAGGGGAGAGGCATTCTTTTCATGGTCTGGATTGGCAGCAGTTCTCTGAACTTCCCCCAGCCACACCCAATTCTAGCAACAGTGGCAGCCTCGGCCCCACCACCGGCAGAGATGTTATCTCCTACAGTAGGTAACAAAACTTGTTCACCAGCTCCAATGACTCATTTCCAAAATTCACAGCCACAGGATCATCACTAACCACAAGCTCGCCTTTGCACACTACGCACTCAAATTTCTCTATTTCTGACTTATCCTACGGCAGGGGTCCCTTTATTCTACTACAGCACTTACTCCCATGGTGTACCCAACATCGACAGATGCTACATTAAATTGAGTTAACGCCCACTCCCTTTCCACACACTGCTCTTGTCCACATTGCCTCTTCTCAATCTGCAATGCATAACCTTGGTTTTGTTAATATGGACTCTTAAACCCTTGATCGCCATGCCCTCTCTCCACTCTCTGAATTTGGCCTCGGCATCTTGCACACACACAACTGAACGGGGCGTCAGACGTGTAGGTGCCACTGTGTCTAGTGCGGGTGTGGAAGTGTGTAGTGCAGGTGTGGACGTGTAGTTCGGGTGTGGACGTGTCTAGTGCAGGTGTGGATGTATTTAGTATGCCTACGGGTGTGGACGTGTCGGCGCGTAGGGTGCTAGTGTGAAGTACCAAGCAGCAGCTGATGGCGACTGCCAACACTGTCACACGCGCCACCACAATGGCCGCACCAACCCATCCACCCACAAACACCCGACCATACCGTC
Organism: Paralithodes platypus; assembly: GCA_032716605.1. Classification (NCBI taxonomy): domain Eukaryota; kingdom Metazoa; phylum Arthropoda; class Malacostraca; order Decapoda; family Lithodidae; genus Paralithodes; species Paralithodes platypus. The sequence continues at coordinate 12,319,437 of CM064570.1, read as the reverse complement.
AGACGTGCCGATCGCCTCGGCGGCGCGACAGTGCCAGTCCCCGCCAAACTGCAACACAACCTAAGCCAAACTAGCTCCAAAACCTAAGCCAAACTGCAGTCAACTTCATATAATAGTTTCGGAGATATTGGCGTTTGAATGAACATTATTAGCGTTGCGGCGAAATTATCCCGTCTTACCATATATATTTATATATATATATATATATATATATATATATATATATATATATATATATATTTATATATATATATATATATATATATTATATATATATATATATATATATATATATATATATATATATATATATATATATATATATATATATATATATATATATATATATATATATATATACAGTATATATATATTATATATATATAATATTATATACATATGCATTTTTTTTTTTTTTTTACAATATCTCATTAGTATACCTTCTAGTCCTCCAAGTTAAAAAACCTCCTTGAAGCTAACTATAACTTGCAGGATTGCTAACGAATGCCAGGAAAAACATGCACCTGGATGGGGCAAAATGTCTTAACTGCCAAATTACTGGGGCAAAACAAAGGTGGATTTAAAAAGAACAACGTTGTTAAAAATAATGTGCAAGAGTCAAACCAGTGAATCTCATACCTCACAGCCTGAAGGTCTTCATTTTAAAGATTTTTTGTTTTATATAATTTCATAGTACCGGTATTGTTTTGGTAAATCTTCAATGTGTTATTTCCAGTCATGTTGATAAGTCAGTTCGATTATATATTGTGCAGTTCCTGGTTTTGGTTAGTTTGTTTAGAAAGTTTAACATATTAATAACTATTAATTAAGCACCCACATGGACAAAGAAGCGATCCATTCTGGTGAAACCATCCACTCTGAATGGCTTCTGTGACAGCATACACTCCAGCCACTTGCGACCCTGAAAAGAAAATACCATATAGCAACCAAGTACCAAATAAGGCATATACACAAATGTAGCATGCAGATCCTAATTATGCCTAACTATAATCCTGCCTCATGTCACAGTCTGCAGGTCACCAATTGTGGGGATCGGTTTTTACACCATACCCGAAAGAGGATTAATGGAGCTCCGATCTTACTCTCAACCATCTGAACAATTTTACCAACACACCTAAACTTCGTTAAATGCGGAAATAGCCTCACGAAAATATCATGCCCTGGTGGGGGCACGAACTCTCGACCCTTGGGTGTGAGGCAGACACTTTACCAGTTAGACCAATAGAGATATCCCACTTGGCTCAGGGTATTTCCGCATCCGAGGTCTGTTTAGGCTAGCCTACTTTCACTGACTTTACACTACTTCACCTTCCGGGAAGCAAAAGCTCCGAACAGAGAGGAACAAGCTTGAGCCGAATCGACCGAGAGTCCGTCAGAGAGATGAACGGGAATGGTGAGTCAACTTCACTGAGCGATGTATACACGCACCTACTAACTGCCCAGTTGGCAAATCGCTTGGGCGGCTAGCAACTCCACAACCCAACCCAAGCGCGTCTCACATACACTCCCTGGTCTCTCCTCTCCCCTTCCTTGTCCTGTGGGGATCGGTTTTTACACCATACCCGAAAGAGGATTAACCCTTCAGACCCGGAAGGGCTCTTAAACACCCATGAGCTCAAAGCCTGTTAGCTTGGTGTGCGAGGCGTACGTCCGACGCATGTAAACAACAGCCGGCTGGACCGACGCCCCGCATCTCCGACCACAAGAAGGAGTGCGTCGCTTGTTCGTGTGTGCCTGTAAGTTATTGTTAAGTATCGAAAAGTAGTGTAAAGTGGCTGTTTTTGCCATAAAGTTATCTCCAATGAAATCATCACAACTGAACCAGTTGACTTAGAGAGCTCTACTTAACGCCATTCTACAGGTACGAAACATATCTGCGCGAGAATGCGGAAGCAGTCAGAATAACAAAGATACGGTAGCCTAGGCATAGATGTTTTTCGGCCAAAACCCCCGGATTTCTGGGAATATATATGGAATACATAGCCGGGGATGGAGGGTTAATGGAGCTCCGATCTTACTCTCAACCATCTGAACAATTTTACCAACACACCTAAACTTCGTTAAATGCGGAAATAGCCTCACTAAAATATCATGCCCTGGTGGGGGCACGAACTCTCGACCCTTGGGTGTGAGGCAGACACCTTACCAGTTAGACCAATAGAGATATCCCACTAGGCCTGTTCGGCTCAGGGTATTTCCGCATCCGAGGTCTGATTAGGCTAGCCTACTTTCACTGACTTTACACAATGGGTCCTGGGGTATAGCTGCCTCATAGTACACGGACATCCTAGCTCATATACCAACTTTCAGCTATTTACTTATTAGCAAACCTTGCATTTTTTCTATTAGCTTATAACTAGTATTATCTGTTTTGTCTAGAAGTATGATGTTAAGGTCTCCTCTCTATATTTTCCACAAATTATAAAGTTTTGGCCAAATTATTGATTTGGACTATACAGTACCCTACACCAGCCTTTGTGTTAAATGGTAAAATTGCAGGCCATGAGTCCATGACACACATTACCTTGCCTTTGTTTATGGTAATCTCCATACAATGTAATGTTTACAGGTAATAGATTATGCCTATCAGTAAATATTTCAATTATGAAATGGACCTATGGTAGACAAAGGGTCTGACCAATGAGATCATTGTAAAAACTTTTATCCAGGTCATTCCTAAGCCAAATCAAATAATGTTGCTTCATCCAGAACTTAACCCATGGAATTCTAACAAAAAATTGACAAAATAAAAGGTCAAGTTGATGGAGGGAAGGGAGGTGGGGTATAAAGGGAGGGAGGAGTGGAGGATGTGGTATAGGGAGATACTACTACTTTTTATGTCTCCCCCAATGTGGAGACATTTCCCGCCACTGGCACAGTATTTGAAGGGATCTTTTTACAAATTTGTATATACTGTGCCTTCCATGAGGCCTATCACACTTCCTGGGTTAACAGTAATGTCATCATACTTAAGGATCAAGAAAACTACACATTCTAACAAATTAGAAAATAATTCAAAGGCCTGACCTCTTCCACAGCCTTCTTGGTCTCCTTGCTGCACTTGTAAACCCTGGAGAGTATAAAGTGCATGGCCTTGGGTTCCACGGCGGCCATATCCCTTGTTACTAGCTTCATGTCATCCCCTCGCTGCCGACACACTAGCTGACCGGTCTCCAGTAACCCCACGTGCCAGAACTCACCTCCGGCACCCCCGTTGCCCACCTCGGCTTCCAGTTTCATGGGACACTGGCGCTCGTGGCACTGCTTCTTAGCACGGCCACGTACCCACCCGGCTTCTGTTTTCAGGGCAAACACCTAGGAAGATTTTAAAGATAGAGTGGGGGTTACTTATAAGATGGCATTCGTGGATATATAATAAGGACTCAAGTTTTATGCTATAAGCCAAGCTTAGAAACACAAGTCCCAGCAAACTATAGGTATGCGGTTGTGTTAACTCCGAGGCGGGTGACGTGACATACAGGACTAAAAAAAATAAGGGCTCCGTTACAGCTTAAAGGATAGATCAGAGTATATGCATGTGAAAGATCATTAAATTTGGTTCAGTAGTAACCAAGAAATAGGATTATTTAATAAGCGTTACTAACAAAAACAACTACATGAATAAGCCCGAGGTCCTTCGCTTCGTATGGACCTACAAATTATGGTCAATTTAGATAAAGACAATATAGCCTCCCTTTTGGGGGTCAATATGTACACCTACATACCATTTTAAGACCGAGTGTTCCACACATACGTGCAGTTTCAGTCTCTTGTCCTAATGGCGGCATTCCAGGCAACCCTGTTAAGGGCTGCTTCACTTGTCAAGTTCTTGGATTTGAGATGGGCACGTATAGTCCGATCCCAGGTCTTCCTCGGTCCACCCCTTGGTGCAGCTCCCTCCACAATCACAGACCTACATTTTTTCACCCAATTTTGTTCATCCATTCTCTCCACATGTCCATACCATCTCGGTCTACTTGTACGCATCACCTCACTAATACTCTTTATACCTAAAAGTCTCTTCAGCTTAACATTTTGTTATTCTATCTTGTAGCCTGTGATAAAGACAGTAGCTTCCCATGCAATTGAATTAACTTCTGAAGCTCTGCATTATCTACAACATGGTACAGTATCTGGTAATGCGGCTAAGAGATACTCTGGGTGTACAGTACTTTTAAGTAAAGTCCTAATTGGTGCCCAAATCACACAAACATCTGAAAAAATAAGTGTAGAAAGAAGAGTAAAATTTGAAAAAGAATACAATAAGCAAATGTTCATATACCGTAAGAATAATCAATTACTTATTTCTCAAAAGAATCTATTCTCTTTAAAGGAAATTCATCAGCACTAGAAAATGTTACTGCAATGTCTAAAAAAGCTGCAGAAGTAGCAGGTGCACCAACTAAACTCTGTAATCATATGTGACGGCACATCTTACAAGATAATACAGTAAACTCCCGCCCTTTCGGAATTCTAAGACTTTCGAACTAGCATTTCAATTCGGACTCATGGTTCAGCCTTTCGGATTTGTCTGAAAGGCTGAGAAAAATTAAATCGCATTCGGACCAAAGAGCCGAGTTTCGGACTTGTCTGGTTAGGTGAATGTGTATTCGGACTTATAAACTTCGGACATTATTTCAGCCTTTCGGATTTGTCTGAAAGGCTGAGAAAAATTAAATCGCATTCGGACCAAAGAGCCGAGTTTCGGACTTGTCTGGTTAGGTGAATGTGTATTCGGACTTATAAACTTCGGACATTATTTCAGCCTTTCGGATTTGTCTGAAAGGCTGAGAAAAATTAAATCGCATTCGGACCAAAGAGCCGAGTTTCGGACTTGTCTGGTTAGGTGAATGTGTATAAACTTCGGACATTATTTCAGCCTTTCGGATTTGTCCGAAAGGCTGAGAAAAATTAAATCGCATTCGGACCAAAGAGCCGAGTTTCGGACTTGTCTGGTTAGGTGAATGTGTATTCGGACTTATAAACTTCGGACATTATTTCAGCCATTCGGATAAGTCCGAATGGTTGAAGTGTGAAGTTCGGACTCGGCCCTTTCAGACTTTTGACACTTTCGGACAATTAGTCCAAAAGGGTGGGGGTCTACTGTAGCTTCATGACTAACAATGTCTTGAGTTGCCTCCTAAAGGATTCGACAAGTCAGCTGTCTCATTGATAAGGGCAATTTATTGTATAACCTTGGAGCGGAAAAGGAAACTGATATCTCCGGGAAAGGTGATTACTGGATAGCTGCCGGTTCATTCAGGCACAACAAATCGCGGAATCACTCCAGGACGCGTTGGTAGACACTTTAATTTAACAAGATAAGTCAGACCCCCCAAAAAGGGCATTTATGGGCGGCAAAGCGTGCCGCATATTGGGAATTCATGTAATAGGAATAACATAACTTATGGAGAAAAATACATATGGGCGACAGCCCGCCCGAGGCACATTTTTGTCAATTTTTGATAAAAATCAATAATTAATTGTAAAGGCTATAATAGGCTTACAATAATAAAACAAACAAAGACCATTGCTTACCTTAAAATTAAATGCTTAGCAAGTGTCCAGCATATGCAATAAATATTGCGTATCCTGGACACTTGGGTTATGCATTTAATTTTAAGGTAAGAAATGGCTATTGTTTATGTTTATTATTGTAGCCCTATTTTAGTAGATTGAATGAACTAATGTCAAGAGGCAATGCTTATTCATAAATTATCTAACCAAGTCTAGGTTTCTGATGTGCAAATTACAGCTAACACTCTGGTTGATGTGCTTTTTTTCAATCTACTTCTGAATGAAATTACACTCCCATGTTTTGAACGGTCACTGTATGCAGCTGTTTTTCACCCATATCGAGTGTCAGACTGTTCTTTGCGTAGTCACCTCTTCTGTTACCCTGAATGATTATTATCTCGGGTTTGCCATCATTTAGCAAAGTTTGTCAGGCATAAAACGATCAGCAACATTTGCATCAAGCAGGAGCGACAAGCTGCTAGTATAGGTGAAGAAGAGAATCGGGCCTAGAAAGGATCCAAGCAGCAGGGGAACCGAGTCTAATACCGCTCTACTTATCGTCCCCAGCTGTGCTCTACTTGGCAAGTACAGTACGATCAAAGAAGCATAAGGGCATTACCATAAACACGATACGAGCGAAGGTAATCAAGCAGCAGATCATGGTCTACTGTATCAAATGCCGCAGACAGATCCAGCAAAACTAACAAAGGACATGCCACTAAAGGCGTTCTCCACCAGATCATAGTTTAGCTTTGTTAAGGCAGTTTCAGTTGAATGGTGTTATCTATATGCAGACTGGATAAGAGGAATCATTCCATATTGTTCAAAAAGTGGTAGCAGTTCATCAAGTATAGCCAGCTCTATGACCTTTGATAATAATGATAGGTTGGACATTCAACATGAAGTCCAGGTTTCTTGAGAAGAGGCCGCACCATGGCACGCTTTTCAGACTGCGCAACCTTGCCGAGAAGCATCTGTAAACCATATTGGTAAAAAACACTGCTACATGGCATAATAAATAAATTTATAGGATCTAATGGGCAAAATGCTTTGTTTAGGTCTCTAATGTAAGTAACATAAGACTTCACATCCACTTGGATGGGATGATTCGAGAACCGGATTTAGTCTTTGCCGTGTTTTGAGTCCAACTAAAAATTAAGCATTGAAGGAGGCCTCATCCAACCTTTTTCTTATGAGAGATACTTACCCATCAAAAATACAATAAAGTCAGAAGCCAACTGAGCATCTAACATAAATCAGTATAATCCAAGTTGCCAAAGGTTTCGGGCATTGGGGGGTGGCGGCTTCATGGCAAGGTTAGTGACCCCCATCTCCAAGTTCTCCATCACCAAACACTTCAAAGTACATACAGTGGTCCCTCGCGTTTAGCGGATTTCAGCTTGGCGAAACACAGTATTGGCGATAGGTTGGATATGGTACCAGAATCCAAATTTGGCGCTTCAAATACACTTTTGGCGAGAATGCTGATGTCACGGAATGGCGGCGGCCCAGAATGCGCCGCCCGTAAGCTAGTCTCACCAGGCCTAACTCTAAATAATTCATGGTAAATAAAATCGGTTATCTATTATCTATGGTCTTTTCTATTGCTGTTAATGTTTCATGTAGGCTACAGTAGAGCGCTGTATTGAGAGTTACTCTTAGGCTGAGGTTAGGCTATAGATAGGCTTAGGCCTACTCACAAAACCCTAACTGAGCTGCTTGGATAGCGAGAATATCCCAGGTATATTTCATAAACTTATATTAACAGAGTAATCTTGAGCAAACCGATTTGTGAACCTCATATCTCTTGTGTTTTGCTCTTGTTTATTGTGCCGAACAGTCTGCGACACACACGCGCGCATCAGCTGACTCAGGGGCCCAATCGATAAATATAATTAATCAAAGAAGTGACCACGGATCCAAAACCAATTTAATTATTTTGCTCAATCAAAAAGCAGTTGGTATAGAAAATTCTAGTCTTCACCATTCACAAGGTAAAAGTGATTTATACCTCCTGATATATTATATCTAAGCTAGGTTAGACCGTTTCTTGGTCTGGCTAGCTAGTGACTTAGCAACTTGTTGCTAAGGTTATGTGGTTATTCCTTATCAATAAGACTATTCACAAGATAACAATGAATTCTGCTGCCTCATATACATCTAACCTAGGTTAGGTCAATTCTTTGTGGATATATATAGGCTAGGCCTATGTCTTCTAGCAAAAACAGTAAGCAGACGGCGCCGAGTGTGTCGGCGACCGACGATGCGCATGGCAGGCGGTTTGAAAAGGCCCAAAAGGGTGAACTTGGGCCTCGTCAAAGACTAATGGATAATTTTCCCATTTAAAGTACTATTCGCATTTGGCGAAAATCACTTTTGGCGATGGTTTGGCTAGACTAATGAATTCGCTAAATGAGAGAGACCACTGTATAGCTACCAATGAATCTATCACTCAGGTTACACACTTTTAAGACATCACTAGATTGTAGTGCTGGGGGTAGAAGGCCTGTTCCATCAGCAACTTTGTGAGTTATTGTCTTAATCCTGTACATCTGTGGGGTTGGCTGACATGCCATATTTCTCTATTTTTGCAAGAAGGTAACCGCTTTCGTTTGTGTGTGGAAGTATTTTTTTTAAACCACATTAGGGCCAGGAGTGGAACAAATGTATAGTACTCACCGAGTTATAGTTACCCATTTACCAAATACAGTACAGTAGTGTTACTGAACGGTCAACAACTATAGTCAAATTTCTTCAGAGACATTAACCCTGAAATAAATGCCTGCTTACCATTCCCGGGACCAACTGAAGGACCTGAGTGTTGGGTCTTGAGGCATGTTCGTTGAGCAAGTTGGTGATGCGGGTAGCCTCCTTGTCACCAGACAAACTGCGGGCAAAGAAGGAGTGGGCGGACAGGGCGTGGGTCATGACTACCTCCATGTTCACGTTAGCGCGGGGCGCTCCACTTCCTCGGGGCCCCCCTCCTCGCCGCGGACCCCCTGCCAGAAAAAAATAAAAATATTAACACATTTGTTTATATAAAGTATGGATTCACACAATTGGAAATTAGAAATAAATAGCCAATTAAACATTTTAACTAAACAAAATAGAGAATGTCCAGTTAAGTCCCTGTAACAAGGGCATGCCCTAGCCCTGTCAATCAAGTGCATGCAAGCAGGCTTTAAGTTTAAAAAATCTTATAGAACATAGATAGGCTATGGTTATTAACCCGTCCAGCCCCGGCTAGTTTTGTAATGTTTGTTCACCAGAACCCGGCCGGTTTTCAAAAAAAATATTTATTCCAGAAACAATAGCGAATGGGTTAGGAATGAAGGAAAAACCACGAAAAACCGCTCAAAAAGCTTAAAAAGCTTAAAAAATGGTCCTACAGAGCCCCCGAAAACGTATTTTACAAGAGTAAAAAATTGAAGGCAATTACCCCAAAAAAGGTTAATGGAAGGATATGAAACAGTCAAACCACTATGTCTCTGCATCATATTAAGACCAAGTTTATTTAATTAGCACCATATTTCACTACAAAATCTTCAAAATCACTGAGAAATCTTTATGGAAACTTTGCAATTTACCGTCAGCTGAAAAAGAAAAAAACAGGGTATCAGAGTTGCCAGGCCCGCATGAGCTCTTCTCGCCTAATACCATCCAAAAAGTCGCCCAATCCGTCTCAAGTATCACCTAACCCCGACACCTTAGTTTTTTTTTTTTACCATTTTCATCCCACTTTTTCTTAACATTTTTATTTTTTTATTAATGACAGGGCTTTAATTATACTTAACCTATACCTATATCATTATAAGAACATAAGATCGCGGGAAACTGCTTAAGGCCATGCGGCCCACATAAGGCAGCTCCCATTCACACCCAGCCCATATCATCCATATGGGAATCTAACTTACGCTTGAAGCTTTCAACTGTTCCTGAGCTAATCACTGCTCTGGACAGTCCATTCAACATGTTAACTCTATTCCCAAACCAGTACTTTCCTAAATCTAAACTTATCTAACTTGAAACCATTTGAGCGGGTTATACCGCCGTTCTTTAGCTTTAATACCTCATTTATACCTTTTATCCATTTAAATACCTCCATCATGTCTCCCCTACATCTTCGTCTTTCTAGTAAGTGCAAGCCTATACGGCTTTCAACCTCTCCTCATAAGACTTGTTTCTAATATTACAGTAAACCATCGCTATCTCAGACTAATTGTGGGGAGACCACTTCTGAAAAGCCTGATTTTCCGAGATGTCCGAAGTCAAGAGAGGGAAAAGTCTGAATTAGAAGAGGAAAGTCCGCGTCAAGAGAAAATTGAGAATTTTTTTTTTTTTTTTTTACATGTGAAACTAATCATATTAATGACAAATACGACCCTTATGTTTTCAGGGACAGTACAGTACATAGTAATTAATATTAACACAATAATTAAAAGGCACAGGCTTCAATTCATCCTAAAATCACTTAAATCCGAGTGAGAAAACATTGTAAACCGGACACAAATCCCGTCAAACTCTGAAATTTCCGAGATATACAGGGACATTTCCGAGAGGCCGATGCCATTCCGAGTAAAAAAAAAAAAAAAAAAAAAAAAAAAAAAAAATCCGAAATATCGGGGGTTTACTGTATGTATAATTTTAGACATTCTTCTTTGGACTGCCTCCAAAGGGTCGATATCCATTCTGTAATTGGACAGCATATAGTCTAAATGGGGTCTTACTAGTGCTAAGTAGGCCTCTTGTTTTAAGAAAACTTCAGTAGTCCTGTTGCTAACACTCCTAGATATGAATCCTAGAACTCTATTTGCCCTGTTCCTAACACTTATACTGTACATTGTTTTCTGTGTTTCAGATCATTACTAAAGAGTACCCCCAGATCCTTCTCACACTCAGAGTTATCCAATTCTACATTGTCTAGTTTGTATTTCGCTTCTATACAGTATTAAGATTTACAATTCTTAATACCTGGTACCTTAAATTTTGTCTACATTGAAACTCATCTGCCAATTTATAAACCACTCATGCAAAAGATAGATTCTGTTGAAGACATTCAGTCACCAGCTGCACTATTATCCTACCCATTTTAATATCAGCAAATTTACTGATCCTACTCTTTATGCCTGAGACAAGATCATATATATTTTCTAAAACTAAATGTATTCAATCTATCTCTCTTGAGATGGGTTAATTGGGAGTGAAAGGGATCTGTCATGATGGTACAATAGGCTCTCTGCAGAGTCCCGTTTTCTTATGTTCTTGTCTTTCTCTGCTGCACTAAGCAATCTCTCTCCTTCCACTTTGAGCATCTCTCCGAAATGGACCAGCGAGGTCATCGATACTAACTAGGCTACCTTGTAACTCTCTCTCACTCTCTCTCCCTAGTTGAAGTGGGATGTAGGACAGTTTTTAATTAATATAAATTCTGGACCCTCCTCAAGTCTCCCAACATTTAACGGGTGCATGCTAATTGCTGTATAGTCCCGCCCACGGTCTTAAGAAGCCAGATCAGAGAACAAGCCAATATCGACCAATTCCACATAGCACACAAAACTTAGTTTGCCCTGTTCGACTATACTCCCCTGCCTCACGGCTAGCAGCTAGTTTACGTGCCTATTTTCATCCTCCTCATCGTAAACTATTTCATATTTATTAGCCAGATATGATTTTGGTAGCATTGACAAATTCATATTTAATTAATCAATGAAAATGTAAACGAAAAATACTGATTTTTATGCCGAAAATACGAAATACAAAAATCGTCCATAAAGTCACACATTCTAGTCAAAGTAGCCCAAAAAGTCACAAGTCACAACCCCTCAAAATTTGTCGCACATTCTCTCCAAAAGTCGCGGACTTGCCAACTCTGCAGGGTATAAAGGGGATTATCTCACCTAACGACATTCCTTTGTTTTGAGAGCCCCTGGGGTGTTTTGGAACTTTTTTTATGGGCTTGCTTCCGTGAGGCCTAATGCGTTCGCTATGGTGACCATTCCGTGAGGCCTATGGCGCTTCTCGAGTTAACTAGGCGAGGAACACATTAGCAGAGGATCTCAAAATCCAAAAGAAAATTTGAAATATTAATGCCTGATGAATCTGCTACATTTCGTTGTAGACAATCTCACGGAAAGCTTGCAATTCACTTACCGTATTTTTCGGCTTATAGGACGCAATTTTTTTCCCAAAAATTAGGCCTCTAAAATCAACCTGCGTCTTAAAAAACAAAGGTTAACATTTTTAGACATATATCCAATTAAAATGTAAAACTTGCAAACTAAACAAACCAAAACTGGGACAAAGGCAATATAAAGTCAAATTAACTTATCAAAATCGCTGTGTGGAAACAACGCTTACTAAAATAAAATTTATGAAATAAAAGAACACAATCCACCACATAGGGTGTACATTACTACACGAGCATGTTAACCCCTTACGGACGGGGAGGTTTGTATCTTCTACTACCTGCCTGGCGGGCATATTTACCCTAAACCAGCTTCATTCCATGTATTAACAAGAGCCAGAGCGTAATACAATTATGTATCCGTGAAAGGGCGATAATAGAGCTTTCCAATGACACCTGAATCATCCTTGTACGACCACGGGTTCTCTTGCAACGATGTTGCAACACGAGGGGAAAAACCCTAAAATACAGTATATTCCCCAGTTTTCCTTGTTCTCGCGAGGCCTGGGGTGTGGGATGGTGCGGAGGTTACGTCAGTGGCGGGACTAGATCCATGCCAAGCGGTCAGAGCCTGCCTATCGTCCTCCCAACACGTGGACTCTCTCTCAGAGCCGATAATGGGCTCAACATCCCTTGCGACATATGTCGGGCCCCGCAGGGGTGGCCATGATTCTCTCACTTGACATATGTCGGGCCCCGCGGCTTGAGTGTTAATCTGTCAAAACCAAATTCAAATGCAAAAGTTCCAAACTCAGGTAGGGTACGAGTACCAATGCAGACGCATTTTTACATACTTTTTTTTTTTACGAGTTGCTTCCGCTTGCCTATAAGAGATAGGAAATTGAGGGTAAGGGGGATAAATAGCAAAAAGCTTATATTTTCACCAGGCACTAACATTTTTACTTTATATCATATTGTGTAGGAGAGAGAAGATAAATAAGAGATGCGTCCCCTTAGGGCAGCAAAATCCTAAGGGGACGCCCCTGGTCCTAAGGAGACGCAGGTATGTTTAAAACACAAAAACACACATAAAATGATACAAGTACTTACCTCATGGGTACCAGAAACAAAGCATGGTACTTTTGGTCGTAAGTTGACAATGCTAAAGCAATAAAACGGACTGACATAGGCCTTATAATATATATTATTAGAGAGACATAAAATATTACTAAACATACTAATTGCTCATTGTAGGCCAATAACAAAACAGTTTAGAGGATGCAGGGAAGGTATATATGTAACATGCATGCTAATACGAGGTTTAAATCAAGCACCAGTCGCCAACCCGGGCATATTTGGGGAAAATAGGGATAGGAAATGGGTGGAGGGCCTGGAAATATAGTATATTTTTCCATCACTAGGCTGACAGGGCCCACACAAACATTTAACTGTGTGGCAAGAACATGCTTAATGTGATTTTGAATTGCTGAGGGGGTAAAAGGGGTACGTCTCCTTAGGGCCAGCAAAAAATTCTGGAGGTCCTATAGAGACGCATTTTTCAAACTGTTGCCATACCTCACTGGTAGAAAGCCATTCTCCCCAATATGTATGGTGTAATTAGGGTCGAGTTTCCTTCACCCAGGATAAAATAAAAGGTTATTACGTTTAATAATGTTAACAAAATAAACACACATTTACAAGGACCTAAGGAGACGCAACGCGGCTGCCCTAAGCAGACGCGTGCGTCTCTATAAATGCGTCTCTATAGGGCACTGAGTTCTACTTAAGGCAGCTTCGTCAATGGTGAAGGAAACTCAACCTTATTTATACCAGACATAGAGGAGAGTATGCTATATTACCAGTGTGGTGTACGACCTTCTAGCATCAATTTGAAAAAATGCGTCTCCATTGGACTTTGGGTTTTTTGCTGGTCATATGGGGACGCACCCTCACCCCCCTTCAGCCGTGCAAGTAAAAGCCTTTTGATCATGCAGTGTTATACTTCAACTCATGCACTATCAACCTGCAGTAATAGAAACGAGATTCAAATTAGGGAACTGTAAGAAATTTAGCTTTTAAAAAACAAGAAATCCTTAGGTTTTCGTAAGGAATTTGCGAAAACATGACATTTTTTAAGTTCATCTCATCTCACACAATAACATATGAAAATAATAAGCTGGTACTATGTGAGCATATTAGGTGATAGTTAAAGAATATTTTGGCCCACCATTCATGCATCTACTCATCCTATGCCTGTGCAAGTTTTTTTGTTTCAAGTGCGTCTCCATTGGTACTCGTACCCTATCTAGTCTACATACACACTCATATGTAACTTGTAAACTAAACACTATGGTACACAATGCTAATATAATTGCCCAATAATGTATATAATGCTAATTGTTTGGCATTATGAGTATTGTACATATCAGTAATGGATGAAATTACGAACAATGAATACTTTGGTAGTATCCAAAATAGTAGACTACAGTATTGTGTACCAAAACAGACGCTGCACCGTATTGTTTGACTGAACAGGGGCGCCAAAATGTAAACTAAGCATGCAAATGGCTCTTCATAATTACTAGGTTGGTTTTATGGCTTTATACTTTTTTTCCAAATTTCTACTTTTATAATTTAGGGTGCGTCTTATAAAATATTGCGTCCTATAAGCCGAAAAATACGGTAGTTCAGCTCTGCTAACAACTTTGGTCTTAGTGTTCAATGTCATGGAGGCAGCAGTTGTTGTTGTTGTTGTTGTTGTTTCCCAAGCTGCCTGGCCGAACAGCCCCAGGGCCCCGAGCAAGGCCAAGGCCATAACCGAGCGCCCCCACAGAACCCTCGCTGCCGACCACAATAAAGCCTGGGTGACCGAAGCCACTCCATGGCGGGGAGCTGAGGAGGGTGCGGAAACGCCCAGGAAACCAAAGCCCCCACCCAGGGCCCTGTGCCCCTCAGCAATTATGAAGAGAAAGTTGAGGGACAAAGGAAAAATGTGACGCTTTGGCTTCCAATCTTGGTAGATTGGGAGGTCAATCCACGGAAGAGACGCCGTCACTGGAGATCTTGAAAATATATAAGTAAAAGGAACAGTCAGAGTAAGCTATGGGTATGGCAGAGATCGCTCAGTTGTCACTGATAGACCAGCCCATCACCACATGACTAGAACCCAATCCTCTCAGCATCAGCTAGGAAAGGCCCTAGAAAGCCGCCTTTGGCGGGGGGATACCTCCCCTATTTCAACCCCTTTCGGGGTTGGGCACCCGCCATGGAGGCAGCAGTTTACAGGAGTAGTAGTGCGTCAAAGGTTCCGATGACGACAAAACTCTCCCCATTCAGCAAAGGACAGCCATATTCCTAGTAGAATCAGGAATTTATTTTTACAAGCTTATATTCATGCACATGATGCATGAATGCACATATGTGCCATTATCACCCAGAGATGGTAGTGGAAATCCTCAACTGCAACAACACTATTTGGGAGCCCTAGCTCCACCTTGCCACCTGTGAGTCTCATTCTGAACTTACAGAAGTAAACTATGCTCGGCTTCGTGCGGTTATTGTTGGAGGCCGACACTTGTCACTTAACACTTTAGTTGCGGCACTTGTCATATGACAATTGCTTGGTCTGCACTGTACCATACGGGGATTTAGGACTAAAAGTAACCTTCATTCCCTGCAGATTTTCATGTATAAACAAGAGCTAGAACATATTTCAATTATATATCCTAGAAAGCAGAGGAATAGACCTTTCCAGTGAAACCTGAATCATGTCTTTACGACCACTGGTTGCCGTGCAACGATATTGCACACGTGACGCTAAATCGGTAAAAAATTGCTAGTTTGAGCGGTTTCCGCTATTCCCAAGTCTGTAAGGGAGTTGGAGATGTCTCCCACTGCCACTAGTGATGGCTCAGACATGGGGGGGGGGGATGGGACGGTCCCGCGCTGCTTAGACTCGCTCGCCTGCTTCCCAGCCCTTGTTCAAGGCAGAAATTTGGCAATTGTCATACGACAAGTGCCGCAGTGATTACCGTATTTTTTATATAACAGCCCGCACTGAAGGAGTTAAAGAATGTAAACAAAAATCACCAAAGATTTCACTTATAAACCCTATCAAGGCTGGGATGGTATGGCAAAACTTTCAAAAGTCAAGGAATACTGTACAATATAACCGAGGTCTTCCAATGTTACTTTCATCCCTCGTCATACACACCAATCTGACGCCCCGCTTCCAGAGGAAGCACCCCAAAAGGGACGGCCACGGCAGAAACTGCCCCCAGACATGCCTCAACAGTGCCACTTCCACTAAGCAGATTATGACCCTTAGCACTGAAGGAGCAGGCCTGTAGAGCAGTCCCTCACCCAGGATGGCAGTGCCACCACTGTTTTGCTATTTTATTTATGCCAGTGGGGCCATGGCTGGAAGCATGCCAAACACAGGAATGTTCTGAAGATAGGAACCAGTGGTCCACTGCTACAAAAGCTGATTACACCACCAAAGTGGCGGGCAGTGGGGTCGCCGCATCCCTATGCCAGAGCGAGAAAGGCTGACTTGTGCCAGTGGGCTGCGAGAGTAAGACACTAGATAACCATGGGGCACACCATTAAGGCACCACTACCTTCACCAATCAAGATCGTTTTAATAAGAATTATGAAAAAGGTAAACTCAAAACCGGGAAGTAGAGGACACCAACCCTTACTCTGATGGTACTTGGTGGAGGCTTCCTGCATCAATGGTAGCATGGGAAGGCTACTGGTAATTTAATCCCTTGACTTTTGAAAGCTTTGCCATCTAATCCATGATAAAGTTTATAGCGTGAAGTCTTTCGCAAGATTCTTTTCAGGATAAAATAAAGTTCGCCCCCCCCCCCCCCCCCCCCAAAAAAAAAAAAAAAAAAAAAAAAAAAAAAAAAAAAAAGTCGAGTATTGTATTGTCAATTTAATCTATGTGGTGTCCAACGCGCCTCTAGCATACATACGAGTGTGATGGGAAAAGCACCATGCCTCTAGCAGAAGGGACATACAGTATAACCTTATATTATGTCAACCGCTTTGATGCGACACTAGAAAGCAGCTGGTCAACTGATTTGAAATCTCCAAAGTTGCATTCTCTAACCAAAATATTGTCCACAGAATGTGGATGAAGTGTCCCTATCTAATATCATTAACCTCTTCCATCCAATGATATAAATAATTAACTTTTCCAAAATATCCTCTGCATCCTTAAACCCAGACAGATATGGAACTAATAATAACCTTAAACATACCAGAAATAAACTTTGGACAGGAGCAATTTGAACACTTGTTGAAGTGGTCGTTGTTCCAATTGCCACAAGTCTACAGGAAAACAATTTACTAGTCGTAGAACGAAATTATGGAAATTGGCTGGGATATTACATATATAAAAGTACACACTCCTTTTCAATTCCTATTCAATGTGTGCTTTGTTGTGTCAACAGTACCAATAGACTGGAGGAGTGCATGTATTGTGCCGTTGTACAAGGGGAAGGGAGATCGGCAGGAGTGTTCAAGTTATAAAGGTATTAGTTTGTTATCAGTGGTTGGAAAGCTGTATGGCAGGCTGTTGATAGAGATCGGATAATAAAATGTACGGAATTTGCAATAGGCGTAGAACAGTGCGGTTTTATGAGGGGAACAGGGCGTGTGGATCAGATTTTTGCAGTAAGACAGTTATGTGAAAAGTATTTAGAGAAGCATAAGGAGATATTTTGGGCTTTTATGAATTTGGATTTTGGGCATTTTGTGTATGGCCACCCCCATTAACTCGGCAGATGCGCAGGTATGGTATTTGAAAGTGCCCGCGGTGCGAAGGTATTCCGATTAATTCCTTACCATCTATCTATCTATTGCCTGACGCCGTGATCCCCGAAGGGATGGCCACGAACAAACCGCCCCCATGCACCTTTGTTCCCAGTCAGTCGACGCCCCTCCTCCCAACCAGCACCGCCTTCATTCATATACTTCCTCACTCCATCCTTCCACCTCTCCCTTGGTGCACCCCTCCCTTTCTGTCCTTCCACCTCGCTCTCGTACACCCTCTTAGTCAATCTCTCGCTTTCCATACGTTCCATATGGCCGAACCATCTCAGTTGTTCCTTTCCACACTTTCCAGCACATCTACCTCCACATCACACCTCCTCCTTACTTCCTCATTCGTCTGTCTATCATTCCTTACTAAAATAGTTAATTTACCATATATATAATTAATACTTATCCATATGCGACTATTTTACTTTTCTCTTTCACGCTTTTATGATGCAGAGGTTGCCAGATTAGCAATAAGAAATAGAGTTCTCTCTTATAATTACCTCTCCTAAATTATTTTTCTGCCCACAGCTAACTCAAAGACAACTGCAGAGGTTGAAGTAACTAAACTAAAGGTTTCTAAATAACCCTGATGGTAACAAAGGCTTTAAACTTTAAAGTATCCCTAATAGGCTCAAAATTACGTCAAAAGCGTGAAAAGGTTAATATGAACATATGAACCTGGGAAAGCAATAAAACAAGTGGTAACAGCAATTGGCAGGTGAAAATTTTATATTTTAGCCCCGCAGTCGTAATCTGGCGCAGACCGACGAGAGACGCACCCTCCTTCTCTCGTGGCACTGAGAGACATGAGGTGGACTCAGACTGGCTTGGAGGGTCGGAGTTACACTCCTCCCTCTCTCCCATCCGTTCTCGCATGAATATACTACATAAATATCGGGAATAATAGAGAAAATACCTGATAATTGAGGAGGGGAAAAAAGGGGGGGGGGGGACACTTGTAGGAGTGGTAGCAATTTATGGAGGAAAACTGTCTCGCCTAAGTGCAATTTTTTTTTTTTAGGCCTAGGATCTTAACCCGGCAACATCGAGGGGGGGGTATTGAACTAGCTGCCCATGGGCGAGCATATTGGCTCCATTCAGGCCTATAATAGTTATTTTACGATAAATATAGTTATTACTTATTCATATGGGCCTATTTTACCTTCACTATGAAGATGGTAACCTGTAACAACAATAAAACAAGTGAAAATAAAAAATTTATGGTCAAAATCGCGAATATAGATGGACCAGCCCATTCATGAATTATGGAGAAAATTGAGGCAACCCCTCCCTCCACGAGGCCTCAAGCCACACTGAGCCTACTCATTCACACACTCGGTTGTATAACACGCTCGCTAGGCACGTAAGCACATCCTCCACACATTTTGCTAATGTTAGCACAAAAATATACCAACGAATTAGGGAATACAAGGGAAAATAGGTGATAATTGAAGGGGGAGGGGGAAGGAGGGGATGTGGAAGAGTGATATGAGGTACAGTGATCACTCCCATAATCGGACTATATGGGCCATGGCCAGTTCGGTCACAGGGAGTATTCGGATACACACGAGTAAATTATTTATTTGTCATTATTATTAGGTTATTAGTCCTTTTAACTATTTATTTGTCTCCATATTATATTGGCAACATACCTTCATACCAGGGGTCATAAATATATAAAAATAAGTCCTGTGGGACTATGAAATAGCTATTATTGGACAAGAAAAATATTTTGTTCATCCCTCCACTGGAACATCAACAACAATGTATGGAAGCCCCTTACCGCCACCGCTACGCACAACTTCTGGAGTTACGCGTAACTCCCTCGGGTAATCAGTAGCTCGTCAATCATCTATAAAACATTAACCTAACCTAACCTAGTATTCATGTAGTACTGTACTAGGTTAGGTTAGGTTCGGTCATGGTCTTCCATAACAATGTCAACGTGTCGCCGTCGGCAGTGTGCAGTACTGCCAATACGTATAGCAACTTCCGCTAGATCTAGACACCTTTACTTCGATCTAGCAGCAATGACTTACACTAGCGGTTTGTATTTAAACTTTTGTTTTGAAATTTCAGAACAATTTCGAAGTGATATATCGATTGTGCAAAGTCATATTTCTAGTGGTATTTATCATGTCTTACATCTAACAATATATGCTAGCGGATTTAACTTCAATTGGTAACCCTCCCGCTCGAGTCGGCTCGAAGAAAATTGATAATGGTGGTACTTTAGTAAACAGGTGATAAACAAACCCGCATGCGTATCGGTTTGGTGTATCGGTATTATGGTAAGTTAGCTACCTACTATTGTTTATAAGATATAGTAAGTAATGATAAGTAAATTATTATATATCGGCGATTTCGGTCTTTTTTTTTTCTTTTTTTTTTGATAGTCGTAAACAACTTTACTTTATTTATATTTATATATATATATATATATATATATATATATATATCCCATGGCCTGTTCGGTTATTGGCGAGGTTCGGATAATGACAGGTCGGATATGGGAGTGATTACTGTATAGGGGGAAAAAAAAAAAAATCAGTGCTACTGGGGCCGTTTAAATGTTTTTTTTAGGCCTCCCTCTTAAGAGCTTTGCCGCCCTCGCCCAGTAAAACTTATGAGCTTTCTCGCCGTTTATGGGTTAAGTCTTCCCGCATCCGCCCAGTAAAATCTCTTATGAGTCTTCCGGCAGTTGCCGGGTTAAGGAGAGTAAGGCGTCTGGCAATAGATAGATAGATGTATTTGGAAAAAGCGTATGATCGTGTAGCAATGTGGAAGTGTTAAGGATTTATGAAATTGGAGATTTGTAAAGAGTTTTTATGAAGGGAGCAGATAATGTGTTAAGAGTAGGAAATAATGACTGGAGTGAATGGTTTGAGGTAAATGTAGGTTTGCGACAGGGTTGGGTAATGTCACCATGGCAGTTTAATATATTTATGGATGGTGTGGTGAGGGAGGTGAAAATGAGCACTATGGGAAGAGGATTGGGTTTAGTAGGAAAGAATGGTAGAGATAAGTGAGTTGAATCAGTTGCTGTTCGCTGATGAAGCGTTGGTGGCGGATTCTGAGGAGAAACTGCAGCGGGTAGTCAAAGTTTGATGTGGTTTGTAGGAGGAGGAAACTGAAGGTGAACGTCAATAAAAGTAAAGTAATGGTGTGTAATAGGGGTGATCGTAGGGTGAATGTAGATGTGAGGCTGGATGGGGAAATATTGGAACAAGTAGTGTTTCAAATATCTAGGAGGAACAATAAGCAGGAATGGAGGTAAAACAGAGTATGTGAAGGAAGGAAAGTTTTCGGAGCAATGGGAAGTATGTGGAAGGTGAGAAATCTCGGAATGACAGTTAAAGTTCAAGGAATTGTTGTGCCGACAGTGATTGTATGGGGCCGAGACATGGGCTCTGAAGGTAAAATAGAAGAAAGCTGGATGTGATACCGGGTGGTCGGGGGCCAGGGGAGTGCTGGAGAGACCTTTGTGACCCATGGTCTCTGGGTCTTCTCTTGAGCGACCTAGATGTGTGTGAATCGGTATTTTGCTTTGTGTGTTCATAGTATTCTGTTGTGTTGTCCCTATTCGGGCTCGTCTCGAGTCGGCCACCCCCAGAGAAAAAAAATAATAGGGAATGAGCCTGAGTAAATACATACATATACACACTCCTTTACCTACTTATGGTCATTTACATAAACAGTATTGGCAAGTCAGTGAATGAGTTTGAATTATTTAAGATAACCATTACCTTCTTACATTGAAAGTAAATTACCGGGTCGCATCGGACATTTTGAGTTTTATTAACCCTCTCACGTTCTTGACGCAATTTTGAGCCTATTAGGGATACTTTAAAGCCTTTGTTTCCATCAGGGGTATTTAGAAACCTTCAGTTTAGTTACTTTAACCTCTGCAGTCGTCTTTGAGTTAGCTGTGGGCAGAAAACTAATTTTAGAGAGGTAATTATAAGAGTGAGAGAACTATTTCTTATTGCTAATCTGGCAACCTCTGCGTCATATGGTCGTGAGAGGGTTAACTCTCCTGACTGTAAACACATTATAGAGAATTAACTAGGTCAAGTGATGTGTGGTGATAGTGCGTCATAATCCAGGAAGCCTACTAAAATTATCCCCCATAATAAGAGCTATCCTAAATGATGTCCGAAGTCATCTTGAAAAGTAGATAACTTCGGACATGTATGGATATTCGGACATACAGCGATTTCTTATTGAAAATTATTGCCAAGAAAGCTTGGATAAGTTCGGACACACGGAGGAGAACCTCGGACATACGTTCGTGGCTTTATTTCATTCATTGGTCAGGGGGAGTGCTGGAGCGACCTTGGTGACCCTGGTCTCTGGGTATTCTCCTGGGTGACCTAGATGTGTGAATTTTTTGTTTTGTCTGTGTTTGTTCGTTGTTTTGAGTTTACCCTGTTCTTGCTCGGTCTTGAGTCTGCCACCCCCAAAAGAAAAAGAAATAATAGTAACTACTACAGTACTATCACCTAAATCAATACTAATATCTCCAACATCACTACTGTACTACAATCGCATCCTTACTACAACCATCATCATCATTATTTCCATCACTACAGTAAACCCTCGCTATCTCGGACCTCTAATTCTCTGAAACCCGTACTAGCCAAGGCCTCTCTGACACGTATTTCCGTATGCCGGACATTTCCGTCATCGTTCAGACAGTCTCCGACGTTGTCTGATGACGCGCGCACGTCACCGGACAATAAGGGTGAATATCCGACAAACAGAAGGGACGTCCGATGCCATCTACATCCGGGGCCCAAGCGTCTGAGCTAGGAGCGTCAGTCCGCACCAAGCTCTGTTGTATTACACATAGATGCGTGCATTTATCAAGTTCGCCATGCCTCCCAAGGATAATCCTAAGCGTAAGGTGACCTCTATATCACTCGAAACTAAGATTCAGATGTTGAAGGACCTGGACAGTGAGGTGGAGGACAGTAAGGTGGAGAAGGACAGTGAGGTGGAGAAGGACAGCGAGGTGGAGAAGGACAGCGAGGTGGAGAAGGACAGCGAGGTGGAGAAGGACAGCGAGGTGGAGAAGGACAGCGAGGTGGAGAAGGACAGCGAGGTGGAGAAGGACAGCGAGGTAGAGAAGGAGAGTGAGGTGGAGGTGGGGATGAAAAGGGGATGCTGCAGTAATTAATGCAGTGTTGGGGAGGAGGGGAGGAGAGACAAAGACTACAGACAAGAGCAATGAAGGGGTAAGTGTAATGTAGCCTACTGTACAGTCCTCCCTCGGGTAGCGCGGCTTTGGACAGTGCGGTTTTGGTCTAACGCGGGTACCCCTAGTGTGCCGAGTCAGCATCTAACACAGTTTTATTTATGTAGCGCGATCTGCGGTCGGCTGGGGGCTCAGCATCTCTCGCCATATCTCGGCCGTGACGTCAGACTCGGTAGACTCGGCTAGGCTCGGCCTCCCCACGCTTGGGTAGGCCTAGTCCTACGCCGCGTCTCTCCGTGATTACATAGTGCCCGCCCAAATCGTTTCTGTTCTACCAAGTATTACCACAACCATGCCCCCACCACTCAAGCGCCGCAAGTTCACTTATGCAGAGAAGCTAGAGGTGGTGAAGAAGGTGGAATCTGGTACCAAGAAGGCACATATTGCCCATACTTATGGGGTGAATGAATCAATAATACGAACAATCTTCAAGAATAGAGACAAGATACGAAAAGTTCTCAAGGGTAACCCAGGCGTAGCGAGTCAACATGCCTTTAAGGTAGCCAACCCTGTTCTCAAGACGACTGAGAAACTTGTTGGTCGTTATATTGATCGCCAAAGCAGGAGGGGGGTTCCTCTTGATGGAAAAGCTATTCGTCAGAAGGCCAAAAAACTTTATCTAGAAGTTGCGGTCAAGTTGAGCGTGCCTAACCCACCACCATTTCAAGCGTCACACGGATGGCTCTGGACCCAGATTCACTAACGGTCGTAGCGTGCGATGTCGTACAGCAACCTACGATCGTTCCTAAGGGAGTGCGGAAGGTGTATTCACGAACGCATCGTTGAGCTCCCTTACGGCTCCCTTTCGGTTATTTTCACCGAGGCTTCTCTTGACCAATCAGGCGCTTGGCCTTTGTAAATAAACAATATGTCACCCACATGACTGAAGCGCCAAGAAGAACCTAATATACTTTAATTTATGAGCTTGTCATTGTTTAGCATGGCTAATTCGATCCACCACAGCCAGCAGGAAGAAGAATAGAGTATCTTGTGAATTGATAAGAAATTAGCCTAGCTAGGCTACATGGAAGCCTGTTAGTGGCCCAAGTTAAAGGATTTTCGACGGATTGATCATTGATAATCATATGTTAGGCTAGTTGAGTGTATTATTTATACCTTACACAGTATATTGTTCTACTTTACCATGTCTACACCTAGACAGGGCGAGCCAAACCAAAATGCCAGACTTTACTATGTCTATGCCTGCACAGGCAGTTCTAGCCAAGCCAAAATGCCAGACTTAGCCTAGGCCTAATTTTTCAAAATAGGCCTAGGGTAATTTTTGTGTATTCACAATACCTCAAGGCCTATCTACCTTTTCAAAATAGGCCTAGCATAGGCCTCCTCAATCTATTATCCAACAGTTGGCCATGGGAAATAATTATAGGTTGAGGGGGGCTTTGTCCCCCTCACCTCCCATGACTTATTGCCATCATCAAATATATTACCAGCATGGGACTAATAACAGCTAGTTAACAATGAGGACGGTATGCCTGCAAACACCATCTTGACCTGCTAGGCTTCTACTTTACCATGCTTAGGCTACACCAAGCTAAGCATTGCTAGCCTAACCAAAATACCATACATAGGCCTAACTTTTCTAGCCTAAATAGCCCTAACTTTTTCAAAATAAACCTAGGTTATATCCTAGGCTAGGCTAAACAAAAATATTCACACCACCATATAGGCTAGCCTATTATTTTTGGTTTAGACTATGCCTAGGGTAATTCTTTTCATAATTATTTTCCTGTGATACTTTCAAATTTGTTGAGGAAATAGGCTACCCTAATCTAACCCAGCTAGGCATTGTTAGCCTAACCAAAATACCATACATAGGCCTAACTTGTCTAGCCTAAATAGCCCTAACTTTTTCAAAATAAACCTAGGTTATAGCCTAGGCTAGGCTAAACTAAATTATTCACACAGCGTTTATTATTTATTCATTTTTTAGGCTAGGCCTAGGGTAATTCTTTTCATTTTGTTCCTGTGATACTTTCAAATTTGTTGAGGAAATAGGCTACCCTAATCTAACCCAGCTAGGCATTGCTAGCCTAACCAAAATACCATACATAGGCCTAACTTGTCTAGCCTAAATAGCCCTAAGTTTTTCAAAATAAACCTAGGTTATAGCCTAGGCTAGGCTAAACAAAATTATTCACACAGCGTTTATTATTTATTCATTTTTTAGGCTAGGCCTAGGGTAATTCTTTTCATAATTTTGTTCCTGTGATACTTTCAAATTTGTTGAGGAATAGGCTACCATAATCTAACTCAGAGGTGGTGAGTAGTTGGAATAAAACATTTCCGCAATAAATGAGGGTTAAAATCTACTAATGGTAGGCTACGTGTTGTCGCAGCACATGAATTTGTGCATCAATTAACCTTCACTAGGTCTAGGCTGGCATATGTAGGCTATTCATAGCTTAATTCGGCCTGTCATAAGACATTAAGGATACAAATATATTCATACTTTGTATTAAATGCCTTAATGGTGTTGTAAACACAAGTTAACAATCATATTGCGCTATTATTGCCTCAATAATGATTTAGTGTGTCATAAAGAGCTATACTGCAGACGAATTTGTTATGGTCGCGGGTTGTGTTATCGATATTTGTGTACCTATATCCGGGTCAAATTCATGTAAGGGTGGTCTGGACCACCCTCAGCGAAAGGGGATTTTAGGGACTTCCTACGATCAAAGATGGCCGCTACGACGCTTCGTGAATACCAGCGTTGAGACTTAAGGGAACGGTAAGGGAGTTTTCGGATCGTACGACCGTTAGTGAATCTGGGTCCTGGTCTTTTCTTAATCGGCAGAAGGTTAAGAATGTGCGAATAACTGGAGAAGCCGCAAGTGCCAATGTTGCAGCTGCCCGAGAATTTCCTGCCTACCTACGCCAGATTATAGAAGAGGGTGGATATTCAGCTGACCAGATTTTCAACGCTGATGAGACAGGCTTTTTTTGGAAAAAAATGCCCAAACGCACCTACATCCACAGGAAGCAGAAGAGCGCCAAGGGTTTCAAAGGGGCAAAGGATAGGGTAACATTGCTCTTGACGTGCAATGCTTCAGGGTCTTGCAAGATGAAGCCTCTAGTCATCCACCGAGCTAAGAAACCTCGCCCCTACAGGAACTTAAGACATGTACGTCTCAACGTGCATTGGATGTCCAACAAGAAAGCCTGGATGTCAGCTGCCCTCAGTCTTGAGTGGTTTGATAAATATCTTGTACCTGAACTTGAACAGTTTTGTCTGCGGAAAAATCTAGCTTTTAAGATCCTGTTCTTGCTGGACAACGCAACTGGTCATTCGCCCCTGCTAGTTGACAGACGCCCTTCAATAAAGGTGATGTTTATGCCACCCAACACAACTTCTCTTCTACAGCCATTAGATCAGGAGATCATCGCCTGTCTTAAAGCTGCCTATGCCACGAAGACCTTCTTAATGTTGGATTCTGCAACCGACACAAATGAAGAAATTTATCAGATGTCCGACCTGGATTCTGATGACTCCAATGCCGCCCCACAACAAGCCCAAGATCCAGCCCCTGCACAAGCCCAAGATCCCCCTGAAAATCCAGCCACCCTTACAGTCTTCCAATTTTGGAAGCAATTCCACATAAAAATGGGAATCGACTTCATTGTCGAGAGTTGGAACTCAATCAACCAGCCCACTATCCACCACGAATGGAGGAATATTTTGGAGGGGTTACCTGGCCACAAGCTAGACCTGCCAGGTGAGCGTCAGAGGGTAGAAGCTGCGGTTGAACAGGCAGTGGCAGCAGCTTGTAACGTGGCAGGCCTACAAGATATCAACGAGGAAGACGTCCGAGAGATGATTGTTCCACCTGAGCAGGATCCTCAAGACTTACTGCAGGAATTGGATGAGGAACTAGCGGATGAAGAAGCGCCTGCCGAAGATGGAGTTAACGATGGAGACCCTATCACCAGTGACTTACGTGAGATCGTTGAGTTGGCTGATCGCTTGGCTGACCGTATCCAGAACAAGGATCCAAATAGGGATAGGGCTCGAGCAACGTCTATGCAACTCTCAACTCTGCTGAGACACTACTCCGAGATGTTTACTGAGAGGGTCAATGCTCGCCAACAGAGAAGGATCACAGAGTTTTTCCGTGACCGCCAGGAACAGCAGGAACGGCAGCAGGGTGACGATTCGGAGGAGGAAGAACGCCAGCTGGGTGACTATTCGGACTCCCTCCCTTCTGATGTTGACATTGACGACAACATGTCATTGTTCTCAGGGTTCGGCGATGACGACCAGAACCTGGGAAGGCCTTCAACCTCCTCTCAGTTACGCCCATCTTGGTGTCGTGGGGGAGGGGAGGGGGCAGGCGGGAGAGAGAGGGAGGCGACGCACCACATCCACAGCACCACTCGACAAGGTAATGAACAGTAACTTACCTGTGTGTCTCATTTCATAGATATGATCTGTAAAATAGGGTTAGGTTGTCTGTTACTAATGTTTGATCCATATTTGGTAAGGTTATTGGGTGGTAAATGGTAAAAAAAGGTGACTTTGGGGAAGTCGTCAGAACCAATAGAATTAATCCCATAAGTTCTTTGCTTTGTGTAGCGCGTGTTTGCGTAGCGCGGCGCGCTCCCAGTACGATATACCATCGCTAACCGAGGGAGGAGTGTACTGTGTTTTGTATTACAGATTATAGGGTTGTCTTCGTTTTCTAGGTTGACGCGGATGTCTCTCTTGAGGTCGGATTTTTTCCGTAGTCTCGGATTTCATTGGTGTCTCAGACGGACATTGGTTAGGTCGGATTTTATCCTCTGTTAGGTCGGACACAAGCCGGACTCCGGACATTTTGGACTGGGTCTCTCCCCAATTAGTCCGAGATAGCGAGGGTCTACTGTACTACCATATCACTACAACAATCACATCAAGACACTACTACTATTACCATCATCTCTACTTTCATCTACTATTACTATCATCTCTACTATCATCACTACAATTATCATCACTATCAGCTCTACAGTACTATCATCACTATGGATCACCAACATCACTACTACAATTGCATCCTTACTACAACTATCACATCAATACTATTACCAAGGTCTATTAGTAGACAATCAATATTGTAAATCTTACCAAAATTGGTGAAGAAATAAAGGTGCTCCAGTGATAACAAGGAGTTAACCCATAGGGTGTCTGACAGAGAAAGTTGGTGGTAGCATCCCTAGGATTTCTGATAAGACGCTAAAAATCAAACTCGTCCAAGGTCTTATTGTAGAGAAGCCATGTTGTAAATTTTATAATATTCGGTAAAGAAATAAGGATAGTTAACCCATACGCTGCTGCCAGATAGAGAAATTTGGTGATAGCGCCCCTAGATATTTTGGTAAAAATATGAAAATCAAACTCGTTCAAGGTCTCTCAGTGAAGCTATGTTATAAGCTTTATCAAAATCAGTAAAGAAATAAAGCCGCTAGAGCGATGACAAGGAAAGTTAACGCACACATGGACGGATGGTATACCATATACAGTGGTCCCTCGCATTTGGCTGTTTAATTAGTCTAGCTAGCCAAACCAGCGCCAAGTGTATTTCGCCAAACGCGAATAATACTTTAAATGGGAAAATTATCCATTAGTCTTTGACGAGGCCCGAGTTCACCCTTTCCAACCGCCTGCCATGCGCATCGTCTATCGCCGACACACTCGGCGCCGTCTGCTTACTCTGTTTTTGCTAGAAGACATAGGCCTAGCCTATATATCTCCACAAAGAAATTACCTAACCTAGGTTAGATGTATATCAGGCAGCAGAATTCATTGTTATCTTGTGAATAGTCTTATTGATAAGGAATAACCACATAACCTTAGCAACAAATTGCTAAGTCACTAGGTAGCATGTGCTGCCAGACCAAGAAATGGTCTAACCTAGCTTAGATAATTATATCAGGAGGAAGAAATCACTTTTACCTTGTGAATGGTGAAGACTAGAATTGTCTATACCAAATGCTTTTCGATTGAGCAAAATAATAAGTGGTTTTGGACCCGTGGTCACTTCTTCGATTATCGAATCAGCTGATGCGCGCGTGTTTGTGTGTCGCAGACCGTTCGGCACAGTAAACAAAGCAAAACACAAGAGCTCTGAGGTTCACAAATCGGTTTGGTCAAGACTACTCTGTTAATACAAGTTTATGAAATATACCTGGGATATTCTCGCCATCCAAGCAGCTCATTTTGTGAGTAGGCCTAGGCCTATCTATAGCCTCGGCCTAATGCTCGGTTCACACATACACTAATTAACATCCTGTCCGGCCCCGACCTCTTAATTCGCCTGCAAACGGGCAAGGACGCCGGCAAAATCGCCTATGGTCGGTACAAGGTCGTGTGGTGTTGCATGCATAAAATAGTCGGCGTGGGCCGGGGCAACTGCCACAAAACGTGACAGGCCGGGACACCCACGGGAGCATCGGCGTCTAGATGCCGACGAACGGGATGAGAACGGCGGCAAAAAACCGTTGGAAGGAGAGCCTGCGATGTGTCACCGTCGCGTCACGTGAGCTGGTGACACCGCACATCCGTGTACCGACCATAGGCGATTTTGCCGGCGTCCTTGCTCGTTTGCAGGCAAATTAAGGGGTCGGGGACAGACGGAACGTTAATTCGTGCATGTGTGAACCGAGCAAAAGCGGTCGGTCCATGGGGCCTCCAGATTGATGCCATCCTGCCTATTTTGGGGGTCGTAGCCGGACGGGACGTTAATTCGTGCATGTGTGAATCGAGCTTAAGAGTAACTCTCAGTACGGCACTCTACTGTACATGAAACATTAACAGCAATAAAAAAGACAATAGATCGTAGATAACAAATTTTATTTACCATGAATTATTTAGAGTTAGGCCTGGTGAGACGAGCTAGTGGGTGGTGCATTCTGGGCAGACTTCATTCCGTGACTTCAGTATTCCCGCTAAAAGTTAATTTGAAGCGCCAAATTCGGATTCTGGTACCATATCCAACCTATCGCCAATACTGTGTTTCGCCAAATCCGAGGGACCACTGTTCGTCGTAAGACAGCCGTATAAAAACACTGGACGTAGACATTTGAAAAAAATTTGACACTTTTTACACTATTATTAAAGACTGTCTGCATGGGTACCATAATGCACAATTTCACAGGCGACCATAGATTATCATAAAAGTTACCTGCACTACTAACACATAAGATTTGTCATGCATGCATGTATCTAAGCTTTTAAATAAAATATTTAGTGGATATTAAACAGCTCACGTGCAGATGTGTCTTCCTTGTCTGGTTAGCTTCAGGGGTAGGCCTAGCCTAGTTAAATGCCACGGAATTAACCCACACAAGGAACAATGGTTGGGATTGGTTTAAAATTGACTAAATATATTCTTTAACCCACTGAGCACCAGCTAATTAATAATAAATGTACACCCCAGGACCAGCAGGTTGTAAAAAAAAATGTTTTCCAGAAAACACCAGGAATGAGTTAGAAATGAAGGAAAACCCAAAAAAATAAAAAAAAATACCCTAGGTCATTAACCTCCTTAGTGCGCATGGGGGGTATGAGACACTACACTCCTGTGCCGACGTATTTGAGCTGTTCCCATCACTAAAATATTTATTTTACCATAAATAGCATTAATACTTATCCATATGCGCCTATTATAGGTTGATTATAAAGGTATTAACCTGTTACAACACTAAAACAAGTGGAAACAGCGTTTGGATGGTCAAAATCGGCGATACAGGCCGGGAGTTACACAATGTATGGCTGAGGCAACCTCCCAGCCCACCACTTTCCTCCACCTCTGGAGAGAGACTGTCGATCGATACTCTCTCTCTCTCTTGCACTCGCTTGCTAACAGTTATGACAACGCCCTGCTACCAACTCGCTAATGTTAGCACGAAAATAGACCACAGGAAAAGGGAATAACAGGGAAAATAGGTGATAACTGAAGGAGGGGAGGAAACTGGGGAATGAGGGGAGGTGGAGTGATGTTTGGCATGGCCCAGGGGCAAAAAAAAAAAAAAAAAAAAAAAAAATCGGTTTTAAATTTAATTCCCCCCCCCCCCACTCTTAAGAGTCTTCCCGCAGTTCCCGGGTTAAGGGGTCCTACGGGGCGCCCGAAAGTCTGAATTACAAGAGGGGAAATGGGTAGACAAAAACAGGTTTTTGAGTGTTCACGTGCAAGCGGCTGGACTTTGTGGGTTTTCATCCATCAGCATTGTTGAGTGGGATACTTACAGTTCCCATACAAATCTGAGCCCTCTGGGTGCCATAGGACGCATGCGGCGCTAGGGTTTAGCGTTACATACATTGCCGACGCACGTGATGCGTCGCTAGTATCCAGTGGGTTAAAAAAAACTGAGAATATGTATGTAATGTGCAAACAAGATCTGATAAAAGTGCACTAAATAACAACAAACTCCATGTACAGTACTTACATCTGCCATAACCGGACATGGTTATACCAACACTGAAAAAATAAATAAAAATAATTAGCATTAGGAATTTTAACGGATAGTTTGTGATTTTAGATTGATGGATAATGGGTAAAAACTAATTTCAGCTACTCATCACTAGTGTACAAGAAAACACTGTACTGTATAATTATGAAAGAAAACAAAATTGCTGAAATCACTGTCGGTCATACAAATGAAATAAAAAACTATCCTGTACCGCCTCAATAAACTCTTGAATCCGAGTCGCCGATTTGATGCTGCCATTAAATATTCGGAAAATTAAAATCCCCCATAATACACACATTGCTAAACCTTGATGCTATTTTCACTTCCTGCCATAAAGCTGTACCTTCGTTTCTACTCATATTTGGTGGTCTATAAATAACTCCAATAATTATGGTCTCACTACCTTCGCTAACCTCTACCCAAACACTTTCGTTATCAGTATTTAGTCTAATACCCGATTTAATACAGCTTTTTAAAGAACTGACAAACACTGCTATTCCGCCGCCCCTCCTACTTGCTTAAAATAAAGTTATACCAACACTTTTTCCAGGGATTGTAACTACAGTCGACCCTCGATTTAACGGACTAATAGGGGGGAGACCGAGTCCGTAGCTGGAAAAAGTCTGTAGCTGGAAAATTGCCTTTGGACATCGCCGATTTAGCCCTAATATACCTCGAAAATTAAGATTTTTAACTTTCCGGGTGTTTTTGGCTTTCCTTACATATTGCACATAAAAATAAAGTTTTTTTTAATGAAAATGTTCTTGCATTACCGAGATAAACAAATAAAAAACATAGAAATACAGGGGTTTGCCGGGAAATTGGTGCGCCGCACCAGCCAATTACCAGACAATTTTTCGTGCAACGAACTTTGTCCGTTGTCCGGCTACGGACAGTCCGTTAAATCCGAAATCTGTTGTATCGGGGTCCGTTAAATCGAGGGTCGACTGTAATTTCAAATAGTCTAGCCTAGGCCTACTGTAGCCGATAATCATGAAAACAACCTAGGGCCTAGTCTAAAACCAAAAAGAAAAACCATGGGAAAATTAGTGATAGCCTAGTTTCGGTAATATTTTCCAATTTGTCTGAGAATTTATGACAAATAGGCTAGCCTACGCCTAGCCGGTACTTATAACCGAAACTACCACTAATTATTTCTCAATATTTGAAGGCTAGGTAAAAGTTTATCACCAACCATTTACAAGTTTTTCAGGTAATTTGTTGTTTATTATTTATTTGATATACAGCGTTGTTTAATACCGAGGACCGTCGCATTTTAATATTTTCAACATTAGACTAACCTAACCTAACCGAAAACTAACCTGTCGCGCCGACAGTCTAAACCCAGCTCACGTTTCCTGTTTATGGGTGCGCGACGGTCTAAACCCAGCTCACGTTCCCTGTTTATGGGTTCGCGACGGTCTAAACCCAGCTCACGTTCCCTGTGTTATGGGTGAACAATCCAACAGTTTCTCGTAATTCACTTAGTAATTTTGGTCAATATTTACGAGTCGCACCACAGCTGGGATCTCATTTCTAATGGTACTTTTGGGTTCCTATCATTCTATGCTTCATTGGTATTTACTTTTTATCCACGGGACTTTTTTTTTTTTTTTTGCATTAACCTAACCTAAATGTATTTGGAGACTATTAGGTTAGGTTAGGTTTTTTGGTTAGGTTAATGCTAAAAAAAATTTAAGCCAAGAAAAAAAGAAAAAATTCCCGTGGATAAAAAGTATATAGCAATGAAGCATAGAATGATAGGAACCCAAAACTACCATTAGAAATGAGATCCCAGCTGTGGTGCGACTCATAAATATTGACCGTGATTTTGCGATGGTAATTACGGGAAATCTACAGATATACTACCCCTCCCCCACCTCCCCCCTTCAAAACACTCCTTTAACCCATCAGACCCGGAAGGGCTCTTGAACGCCCATAAAAAACACACCCGAGCTACCCGGAAGGGCTCTTAAACACCCATGAGCTCAAAGCCTGTAAGCTTGGTGTGCGAGGTGTACGTCCGATGTCCCGCATCTCCGGCCACAAGAAGGAGTGCGTCACTTGTTCGTGTGTGCCTGTATGTTATTGTCAAGTATCGAAAAGTAGTGTAAAGTGGCTGTTTTTGCCATAAAGTTATCTCCAATGAAATCATCATCACAACTGAACCAGTTGACTTAAAGAGCTCTACTTAACGCCATTCTACAGGTACGAAACACATCTACGCTTGGGGATACGCGGGAATGCGGAAGCAGTCAGAATAACAAAGATACGGTAGCCTAGGCGTAGACGTTTTTCGGCCAAAAACCCCGGATTTCGGGGAATATTTATGTAATGCGTAGCCGGGGCTGGAGGGCTAAGCGTGTTTTTGGATGGTTCAGCAGACGCGGAAACTGAAAAAAACTTATTTTGATAACAATTTATCACCAACCAGATAAGTTTTTCAGGTAATTTGTTGTTTTTATTTTTTATTTGATATAGGCTACAGTGTTGTTTAATACCGAGGACCGTCGCATTTTAGTATTTTTAACGTTAGCCTAACCTAACCGAAAACTAACCGGTCTCGATGACGGTCTTAACCCAGCTCACGTTCCCTGTTTATGGGTGCGCGACGGTCTAAACCCAGCTCACGTTACCTGTTTATGGGTTCGCGAAGGCTTGTAATACTTCAATGTATCTATTTCAAGTCAAATATACATTTCCACGCATCATCAAACCATACTAAGTCTACTACTAATAATATTAACCCATTAGTACCAACAAAATAGGGGTAGTATAATTGTAGATTTATCATAATTAAATGTACACCAACAAAGTATCGTTCATGAAAGTGATAAAACACTGATAATCATCGATGGGGCCCGTAACTGGTTGGTCATAAACTAATACCGAAGGCTATTATAGAATAAGGATGTTGCAAAGATCATATTAACACTCACATCCTTATGACACAGAGGTTGCCAGATTAGCAATAAGAAATAGATTACTCTCACTCTTATAATTACCTCTCCAAAATTAGTTTTCTGCCCACAGCTAACTCAAAGACAACTGCAAAGGTTGAAGTAAATAAACTAAAGG
Source organism: Paralithodes platypus (assembly GCA_032716605.1). Classification (NCBI taxonomy): domain Eukaryota; kingdom Metazoa; phylum Arthropoda; class Malacostraca; order Decapoda; family Lithodidae; genus Paralithodes; species Paralithodes platypus. The sequence goes on along the minus strand of CM064570.1, from coordinate 12,285,142 downwards.
TTTATAAATACCCCGGACGGTAACAAACGCTTTAACCCTTGTCTAGCGGGGGATTTTGGGCTTATTTGGGCATATGCAGGCCCTCCTGAATGATAAATCAAGTATCTGCATGAAAAGAAATTTATTCAGCAAAAAACTAGGCGCTAAAAGCTTCAAAATGAGACCAGAACAAGCTACGTAGCACTCGTGGTTCTCATACAGTGATACCAGTAACATGGGAGTTTAGCGTATAGCGGCATATTTTTCCCAGCTATGCTCACTACTGGCTACACTGCCGGCCTCTCGAGAACACAGGGATCAGGAGTTAATGGGCGGCGGTAAGCCCTGGGAGTCGGCTGTCTGGCCCGCTGCGCTCCCGGCCATTTGCACTCTATTTTAACCCTTTAAAAGCCTTAATAATGCTCCTAACTTGCTCCAAATTGGAGGCAGACTTAAGTCCGGCCCCGATCTTTAAGGGTTAAAGTATCCCTAATAGGCTCAAAAATTGCGTCAGGATGTGAGAGTTAAAATGTGGGTAAAAATTTAAGAGACCCCGGACAGCCTTTTTACTAGTTAATTTTAGTTTTTTGTTTATTTTTCTTTGATATACAGTGTTGTTTAATACGGAGGACCATCGCATTTTAGTATTTTCAACATTAGCCTAACCTAACCTAACTTAACCTAACCGACTGTCTAAACCCAGCTCACGTTAGACCCCGGACAGCCTTTTTACTAATTAATTTTAGTTTTTGGTTTATTTTTCTTTGATATACAGTGTTGTTTAATACCGAGGACTGTCGCATTTTAGTATTTTCAACATTAGCCTAACCTAACCGAAAACTAACCGACGGTCTAAACCCAGCTCACGTTCCTTGTTTATGGGTACGCAACGGTCTAAACCCAGCTCACGTTCCCTGTTTATGGGTGAACAATCCAAGTTTCTCTTATTTCACTTATACTGAATTTGCGACGGTAATTACATGTACAGTACACCAACAAAGTATCGCCCATGAAACTTCTAGAACACTGATAATTATCGATGGGGCTCTTATCCGGGTTGTCTTCAATTTTATCCCAAAATTTATAGCCTATTTCCTCTGAAAATGACTTGCATCCGAGTGTTTTAAGATCGTTGGATAATGGGAGAAATAACATTTTCCGGGGATTGTAACTAGGCCTAATATCAACTACTGTATAGCCTAGCCTAATGATGAAAACTACCTAAAACCAAAAAGAAAAACCATGGTAAAATTAGTGGTAGTTTCGGTTATATTTTCCGCATAGACCATCCACTCACTGCCAAAAACTTAACTTGAGTTTCATCAGAATTATAAATAATCGACACCGATCACCATAGCCTAGCAAATATACAAAAAGGCGGAAAAACTCAATTTTTCTGTCACAAATTTTCCCATGGATTTTTATTTGTTTTCCTGTTAGTTTTCATCAATATATAGTGTTTGGAAATAATTACAACCCTTGGAGAAACCGTTTTCCCTATTAGGATATACAACGATCTTAAGACACGCCGCCCGAGGGCTATGAAGTTCAGGGAAAATGAGGGGTTAAAAGCACATTAGCCTAACCTAACCTATCCTAGTATTATGGGTGGGGGCTGCTGCCCCCACACCCCCACTGATTGGGTAACAGTGCAAAAAACACAGTATTATGGGACATACCCTACTCCACCACCGAGTGGCAGTGGGAGGGCCGAGAGGTTCACAACAATAACATGAGTGCGGCGGCGGACGCAGTGTTGCCATATTCTAAATGCAGAATTATCGTAGCCTATTGTGACCTCAAAATTATGGAATTTGCACCAAAATTAATGTACATACTAATATATATATATATATATATATATATATATATATATATATATATATATATATATATATATATATACAGGTAGGCTATATAGGGAATGTTTGTTCTAAATGGCGTGTGTACAAATCGGTGCCGTCTAGGCTAGTAAGGAATTGACAACCATGTTACGAAAAAATTCCATTTTAGTACCATATAGGGCCTAGGCCTATTTTTATTAAGTTTGGTAAATATTTAGTTTTAAAAGTATTTTTTAGTTTTTTTCCTTGTTTTGGAGTTTTTTTAGTTGTGTTTTTTTTTTTAGGAACCCCATCGGAAAATGCAAAACAAGTCTTATCCATCAATCTTAAGACACGGCCCCCGATAGTGGGAAGGGCTATGAAGATCGGAAAATGCGGGGTAAGAGGCGTAAATAAAAGGGTAATATTGGAAGAATCCATGAAATCCGAGCCAAGTTTTGTCATTAACCTAACCAAATAACCTAGTATTATGGGTGGGGGCTGCTGCCCCCACCCCCCCGCTAAATCCATGAAATCCGAGCCAAGTTTTGTCATTAACCTAACCTAACCTAGTATTATGGGTGGGGGCTACTGCCCCCACACCCCCGCTAAATCCATGAAATCCGAGCCAAGTTTTATCATTAACCTAACCAAATAACCTAACCTAACCTAGTATTATGGGTGGGGGCTGCTGCCCCCACACCCCCGCTAAATCCATGAAATCCGAGCCAAGTTTTGTCATTAACCTAACCAATGAATGAAGGTGGTGGAGCGAGAGGGGTGGCCGTCCCGCACCAACGCAACAGAAAATGGAGATCGGGTGAGCCGTGCGAGATTTAGGGATTTTTTTTTAGACATTTAGGGATTTTGGTCAATATTTACGAGTCACACCACAGCTGGGATCTCATTTTTAACGGTAGTTTTGGGTTCCTATCATTCTATGCTTCATTGCTATATACTTTTTATCCACCGGGGAAAGAAAAAAAATTCTTGGCTTTTTTTTTTTTTTTTTTAGCCTAGCATTAACCTAACCAAAAAACCTAACCTAACCTAATAGCCCCCAAATACCCCCCAAATACATTTAGGTTAGGTTAGGTTAGGTTAGGTTTTTAGGTTAGGTTAATGCTAAAAAAAAATAAAAAAAATAAAAATAAAAAAACAAAAATAAAAATAAAAAAACAAGAAAAAATAATATTTTCCGGTGGATAAAAAGTATATAGTAATGAAACATAGAATGATAGGAACCCAAAACTACCATTAGAAATGAGATTCCAGCTGTGGTGTGACTCGTAAATATTGACCGGGATTTTTTATAATGAATTACCGACGGGGTGGACATATGACAATGAAGTACATGACCTAACATATTTGTCTAAATAATATATCGATGGTTTCGACACGGTGTAGAAATAAATAAATTCCTTAAGTTTTGCCGAGGGTTGAAACTAATTTTAATAGGATGCTTAGAGCATATAGCCTAGATTCCATATCTGTCTTCAAATATGTAAAAATAATTGGTGACAAATAAATGGAGTTAGGCCTAGCCTATACTATAAAGGCTAGGCAAAAGGCTATGGCCCGTGGTGCTGGACCGTCTAGGCTGCAATACATCAAAGATAAAGCTGCTAGCCAAATTCGTCAGTAGAGTACTAGTATGCTATAGCCTAGTCTACTCGCTGTAAGTAGGCGAGAAATCATGACCTCTATCCTCTGTAACTCAAAAAGGGATAGCCTAGGCCTAAAGCAAATTGGCTGTAAAGTGTAAATTACTACACCTATTCCCTGACCCTGGCTGACTCTCCCCAAATGGTAGACATATTAGCTCGATTACTCTAGTCGTTCCTGAGTTATACAAGTTCGTGGTCAAGATTTTTCGCCTAGGCCTACTTATAGTGAATAGACTAGGCCTAGCCTATAGCCTACCTACTATTTTAAAATGTTGACGGCAACAAAACACTTGGACCCTATTTATTCAAGCAGCTACAGAACCTTACAGCATTTAAGATAACGCTAAACCATATATGTAGCTCTCATAAGGAACCGTTAAAGCTAAAAAATATAATTATCTGGACGACCGACGTCAACACACCAACATTCTCAGACGCATGCCACCCGATCAAAACACCAACCCATCCCTACAACTTAAAATTACATTATCAACATAGCCTATGCTAAAGCACGATCCTTACAAAGCCAAAACTATGTAGACAGTTGTAGTGGATGTTAACACTGGTGTCGGTGAAGGCGGCGGACCTGACAACCTCAATGGACGCCTGTAAATGCTGAAAACGTCCCTTCTCTGACGTATCCCACCGGCGTAATGGCGACAATGCTACCTTCCTCCCTGTTACGTCACCGCACCCGCCAAGAAAGCCCGACCACTGAGCCATCTAGGGGGAAATATACCAACTTGCTGTTCACAAGCGCCATTTATGCTAAAGAGATTGATTTATGCACACCTCTGGTTTTTTTCCTTAGCTTTTCGCCTTTTCCGCTGCCTCGAAGGAAGTATACATTTCTTGATGAAGGATTGGCAGCTCATGATATGAAAAGTTGAGCCGCTTACATTGCTGATAAATTTGATAATACACGATGGGCAACAGGCCTAATTACTGTAGGCATCGTGGTGACTACTGTAAATAATTTGGTAGTATTCTATCTACACATTGTTCTGAAAATTTACGTGGGAAGTTGGGAGTTAGGATGCTGCTCCTTTTTGGTAAAAATACGAACTAAGACTTTCATTCACAGAAAACTAGATAAATGGTAAACTATGTAGTTTCAACGAAGATGGACGTATTGTAGTCGACTATATTTATATTGTGCTTATAAACAAAATATTAATTCACACAAGATGTTAAATAGATAACGAAAAACACCAACTATAGTAGGTTCTACAATTTGTTTTAAGTTCGATAGGGATTTCACTGACTGGGGGACCTAGATGGCTGCAAATGGACTGTTTGAATCTTGATATGCAGGGATATACCCTATCTTAAAACTTATCAAGTGTTTTGCATCCACATGTTTATGATGTTTTACGCTCAAATAACGAGCAACATCATATGACCCCACTGTCTTCATTTTTGGATGGGTAGCTCGAGGCCTCGAGTCTGTCTCTCAGACTCACTGTCTCACTGTCTCATCCACAGAGGCACAGACCATTGTGCCAGTTTTAGAACGCATCTGTCAATATCCTAGGGAGGTTTTCCCCGATGCTCTCTTGTGACTTTCACCTTTACCAGGCACAGCCTACTATATGTTTAATGGATTATTTTGAACCCACAAAACTAGCATATATTGCCTACATATTCGATTAATATAATGCGGACATTTTGTTCCTTATCCCTTCCATTTTTATGAACCTCTGGATGAACGGGCATTCAATGTCCCAGTGATATTGTTGTCATGCTATGAACAGTATCCAGTCAATATTGCAGTATTCACTCATATTTTTTAGGGCCTAACACATTATTTCTTCCAATTCCATAGGACCATATTGGCTCAGACAAAATTGCCTTTCAGTAAATGATGATGATGATGATGATGCAGTTTTTACCACCATACACTCCCTGCTGAATAGCAAGGCTAGGGTGGGTGCCCTGATGAATCAGGGACTTAGTGAATAGTATGTAATTCTGCCATATAATACTGCCCCATTATATCACGGCTGATGTTGACATAGTGCTAACAGTGCCTCAGTATCACTCACCAAAGTTGGCAAGAATGTAGTTACCGGGTGTACCGCCCGTCTTGTTTACACTACGCGGACGCTCATCATCTGTTCCCGTCTATTTTGACTGCCTTTGGATACAAAAATACATTACCCTAACCAAACAACCTAACCTAACCTAGTAGCCTATTATAGATTTATAAGTATTTATTTTATTATAAGTATTTATAGATGATTTATGTTGTATGTCGGTAGTGGTACACCCGGTAACTACATCCTTCCCCCAAAGTTTCCCTACAACCTTTAATGATCCGCATCTTTGAGTCACTGTTAAGTGCCAATGTATCACAACCAAATAGCAAAGGAAGTAGGCCTATATGCTACCATTAGCTATAAGGTCCATGACTGTCTTTTTTTGTAGATAATATAGCGCCATATAATTTTCTTAATAAAGACCATGTTAAGTAGGCCTATAGGCATAATGTTCGTCCTAACATGACTCATCACCGTTACTTTAAACCTCACAACCAAGATGCATGAATGAATCCAAGACTTCAATGTCTTGAATGCATGAATATGCATGAATAAACTTCAGTCTCCTAACAAATCAATATGCTTAGATCTATTTTGCATGGTTTCAAGAGAAAGTGTGACTGCATTGACTCAACTTGGATCACTACATTATATGCAAAATTAAAGTCAATGATCACGAAATTGCCAAGTCCATGCAAATATTAAGGAGTGTACGAGCTAAAGCACTCCAAATATCACTTTTGATTCACAGCCTCAGGAAATAATGACATACTGGTGTAAGGTGGTAGGTGAGGACTCTTCTTGAAATAAATGAACATTCACATTAAGCCCTATTGAATATACTCAAGCTACAAACACATTGTTGTCATAATTACAAGGTGATGCTATGTATAACGAGAAGACGCTTGTAGCTAACAAGAACAATAATCCTAATGACTCCCAGTTTCTTATGTGCTGGAACATACTCTAGACATGTACAATACAGCAGGTTTGGGCCAGAACTTAATAACTAACATACTATACAAGTAAAAGTGACTGCAAGTGGGAATAGATGCGAAATATTGTAATTAACACCTTGGGAGGGGGGGGGGGGGGGGATCATTAATTTGTACCTACACTAATTTGTGGTCACTTTCACTCATACTTTAGTTAGTAAATATCAACTCTGGCCAGATAGATTTCAAGCAGCACTGTTTCTTTCTTGTCTGGCCACACTGTATAATAAACACCCAAAACAATGTGTTGTCGATTACTTAGTAACAACTAAGTAATTGACAACACATCGTTTTTGGTGTTTATTATACAGTGTGGCCAGACATAAAAAAAAAAAAAAAAAAAAAATAGCTTACTCTAACTTTTCCTTTATATATTTCCTAGATCTCAGGTGGCGGCGTCTCTTCCGTGGATTGATCTCCCTACTGCCAACTCTCGAGGTTGGCAGACTGGGAGCCAGTGTCACATTTTTCCTTTGCCCCTCAGCTTTCCCTTCATAATTGCTGAGGAGCAAAGGGCCTTGGGTGGGGCTTCGGTATCCCGGGCGTTTCCGCGCCCTCCTCGGCTCCTCGCCTGTGAGCGGCTTCGGTCACCCAGGCTTTTTTGTGGTAGGCAGGGAGGGTTCTGTGGGGGCGCTCGGTTATGGCCTTGGCCTTCCTCGGGGCCTTGGGGCTGTTCGGCCAGGCAGCCTGGGGAACAGCAACAGCAACAACAACAACTTAGTAACATAAGGCCTGGGAAGTAGTTGGATGAGGAACTATATTAGTTGGTGGTCCCAGCAACCTATCAACTCCCCAGCTGATGCCAACGCATAAACAGGAATGAGGACCTGGCGAATTATCAGGATTACTTACAGGTCCTAAGACAGGCTCTTTGTCATAATTGTTGTTTCACCCAGACATGAAATTGGGTACCTGCTGTAAAATCAAATAAGGTTCGGTTGTATCCCAAGGAAAATGTGATTGATTGGAAACACAGGGAAACCCCCAACTGCAATGCTGGACGAGTCTGTGGCTGATGACTGTCCAGACTGCAACACTGCATAGCCTACACTCAATGAGGGCTCTGTGGGAACGCCCAGTTCTGGCCAAGGCCTTCCTCAAGCACTCAGGACTGTTCGGCCAAGCAGTCTAGGCAACAACAATAACAACACAGCATTATGTGGGGGCCTAAGCTCCAGTACCACTTTGCTACTAATAGGATCTATGTAGGAGTGTTGGGAACAGCACACTGTACCCAACTACAAGGTTGTATTACCATATAACATATACTGTATATCAAACAAACCCTACTGTAATGGCTTTCTCGTTTAGAGAAACTTATTTTTGTTTTACTCCAAATTTCCAATTCCATTAAATAGAGTACAATATCAGGAAAAATCAAAGATAAATGATAATAAAAACTTCATTTCATTAGATGTTATGTACATGCATAAAACACTCTGGTCTAATTATAATTAACAAAGCTGTGTTCATAAAAATATACTGTATATATATGTATTGTAGAGCACTATATATAATGACAATAAGAAAGTGCTACTGAATGATGCACACACAAAAACACATACTGTACATCCACACAATCCAGGTCATACTCTAGATATATATTTCTAATCTTGTACAGAGTTTTACTCAACATTTATAAAAAAGGACCTTCATGATGAATGTAATGGTTCTACCATTTCTATAACACCACTATTCTTTAATTTTGTGTAGCTTAAACTCTTGGGAAATGAGCGAGAGATGGAGTAATTTTATATTTTACTCTCGAGAACATTAGACAATTTATCTAATTTTGTTTGCTTTCATTTTCACTTAATTTGTATTAAGCCTTCTCTTTCACACACCCTCTCTCTCTCTCTCTCTCTCTCTCTTCTTAAACTGAATGAAATAGTCTGATAAAAGCCATAACATAACCCTCCTCAGCTCCCCGCCATGGAGTGGCTTCGGACACCCAGGCTTTATTGTGGTCGGCAGTGAGGGTTCTGTGGGGGCGCACGGTTATGGCCTTGGCCTGCTCGGGGCCTTGGGGCTGTTCGGCCAGGCAGCTTGGGGAACAACAACAACAACAAAAGGAGGGGAGTCATCATTGCACTGAAAGGGTTAATTTTGCAAGTTCAATGTGTTCTTGAGTAGGCCATCAAGTACAGTATCTGGTAAATAAAAACTATATTTACTCAATTTTGCTATTTTCTTCTCTCTCTCACACACTTCTGTTTGTCTATCTCATTCATATTCTCACTCTCACTCTCTCTCTCTTCAGTTTACATTTCTTTTTCACGTTATCTGTCTCTTCCTAAACTGAATAATGTGGTCTGATGAGAGCCATAATAAACAAAATTAAGGGAAGATTTTTTTTTTCTAATTTCCTCCCCAGACCTCCATCAAGCAAAATATAATACCCTCAAGACCCCTCTCCAAGACATATTTGTGAATTTTTCGGTAGAAAAATGCCCTGACCGATGGCTGGTTCCACCTGAATTGTAGTCTTGCTATCACTCACCAGGAAAAAATCAACACCTAAAGCCGGTATCACACGAACACTTTTTCCCTCAACATTTATCCTCAACACTGGTCTGGCAGCTTATGAGGTTAACATTTAATAAACAGTATTTCGGTCACTTAAATTCATCTACAAACAGTCTAGTTTCCGATACCAGTGCAAAATATTCCAGAAATGTTGCCAGAAAAATTGTGATCATCGAATGTTGACTATAAAAGCTCTCGTGTGATACCGGCTTAAATGGCATGAATGGTCATAAAATGAACAAAGGATTAGGGTGAAACTGAAAGGTCTTAAAATCATCAAACTAAGGCAGCCAACATCTTAAAATATTTCAAATTATTGGAGATAAGCATAAGGGAGGAGGAGGTCCAGCAAAAACACCCCTAAGGCAATACCAAACTGAAAGGGTTAAAATTGAAAGTTATAACCCCTTTAGCACGATGACACAATTTTCATATTCTAGTTACAGTACTATAAGATGAATTTCTTTAGTTTATAATCTACCTCTATTTCTTTAGTTTATAATCTACCTCTATTTCTTTAGTTTATAATCTACAGTACCTCTATTTCTTTAGTTTATAATCTACCTCTATTTCTTTAGTTTATAATCTACCTCTAAGACTCTATGGGGTAAATACGATCTCATTATACCCTCTGAATAACATAGATCCTTCTTAAACCGCACAAAATAGTCTAATTTTAGCCAGAATCAAAACTAAATAGGCATTATCATGCTGAAGGGGTCATTTGTGCTCTGGAGTAGATTAAGATGTCATGTGCAAATATCTGGCAAATAAAACTAAAAATTTCTCGCTTACACTGATCAAGCTTTCTTTCTCTTACTCTTTCGCTTATAATTTGCTCTCTCTCTCTCTCTTGCTCTCTCTCTCTCTCTTTCTCTCGTCTTACACTGATCAAGCTTTCTTTCTCTTACTCTTTCGCTTATTATTTGCTCTCTCTCATCTTACACTGATCAAGCTTTCTTTCTCTTACTCTTTCACTTATAATTTGCTCTCTTGCTCTCTCTCTCTCTCTCTCTCTCTCGTCTTACACTGATCAAGCTTTCTTTCTCTTACTCTTTCGCTTATAATTTGCTCTCTCTCTCTCTCTCGTGTATTAATTAAATATCTAGTCAATCTGCATGACCACAGTAAAGATCTCCATCATTATAAGCTGGTAATATATTTCATAAGAGCAATAGTGTACTGTAATTGCAAAACTCATTACAGTAACTTTATATCAAAGTGTGCTAGTCAAACATAAAGAATAGATAAATCTCAGACAATTAAATACAATTCCTCAACCCGTTCAGTACCGGTGACATCCTTTTTCATTATATTCTGGCATTATATTAACTGTCTTGAAAGCGTAATGCATAAGTGCGCGGAATTTCGATGTGAGTATCCTAGGTTGGAGTTCTTGGCGTGCCACATGTATTTGTTGATTTGATTAATTGAGTATAGAGGTGAAGTTGGTTGGTGGAAAAAACATAATAACACTAATAAACTATTATTTTCAGCTTAGCAAGGACGTCTGCCAATTGAAAGGCTACCGCCTATCTCAATTAATCCATTTAGCTACAATATATCCTTCCTAAACTTCATAAAAAAATATAGCTAGAATATAATTAAATAGACGTGGTCGATACAGAAGGGCTTAATACTGAACCACTTTCCAGTCTCGGGCTATAATGAAGTAGTTGGAGCCACAGATTAACAGCCCACCTCGCTTTTTTTATCTTTCTCTCCCTCTCTCTTTGGCTTGCATCCATTCGGCCCCATTCAGCCTACTGTTTTGTGTTTGTTAATTTCATTAATCGAGTTTAGGAATAAAGTTGGTTAGTGGAGAGAACATAATAATTAAGATGTTTACCTCCATCCAGTTGTCAATATTTTCCTGGCGAGCGGCAGCGAGCCAGCATATATATATTTTTGTTTTGACAGCAAGCTAAATTGTACATTTTTCGATAGAAAAATGTCTCCGGCGAAGCTGGATTTCTCCCTACAATGCTGGCTCGCTATCGCTCGCCAGGAAGAAATCGACACCTGGATGGGGATAAGCGTCTTAAAACAGTTGGCTGAATGGGGCCGAATGGATACAAACCAGAGAAAGAGAGAAAAGGAGAGAAAGATAAAAAAAAAAAAAACAGTGACCCCCCTAAGTAGATATACTGTACAAAAGTTATATTAGTGTGTGAGGGGTAGAGAGTTTGTTATACTGTATATGGTTTTATGTATTTTTAGATTACCACTGTTTCAGCTGGTAATTCTGCAAACTATTGATTTCTAAGGCTTATGGCCTGAAACTTGCAAGTGGTCAATTAACCCCTTGAGTAGCCTACCGAAGCCTCTTTTCGTTAAATGCTGGCATATATTAGACAATTTTATTCAGCTTAAGACGGACATGTAGTAATTAAGAGGGTACAAACTATCTTAATTAACTCTTTTAACTACCACAGATCCTTCATGAGCTGCAGAAAATCGTCTAAATATAGCTGAAATAAAACAAAATACATCTCCGGTATTGAAAGGGTTAACAGACAAACAAACAGGAAAACAAAGCAAAAGAAAAGAAAGCTTAAATATATAGCACATGAAAGATACAAAAGTAAGAATACTAGACATCACTATACAGTACTAAGTTCAAAATTAGTATGGCAGTTATTCCACCCTTCTCCTCATTGGTTCATTTAGTTTCATCTTTTTAACGTGTTGTATGTACAGTGGCGCTAATAAGTCATGTCTCAGCTGTCACTACCTTATGTTTTGCTCTCTGTGTGCTGTATTGATGTCTGCCAGTTGTTGAAGAGGGTGGGTAAGTGTAGGAACATGTTGGTATATCTCACTCAAAAAGAGGAAATCATGTGTAAATATTGCCGATACCAATTATTGATCAAAACATAATTGGTGCCGAGACATCACTTATTAGGCCGACTGTACTGTATATAGTCAGGCACATACCCCACAGCTAGTGGTGGTCGACTCCAGACAGAGCATAAGAAAATTACTTATCCCCTTCTGATGGGGGGGATAAGTGATGTACTTTTCATTACATTCTGGCATATATTAGACAATTTTGTTCAGTTTAGGAAGGATGTCTACTCAATAAAAGGCTACAGACTGTCTCAATTCATCCTTTTACCTTCCACATATCCTTCCTATGCTTCACAAAATCGTCTAAATGTAGCTGAAATCAAATAACAAAGACGTAGCCGGTACAGAAGGGGTTATTCAGCTTTTAGGTCCATTACACACACCACAGCCAACAAATAATTTTCCTTTCTAATAATAGCTAAGGGGTCAGGTTTGGCTGCCAGGTAAATTGAAAGAGAGTATAATATGGACAATTATTAAGGGGGGTCACCTGCCTTTTTTTTTCCTCTCCTTTTCTTTCTCTCTTTGGCTTGTATCCATTCGGCCCCATTCAGCCAACTGTTTAAGACGTTTATTCCCATCTAGGTGTCGATTATTTCCTGGCGAGTCATTCCTGGACCCCCTTCTACCTCATGTTTATCCCCATTAGTTTTGAGATTTTAAGACCTTTGCCCCATTAGCTTGACAATTTTAAGCCCTTTCATCCCATTTCTTAGCCTATAATAAGACCTTTTGTGCCATTTAGGTGTCAATTTCTTTCCTGGCAAGCGGCACCAAGCCTGTAATTTAGGAGGAACCGGCCTTTAGCGGGGATATTTCTCTACCAAAAAATGTACAAATTTATCTCGAAGAGGGGGGTCTTGTGGATGTTCCTTTTTAAGCTTGATAGAGATCTAGGGATCAAACTAAAAGCGCCCCCTTAAAGACTGACTTTGTTCTACAATGTGAAAACAAATGTTTTCCACATATAGATTTTGTCTAGTGAGTTGACGTTTCGATAGTTTTTAATTTTAATGAGTTTGTTTTATTAATTTGAACAGTAACTTTTGAGTTCGTTTTTCAAGTTCTATATTTTAAAAACCCTTTCAGCACGATGATGTCTTTTTACCAACTATTCTTGATAAATTTATACCATTTTATGCAGTTTAAAAAGGACCTATGTTAATCAGGAGGGTTTACGGAGGTCATACTTACCCTTTTGAGCCCTAGAGGTAGATTACACACTAAAGAAAATTGTCTAATGGTAACCAGAATAGGATGAAAATGACATTGTTGTGCTAAAGGGGTTAATAGTGCATGGAGCAAAGTGAAAATCAGTACCAATCGGGTGCAGCTAGCAACCATACCGTAATTACAATCTTTTATAATGTAAAACTTGCAAAATAAACAAACCAAAACTGGGACGACACAAGATAAACGCAAAGGAACTAATCAAAATCGTTATGTGGAAACAACGCTTAACCCGTACTGTACCGTAGCATACAGTAATAAAAGTCCCCAGCAGTCCCAAGCAATGTGGCCAAAATGACAGGAAAGACCACCTTTTCACCTCAAGAGATGAGGCAAGAGTGGATCTATCACTTTTATTTTTTTTACAAGGCTTTAAAAAAAAACACCATAAAAAAACAAAAAAAAAACACACACACACACACACACACACATAGGGTGTACATTACTAAATGAGCAAGTTAATCTGGTTCCCAAGAAAACTAATCGCAAATATAACAATATGCACTATTGTCATGTTCAAGGAATTAGTCAGTTTGGGAAGTACAGGACGTTCTGGTAAATATTACTAAATTCAGTATGAATAAAGAAACTAAAATTTTTATCAAATCTTATAATAAGGTAATTTGCATTTGACAAGATATCAATAATGGTACAAAAAATATACAGCACTCACTAACGATAGTGCTATCGGGTAGGTACCTGTAAGCATAGCATGCCTCAAGTTTAATATAATATAATATAACAAGTATACAATACAGTATAACATATTAATTAAATTGTTGTCGAGATGAAATTTTGAGGTGATAATTTTTGTCAACGAGTATCTATATAATTTAGTGTCAGTTAATTGGAGTACAATCGGCCAAATAAGTGATGTCTCGGCACCAAGTATATTTTGATAAATAATTGCTATCAGCAATATCTAAAACTTTCTTTATTCGTTTTGATGAGATATACAAAAATATTCATACTCAAACCCACCCTATTCAACATCTGACAGACATTAATACAGCACAGAGCAAGCCAAACGTAATGACAGCGGAGACATGACTTATTAGCGCGACAGTACATGCTGACAATTTGCTGCCTTATGACACCAATTCGTGAAATTATATAATCTGGCCCACGGATGACAATGCCCAGATTACTCCGGGGCCAAACGAAGAACCAAGATTACCCCTTTCGTTAAACTCCTAGGAGCACCAGCAGTCTGTTATTTTTTCAGTTGATAGTAAAATGCCATTTCCACATCTTGATTATTCAAATATAATAGTACAGGTACTGTATGAATATTTTGCACCAAAATATGTTGCTAAATTATGAAAACTTGATACTGTATTTGTGTAATGCAGGCACATAGTAGTTTTATATTTTTCCATTAACCCATGGATTACAAAGGTCCTCTTGGGAGCCACAGTATTTAAACGTGTAAAAATAACCCTTCAAAAACCATGGCAGTGCCGGGCAATGTCTGAAATTTGAGTGACACATAGAAAGTAGTGACATCTTTCCATACCACATCCTCCACTCCTTCCCCCCTTTATACCCCACCCCCTTTTCCCTCCCTCAACTTGGCCGTATATTTTGCTCGTTCTAGCAGTTCATGGGTTAAGAGGAGGCAGACCGTTTTTCTGGACCCCCTTCTCCCTAATGTTTAGCCCCACTAGTTTTGAAATTATAAGAAGTTCGGCCTATTAGTTTGGCGATTTTAACACCTATCCCCACATTTCGTTGTAAATTTTAAGAACTTTTGTGCCATTTAGGTATCGATTATTTCCTGGCGAGCGAAAGCGAGCCTGCAATTTTAAGAGGAACCGGCCTTCGGCCAGGACATTTTTCTACCGAAAAATGTACAAATTTATCTTGAAGGGGGGGTCTAGGGGGTGTTTTTTTAAGCTTGATGGAGGTCTAGGGAGGAAACTAAAAAAAATATATGAATAAATGAATTAATAGACCAAACAAACGGTCTGCCTTCCCTTAAGAATCGAGAAAGCAGCTGCTAAGGTATTCAATTTTCCGTCAGTTGGAAATAAACAGACTGCAGTTACCGTACATCTTTAGACCCTTTATCTCCTCTAAACAATTATTTTCATCTTTAGAATAACATATCACATTGTGAGAAAAATTAAGGGGTACATAGTAATTTCAAAACCTTTTTGAAAGTTTAGATTAGCTTAAGTTAGACTAGGTACGTTAAAGCTTTGAGAACAATGGGTGAAAATTACTAAATGTTCGATAATCCAGTATTTGTATCGACCACAAATTCAATTAACAAAGGGTTGAAACGGTCAGAATTTTAGATGACAAATAGGTCAATCTATGATATAACTTCTTGAGTCTACCAAGATAAATGAATGGTATTTGTTTTCTTTATAAAGTAGAGCATGTAACTGACACTTAGTTCTGATGTTAATTCTAAAGAAAACAAAAAGAACGAAACTAGCTATCAAATAGGTTTGATAGATCAAATATACATACAAAATAACAAACGATGAATGATTTTTTAGAAAACAAAATTATTGGTGAAGTATGACAAGAGAAATGGAAGAAGCAGTGGACAGTATCAGAAAATGGACAGTGGGGAAGAATTATAATGATGTGTACAATATTATGAAAACATTAAGAGAAGACTAAGATTATATAGTTGGTGACAATGTGATCAAGAGATGAACGAAAAGTTATCAAATTTGAGATAGATAGACATAGATAAATAGATAGATAGATAGATAAATAGATAGATAGAGATATAATTATTATGTTCTATCCAACAACCAACTCTACTCCTAAAATCGATTAATGAAATATTACAAACACATGTGGCAGTCCGTGGATTCGAACCCAGGACGCTCACACCGAATATCAACACCTTATGCATTACACCACGAAGGCAGTTGTGAAGTGAAGTTGTGAAGGCAATGTGAGTGAATGACTGAGTGTAATTTAGTGCTTGAACAAGGACACAAGAAATATACAAATAAGTAAGATAAAAAACCCTACTCCAGCATCAAACCACCTCCCAATCGGACGTCTCGGAGCTGTCTGAGAGCCTGGGGAGGGCGGGTGGCTTACGGGGGGAGGAGGGGGAAGGGAGGTCCGCTGTGTCGATCATCCGGTGCTGCACGATCCGACCCTTGGAGTTGAGGCCCCACAGCTGATTGTCCATTGATACTGCAAGGGAGAAAAAGGTCCAACGCTTACTCACCACATTATGAATAATCAAATTTATTAATTTCACTTCCAACACTAAACACCTTCCAATTCAATTAATGAAAGCATGTGATCCACCGGGATTCGAACCTGGGTTAGCACACACAGATCTTAAACACTCCAACCATTATACCATCAAGACAGTAAAAAAAAGACTGAAACCGTAACCCCAATGGATCACTCAGATAATCAGATTTTAATGTGTATGTAGCTATGTATTAACTAAAAGAGTAAGTTAACTAAGTACAGTACTGTACAATACTACTACTACTACTATGGTCAATATTAATTTGGAATACACTGTAGTTAGCTTGTTGACAGAACTGTACAGTACTGTAGTGAGAAAATTATTTAATGTTTATTCACCAAACACTTTTTTTATTTTTGTATGATAACCTATGGTAAGCCTTGTTCTCATTACATCTTAATAGTTACAAATGAAAAGCATACTGTATAGAAGTTGATAATAATAATAATAGTAATAAACAGTTATGAATGGAGAATGCTTGTGAAAAGATGAGTGAAAACGCGGTCATTTGGGAGAGGGAGACGGGCGCCAGTTGGACTAGATAAAAGCTCGTCAGGCGCCTATCCCGGGGAGCCGGTATACTGTACTGTATATGAAGGGTGCGCCTGGATGTGTAGTGAGCGGGCTTGTGGTGGTTATGCTTCGCTGCATGTCTGCCTTCTCAGACTGGAACTTCTCCGGGAGGTCGGAGGCCGGGGGGAGTGCTGGAGTGACCTTGGTGATCCCTAGTCTCTGGGTCTTCTCCTGGGCGAACTAGATGTGTGTGAATTTG
The DNA here is from genome assembly GCA_032716605.1 of Paralithodes platypus. Taxonomy (NCBI): domain Eukaryota; kingdom Metazoa; phylum Arthropoda; class Malacostraca; order Decapoda; family Lithodidae; genus Paralithodes; species Paralithodes platypus. Next base: position 12,268,026 of record CM064570.1, on the reverse strand, counting down.
TGTGTTGTTTTTGTGTGTTTATTTTTATATTTTATTTTTATTTTTGTGTTGTCCCGGTTCGGGCTCTGTCTCGAGTCGGCCACCCCAGCTTTAAAAAAAAAAAAAAAAAAGAAAAAAAAAAAAAAAAAAAAAAAAAAAAAAATGGGGGAATGTGCCTGAGTAGATAGATAGATAGATTATTAATTTATAACTGTTGGGATGTATTGAGATCTTTGTAGAGTATTCATTCAGTGAGGACTGTACTACTGTAATATGAAAACAACAGTCGTGGTGATGTCCGAATTAGCCCTTAACCCCTACAAGAACAAAAACATTCACCATCAATGCGTAGGTTATAATGAAAAGACAATAAAAATAAGCCCTTTAACTAACCTGACAGTGTGGATACGGAGCCCGGCACTCTCTCCCAGGCATCCCCAATGTAGTTTGTCTCACTGACCCCCACACGCCGGTACATTTCCCCAGCCTGGCTTAACGCATACACAGTGTCCTCGCTGCCGATAATAAAGAAACAGGGATACATCATGGACAGCATAAGAAACCTTGCATACATACATTGTCATGTGGTCTGATACAAGGATCTCATGGGAGTTATACACTGTCTCATAACTTGACAAATATCAGAAGAGGTATATATTGTAAAATCCTCCTCTTTCAGACTCTGAGGATCTGAATATCCAAGGCTTCTGGACAAGGTATCTGGGCTGTATTTTACCTCTCTATTTTGAACAAATTTAAAATGACAAGTACAGTACTGTATATATCTGAACAATAGAATGTACGGTACTTGGTTCTGAAATTTATCCCTCTCTTTTGGAATTTGTCTAAAAGACAGAGGTAAACATCAGATACATGATACAGTATGTATGTGTGATACACACACACGAACCACCGACCAGACAACACCTCCGCACCCACGCTCCCGAAAATCAGCTGATCTAGCAAGCTGTTTACAGCGCTCGTCAAATAAACTCACCTAAACTTGAGTATAAGGATATTTTGTGTTGTCCTGTATTATAATGTAGTATTAAAATAATTCAAGTGATTGTGAATGCGAGTGGATATATGGCTGACTTTGATGGATTTGAAGTCGGTGAGACCGAGGGCATTCTAGGGAAAATTATACGTGAGCTGAATTACATTAAAAGGTGGAAGGAGGATATGCAGGAGTGGAAGGTGAGTGTTAGTTCACAGATTGAGGCTATATGTTCAATATGTGGTGCTCAGGCTGGGGACATCGAGCCTGGACAAGATTTGAGTCGGGCTAGCCTAAAAGAAATTCAAACTCATATGGGGCAACTCCAGGACGAAAATGAAGCTTTAAGATTGCAACTTGAAGAATACAAAGGGCAAACCAAGGAAATTAAAACACATGTGGAGATTAAGGAGAAACACAATAAATGGGTTAATGACGAAGGAGGAAAAGTGAAGGAAGTGGCAATGAAGGAAATCATGGAGGAACAAAAGAAACAATCAGAAAGGGAAAATAAAGATTTAGAATCAGTGGTAGTAAAAGCTATGAGGAGAAATGAACAGGTCCTGCGTGAAACAATAGATAGAAATAAGTGTATTATTGTATTTGGGGATATAGAGGAGCACATTATTGAGAGGAAAGCTAGGGATAAGGAAGAAATTAATAAGGTAAAAACATTGATCAAGCATGTCGATGAAGAAGGAAACAAATGGAGAGATGATATTGAAGAAGTTAGGAGAATGGGTAAATATAGTAAGGGAAACACAAGGCCAATGAGAGTGCAGTTTAGGTCTAGGGTAACAGTGGATGCAATAATGAACGTAACATGGAGACTTAACTTGACCAGCAAGTTTAAGAAAATTACAATTAGAAAAGACATGAGTATTGAGGATCGAAACATAAGAAAGGAATTGCAAACCGAGGCAAATGTAAAGAATGGAGAAAGGACGAAAGAAGACGAAAAGAAGTTTTTCTGGAGAGTGTGGGAGGGAAAACTCAAGAAATGGTATATAAAGCGAAGGGACGAAGTAGGGAGGGAAAGGGAGATGGTGCGGGTGACGGGGGAGAAGGCAGAGAGAGGGGAGGTGGAGATAGAGAGAGAAACAGTCCAAGTGGAGGCAGAGGGAGGGGAGGTGGAAACGGAGCGAGAAACAGTCCAGGTGGAGACAAGAGAAGCTAGGAAATAAATTGGGAGGGGTACGTACAAAAAAGAAAGGAACGGGCAGGGACGAGAAAAATAGGGAAAATACTGGAAACGCTAAGTTCATGTATACAAATATTGATGGGTTAATTTCCAAAAAGATTGAGTTTGACGAATATGTAAAGAGAGAGAGGCCCGGGGTAGTATGTTTGACTGAAACTAAGCTTAACCAGGAGGTAGACACGAATATAATTAGTTGTGCAGGATACAGTACATGGAGAAGAGACAGGTTAGGAAAGCTAGGAGGAGGAGTGTTGATCATGGTAGATTATAAAATTACTGCTAAAGAATTAAAACTTGGTGATAGCATTGCTGAAGTGGTAGCAGTTAAAATTGAGGATAATGATAGGTCAAAATTGGACATTGTATCAATGTATTTACCTCCTAAGACTAAATCTTGGAGCAACGATGAATATAATGAATTAATTTTGGAAACCTTGCGTATGTTAGAAATTATTTGTAAAAGGAAAAATAGGCTTATTCTTGCAGGGGACTTTAATTGCGGGGAGGTGGATTGGGAATGTTTGGATGCGGGTTCAAATGAAAATACTTGGGGTAGCAAATTTCTTGAACTAACAATGGGGTATCTATTAACACAACACGTTACGGAAAATACAAGATTTAGAGGAGGTGATGAACCATCAAGACTTGACTTATTATTCACCAAAGACTGGGGCCCCAAGAAATAAAGAACCTAACATATTTGAGTCCCATGGGAAAAAGCGATCATGCTGTGATTGAATTTGAATTGACAGTGGAATTTCTGGAAGGCAGAGAGGAGGAACATAGGGAATATAGACTAAATTATAGTAAGGCGGATTATGAATCATTACGAGGATACTTTGCAAATATAGATTGGTCATTTATTGAGCAAGAACAGAATATTCAGGTAAAATACACCATGTTACTAGACATTTACAGGGAGGGGGTAGATAAATATGTACCAACATTTAAGGATAGAAAGCTGGCTAAGGAGAAAGAGTGGTTTAACATGCGATGTCACATTGCCCAGAACAAAAAGGACTCTGCATGGAATAAAGTGAGAAGGAGACACACTGAGGAAAAATGGATGAGTATAAGAATGCTAGAAACAACTATGTCAAGACTATAAGAGAGGAGAAAAAGAACTTTGAAAAAGATATAGTAAACAAATGTAATAAAGAACCCAAACTGTTCTATAGTTATATCAACGGAAAAACTAAAATAAAGGACAAAATAACAAAGCTTAGGGTAGAGGGTCAATTATATGAAGACACAGTGGGTATGTGTGAAATTATGAATGATACATTAACATCCGTGTTTGTGGAGGAGGATGACTATGTAGAACCTGTGGTGGAATTGAACGAGATACAGGGACTAGAGTCGATAGAAGTAAAAAAGGATGAACTAAAATCATTGTTGGAAGAATTGGACGTGAGAAAATCTATGGGCCCAGATAACATTGCTGGATGGGTATTAAGAGAATGTTCTGAACAACTAGTGAGACCTATTTTTAATATTGTTCAACACTCATTAAACAAGGGGGAACTTCCCTTAGAATGGAAACAAGCAAATATAACTCCAATATATAAAAGTGGAAATAAAGAAGACCCGCTAAATTATCGACCGGTATCCTTAACGAGTGTTATATGCAAGCTTTGTGAAAAGATTATTAGAAAAAGATGGGTGGGTATGTTGGAGGAGAGGGAAATAATTTCAAGCAAGCAGTTCGGGTTCAGAAAAGGTCATTCGTGTACCACAAATTTGTTGAGTTACTATGATAGGGTAATTGACATTGTACAAGGGAGGGAGGGGTGGGTAGATTGTATTTACTTAGATTTCAAGAAGGCATTTGATAAGGTGCCTCATAAGAGATTGTTGTGGAAGCTCAGGACTGTGGGGCGGGTTGAGGGAGTATTATTAAAGTGGATGGAAAACTATTTAATTGGGAGGGAAATGCGAACAGTAATAAAAGGAAAGTTCTCCTCGTGGAAAAGGGTAAAAAGCGGAGTGTCTCAAGGATCGGTGTTGGCCCCAATCATGTTTTTGGTTTTCATCAACGACCTTCAAATGGGAATAGGCTCATATATATCTATGTTTGCTGATGATGCAAAATTAATGAAGCATATTACAAGTAGGAGTAGTTGTGAAGAATTACAGAGAGACCTAGATAAGTTATATGAGTGGAGTCAAACTTGGAAAATGGAATTCAACACGAGTAAGTGTCAGGTTCTTGAGATGGGAAAAAGTAAATATAGACCTTCTTGGGGATATAAAATAGGAGATGAAATAATTAGTAAAGCTGTGAAAGCAAAAGACCTAGGGGTAGTTGTGGCAGACAGCTTGTCACCTGAACAGCATATAAATAAAATAACTGGTGAAACCTATGCAGTGTTGACTAACATGAGAATAGCTCTGAATTATTTAGATGAAGAGATGTTAGCAAAAATAATAGGGACAATAATACGACCAAGACTGGAGTATGCAGCAGTGGTGTAGTCTCCACACCTTATAAAACATAATAAAAAACTGGAAAGAGTTCAGAGAGTTGCCACTAAGATGATAGCTAGCCTTAGAGACCTGCCTTATGAGGAGAGATTGGAGAGGCTAAAGCTGCCAACGCTGAGGGAGAGGAGAGAGAGAGGTGACATGATCATGATGTTTAAGTGTGTGAAAGGTTTTGAGAAGATCGACAAGGGAGATTTTGTGGTGAGGGACGAGGGAAGAACCAGGGGTCATGATTGTAAGTTGAGGAAAGTTATATGTAAGTCTGATGTAAGAAAGTTCAGCTTCCCGTATAGAAGCATTGAGTGTTGGAATAAGTTGGATGGGGAGGTGGTGGGAGCAAGAAATATCCAAACTTTTAAAGCAAAATTGGATAAATGTAGAGAGAGAGACAGGACAACACGAGCTTAGGCTCAAATCCTGTATACTACAATTAGGTGAGTACAATTAGGTGAGTACAGTACTTGATTCGGATTATCACTCTGTTATTTCGGACAAGTCCAAAACAAGGGTAGATTTTACTAATTAAATTTCTTAAGGTAATTCCAAATCTTCTTTCTTTCTTTTTTAACATCAAACGCATCCCACTGAGACGAGGTGGCTATTTAGTTGGTCTGCCAGATTTGGTAGGTGACCTGTCCACCATCTGCGTAGCTGGTATTTCTTAAGTGTCTTCCCTGATCCTGCAACACTTATGTAGTCATGGCTTGTTAGTCAAATGTACTACCAATGTAGCTACCCAACATCCCACCCAGGATATAATATTGTCTAATTTTGTTAACCTTAACTCAATTATTGTGGGCTGTCTTGTTTAGATCACCGTAGCGCCTGGCGGGTATATTTACAGAAAATGAGCTACATTCCATGCTCTTTTTCATGCATAAGCAAGAGCCAGATCGTAATGCAATTATATATCCGTGAAAGGGCGATGGTAGAGCTTTCCAATGACACCTGAATCATCCTTGTACGACCTCGGGTTATCTTGCAACGATCGTGCAACCGAAGGGCAAAATCGCCGAAAATAAGGTATTTTTTAAGGTTTTATCCTTGTTTGAGAGAGGTGGGAGGCGAGGGAGGTATACAGTAGACCCTAGTGCTGGCCACGCAGCCGTGGCGAGCGGTCCAAGGCTGCCTGTCGTCCCTTCAACGCTTGGTCTCTCTCTCATCGCTCATAATGGCACCCGTCATATGACGGGCGCTGCAGGAGTGGATAAATATTCTCTCTCCTGTCATATGATGGTCGTCGCGAGTTGACGGTTAATAAAATAAGTCCACTGACCTGATAGAGAGATGTAGCACCAGCAGCCCGGGCACAGGAACCCAGGAGGCACCCACAGGCAGTTCAGGGAAGATGGCCTGACGTACATACACTCTACGGCAGGAATCTATACCCCACACCATGTGCAGCCTCATGCCTACGTACACCTGCCAGGAAAAAAAAATGGAATAAGAGAACTGATGAATATGAACTATATTTATACTAGCCTAATGAGCCTGAGAGCCAAGAGTTGCTACAAGGCAGGGCTAAGGTGTTTTTTTTAAAGGCCAACCTGCATGTGAAGAACCACTTGCAATATTTTACTTTTTGACTGGTTGCCTGCCAAAGCTATTGAGTCCTGTTCACTGAACTATTTTAATTGCATATATTATTCACATGTACACAGTTAAGTATTACTGTATTATCAGGGAACACAAATATAAGTGCTTTCACTCACTTGTATTTACTCTTTCACTTTAGCACTTAACTAAATATACTATAAGAAATGTACTCACTCTCTTTCACCATACCTCAAGTCACTAACTCTTAAACTGACCTTGGTAAATACCGCGTTGCCCTGGAGTGGTACGGGGTCAAGGACCTGAATCCATGCGGGGGGTAGGGAGAGAGTTGGGGAGGGAGAGAGGGGGCCCTGTCTCATGTATACCCCACCTACTGTGTCCACACCCCACACCACCTCCACACCACAGTTAATGTGACACAACTCTACGTCACCTGCACAAAGAGAAAATAAATAAAAATTATAATATAACAAACTTATACTATAGGTAGCGCCAACGAACTTGACAATAATCTTGACCCCTTAACTTCTCATAAGTCAAAATTAATGAAAGCAATCGAGCTGACATTTCTATCATTTGGGTAGACCCCACCAGGAAATAGGTATGGATATTTACAGCCAGTTTGCTCTAGACTCTTGAGTAATGAAAAGTTAAGGGGTAAAGATTATTGTCAAGTTCGTTGGTGCTACCTATAGTTGAGTTTACATACTGGGTTCATACATATACTTTAACAATTGAGTGATCTATAAGAGGTAGCATATGTTTAGCCTAACAAACACCTTGGGCAAAAATATACAGGGCCGTATGTCCTTACTGTTGCTCTGAGCAACCACCCTGATGTCATGCAAGAAAGTGACTGTTCATCTGACCTGATATTTTCCAGCAATATACATACTGATCTGTGTGAGGTCAAGGGGAAGCCAATGTGAGCCGAGGAGTGAAGTTGCCGATAGGCCCGCTCGGATGTAGACTCGACCACCTGATGTCACTACCCACAGGGTCTCCGGACGCTGACTGACGCTCACCACGCACTCATTCTCAGGCTGCTCCAGGGGCTGTAAGCGGGGGAGATAATATGACTGATAGTACATAACAATATTAGTATATAACAAGTATTAATCTTTAACCCAGGAACAGCTGTTAGCCTTCCGGGATCTGGAAGGCACAGTATTTAAATGTGTTTGAAAAAAAAACTTCAAACACCGTTTCAGTGCCGAAAAATGTCTCAAAATTGGGTGACAAATAGAAAGTACAGTAGTGGCATCTCTCCATACCACATCCTCCACTCCTACCCTGGTTTATACACCAGCCACCCCCTCCCTCCCTCAACTTGACCTTTATTTTTGTTTACAGTTTTACGCAGTTCATGGGTTAACAATCCAGTATATTCCAGCTTTCATGGGGCAATATAATATCACATTTCTCATACCCCGAGACATACAATTTCCCCTTGTGCGGAGGGAGAGTTCCCTGGTCAATAAGGGTATTAGTTCCTTAAATATCTATATACTGTACAGTACAGCAATCAATCAATTAATCTCTCTCTTACCACAGAAGAGGCAGTAGATGGGTTGACGAGGAAGAGTTCTCCGAGGGGTGAAAGACAAGCCAGCGACCCTCTGTCTTGATACATCCCCTCTGCACACACTGTCGACCACACTCCTTCTCCCACCTCGCCCCACCAGTGGCCTGTTCACAGATAGATAAATAAATAAAAGGATGGAGAGATAGGTACCGTAGATGAATGGATAGATTGATAGATAATGTCAGCATTCCCAGCATCCATGTTCTGGGCTATTTCATTTGTCAGGGTAAATATACATTTTCCTCTGTGATGCAGAAGTTCCCTTTCCCGAGAAATTTATGTTGTTATTCACTAAACTCAGAATTGTACAAATGTGGATACTAACCAAGACAGTGTAGTGTGTGGTGGAAGTAAGTGTCAGTGGCCGGGTCAGCAAGGAACACACCAGCCGGGGACGACGCCACCAACACACCCTCACTATTACAGTCCAACATGTAGTTACTCTTCACTACCTGCAAACACAAGTACATTTTGTATCTGTATTTTTACAATAACAATAAAAATTTAGTTTTTTCCTAAATAATCCTTATTTCTCTTGTACTTAATACGCAAATTATTGACCATTGAGCATTATTACTTCATATCACTTTAATAATGGCACATCTCAAAAAAATAAAAAAATAAGGTAAAATTCTAGTTTCACGTACACAGTGACAAAAGGGAGGCGCCGTTGTAAAGGCATAGCTTCCCGACCAACTATGAAGATCAGGGAAATTGCTGGGTAAAAGACGTAATATAATGATAATAAACTACATTAACGACATTAGCCTAACCTAACAACCTTACCTAACCTAACCTAGTATTATGTAATAGCTATGGTGCCGCATATGGGGAGATTTTTTTTTTTTTTTTTTTTTTTTTTACAGTAGGTATAATTCCTTATAATGCATTTCCGCCGCTTTGGACATATATAGGAATTAAGTATGGTATATGACAACTCTAAAGTAGCCATAGAAATTTATGAGTATGCTGTGAAAGCGAAACTAGAATTAAACCAAAAATAATAACAATAATGATAATAATAATACTAAAAAATTCTAATCTAGTACACTGTAGATAGAACAAACTGGACGTACCTGCCACCATCTAGTGTCCTGTCCCTGTGGATGCCTTGCTGTGACCCCCAACCTGAAGTATACCCCACCCTTGGCCCCCACCACCCAAGCCCTTCCCTCAGGTCCCAGTCCCACCCCTACCACCGCCCCACCCCCGGGACCTTCCATGCGGCCCCACTCATGACCCGCCGGGCTCTGAGATGACACTCCTATCCTGTTGAAAGATAAGGCATGGTAAAGGATGATTAACCCCTTCTGTACCAGTGACGTCTTCTTCATTATATTCTAGCTATTTTAGACGCTTTTGTGCAGCTTAAGAAGGATCTGTGGTAGTAAAAAGGATTAAGTGAGATAGTTCAAAGCCTGTTATTTGTTGGAAGCCCTATTTAAACTGAATAAAATGGTCAAATAGTAGCCAGAATAAAGTTAAAAGGACGGACCGGTAGTGAACGGGTTAATAATAATATTTGGTTTCAAAACAGGAATAATTGTGAGATGTGCAGGAAAATTAACAAGAAACATCATTGATTTTGCCAATTTATCACTTCCAAAAGACATATTAACCCTTGTCTAGCGGGGTGTTTTGGGCTATTTTAGGCATATTCAGGCCCTCCTGAATGATCAATCAAGTATCTGCATGAAAAGAAATGTATTCAGCAAAAAACTAGGCACTAAAAGCTTCAAAATGAGACCAAAATGAGACCAGAACGAGCTACGTAGCACTCGTGGTTCTCATGCAGTGGTGCCACCAACATGGGAGTTTAGCGTATAGCGGTATATTTTTCCCAGCTATGCTCATTACTGGCTACACTGCCGGCCTCTCGAGAACACAGGGAGCGTGAGTCAGTGGGTGGCGGTAAGCCCTGGGTGTCGGACGTGTGGCCTGCTGCGCTCCCGGCCATTTGCACTCGATTTTAACCCTTTAAAAGCCTTAATAATGCTCCTAACTTGCTGCAAATTGGTGCACGACTTAAGTCGAGCGCCGCTCTTTAAGGGTTAAGATCTATCAAGCATAATTTTAACTTTGCATATTTACTAACAATGACAAAAAAGAAAAGAGTTAGTTAAAGGATTGTTGTGAACAGTCTGTGGTTTGCCAGCCTGTTGACATACCTTAAGAGCAGTGCCCCTTCCCTGGTGACGCCCCACACGACCCCGCTATGACAGACAACCTGGACCATATGGTAGTCATCACATGACACCACCACTGACCGCCCTTCACCTAGGCTCTCACGCACACACACCTAAACACAGGAATATACCATTAGAACCAGGGAGTCAAACCATGACAAATGAATATCTAGTACTACAGTAGAGTCACGCATCTCACGCATTTCGATCCCACGATTACGCATCCCACGGTACTATCCAATGGCTACCTGAATTATCATCCCACGAAAAACCACACGATTCCCACGGATGCAGAGCTAATGGAAGCTCTACAGGACGCCGAACTTGATGCCATGGACGATGATTTCATGGGCTTTGGCGGCGACGGTGGGGTGACGGAGAACGAGTGTGGGGCCACGGAGGGTGGTAACTAACATCCTCCTCCCGTCTATCACCACATCCATCACAATAAGCACCTCATCAAGTTTTCTAAGTTTTGTGTTTGTGTTTTACTTACCTTTCTTTTCATTAAAGCAACTTACTATGGATTATTGGCATGTAAAGTGAAGGTCAATAGTCGCCCGACGATAGCCTCCAGTACTTTTGTAATTTTCCTCATTACTGTACTTTAATACTCTGCATCCCACGAATTCCGGTCCCACGGTAATATTTCGGTACCAATAAATCGTGAGATGCGTGACTCTACTGTATATCACTGAAATAAAAAGAAAAAACAAAATATTACATTTTCCTTCAAAATTTACTTTCATTCTTGTATTTTATTTATTGTTCTTGTTAAAAGAGTACTCTTTGTTTAAATCTGTTGTTACTTCATATTTTGCAATTATTTGTCTTTATATTATATGTATTCATTGTCGATAGTATCAATTGCTTACTTTTGCGATTTCCTTAGTTTATTTGTGCTATAAATGTAGGTTATTTGTAGGGTAGTTATTGATAGGGGTCACTTGAGGCATGCTATGCTTACAGGTACCTACCCGATAGCACTATCGTTAGTGAGTGCTGTACTGTATTTTATATATTATTTTGTAATAGTATAGACATCTTATCAATATTTGTATTTTGTACTATTGTTAATGTCTTGTCATGTTGCAAATTTGATTTTAAATAATATTTTGACATTTAACATGTAGTTTCTTTATTCATGCAGAGTTTAGTCAAATTTGCCAGAACGTCCCGGACTTCCCAAACTTGACTACTTCCTTTAACGTGACGATAGTGCGTTGTTATATGTGCGATTAGTTTGCTTGGGAAACAGATTAACTTGCTCATGTAGATGTACACCCTATGTGGTGGATTGTGTTCTTTTATTTAATAATTTTCATTTTAGTAAGCGTTGTTTCCACATAGCGATTTTGATAATTTAATTTGACTTTATATTGTCCTTGTCCCAATTTTGGCTTGTTTAGTTTGCAAGTTTTACATTTTAATTCTTTTGCATTTATCTTTTATCGTCCCAGTTTTAGTTTGTTTATTTTGCAAGTTTTACATTATAATATACAGTATAGTAGTTAATCTAGTTATGCAAAACAGTTAAGTTTACCTCCATAATTGCACCTTTAGCTATCTCTTTATTAAAAAAAAAAAAATCATAATAATTATAGTAATTATTATGTTTTCTCCACTAGCCAACTTTACTCCTAAACTCGATTAATGAAATTAACAAACACATGTGGCAGTCCGGGGATTCGAACCCAGGACGCTCACACCGAAAATCAACACACTTATGCATTGCACCACGAAGACAGTTAAAGAATGTTGAACAAGCCTACGATTTATTATGCAGTTTCGAATCCTGCATACCAATCTTAGCATGTACAACCATTCCAACTGCGCTATCGGAGGCTATGCAACTGTATATGTGAATGGAAATAGTAATTAATGGGGCACTTAACCCTAAGGAATATATACATAAAATACATAGAGATAAATTAAGCTTTAATAATCATAAATGATACTTTGTTTATTAGGTTGACAAGGAAAAAAATTAAACTGAAATTGCTATGGTGGAACATGACCCTTGACAGTAACTGCAACATATTAGTATTTAACATTTTTCAAAGACACAAAGCTCACCTGTCCCGGTTCATTGATGTACCATGAAAACTCTTCATCAACACTCATGGCCCGTACTGCCCGAGCCACCAGAGCCAGCCGGGCGGTGGTCATGCCCTCTACTGTGGGGCTGCTGGCTGCGTATACACTCCCCCCGAAACTCATCCACATCACTCGCCCACTCGGAGACAGGGAAACTTGGGTGGCTTTAGCGGCTAGTCTCACTTTCCTCCAGGCCTTGCTGTCCACTTCCTCATCCTTGAGGTAGAGGACCCCGTGGCTGTCAACAAAAGCCATGGACTTTTCGGAAGCTGCTAGACTGACAATGTCACTTGGGAGTCGCCACTTTGTCCAGCCCCCAGCTTGATTCTCCTCCTCATACTCCTGGCACTCCTGTTTGTCCGAAGCCGAGTAGGACCAAGTGACATCGGCAATATCTGAGGAGTTGCTGACCACAATGTCTTTGGGGTCAGCTGAGCCTATACTCTCTCCTTGCGGTCTAATTCCCAAAGACATGATACTGCTGCCCGAGGGAGGCCCGTAACTCAGGCAGCTGGCTCGATCCTCACTCAAATTGCTCGGTAATCGTTCAACATCTTCACTACCCTCTGATGATCTGTTGTCTGCATTTAGACTACTTGTGTCCTCAACTGGTTGTAAATGTGAATCTACACTGTCCATGGAGCAGAGGCTTATGTTGCGATTGTACCGAGCATAAAAGTCTACACCCGGAGATGAATCTCTGGGGGCGGGACTGAGCTCCTTTATAGTACTGGGTGTGGAACAGCTGGTACTATCTAGACTTATTTCCCGCGTCAAGTCGTAGTGCGGAATACCATCTCCGCCCTCATCTCTCTCACCTATTGAATCGTGGTCTAGCCTGAGGCACCCAATGTCTAAGATATCGGCCAGCAGGCTCTCCTTCTTCTCTATGTTTGTCTTAAAGTAATCATAGGGTCTAGTATCCGGAGCTTCTAAGTCATACCCAAATGACTCCCTGCCATCACCCACACCTCGACCGGCACTGGTTTCAATACCCGCGGCACTATAAGCATCGGCACCCGACGCATCCCACTTTAGAACACTAGAACTACTTATCACAGCATTATCACTCTTGAAATTGCACCTATCTTCACCTGCCTCCTGACTACTCCCATCCCTTTCTGCCCCTCGATTACCCTCTTCTGCTCCTTGTCTATGGGGTAGGGCCGGGGAGGCTTGTGAGTGGGTCAGGGCGGCATCAGGGGGGCTAGAGGATTGGTCACTGGACTCAAAGGACCTGATGCTGGCAGAGTCTGGGGTGGAGGTCGCATCTGTTGGGGAACACAAAGGTATTAATTAGAAAACGTTTTTTTTTTTATATCAGTTTAACCAGACCACCGAGTTCCACAAAAGAACTCTCATAGGGCTGGCCCGAAGGATTTGATCAAGATGGATTAGTAATCAAGTCGAGATAGATAGGGAAGGGCAGGAGGTGAAAACAAATCTAGGAAGGTGAAGACACGCAGACATTTCTCGCCATTTCATCAGTTCAGCCGGATCACATGAGCTCCACATCAGAGCTCTTATAGGGCAGGACCGAAGGATGAGGCAAGAACTGCTACACTGCAGCACCAACCAAGAAGTGATCAAGGGCAAAGAATGAAATTATATGTAAAACTTGCAAAATAAACAAACATTACATTGAGCGTATTTATCAATACCAAATATCAGGACTACGGTAAAACAAAATCACAGCGAGATGCAATAATAATAATAATAAAAACTATTTGTCAACAGCCTACTGGGCAGAAGCCCTCATAAGGCTGGGACAGCGAGATGCAAAATTTTTATTACCGAATAGAATCAAATCAGCTCGGCCACATCAGCAACCGAAGAGACAAATCAGGTCAGGAGTCTACTACCTAGCCAGGCCAGGGAGACATGAGATATAGGCTGCTCGAGGATAACCGAATGGGACAGAATAAGAATAGAAGGGGAAAAACATAGAAAGAGAAATGGAAAAATTACTCAAAATTAGTCAAGCTGACAACGAAAGCTCGAAGGGAGAGAGGAAGGGAAATTACCATAACCATCCCCCGTCAAGCCCCAGTCGCCGGCCCCGAAGCCACCCAACCGCGCCAAGGAGAGTAGTACCAGGGGGGAGAAAACAAATTTAATGTCACATTTTGACTACTGTATTAACCCCTTACGGACAGGGATATTTGTAACTTCTACTACCTGCCAGGCGGGCATATTTACCCTAAACGAGCATCATTCCATGCTCTTTTTCATGCATAAACAAGAGCCAGAGCTTAATACAATTATGTATCCGTGAAAGGGCGATAATAGAGCTTTCCAATAACACCTGAATCATCCTTGTACGACCACGGGTTCGCTTGCAACAATGTTGCAACATGAGTGCAAAAACCCTAAAATACGGTAAATTCCCGAGATATTACCTTGCCTCGCGAGGCCAGGGATGTGTAGGGGTGTGGTAGGGACGCCAGTTACCTCGCTAGGCCCAGGCCAAGCGGTCAGAGCCCGCCTGCGGTCCTCCCACCGCGTGGACTCTCTCTCAGAGCCGATAATGTGCTCAACATCCCTTGCTAAATAAGTTGGGACCCGCTGGATAGGCCATGGTTCTCTCACTCACTTATGTCGAGACCCACGGCTTGAGTGTTAAACTCTCTAACTATATTTTATTTCATTTAAACCTGTTTAAATCTCTCTCTGACCTGTTCTCTTAGGTTTCCTCCTCCTGGTCTCCCTCAGCACCAGAGGTTCGTTCTCCGCCCCCTCCGGTGCCACAATCTGTGCCCCCGTCACTATCTCTTCCAGGTCTCCCGGCACCTCCTCCTCACCCTGCAAGGTCACAAACATAATTAGAACTGTAAGCCATTATTCACATCTTTCATAATAGCATTCACATAATTACCTTTAACTTATAGATATATCCTTTAATATCTACTAAGTTTCAAGTTGCAAATTATACCTAACAACAAAAACAAACTAAAGCTGTTAACAAGTTGGCTTACTACAGAACATTTGCAGTCACATAGCTTGCCAGCAGTATTGTGATGAACAGTTATTTATCTACAGTATACAAGTAGACTGGGATGGTATGGACATGTGGAGAGAATGGATGAACAAAATTGGGTGAAAAAATGCAGGTCTGTGATTGTGGAGGGAGCTGCACCAAGGGGTGGACCGAGGAAGACCTGGGATCGGACTATACGTGCCGATCTCAAATACAAAAACTTGACAAGTGAAGCAGCCCTTCACAGGGTTGCCTGGAATGCCGCCATTAGGACAAGAGACTGAAACTGCACGTATGTGTGGAGCACTCAGTCTTAAAATTTGATTTATGTATTTCCAGACATTTTGAACCACAAGAGGATGGCCACAAATGAGGCACTATCATTATATACAGTATACTCTCCTACTTTGCATGATCGTATTTTGAGGATCGCATGCTTTACGAGCTCCACCGGGAACAATAACGTTTGAATAATACACGATTATTGTGAATGCTACTCCATTTTTGCAAAAATGGCCATGCAAAAATGGGCCAAAAACAGTATTTTCTTCACTGCGACGGTGTGCACTACTTTGTGAGGTGAAGGCTTGACGTCACGGGCGACACTTGAGTCTAACCCATGTTTACGCCTTTGTTTCTCTCCCTCAACTTTAATGTGTAGGCAACATACTCGTGTGTCTATATATATATATATATATATACAATATATATATATATATATATATATATATATATATATATACTGTATATACAGTATATATATATATATATATATATATATATATATATATATATATATATATACAGTAGGGTCTCACATAAAACGAGTTTATGGTCGATAAACGAGGGCGTTTTATGCGAATTCGTTTTATGTGAAAACAGCATTTTGGTGGCGCAATATCGTCAATGTTCACTGTAAGCGAAAATTTTCGTACAAAGCGAACGATATTTCGTACGTTTTGTACGATATTTCGGCGTTTTATATGAAAGCGTACGATATTTTTTACGTTTTGTACGATATTTCGGCGCTCTATATGAAAACTCCTTGTATTTGCCCCACTTTGGCGGCGGACTCGTTTTATGTGATCACATTCGTTCTGATCGAAAATTAAATATTAATATTTTAGGTCGGTCGTTTTAATCGAGACTCGTTTTATGCGAACACGTTTTATGCGGGACCCTACTGTATATATATACGGTATATATATATATATATATATATATATATATATATATATATATATATATATATACAGTACAGAATATGTACAGTATACAATATAACTAAAATGAAGGGGGAAAGTTGGGAAAATGGGTAAAAAATGTGCGAATTGGGTGAGGTGTCGACCATTCACCATACCCTACATTCCTTTAATACATGCATTTCAATGGGTTGTACTTTGCGATTTTACACTTAGCGCCGCAATGTGTCAACCATATTCTCGCAAAGTAGGAGAGTGCACTGTACTGAACTTGTTTTAATAGGCCTATACAAACTAATAATTAAGTTAAACAAATAAAATTTACGAAATATAACAAAGTAAGCTAGTACTCCTGATAAGGAAAGAGAGTAAGTGGAAGGTGCATGTTCTACTGTTTGCTGATGAAATAGTTCTGATAATGAGTGAGAGTTGGAGTTTGGTAAATAAGTTTGGAGATGTGTGTTTGAAGAGTAAGGTTATGGATTTTGAGAGGATGCATTCACAGAGTGTGAGTTCAGATTGAATGGTCAGGTAAAGGAGAATGTCAGCTCATATTTCAGCTGTGTGATAAGTAAAGATGGGAGTATAAAGGATGAAGTGCGAGAGAGGGTACATGAGGGGAAGCGAGTTGTAGGAACGCTGAAAGCAGTGACAAGGATAAGGGTGGTGAGCATGAAAGTAAAGAAGCCACGGCAAGATAGTGTGATAGTCCCGACATTGGCATGTGGGAGTGAAGCACGAACGTTGTTGGAGAGACATAAAATCAAGAGCGAAAGGTGTGGAAATGAGTTATTTGAGAAGTGTGTGTGGTCACATGAATGAGGAAGTATGAGAGCATTGTAGTGTGCATGTGGACATGCTGGAGAGTGTGAAGAGGAACACCTTGAGGTGGTTCAGTCATGTGGAGCTTATGGCAAATGAAAGAATGATTAATAGCATGTATAAGAGTGAGGTAGAAGGGCAGAGAGGAAGAGGCAGACCTAAAGTGAGGTGGAGGGATGGAGTTGTTGTAGTAGCCCCAAGATGCCCTTATATGGGAAGGACGGAGCATATGAGTGAAAAGGGATTTGGGTTGGAGGAGGGACACCGACTGATAGAAGACAGGTGCATGGAGAAGATTATTTTGTGGCTACCCCCTCATGGATTAGGGTGTCTGGCAATAAATAGCTAGAATACAATAACATCCTACTTACCATGACCGGCACATCTAATAGTGGTGGAGTTTTTCCCAGGGTGGAGATAATGGATGATGATGATGAAGAAATGAAGGATGTCGACGATGATATGAACGCCGGGATGATGCTACTGAAGGACTGCACCATCCTGGGTGACCCTTGGCCTCCCTGGGGGTGCAGCTGTGCACTACCAGATGAAGATGATCTCACATGACCTGGTTTGTATTGCTTAGGGTCGTCTATGTCCAGTATCGGTGTTGGGATTATTATCTGGGGGCCATATATTGGGGTGTGCGGTCTACTCGTTGGATTATGAGGTCCCGTTCTATTATCCTGACCAATGACTATGGATGTTCCATTGTTTTCAGTAACACGAGCAGCCATGTTGCTACCCACTCGAGTTATGTGGTCGATCAGTCCTGAGCCGCGGGTCACCAAACGAGTCCCAATGTCTCTCAAGTTCTGGGACTGTGGGAATGCCATGTTTCGAAGCCCGGGTGCTTGCCTCTTTTCACCAAGATCCAGGGGCTTTACGCTGAGGCAAGAAATGCTCCGGCCGCCTTCCAGCACAAATATCTCGCTGTCTGAAACAGTAACACTTTTGATATCACGAAACTGTCCACTGTACATGAGCACCTTCAGACTGGCTATGTCGATAAGGAAGACCCAGCTGGAGTTATGGGAGACAAGGAGAGATGTTCCCAGAGTATGCAGAACCCCAAAGGAATAGTTGTCTCCTTCTTGTTGCTTTTCTCTTGAGGGGTTCAGGAGCACCGCCTGAGCGGAAGGCGGCAAATCTTTAATGATGTGTGTATGTAGGACCTCACCGTTACAATTTGCCGACCAAAAACGCAGGCCAGGCCGCGACGTATACAGCACCAAATCTGTCTGAGAGTATGAACTAGACCAGACACACCCAAAGGCCCCCTTCAGCTTCCTTGGCTTCTGTCCAACTTGGCATTTTGAGTTGGCCGTAAAACTATAAATATTGCAAAGCTCAAGAGTGGACACAGCCAACTGCTGGTAAACGTAAGACATCTGTACGATCTCCGAGGTCTCCCTGGAAAATGGCTGGGCTGTACACTCGCTGGTCTGGTAGTTGATCTCCACGGCAGCGACTGTACCATTTGCATCCCCGGAGAAGAGCCTCATACCATTGCGGCTCCAGGCGAGGCAGGTGATGCGAGAGGCGTGGACCCGACCAACTGTGAACATCTTGACAGTCGCCTGGACACCACGGCTGCCGGTACCACTCCCCACCCCAGGATCTGATGGGGTCAAATATATCTAATTAATAAATGTATACTGGTAAAGAGTGTAAATAGATAGAATGTATTATAAAATGTTCATATGCTGATGCCTAATGGGAGAATTACAAAACTTTTATAACAATCAGATGTCACCTCAATCAACTTACAATACTAACACAAATTGAGTTTTCTTACTTCTAGTGTACTGAGTTCACAATGACTGGTGCTCAACCTCTCTTCGCATGCTTCACATTTTCTTTCAACAATTTTGTCCACTTTTTTATCGATATACTTTCTATACTCACATTTGACAAAAAAAAAAAAAAAATATGTATGTACTGTATGTACAGTATATGTATGTATTATATTCAGGCCCAATCCCACTTTTCTTCCGTGTGTGTGTGTTTTTTTTTTTTTTTTTTTTTTGGGGGGGGGACTCCAGACAGAGGCCGAATAGGGACAACACAACAGAAAACAATGAACACATAAAAACAAAATACAAATTCACACACATCTAGCTCATCCAGAAGAAGACCCAGAGAACAGAGTCACCAATGTCCCTTCAGCACTCCCCCGGCCCCCGACCACCCGGAGAGGTTCCGATCTCAGCAGGCAGACATGCAGTGAAGCCCTACCACCACAAACCTGCCCACCACACTTCCAGGCGCACACTTCATATAAACCGTCTCCCCGGGCCAGGTGCCTGATGGACTATTATCTAGTGCAACTTGCGCCCGACCCCTTCCCCCAAATGACCATGCTCACTCATCTATTAACAAGCATTCTCCATTCATTCCTCAATAAGACATAGCTAGTGTAAAGTCAGTGAAAATAGATTAGCCTACCGGTACTGTACTTTATATTAACCCCTGCGCCTCAGGCATAAAGCGTATGTTTCGTAGTTTTTAACCCATTTTATCTCTCTAAACTTCTAAAGGATGGGGATATGGAAAACTGAAAGCAATTGTATATTTCTGTAAAAGGACATTCAATATTATTTTGTATTTTTCTTCATATTCCCATGACAATGAGTTGAATGTGTGGTTTTGTGAGTATTTCATGATCAACAAAGCATAGTGGATACCTAGTTAGGGTGAAAGTCAAGAGAGAGCATCAGGGAATATCTCCCTAGACTTTGAACAGACATACACTAAAGCTGTTTGAGTGAGTCTGTCCCCTTCCAGATGCTAATAAAGGCATACAAAAAGTCCTAACCATCGTAGGACATTCCCTGGGGTGCAGGAGTTATACATGTATTACTGTAATATTCCTATGGTTTAAAAAAAACCTAGACGCCATAATTCCCGAGAATGGGTGGTCATGAACATTAGGTGTTGTCACAAATCGCTAGGTCAAGTTGCCCGGGCTTGACATCTAACAATAACATTTTGACAGTGCGGGCTCGATCCGCTGACCCTCAGATCAGCAGCCGACGCTCTACCGACTATGTAAATTAAAGGTACAAAGGAGTGAAAAGGAAATCAAGCAACAACAGACCAGCGATATACAAGGCTGCTTGCCCTTCAAAACACTGATGGTCAAGTGTCCAAACAGTAGTTTAGAGTGGGTAAGGGAAGACTGCCCTGGGACAAATGTCTGTGGCAGGATTAGGATATGTTAGTAGGGGACAGTTGTTAGTAATATAATAGAGGAAAAAAAAAACACACACACACTTTATTCATTTACAAATGCAGTCAGTCGTGGATCTAAGGTGCGGGGAATGGAACTGAAAAATCTCCACATGTTACTACGTATTAAGCAACACCCGTTCTTAACATTAATCATCAATTACAAACCCAAATGCACTTGAATAAATTAATGAAAGCATATGGTCCTTTGGGTATTGGGTGGATGGGACTCGTTAGCCTTGGTCGGCAACCCATCTAGGGGAGACAACCTTATAAAATTCCGGGTGGATGGGACTCGTCAGCCTTGGTCGGCAACCTGTCTAGGGGAATAAACCTGATACAAATCCGTACTGCTTATCTAAGTGTAAGGCAGGTTAGTTGATGAACTAGCCGAACACCACTGTAGAAAAATAGTGCTAACAAGATACATAGAGGGCCTCGGAGTCAGACGGATCCTAAATTGAGTGGTCAAACCTGTAAGTCCTTCAGTAAACTGGCTTGGGTTGTCCCTCTTATAGGGAATAAGTCCGCTTGGGGGCCTTCTGTGTATGGCCACCCTCATTAAGGGGAGTAAGGCGTCCGGCAATAGATAGATAGATATGGTCCTTCCAGGATTCGAACTCGGGACACAACATCCAGAACATAAGCATCTAAACCATTACACCACCAACACAGTTAAAGGTTGAATACACGATCACGATTAATATCCATTTTTGAATTTTGGATATCAATCTAATCATGTACTCGACCCAACTGCATTACAGTATTGATAATTTTTCTTGTGGATTTTGTGCCACACTTATGGTTTAAAAAAAAATATATATTTCAAATTCAACTTCTGCGTGTCGTAAGAGGCGACTAAAGAGGTTGGGTCGGTGGGCTTGCGACCCCCACCCGGGAAAAATACCTAAGCAAAGAAAAACAAACAAATTATATTACTAACATGGTAGTGTTTTATCCAGCATGACCCTGGGCAGCTGGAATATAGTGATGGTTCCGTCTATACTTCCGGCTGCTATCATGTCGTCCACAGTCCTCACCGCACTCACACTAGAGATGGCACACACTGAGTTCTGCAAAGAAGGTGGACAGTCACTCATTATTATTACCGATAACTATACCTGTACTGTATATACTGTACTGTACAAAGAAGGCGTATGGACCAGATGCTTTTCCGTCTCTGTCTTTCCTCTAGTATCTTCCCTTCTCGCTAAAAGTTTGCTCTCATTCCTGTCCCAAAGAAGGATGACCACTCTCAACTCTCCAACTATCGTCTAATTACTCTCATATCTTACATCTCCAAAATTTAAAAATATAAGTTAAATTAATTATTTCCCAAACTTTTGTCTTTCCATAATCTACAGTACTTTCAGGCTGCCAGTATGGTTTCCAAAAGGGCCACTTTACTGGTGATCTTTTTCTTATACAGTATTACTAACTCTTGGTCATTCTCCTCTCGGGACTTCGGGTGAGACCTACCGGTATTCTATTGCGCTAGACATATCCAAAGTCTTCGACAACATCTGGTACAAAGCATTTGTTTCTAAACTTCCCTCCTTTGGTTTCTAACCCTCTATATACACATACATTTAAAGACCAAGTGCTCCACACGAAGTGCGGTTCCAGTCTCACGTCCTAATGGCGGCGCTCCAGGCAAATTTGTTCAGAGCTGTTTCACTTGTCAGCTTTTTCAATTCAACATCAGGCCGTATGATCTGATCGCACGCCTTTCTTGGTCTGCCCCTTGGTGCAACTCCCTCCACATTCACAGACTTACATCTTTTCACCTAACTTAGTTCATCCATCCTCTCCACATGCCCAATCCATCCAAGCCTGCTTGTATCCATCTCATTACTGATACTATTGATACCAACCTCAACTCTGCACTTGATATCTTATCTTGCATTTTGACCCCACATATCCATCTCACCATTTTCATCTTGTTACGTTCCATTTTGTTGATATCATCCACTTTGACAGGCCTACAATTGCTCTCTATATACCGTAATGTTGCATCTCTCTCTTCTATCGCTATTATAATAATCAATGTTCTTCAGAGCATTCTCAATGTATACCTACTCCATTACGGAGAGTAGGTGGCACCCTCCTTTCAACACATTTCCGCCCCTTTTCTGTTCAACTCTCTAAAACAAGAGTGAACCGATTTTTCCAGTCTTTCTACTATTCAACTCTGGAACTCTCTCCCTCATCCTATGACTTAAAACTGCTTCAAACTCTGTGTTTCCAAAAAAAATTACTCTAACGCACTCGTTACAGGCAGCTTTGCAATTCGTCTCCTTTATCGACAAGAATTTTTTTTTTAGCCTAGGCTGTACAGTACAGGTATAGCAAACCCTCTTTGAATTGGACCAATTGAGGAAAGTGTGTTCGATTAACTCGAGAAAGGCACCAGCACTCTTAACCTCTGAAGTGCGCATGGGGGTAATTGGAAACGTCCCCCTGTGCTGACGTATTTGAGGTGTTTCCGTCACTAAAATATTCATTGTGCCATTAATAGCATTAATATTTATCCATATGCGCCTATTATGGGTTGATTATAAAGGTATTAACCTGAAACAACAATAAAACGAGTGAAAACAGCGTTTGGATGGTCAAAATCGGAGATATAGCCCGCGAGTTGTATAATGTATGGGTGAGGCAATCTGCTTTCCCGCCAATTTCCCCCAAGGCCACTGAGACACAGTCGATCGATACTCTCTCTCTCTCTCTTGCACTCGCTTGCTATCAGTGATGACCACACCCTCCAATCGGATTTCTAATGTTAGCACGAAAATATACCTCAGAATAAGGGAATAACAGGGAAAATAGGTGATAACTGAAGGAGAGGAGGAAAGTGGGGAAGGAGGGGAGGTAGAGGACTGAGATTTTGCATGGCCCAGGGGCCAAAAAAAATAAAAAAAATAAAAAAAAAAAAATATAAAAAAATATTTTTTTTTCGATGTCAAAAGTTGATTTTTATTTTCTCTGACTCTTAAGAGTCTTCCCGCAGTGCGCCGGGGGAACTCTTAAGAGTCTCCCCGCAGCTCCCGGGTTAAGGGGTTTTACTGGGTGAAGGTGCCATGACTCTTATGAGTCAAGGCCTAAAAAAAATCTTTCAATACACCCCACTGGCACTCAAAACAAAGTAATATGTGATTAAGTGAGACAATTCCCCTCCATACCTCCTATCAATCCTCCACAAGTGTCCCCCCTCCCCCCCTTCCCTTCTCCCCCCTCCTCAATTATCTGGTATTTTCCCTATTATTCCCGATATTTATAGATACTGTACATACATACTGTACAATGGTTTAGCGTAATTTTCCCATTACATGCATTGTAACGGCTCAGACGGGGTTGCCTTTCAGTAGTTGGCGTGTACTGTAGTACAATAAAGTCCCGCCACAGCACTGCCCCACCAAGTCATCACTGTGGCTGATGTTGGTATGGTGCTAACCGGGCCTCAGCAAGACTCAACAGTCCCCCTGCAGCACTTGCACCTGCAGTATCTGCAACCACACCAGCCTTAACAGTGTTACAAAAAGACAGCACCATAACAAGACTACTGTATATTAGGCAATTTGGACTAAAGAACAACAAAGTCCTGCCCCAACATCCAAACACTGTTGCCAACACAGGTGTAGTGCCAAACAGCGCCCAGGTAAGACTCAGTCCCCTGTGGCACCTATCCGCACCCCACCAGCGTGAGGACAGCTGGGAGAGAGGGGGAGGATTGGGGAGTCTTTCTTCAACCCTCTAACCAGTCTCAGACCTTCCCTAGTCTCTCAGTACCATGCGAGACACGAGAGAGGGAGGGTCAGTCTCTCTTGCCGGTCCAGGTCAGGTTACGACCGCGGGGCTAAAATATACGATTTTCACCAGCCAATTGCTGTTACCACTTATTTTATTGCTTTTCAATGTTCATATTAAAAGTAAAATACAGTAGGTGCATATACAGTACATACATACATACATACGATTTTAAGACTGAATGCTCCACACATACGTGCAGTTTCAGTCTCTTGTCCTAATGGCGGCGTTCCAGGCGACCCTGTTAAGGGCTGCTTCACTTGTCAAGTTTTTGGATTTGAGATTGGCACGTATAGTCCGATCCCAGGTCTTCCTCGGTCCACCCCTTGGTGCAGTTCCCTCCACAATCACAGACCTGCATTTTTTCACCCAATTTTATTCATCCATTCTCTCCACATTTCCATACCATCCCAGTCTACTTGTATGCATCACTTCGCTAATACTCTTTATACCTAAACGTCTCCTCAACTCATCATTTGCTATTCTATCCTGCAGCCTGGCCCCACACATCCATCTCACCATTCTCATCTCCTTACGTTCCATTCTGTTGACATTCTCTACTTTAACGGCCCATGTTTCTGAGGCATATGTCATTGCACTTCTAACACATGAGGCATACACCTTTCCCTTCAGGGATAAGTAATTATGATATATATATATACTGTAGTAAATATGACGATTTTCGTAAGGAATGAACCAAAATACCTTCGCCTGGCTGGACGTTTCAAATACCATAGCTTCTGGCACCATTCCCCTCGTCAGTCTGAGTCAGTTTGAGAAGGGTTTCAAGAATGAATATTGACTTTAATCTAAAACTCTAAAGAAAGGAACGTTGACGTATGACTATTGATTATGGGTTAAGGGGTATGATTGTAGGGGTGGCATGTAGGAATACTTTAGTTTTAAAAAGAAACAGGATGAGATCTTCAATAAGAGCTTAGGGGAATGGAGCTGAAAAATGTCCACATGTTACTACAGTATACTAGAACATATTATAGATAATTGTTTTTGTGGATTTGGTGCCAGTCCCCTGCTAAAATGCATTCCTTGCCTAAAAAAATTGATAAGGAGCTGATAATTTACTTTAATAAACCGTGAGTATGTACCGTACGGTACAGTAACGAACTTGCTGATCGGGTTGCCAAAGAGACCACCGTTTTACCGGTAGCACATGATCATTTGCCAGTTGATGACTGGATTACTGCGTTGCGGCCTCTTATTACCCACCGTTGGCAAATCTTTTGGTCCTCACAATCCTCCACCACCAATCTTCTCCGCAGTATCAAACCTACGGTTAGCCCTTGGCGTTCGTCTTTCCACTCTGCCCGCCATAGTGAGGTTCTTTTGACGAGGCTCCGGATTGGTCATACACGTTTGACTCATGGTTATCTAATGTCGTCTCCTCACGGCCCTCGACCCCTATGCACTACTTGCGACAAGCCCTTAACGATTCACCACGTCTTCACAGACTGTCTTAAGTTTTCCCACCTCCGATCTCTTTATTTCGGTACCGGCACATTTACGGATATATTTGTAGATTCTCCCTCATTCTCGACCTACCGTATTCTTCGCTTTCTCAAAGATACCTCTCTCCTAGATAAGATTTAATACCCTTTTGACTTTTCCTACTTCATCTTGAATAGTCGCCCATTTTATTCTAATCCTTCGGGCCAGCCCTGTGAGAGCTCTTTTAGGGAGCTCGGTGGTCTGGTTAAACTACTCTTCAAAAAAAAAAAAAAAAAAAAAAAAAAAAAAAAAAAAAAAATTTGCTGGGGAAACGAATTAACTTACTCATATAGTGATGTACATTCAATGTGGTGGTTTTGTGTTCTTATATTTCAAAATTTTACTTTGCTAAATTGTTATTTCCAAATGGTGATTTTGATCAATTCTTTTGTCTTTATATTGTGTCGTCCCTGTTTTCGTTTGTTTATTTTTCAAGTTTTAGATTATAACTGATTATCGCTGAAAAGGGAGGGAATTGAGTGGAAGCTACCTATACTGCTGTTTGCGGATGATACAGTTCTGATGAGTGATAATGAATGGGAGTTGCAGGGTCTGGTAAATGAGTTTGGAACAGTGTGCGAAAAACGGAATTTGAAGGTAAATACGGGGAAGAGCAAGGTTATGGTCTTCGAAAGGGGTGAAGTCACAGAGTGTGAGGTGAAGCTGAACGGTCAGGCTATGGAGATAGTCAACTCTTTTAAGTATCTGGGCAGTGTGTTGAGTAAAGATGGGACTATGGATGAAGAGGTGCGGGAGAGGGTACAACAGGGGAAGAGGGTTGTGGGAACGCTAAAAGTAGTAACAAGAAATAGGGTGGTCAGTATGGAAGTGAAGAAGTCCTTGCATGACAGTGTGGTAATCCCGACACTGACTTACGGAAGCGAAGCATGGACGTTGGTTGAGAGACTCAGACCAAGAGTGAGAGCAGTGGAAATGAATTACTTAAGGAGTGCGTGCGGAGTTACATGGAGGGATAGACAGACTAATGAGGAAGTAAGAAGGAGGTGTGGTGTGGAGGTAGATGTGCTGGAAAGTGTGAAAAGGAACAACTTGAGATGGTTCGGCCATATGGAACGTATGGAAAGCGAGAGAATGACTAAGAGGGTGTACGAGAGCGAGGTGGAGGGACAGAGGGGGAGAGGTAGACCGAATATGAGGTGGAAGGATGGAGTGAGGAACTACATGAACGAAGGCGGTGCTGGTTGGGGGGAGGGGCGTTGACTGACTGGGGACAGAGGTGCATGGGGGCGGTTCGTTCGTGGCCACCCCTTCGGGGATCACGGCGTCAGGCAATAGATAGATAGATAGATAGATTATAACTTACCAACAAACTTTGGATAGTGATAGTACCATACACACCTCGCAATAAAGCCTCATGAGATTAGCGGAGGGTAGGTGGGCGAGGTAGACCAGTCCGACATTGGTGCCCAGTACCAGGTGTTCAGGCAGGGAGGCCACACAGGTGACCAGCAGGTCGGCAGAGGTCAGGCCACGCTGGAACCTATGGGGCAGCTGATCTATGAGGGGGGTCATGGGCGTCCACTCCCGCCATGGTTCAGAGGGAAGTCCAGACCCCTCGGTGGTCATGCTGCCTTCTCTGCTTGCCATCTTTGCTTCAGTGATACCTGAAAGAAATAATACACATGAATAAATATATATATATTGTAGTGAAACCAGCTTGATTAGTATTGTGGTTTTATTGTAAAACAATTGAGGTCCGGTACATCACATCCTGTAACAACAACAATCCTTAGTATTACAGTTCTAAACAAAATAACTAATAAATATATGTAGTCTAGGAGTTTCTTATATCCCTATATTATATGCTAAACCTTCAATACATCTGAAATCATTAATACTTATTCCTTATATAGGTAAACCATAATCTCTTAGAAAGTCTTGACACCGACCTGTGTTTTGAAATGCTCGGCTGTCAGTGATCTAGTGGGCGGGAAAGGTAGCAGTGATGCGCTATGTAAAAGGGACCCTAAACATAAATGGCTAACTATATTTCATCACATATATACTGGTATATAATTTGGTGAATCTAAAGAAGACAAGAGTATGTATGTATGTACAGTATACACTCAGGCACATACCCCATAGCTGGGGGTGGCCAACTCGAGACAGAGCCCTAACAGAAATAACATTTAAAGTTCCAATTCTTAGGGTACAGGACCATTTTCACGTTCCCTCGCCCCTTACTCTGTCTCGTCTAGTAGCTAAATTTTACAAGGGGAGGAGGATTCCTAGCCCCCTGCCCTTAGAGGGAAAAGTAGGACAGTAAAAGAAACAGACAGAAAAGGCTAAGGTTGGGTAGAGGATGCAAAACCTCACTCTGGATAGGACCAGCCCTCACACACATGATAAGAGTAATATTCAATATTACACTTGTGGCATTACTATTGAATATTTTCAGATCAAACATTCAGTAAAATACATGAAAATACTATAGGAGAACATTTGTAATACCTGCATAATGACTTACAAAATTAATTTCTTAAAATATAGCTTTGGGATAACCTACAGTAAAAAGCTAACTTAACCTTTCTTAAATATGGTGGGAGATTAGGAATAGGAGAATCATTAAGAAAGGTTAGGTTAGGGTTTTTAGTTAGGCCCTATTCTAAAGCTAGATAATATAATACACTATTTTTTAAATTAAATATTTGAAAACACTCTACCACAGTATCATTACTGTACTGTATGCATTATACTGATATAATAATAATAATAATAATAATAATAATAATTTATTTCAGACTCACACAGTACAGAGGGGACCATCTGGGGTCCATATATACCTTACAGTAACATAAATATATATAAGCTACTGTACATTGGCTACATAAAATAAAAAGAAATTAAATAATACCCAGCTTGCTATCATGCTATCACAGCACTGCCTCAACCAAAAACAGTGGTCATCAAACTACTGTGTTACCAAAACCACTGTCCTAATTGTGTACAGTACCATGCCTCACATCATTTAGCTTCTGGTACAGTATGTTGCTACAGTACAGTATAGGAATATCGTTACTGTACTGCACTATGAGGTTCAGTACCGGTATGCTAATTCTGTAGAGTAGCAGACCTGAAATCATTACTTAAGGTTAAATATAGAGCAACTTCCTCCAGTGTGCCTGGATCCTAGAGGTGTACACTATGCTTGGAGTTTGTAGTATTTTAATGATACTGTTCTCAGAAGTGTTAAGGCGCTGAATGAATTTATATGTTAGCTTTCTAATGAGTGATTGGTAAAAGTGTAAGTTCATATAGGCACATAGCGTACTTGTACTCTCATATTTTGAGAGCCCCAGAAACATTTTCATGATATTGTGATATGAGATACTTAGTCTATTCACTGTCATTTTCTTATAGTTCCACCATAGTTGTGCTGTATACATTGGTGAGCAGTAGGAGTTGAACAATGTCATTTTTGTATCCCATGTGCACATATGAAATTTTCTTAATATTGAATTTCCCTGCATGTAAAGTTGCCTTCGCTGACGACCCATATCCTCATCATCTGAGCGATCACTTGAAATATAGTCCTAGATACTTTAGTTTACTTACTTCTTCTATAATTTCTTCATACAAATGGAATTTAGGTAGCTTTGATTTCAATAGAAGGTTAGATTTAAATATTATGATATTGCTCTTTATAGGATTAAATTTGACTGAATGTTCGATTCCAAATTTTTCACATACCGGTACTCTAATAATTTATCCAGTCCTGCTCCAGAGGGCGCGATTAAGGCTAGGTCATCAGCATACATGAGATGATTTACAATGGTGCTGCCAATGCAGCACCCAGTGCGAGTCTTGTTCAGCTCCAGACTAAGATCATCCATGTAGACGTTGAAAAGATACGGAGACAATATCCCCCCCCTGCCTAACACCATTACACTATACTTTACATTTACATTACACTATACTGTAAGTGTATTCTGAAAATTTGGGCTGAAAATAATCAGTATTAACGCAGTGAGGTGTTATTGAAAATTACCGAAGATAGCTGTCATCCTGTTGTTGTTGTTGTTGTTCCCTAAGCTGCCTGGCCGAACAGCCCCGAGTCCCTGAGGAAGGCCATGGCCACGATCGGGCTTTCCCACAGAGCTCTCATTGAGTGTAGATTATATTGTTGGCGTAAGTGGTTGTGTGAAATGCAGTCTTCTATGATGTGTTTAATGGTATGGGGTGCTGTGTTACATCCCGGGCAGGCGTCGACAACGGAGTCATCCAGTCTCTTCTGATAGCTCAGGAGAGCTGGATGGTGTCCGCATCTCAGCCTGGCCAGGTGGACTCTGTCCTCGCGAGGGAGGGAGGATTCGGAAGGATGGATTTCGGGAGGTCGTGCATGCAGCTGCGTGTTGTCTGTGAGTGAGTGGATGGATTGGCGAGAGATATGAGTATGGATGTGCTTCTGGAAGTTGGTTCGGGGTGGGCAGGGAGGGAGAGAGGACAATAATTGTGTGTGATACCGTGTGCTGGGTGTTGTTTTGATATTTCTTGGTGTCTGTGGGTGTGTTGCCATGTAGTTTAGTGGGTGGTCTTGGTTCGTGGAGGCTGCTGCCAGGAATTGAGTGCCTCTCATGTCCAGATGGTCTTTGACTTTGAGGATTTTGGTTTCTTGATGTAGGTGATCTGTGGGTGCAGTAGCTGTGCAGCCTGTAATGATCTTCAGGGCTTTGTTTTGAATAGTCTGTAAGGTCTTATGATGTGTTTCAGCTAGGTTAGAAGCCCAGGCAGGGCTTGCGTATTCCATCACTGATCTTATGTATTGTTTATATACTGTGGTGGTAGTTTCTTTGTTGTGTCCAAATTTTGTGTGAGCAAGTGACCTGAGGGCGTTAAGTCTGGGTGTCAGTTTCTTTTTAATGTTTGTGGTGTGCTGTTTGAATGTCATATGAGTATCATATGTTACTCCTAGGATTTTGTGTGTGTGTGTATGTGTTAGGGGTGTGTTGTTTATGATGAGTTGAGGGATGTATTCGTGTTCACCTGTCCAGCTTGTGAGCAGGGTTGCGGTGGATTTGGCTGGAGCTAGATTAAGTCTGTTTGTAGTGCACCAGCCATGTAGTGTGTTGAGATAGGGTTGAAGGAGATCTGTTGCTCTTCTTGGGTCATGGTGTGTGCATGTGAGTGTTATGTCATCTGCATAGGAGGCTAAGTTTATTTGGGGCGTATTGGGTGTAGTTATATCGTGCATGTACAGATTGAAGAGTGCGGGCGATAGGACGGATCCCTGTGGGACTCCGTTTGGAAAGTTTCTGATTTTAGATGACTGACCGGCAAAAGATACGTGTGCACATCTGCCTGCTAGGAAGTTGGCCAGCCACCTTTTTGTGTTGTTGTGCATGTTTGTGTTGTAGATTTTGTTTGTTAGGTTGTGGCGGGGGATGGCATCGAAGGCTTTACTAATGTCGAGTGTGGCTAATAGTGATCTGTGTGGTGGTCTAGCTGAGTTGATGCCGTCAAAAGCTCTTTGTGTAAGGTCTGTGAGAAGAGTGTTTGTGGAGTGCAGTGGCCTAAAGCCATGTTGTGTTGGAGCTAGGGGTAGGTCGGGTGTAATTAGTTGTAATACTAGGCGTTCCATGACTTTGGAGGGGGAGCAAAGGAGTGTGATGGGGCGGTGCGAGGAGGGTAGCGTGGGGTCTTTGTTGGGTTTGGGGAATGTGATGATGATACCATGCTTCCAAATGTCTGGTATTGTGTTGTGTGAATAGCTGTAGTTTGATATGTTAGTGAGTGCTTGTATGCCTTGTGGTCCCAGGTGTCTGAGGTGTATGTTGCTTATGTTGTCTAGGCCACAGGCAGGTGAGTGCTTGAGATTGTTGATGATATGCTTTGTCTGGTGATTGGTGAAGGGTGTATAGTCAGGGTCTGTGGGGAATTGTCTCTTACGTCGGATGACACGTCGGTCGTCTTTGTGAGGTTTTAGGTGGCTGACATGTGAGAAGTGATTGATGAGAGTGTTTGCTTGTTGTTTACATGAAGGAGTAGAGTCTGTTGTTGTGATTGCAGCATATGATTGTGTTGTGTTGCTGTTGGAAAGTGTGATGCTGTTTAGTGTTTTGTAGAGTTTTTTGGGGTTTGTTTTGTGATCAAGTGTTTGTAGGAAGTTATTCCAATTTAGTTTTTGTTGTTCTTGTATTTTGTTGTTAGTTTGGGTGTTGAGTGCTTGAATTTGTTGTGTGATGTCTTGTGTGTGGGGTGCTGGGGAGTGTTTCAGTGTGTCACGTTGTCTGATGAGGTTTTGAATTTCTGGTGTGAAGTTGGGGTTGTGTCTTTTTCTGTTACCTCTTGGAATGTGTTTCTTGTCAGCGTTTTGGATAGTTTTATTGAGTATGTGTACAGCATTGTTGATGTTAGTGATGGGTGTACTGTTTAGAGTTGTGAAGTGTTGTTCTGTCTCATTTGTAAATGCTTCCCAGTTAGCTCTTTTATAATTGGTGTATGTGTGTTTGTGGCTAGCTGGGGTGAGTCTGGTTTTGGTGGTGATAATGATCGGGAGGTGGTCAGAGCCTAAGGTTCTGACCACCCTCCAGGATGTTGTGGGGGCGAGTTCTGGGGAGCAAAAGGTGATGTCTGGAGATGATGGGTTATAGAGGGCTTGGTGAGGAATATGGGTATGTTGATGGATGTCGTTAAGGATGATGAGGTTATCTGTTTGGTTTTGTAGTACCAGCCCTCTGTCTGTGTCGGGGTTGTCGACAAACCAGGCCGACGTCTTGGCGTTGAAGTCACCACCCAGGATGATGTGTGGGGTGTGTGGGGTGTTTGTAATGTGTTGTAAGTGTGGTCTGTATTCATTTGGTACTGTAGGGGATGTTTGGGGAGGGATGTATGTGTTTATGATGGTTATGTTGGATTTGTTGCCAGTGCGTATTTTAATTGATTGTATTTCTGTTGTGTTATCATTTGGGGGGGGGAGGGATTTGGTTTGTACACTGGTTACTATGTATGATATTTCATTGTGTACCAGGGTGATGAGTCCACCGCCCCCGCCGACAGCCCGGTCTTGTCTGATGGTGGTGAAATTATGAAATGTGGGTGTTTTTTGTGATGTGCAGAGTTTTGTTTCTTGTAATCCTGTTCAGAGAGATGGTTCCACAGTTACATACTTCTCAACCACCTTGGCCAAAGTCATACGTAAAGGAAAAATAGAACAGAGAAAATGTGTTCGTTACTTAAATAACTAAGTGAAACTGTGTTGGAACCAGTTACCAGTGGGGAAGTGATCCAGGAGAGGGGATGGGGGGGCGGGGGGGATAACTTTTGTCACAGTTCAGACTCCAGAGACATGAACGAACCCCTCGTTGAGTACACGCTCTTCCCTGGAAATCCTGGAGGAAGAGAAGTACCGGTACCCCAAATAGGTCTCAACTAATTGAAGATGGCTGCCTTTCTTGCTTAGACTCTTATTTAACCCAGAAAGTCTAATGAAAATTTATTTTGATTTGCGACAGTAATGACATACTGTATAGGCCTATAGGCATGAAAATTATGAATATCATGAGTGGGTCATAAACATTGTATAAATGACATACCGGTAGCCAAATTATCGAGGTGCCTGAATTGGAGGATAAAAGTAACATTGTCCGTTACAGGATCGGTACTAGGACCAATTCTCTTTCTAATTTACATCAACGACATACTGTAGATGAGGATCTCACCTGTACAATCTCAAAATTTGCTGATGATACAAAAATTGCAAATAGCATACTCTCAAAAGAACAAGTTGACGATATGCAACACAATCTAGATAAGTTGTCACATTGGGCCCAAATTTGGCAAATGAGTTTCAATGCGGATAAATGTAAAGTACTACATATCGGATACCAAAATGAGAAAGCAAACTATTCGATGAATGGCACTCAGCTTAAGAATGTAAACAGAGAAACCGATCTGGGGGTAACAATATCGAGTAACCTAAAACCGAGTCAACAATGTTCAGAAGTTATTAAAGGTGGTGGGGCATGCGAAATTAAAATTAATTTATAATGTATTTAAAGAGATGTTTAGATCTCCAGTAATCAACCTGACTACTCCTTTGTCAAAACTAATCTTCAATATTAGAGAACAAATAAAAAATAGATATTGAATTGCGACCCCTTGCAACTAGTACTCACGTGAGGATGTGACGTAGGCCCAGGCAAACATTTGGGAAGTAAACATCAGCAAGTATAGCAAAAATGGTGAATAGGTGTGCTGTTTTCGGGTGTAGCAACATCCCTGGACCAAACATAGCACTACACAAGTTTCCAAGTGATCCATACCATTGTAACAAATGGGTGAAGTTTATACAAAGAACCAGTGTGGGAGGCAAAGCCCAAAACAAGCTTTATATGCAATGGAGATTTTCATGATGAATGCTTTGACAATAAAGTGCGGTGGAGTATGGGTATGGCTAGATGCACCCGCTGATTGCCTATACGGACTGGGGTCTTGTCACGCCCAGTGCCAGGTCCGTATATATACGGACTCGCCGAAAGAAAATCGTAGCAGCGAAACGACTACACCTATAGCTTTCATATTTCTACCACATGTACCTTACCCTTCTGGCTTCTTGCTACCACCACCCCAACCCCTTCCCCCAATTCACTCGCCGACCATGGGTCGCCGCATCAGGCCATCACAAAGGAAAAAAAGGAAAATATGTGGCGGCGAAACGACTGCACCAATTGGTTCCATATTTGTGTGACAAGTCCCCTACCCTTCTGTCTTCCCCCCACCACAACCCCAACTTCCTCCCACCACCCACTTCCAGCCTATCCGTAGATCATCACATAAAAAAAATGAAAATCCGTGGTGGCGAAACTACCTCACCAATCGGCTCCATATTTGTAACACAAGTCAATTACCCTTCTACCTTCAACCACCCTCCCACCCATACGTGCTTGCCAAGTTCAGGAGTCAGGAGAGTGGATAATATGGGCTAACTTAAGCCTAGCCCAAATTATACAGTCAGCGTCGATGGATATAGGCCTAACCTAGGCTAAAGAAATTTATTGGCTGAAATTCAACTACTAGCAACTAGGCTTAAAAAAAAAAAAAAAAAAAAAAAAAACAGTGAGTGGCGCAAACATTGTTGGGAAGGATATGTAAGTGACCAGGCGTACGGTCATCATGTTTACATAAGTCGATCGCCGCGGTTAAATTCCCGTCTATTTTTACGGCGATTTTTTTCTGTTATGTGCACCCTGTTGGCAATGTATATGATGACAATAAGTCATGGAGGCGTGAGGGGCGGGCTTTCATTATTGTATCCAATTGCAGTCAAAATAGACGGGGACATGATCGCTAGTGTCCGCCGCGGCTCCGAGTAGTGTAAACAAGGCGGGCGGTAATCACAGCTGCTTCTCCCTCCTCTCCTGCTGCTGGATCTCGTCCTACAGGTTCATACATATAAGCCTGGACACCACCAATATTCATCACTTGAGGTTCTTCGCCATAATCACAGTTATCACCCTCAGTATTGGCAAACGAATCTGAACTACTGTCACTATCCTCCATTTCCACCTGTCAGAAGAGCTTGTTGTGTTGCTGAGCATACGTCATCAGAGCGCTTACACTCCGAATCCAGAAAAGTGTCACCCATTTCCTATTTTGGCCATTATATATTTAATTAAGCCATTGTAGCAGAAAATATTGCACCAAAAGCTATAGTGCACACTGCCGGTAATGATTGTGGAGGAATATAATAGCATGCACACCCACCTTTAAGAAAGCAAACAAAATAATTGGCTTTATAGGCAGGTCATTTGAGCATAAATCCAAAGAAGTTATCGTAACCCTTTACAATTCCTTAGTCCGCCCTCTTCTGGAATACTGCGTTCAATCCTGGCGCCCTTATTACCAAAAAGATATAGACAAGCTAAAACGAGTTCAACGTAGAGTTACCAAAATTATACCTAGCCTAAAGAACAAACCATACGAGGAGCGTCTTAGAGAATTAAATCTATTTCCTTTAACCCAGCGCAGATTAACCCGTAAACGGCGGAAAAGCTCTTAACCCTCTCAAATCCTGACGCAATTTTTGAGCCTATTAGGGATACTTTAAAGCCTTTGTTACCGTCAGGGGTATCTATAAACCTTTAGTTTGTTTACTTCAACCTCTGCAGTTGTCTTTGAGTTAGCTGTGGGCAGAAAACTAATTTTGGAGAGGTAATTATAACAATAAGGATTCTGATGAGAAACTGCAGCGGATTCTGATGAGAAACTGCAGCAGGTAGTCAAAGAGTTTGGTGTGGTTTGTGGAAGGAGGAAACTGAAGGTGAACGTCAATAAAAGTAAAGCAATGGTGTGTAATAGGGGAGAGCATAGGGTGAATCTAGATGTGAGGCTGGATGGGGAAATATTGGAACAAGTAGAGTGTTTTAAATATCTAGGAGGAACGATAAGCAGGAGTGGAGGTATGGAAGTGGAGGTAAAACAGAGAGTGTGTGAAGGAAGGAAGGTTTTCGGAGCAATGGGAAGTATGTGGAAGACGAGAAATCTCGGAGTGAAAGTAAAAAGTGCACTGTATCAAGGAATTGTTGTGCCAACAGTGATGTATGGGGCTGAGACATGGGCTCTGAAGAAAAAGGAGAAAAGAGGGCTGGATGTGATGGAGATGAGCTGCTTGAGGAGTATGTGTGGAGTTACTCGTAGAGACAGATTGAGGAATGAAGAGATACGTAGGAGAGTGGGGCAGCAGGAACATTTGTCAGCCAGAGTGGACAGAAGGGTGCTGAGCTGGTATGGTCATGTTGAACGAATGGGAGATGAAAGGCTTACAAAGAGAATATGTGAGTCAGGTACAAGGGGAGATAGAAGGGCAGGAAGACCCCCATTGAGATGGAGAGACTGTGTAAGAAAGGCTTTGGATGATAGAGTACAAAGGAGTACAAAGGAAATCAAGCAACAACAGTTCTAGTGACCCTTCTAGGCTGCTTGTCCTCCAAAACACTGAGGATCAAGTGTCCAAACAGTGGTTTAGAGTGGGTAAGGGAACATTGGAAAGGGAACTATTGCCCTGCCACTAACGTGGCAGGACTAGGAAGTTAGTAGGGGACATATGGGTTAGTAACTGATGGGAGGATAAAATAAAGTTATTCATTTACAAACGCAGTCAGTCGCGGGTTTGATGCGAGATATTTGTCTAGGTGGAATTTAAATGAATCAACGGTGCTGCAGTCTATAATGTCTCGGGGAAGCCCATTCCACAAGTTGACAACTCGATTGAAGAAGAAATTCTTAGATTCGTGTGAGTTAAAAGATTTACCAATAATTTTGCAACCGTTTCCCCGCGTGTAATTAGATTGGTCGATAGTGAAGTACTTACTACAGTTCATATTGTCGATGCCTTTGATGATTTTGAACACTTGAATTAAGTCACCTCTTAATCTGCGCTGGGTTAAAGGAAATAGATTTAATTCTCTAAGACGCTCTTCGTATGGTTTGTTCTTTAGGCTAGGTATCATTTTGGTAACTCTACGTTGAACTCGTTCTAGCTTGTTTATGTCTTTTTGGTAATAAGGGCACCAGCATTGAACGCAGTATTCCAGAAGAGGGCGGACTAAGGAATTGTAAAGGGTTAGGATTACGTCTTTGGATTTATGCTCAAATGATCTGCCTATAAAGCCAATTATTTTGTTTGCCTTCTTAACAACTTCTGAACATTGTTGACTCGGTTTTAGGTTACTCGATATTGTTACTCCCAGATCGGTTTCTCTGTTTACATTCTTAAGCTGAGTGTCATTCATCGAATAGTTTGCTTTCTCATTTAGGTATCCGATATGTAGTACTTTACATTTATCCGCATTGAAACTCATTTGCCAAATTTGGGCCCAATGTGACAATTTATCTAGATTGTGTTGCATATCGTCAACTTGATCTTTTGAGAGTACGCTATTTGCAATTTTTGTATCGTCAGCAAATTTTGAGATTGTACAGGTGAGACCCTCATCTATGTCGTTGATGTAAATTAGAAAGAGAATTGGTCCTAGTACCGATCCCTGGGGTACCCCGCTACTTACATTGGTCCATTTAGATGCCTTACCGTTTATGACTACTCTTTGCTTTCTGTCGCTGAGCCAATTTTCTATCCATTTCAACACACCGTCTTGTATTCCATGCGCTTTTAGTTTTAGCAGTAAACGTTTGTGGGGAACTTTGTCAAAGGCCTTTTGAAAATCAAGGTATATAATATCTACAGATTTACTCTCATCGTAGAGGTTGAGGATATCGTGGAAGAAGTCTAAGAGGTTTGTTAAACAGGAACGTTTTTTACGAAAGCCGTGTTGAGTATCTTTAAGTATGTTATTTTCCTCTAAGTGATTTACGAGTCTGTCTCTTATGACCGTTTCTAGCATTTTACATACAACTGAGGTTAAGCTAATTGGACGATAGTTACTGGGTAGGGATTTGCTGCCTTTTTTGAATATCGGTGTTACGTTGGCTATCTTCCACTGATCAGGCATAGTTCCAGACTGCAAGGATTTATTGAATAGTAATGTCAGTGGTTTGGAGAGCTCATCCTTAGCTTCCTTTAGAACTCTAGGCGAGATTGTATCAGGTCCAGGCGTTTTATTTACCTTGAGTTTATCTAAACAATTCAATACTTCTCTCTCTGTAACGGTGATATTGCTTAGAACATCTGAATTATCAA
The DNA here is from genome assembly GCA_032716605.1 of Paralithodes platypus. Lineage (NCBI taxonomy): Eukaryota > Metazoa > Arthropoda > Malacostraca > Decapoda > Lithodidae > Paralithodes > Paralithodes platypus. The sequence goes on along the minus strand of CM064570.1, from coordinate 12,229,740 downwards.
TCTGAATCGGCGATGGTGTAGGGATATCACTGAGGTCTTCTGTTGTAAAAACTGATGCAAAGAAGGTATTGAGGGCATTACTCATTTGTACTTCGTCTTTGGTGTATTCTCCATTTTCATCGACTAACGGTCCAACAGTTGAAGTAACTACTTTTTTCTTTCTGATATAACTATAGAATTCTTTCGGGTTTGTTTTACTTTGATTCGCAATATGTAACTCTAGGGTCTTTTTACTTTGCTTAATTAACTTTTTGGCTTTGCGTCGTAGCTCTACAAATTTCACCCGTTCTTCGTCATTTTGTGAGGATTTTAATCTATCATTAGCAAATTTTTTAGCAAGCAGGCAGTTTGAAATATCTTTATTCCACCATTTGGGCTTATTATTATGGCCTGGACGCCGTATTTTCGATGGTATGCAGTCTTGCACTGCTTTAGGTAAGTGGTTTCGAATAACTTCCAAGATGTATTTATGTCGTTATTGTTAATTAAAAAGCTCCAGTCAGTTTCTTTAAACATAGCTCTAAGTTTATGAAAGTTTGCTTTCTTGAAATTAGGGACTTTTTCGATGCTACTATTTGGTTCGTTACTAGTAAAGTTTAAAGTGAAAGTTATCGTACGATGGTCGCTGTTACTGAATTCATCACCAACATTCAAATTCTCTATTAATTCTTCTTTTGTTGCAAGTACAATGTCAAGAACGTTATTACCACGGGTCGGTGTTCGAACAAATTGATAAAGCGAACTCTCTTGCAAGTTCGTATACAAGTCATGTCCGGAGTGTGAAGTAAGAGTATCGCCCCACTTGGTCACAGGTAAATTAAAGTCGCCAAAAAATACGGTATCTTGTGAGTTACTTAGTTATAGAGGAATGACTATAGATCAGGCAGGGGAAGTGGTGGTGGACAGGAGTGAATGGAGAATGCTTGTGAATAGTTGAGTGAACACGTGGTCATTTGGAGTAAGGGGTCGGGCGCAAGTTGGACTAGATAATAGTCCATCAGGCGCCTGGCCCGGGGAGACGATTAATATGAAGGGTGCGCCTGGAAGTGTGGTGGGAGGGCTTGTGGCTTTGGCTCCGCTGCATGTCTGCCTGCCGAGATCGGAACCTCTCCGGGTGGTCGGGGGCCGGGGGAGTGCTGGAGCGACCTTGGTGACCCTGGTCTCTGGGTCTTCTCCTGGGTGACCTGGATGTGTGTGAGTTTGTGCTTTTTATCTGTGTTTATTTGTTGTTTTTGTGTTTTCCCTGTTCTTGCTCTGTCTTGAGTCGGCTACCCCCAAAATGGGGATTGGGCCTGAGCATATATATAGATAGATAGATAGATAGATAGAATTATAACAGTGAGAGTAATCTATTTCTTATTGCTAATCTGGCAACCTCTGCGTTCTATGGTCGTGAGAGGGTTAAGAGGTTTTACTGGGCGACGGCGGCAAAGCTCTTAAGAGGGAGGCCTAAAAATACCATTTAAACAGCACTAAACTTTTTTTTTTTTTTTCCCTATACCTCATATCACTCCTCCACATCCCCTCCTTCCTCTCTTTCCCCTCCCCCTTCAATTATCACCTATTTTCCCTGTTATCCCCTAATTTGTTGGTATATTTTTGTGCTAACTGTGTGGGGGATGTGCTTACGTGCCTAGCAGGTGTGTTACACAAGCGAGTGTGTGTATGAGTAGGCTCAGTGTGGCTTGAGGCCTCGTGGAGGGAGGGGTTGCCTCAATTTTTTCCAAAATTCATGAATGGGCTGGTTCATCTATATTCGTGATTTTGACCAGAAAAATTATATTTTCACTGGTTTGATTGTTGTTACCGGTACAGGTTACTATCTTCATAGTGAAGGTAAAATAGGCTCATATGAATAGGTAATAACTATATTTATCGTAAAATGACGATTATAGGCCTGAATGGAGCCCATATGCTCGCCCATGGGGAGCTAGTTCATTACCCCCCCCTCGCCGTTCCCGGGTTAAGAGGCGACTTAATTCAAGTGTTCAAAATCATCAAAGGCATCGACAATATGAACTGTAGTAAGTACTTCACTATCGACCAATCTAATTACACGCGCGGAAACGGTTGCAAAATTATCGGTAAATCTTTTAACTCACACGAAGCTAAGAATTTCTTCTTCAATCGAGTTGTCAACTTGTGAAATGGGCTTCCCCGAGACGTTATAGACTCAGGGTGTCAAAGGAAAGCAGAGTCCCTTAGTTTGAGTCTATATTAGTGTATATAAAAGGATAAAATTTGGGTTTATAGTTCAAATATTGTCTTTGGAAGTGATGAAATTACCAATACAATAGAACTTTATGTTAATTTGTTTGTATTACTTCTCATATCCATTAAAGTTTTCAGGCACAATTGCTACGGTTTGACACCCTGTATAATAGACTGCAGCACCGTTGATTCATTTAAACTTTGCCTAGACAAATATCTTGCATCAAACCCACGACTGACTGCGTTTGTAAATGAATAACTTTATTCTATCCCCCCCTCAGTTACTAACCCATCTGTCCCCTACTAACTTCCTAATCCTGCCACGGACATTAGTTCCAGGGCAGTAGTTCCCTTACCCACTCCAAACCACTGTTTGGACAATTGATCCTCAGTATTTTGGAGGACAAGCAGCCTAGAAGGGTCACCAGACCTGTTGTTGCTTGATTTCCATTGTACTCCTTTGTACAGTCCGTATCACGTATCATACTTATGGACTGTATGATAGTACTGTATTTATATTATTAACCTTAACCCTTACTTAATAGCCTCCCGAAAATCTGTACCCAGGGCAGGAATCAAACCCGGGTCCCTTGGATTACGAGGTACGGTAATCACGTTACCACAAGACTAATAAAGGTAGGCCTACCTCACTTATCCTGGTGGCCTAAGTGTATTTCCGCACCTTATTCAGTTTAGGTTAACCAATTTTCGGCAACAATGTTAAGTGCGGGCGTACCGCCACTGCCGCCAGCCTTGTTTACACTACGCGTAGTGGCGTCGGACCTTTGCCATCATGTTCCCGTCTATTTTGACTACCTTTGGATACAATAATATGTTGAGGGGGGCTTTGACCCCCTCACACCCCCCCCCCCATGACATATTGACATCATCATATATATTAAAATGTAAAACTTGCAAACTAAACAAACCAAAATTGGGACAAGGACAATATAAAGTCAAATTAAATTATCAAAATCGCTATGTGGAAACAACGTTTACTAAAATGAAAATTATTAAATAAAAGAACACAATCCACCACATAGGGTGTACATTACTACATGAGCAAGTTAATCTGTTTCCCAAGCAAACTAATCGCACATATAACAACGCACTATCGTCACGTTAAAGGAAGTACTGTAGTCAAGTTTGGGAAGTCCGGGACGTTCTGGCAAATTTGACTAAACTCTGCATGAATAAAGAAACTATATGTTAAATGTCAAAATATTATTTAAAATCAAATTTGCAACATGACAAGACATTAAAATAGTACAAAATACAAATATTGATAAGATATCTATACTATTACAAAATAATATATAAAATACAGTACAGCACTCACTAACGATAGTGCTATCGGGTAGGTACCTGTAAGCATAGCATGCCTCAAGTGACCCCTATCAATAACTACCCTACAAATAACCTACATTTATAGCACAAATAAACTAAGGAAATCGCAAAAGTAAGCAATTGATACTATCGACAATGAATACATATAATATAAAGACAAATAATTACAAAATATGAAGTAACAACAGATTTAAACAAAGAGTACTCTTTTAACAAGAACAATAAATTTAAAAAATCATCAATATTAATATTAATAATAATAATAATAGAAAAAGAAAAAGATAAACAATAAATACAGACAAAAAGTAAGCAGAGGTTATACAAGAAACTTCAAGTTAAAAATGCTTGATTAAAATTATTGATGTCAAATTTTAGAATACAGTCACAATAATTGACCCTAAAAAGATTAAATTTATGGAACAATTTACTTGCCTCAAACAGCAGGGGGCAAATTACCGAAAAAATCGCCATCAAAATAGATGCGAACTTAACCACGGCGATCGCCAAATGTAAACATGACGGCGGCAGCGGTGGGGGAGGCGTCGGACCTTTGCAATCATGTTCCCGTCTATTTTGAATGCCATTGGATACAATAATATGTTGAGGAGGGGCTTTGCCCCCCCTCATCCCCCCCATGACATAGTCATTATCATATATATTGCCAGCAGGGGGCAAATAACCGAATTAATCGCTGTCAAAATAGACGCGAAGTTAACCGCGGCGATCGCCCTATGTAAACATGACGACCGTACGCCCGGAATCTACATCCATCCCACCTAACCTAACAACCTTACCTAACCTATCCTAGTATTATGGGTGGGGGCTGCCGCCCCCACCCCCCCGATGTACGCCCGGTAACACAACTCATTCCACTATATGTTCTAGGGCTAGGCTATGTCCTCGACTACGGACTATTGGGTCTCCTCCCAGGTCACACTGATTATTATAGGCCTAGTGAGGTCCTATCGTCACCTATCCCGTTCAACCTACTTGTTCTTTTGTTTGTCTCTATGGATCCTGTCCTTGCCTTAAACAAAACATTTTGACCCCCCCCCCCTCCCATCATAGAAAAGTAGCCTAACCAAAGTTCCCTAGCTGGCTTCTCTTTTCCTCTGTAATATGACAGCGTGGCTTTGTTTTCTACCCCTTCCCTCCATTCCCTTCTTCCCTCTTGTTATCCATTTCTCTATCTCTTTGATACTGTACTGTGTACATCCCCCTCCCATTTTCAATTCTCACCCAAGTTTCAAGACTGGATATGACATTGAACTTTTGAAGTTTTTTCCTTTGCCAGCCAGACTATCAGTTCATAATGATAACAATTTGCAGTTGTGACTGTATCAGGTCTAAAATAATGAAAACCGGATAATCTTCAAGGACACTACATCCGCCTTATTAGAAACAATTTATGGTCAATATATACGAGTCACACCACAGCTGGGATATCATTTCTAATGGTAGTTTTGGGTTCCTATCATTCTATGCTTCATTGCTATATACTTTTTATCCACCGGATTATTATTATTATTATTTTTTTTTTTTTTTTTTTTTTTTTTTTTATTTTTTTTTTTTTTAGCAGTAACCTAACCAAAAAACCTAACCTAACCTAACCTAAATGTATTTGAGGGCTATTAGGTTAGGTTAGGTTTTTTGGTTAGGTTAGCCTAATGCTAAAAAAATAAAATAAAGCAAAGAAAAAAAAAAATCCGGTGGATAAAAAGTATAGGTTCAATGTTATTTTAATACCACAAATTTTGTTGATATATTTGAAGATAAATATTGAATCTATATGCTCTAAAGATCATAAGAAAATTTGTTTTAAAGGTGGGGGCTCATGGGTTGAGATAAACATGGAATGATAATCACCAAGCTGTACATAATTATCTTGCAATATGCAATGGCACTGAAATAATTATTAACAATGGTATAAAGGATTTTGTGGATCGTGACGTCACACGAGTGTAAGTCCACCATCCAGTCTAGGCTAAGGATACTGGTGTGGCGTCACTATGACGTCACAGGCCCGGTATAGACGATCCGCAAAATCCTTTATACCATTGTTAATCATTATTTCAGTGACATTGCATTTTACAAGATAATTATATGCAGGTTGGCGATTATTTTTCCAGGTTTGCCTCAACCCATTAGCCCCCACCTTTAACCCTCGGCAAAACCTAATAAAAAAGTATGGTAGTAAAATGTCTTTTTCGTAACAAGGTTGTCAATACGGTACTTTCAGTTATCGATAGCTCTAAAGATCATATGAAAATGTGTTAAACACTCGGAAAAACCTAATAGCCTAGGCTATAAAAGTATGGTAATAAAATTTAATTTTCGTAACAAGGTTGTCAATACGGTACTTTCCCGTTATCAATGTACAATCAAAGCTGAAGATTGCAGAGTAAACACCGTAGACTTCATCGACTTTTCTTTCACCTTCGTATAATCGACAGCCATTTTTTTATTTTTTATTTACTAAGGGATTAGTACTCAACCAGCGGGGGTGTGGGGGGCTGGGGGCGGCAGCCCCCACCCATAATACTAGGTTAGGTTAGGTAAGGTTCAAGGTTGTTAGGTTAGGCTAATGTCTTTTCAAAACACTATGGAAAAGGGGGGGGGGTTCTCAACATCGATCGATAGGCCTAATGGGGAAAATACGTTTTCCCGAGATTTCTAATTACCCTAATTACAAACACTATATAGGCCTATTGATGCAAATGAACAATTTGTTTATAAAAAACACTGAAAATTTGTGGTATTAAAATAAAAAAAATCCAAAGTAGGCTAGGCCTATATAGCCTAGCAATGAAGCATAGCCTAGAATGATAGGAACCCAAAACTACCATTAAAAATGAGATCCCAGCTGTGGTGTGACTCGTAAATATTGACCCAATTGATTAGGGAAAATAGGCACCAATAGATTCACCATATTTTCTCCATATAGGCCTAGTCCGCATGGAGGATTTTCGTTATCGACAAATTGAAAAAATAGCCGATAAATCTACAGTTATACTACCCCTATTTTGTCGCTATTCTGTTGGTACTAATGGGTTAGCCTAATATTATTAGTAGTAGACTTAGTATGGTTTGATGATGCGCGGAAATGTATATTTGACTTGTAATAGATACATTGAAGTATTACAAACCTTCACGAACCCATAAACAGGGAACGTGAGCTGGGTTTAGACCGTCGCGCACCCATACACAGGGAACGTGAGCTGGGTTTAGACCGGTCGCGAGACAGGTTAGTTTTCGGTTAGGTTAGGTTAAGTTAGGTTAGGTTAGGCTAATAATAAAAATACTACAATGCGACGGTCCTCGGTATTAAACAACACTGTATATCAAATAAAAAACAATAACAAATTACCTGAAAGGTAAACCTGACTTTTTGGACCGACAGCGATTTCAGTAAGTTTTATTTTGTTTTTTGTAATTTTTCCTTCAGATATAGTGTTGTTTTATACTGAAGAGGAGCGGAAATGAGTATTTACCTATTATCCAACAATCTAAAAACACGCCCCCCACTAGTGGGGAGAGCTATGAAGTTCAGGGAAAATGAGGGGGTAAAAGCGTAAAAATACAATAATATAGCGTTTTGTATCAAAACTTGGCTCGGGTTTTCCCAAATTGCAAACCCATACAACCCAATTTTGTGAATACCCGAGCCAACTTTTGACGAAAGCTGGCTCGGATTTCACGGGGTGGAGTGGGTAGCCTAATCATTATTTCATGTTATAAAAATAGTCAACTTTGGGAAGACATTAGCCTAACCTAACAACCTTACCTAACCTATCCTAGTATTATGGGTGGGGGCTGCCGCCCCCACACACCCGCTGGTTGGGTTAGATTTTTTTTTTTTTTTTTTTTTTTAATGTTCTAGGCTATTAGCCTAACCTAACAACCTTACCTAACCTAACCTAGTATATGGGTGGGGGCTGCTGCCCCCACACCCCCGCTGGTTGGGTTATTTTTTTTTTTTTTTTTTTTTTTTTATGTGCTAGGCTATTAGCCTAACTTAACAACCTAACCTAACCTAACCTAGTATATGGGTGGGGGCTGCCGCCCCCACACCCCCGCTGGTTGGGTACTGGCTGAAAAACTTATTGTTTTACATCATCATCTACGTCTGGAAGATTTTGGAAAAAAAGGTACCAAATCCAAACATCCAAGAGACTCAGCACCAAAGGCGAGGGAGGCTGTGCTATGTGAGGACTACGCCGGGATCAACACAAAAAATCAAATCCCTGATCCATCACAGCTTTACATACAATGGAACCAGACTGTTCAACTGTATACCAGCCCCTCTCAGGAACATGACCGGGGTGTCTCCAGACACCTTCAAGAAACACTTGGACATGTGGCTGGCCAAAATACCGGACCGGCCACCAACACCAGGATACCCCAGCACCAACTCCAACCGACTTCTGGAATGGAGAGTGGAAGAAAGGGAGCTGCCTGGTCGCAGTGGAGCCCCAGCTCAACTGTGTCACTAACGGACGGAATACAACTAAGTGTAACTAAGTGTAAGTAGCCTAGGCCTATACATGTATCTTAGCGTTTTTGTTTTTTTCTCCCTTATAATACATTTCAGCTCTTAATGCCATATATAGCAATGATGTATATGCTCTACCGGACCTATTAGGCCTAAACAGATCGATGGGCTAACTGTCGGTCCAAAACATCAGTATAACCTACCTGAAATACTCGTATCTGGTTGGTGATAATTTGTTATCAAAATACGTTTTTTTCCAGTTTCCGCGTCTGCTGAACCATCCAAAAACACGCTAAAAGGCGTGTTTTGAAGGGGGGAGGTGGGGGGGGGGGTAGTAGGGGAGGGGTAGTATAACTGTAGCTTTACCAAATAGCCTAGCCTACCGTTTTCACAGAAAAATAGGCCTACACCAAAAATCTGTCAAAGATGTCAAATAGCAGGGGTGTGGGGGTGTGGGGGCAGCAGCCCCCACCCATAATACTAGGATAGGTTAGATAAGGTTGTTAGGTTAATGTCCTTTCAAAGGGGTATAGGCTAGGCTAGGCTAGTAAACACTAGGATAGCCTTAACCTAGCCTATACCCGGTCTGACCCGGTCAGAGGTAAGAAGAAGAAGAGTCTCCTTGATTGCTACCGAAAACCGTACTGAAAACGTCATATTTACAGGCAGTTAGTTGTAAACAAATAGCAAATTACCAACAATGACAAGGAAAGATGAAACGTATTTAACCATGTAGCCCACCTGTTATTTATCATATTTCCCCTTCTCTCCTCCTTCACATACTCGTAAAAGTCATCATGGGTAGGTTGTCCGGAGATCTGACAACTCCACAGTACTAAACAAAGTAGAAATGATAACTTTTATCATCCAGAACGACCACATCCAAGAAAGGACAACATTGTTTTGATAATTTCTTTCTTCATAGATTGATGAACGCTCCTGCCGACTGTTTGTAGTAACGAACGATTTGGTACTCGAGAAATTCCTCAGTTTGATATAAATCATATATAAATACGTATGAAAACAGTGTCATATTAGCTTTAGTTTACTTTCATATCCTCATATAGTATTAAATGTGAAGGTAATAGTATATGATACACGAAATTACAAAATGCTATTTGCGAATTTCAATAAAATTCTGTATATTTGGGTAGATTACCATCTTACTCTTATCAGTTATTATAATTTCTACCTTATACTGTATTTCATCTATCTCACTTCAGTCTTATACAATTCACACTGCACATGTAACCTCTCTTAACCCCTTCAGCACGATGAATACGTACTTTTCATCATGTTCCTATTACCTTGGACGAGTTTCTTTAGCTTATAATCTACTTCTAGAACTCCATACGTTCTCAATAAACCTTTGATCCGTTTAAAGGGTGACTCTCACACCAAGACCCTCTGAATAACACAGGACCTTCTTAAACTGTATACAATTGCTAAGCTATAGCCAGAATCAAGGCTAAAAGGGTGTCATCATGCTGAAGGGGTTAATGGTAGGCCTATTCACCACCACAAATATCCCTTTCCATATTATAACGCCTTCTCTACATTATTCTTACAAACATAAAACGATTTTACTCTGTTTTTGAAGGCCTTCTAGGAATACAATAGGGTAAACAAAATTATCTCAATTACTCTTAATTGTAACTTCTATATCATATTCTCAAGCTGAATAAAGTCGTTTGGCTGAAAGAATTAACATCACTTACATACAGATCGATGACCTAAAACTATGAAGAAACTCGAAGTCATCCAAATATTATTGCTCTACTATATAAAACCCTAAAACATACTCATCATGAGTAAAGTCATATACATATTAGATTCTAATATATTATCTCACCTGATCTTATGGCAATCTACAAAACTCTACCCACCACGAATCATTTATTATACAATATCTGATCTTGAAGTTAAGGGGAGGCAGACCGATTTTCTGGACCCCCTTCTCCCTAATGTTTAGCCCCACTAGTTTTGAGATAATAAGATCACGTTCGGCCCATTAGTTTGGCGATTTTAACACCTTTCGTCCCCTTTCATTGTCAATTTAAAGACCTTTCGTGCCATTTAGGTGTCGATTATTTCCTGGCGAGCGATAGCGAGCCTGCAATTTTAAGAGGAACCGGCCTTCGGCCGGGACACTTTACAACCAAAAAATGTAAAAATTTATCTTGAAGGGGGGTCTAGGGGGTGTTTTTCTAAGCTTGATGGAGATCTAGGGAGGAAACTCAAAAACATATATGAATAAATGAATTAATGGACCAAACAAACGGTCAGTCTCCCCTTAATCCAGAACCCTATCTATCAGGAGTTAGTTATTAGACAAAGTATAATCTTATAGCTAACCTAGAAACTCAACCTATCACCATTCAGATATTCTACCTTATCTGCATTAATAGATAAACTAGAACATTATCTATTATAAGTAAAGTCATCATGTGTGTTCTGCATTAATATAGAACCTAGAACCTTAGCTATCACGAGTATAGTTATCATGCATTATCTGCTTTATAGATAACCTAGAGCCTTAGCTATCACGAGTATAGTTATCATGCATTATCTGCTTTATAGATAACCTAGAACCTTAGCTATCACGAGTATAGAGTTATCATGCATTATCTGCTTTATAGATAACCTAGAACCTTAGCTATCACGAGTATAGAGTTATCATGCATTATCTGCTTTATAGATAACCTAGAACCTTAGCTATCACGAGTATAGAGTTATCATGCATTATCTGCTTTATAGATAACCTAGAGCCTTAGCTATCACGAGTATAGAGTTATCATGCATTATCTGCTTTATAGATAACCTAGAACCTTAGCTATCACGAGTATAGAGTTATCATGCATTATCTGCTTTATAGATAACCTAGAACCTTAGCTATCACGAGTATAGAGTTATCATGCATTATCTGCTTTATAGATAACCTAGAACCTTAGCTATCATAAGTATAGAGTTATCATGCATTATCTTCTTTATAGATAACCTAGAACCTTAGCTATCACGAGTATAGAGTTATCATGCATTATCTGCTTTATAGATTACCTAGAACCTTAGCTATCACGAGTGTAGAGTTATCATGAATTATCTGCTTTTATAGATGTTATGTCACGTTTTTCAAGCAAACGTAATATATTCTGATTGCGATTCCCAACTTAGGGATCATCAGTTATATTCAACTTGTGTACCTCTCCACTGGGCGAGGACTGGCCTTACTTCTCTAAAGCAACGCACAAGCAATAAACAATGGACTCAAAACATAAGTATAGGAAACATAAGTTTTATTTCTTAAACACTAAGGTACAATCGTAACGGACCTCTGGAAAACTCAGTTATAAATTATATATTAAGCATAATCATGAATACACAGAGATAATAAGTCTCAAAATCACACAGATATTGTTCTCATAGAAACAGAGTAAATACTCAAACAAAGCTAGATAACAAGTTACTGCGACAATAGAGCCATGGCTCTGAATTTATGGACAAGAAGGACAATACAAAGTTCTAAATGAACAACTAGTTAATGCAAATAGAGTAACGAAATAAATGTAAAATTAATTAACAAGTAACAAGGATGGAAACAAACTCCATCAAGATTAATTAAATAATAAGTAAATTATAAGTGATTGAAAAGCATTGAACTCTGCGACGAGACTTTCACTTATTTGATCTGTTTGCTACCCAAAAATGATAAGGAACGAATAAACTCAGGTCTGCGCGAAGTATTCTAAATGTACGTGTAAGGTGCATGTATAATAACAGGAAATATTATATATATATATTTCCTATGCGGGGAATTCGGTAGCCCGAATTCGAGGAAGAATGTATATATTTTCCTAATTGATAGAGTGTGGAATGTTTCCCTACAATTGGGATAACGAAAATAAAACAAAGAAGGGAAGAGATAAAAGCTCTACGATATTACGTTAAGTTTGAATAGAATCTTGGCATACCTGAATCTAAACCCTCACGATAATCATTGTTACCATTACAAAACTTAGAAAGGCACTTAAAGGAAATTAAATTATTAGAGCACTGGTAGAACGAGTTTGGGCGTGGAAGGGCAGGTAGTCACAGGGCGCTATCTTTCCAAGTAGCAGGGACGTAACGTCGCACTTGGAGTCCTTGGCCCTCAGGTAACTTTTCACACGTCAGAGCTAGATTCAGGCCCAAACAATTCCAATAGCCGCTTGGCACACTGGACTTATGGGATAAATCTAAAGTATCCCTGCACTTGGTTGGAATAAACTCTTTCCAGGCATAGGAGGACAATTAATATAAAAAATATCCTGAGTCTCAACAGAGGTGTTTAATGCAAAGTCGTGCTTAAAAGTTTTGGGCAGACTTGTGTGCAAGGCACTAAGTTCACTTGGAGGGGCAAATGGACTAGTAGATCGCAGTCTGTTAGCGCCACGACAACTCCGGAACTTATCAACTACTTTCAACTTAACTATCTTAACTATAGTGACTCAATCTCGGGCCCACATAAGGAAGTGTCGCCACTGACTGTTCGATTCCCGCTGCAACTAAGTCGTTGGTTGGGTACGGATGCCGAGATGTAAGTTTTCTCACTAAGTCTAGAATCAGTAGTCCTGCTTTCTAACCTAGGAGTATTGAGAAAAAATTCAAAAATGAAGTTGAAGCCAAGAGGCTGAATACTTGACTCTGGTTTGGTCAGTGTGGATAGTGTTTCTTTAGTCTGCATTGTCCTGGATAGGTGATTCCAGGGCAATAGGAGCACGCTAGATATTTCGGCTTTGTTTTCAATCAGGGAGCCAGAGGCGCTGGTGGTAACTTGTATATTAGGTGCACTTATCAGCTGTGCATTCGGGGGCATTGATTTGACACGAATTGGTGGAACTAGGATAGATATTAATGTTAGAACTTAGGGACGATTTCTCCACTTTTGGCCTGTTCGTTTCACTTGGCTGTTTTGGTACATGAGTGATTGGAATTGGTCGTAGGTAATTTTCTGTTGTGCACTGGTTTGGATCACTGTTGGTGTTAAAGTTACATGACGCAGGATGTTGCGGTTGTTGCTGGCTTTCCTTGCGAAGTGGGTGGCTCTTTGAACTGGGCAACTCCATGTGTTTGCTATTCTTTCGCACTTTTGGTCGTGTTGCAGGTTGCAAAGCGAATGCTGGATGGTTGCTACTGGTGCACCGGTTGGAGGCGGTTGTGTGGTGATCAGCTGGTTGTTCGGGCGTTAGTGGTTGTTGTGGGAACTCTGTTTGAAGTGGCGTGGGGGGAAGATCTCTCGGGAGTTTAAAATAGTTCCCCCTCGTAGAGGCATTTTCTTTGGTGCGGCGCCTTGCCTTGGTCCCCGTGCTGAATTGCGGCTGAACAGGATTGCAGGTGCTTATGCTAGCAATCCTAGCTGGTTGTTCCTCTTGCTTTCTAGATGCCGGAATTAGTTAGGGAAATCTCGGCTGCACATTTTCCTCTCCTCGCATCTTAATATAGCATAGAATCCTATCTATCACGAGTATATAGAGTTATGATGATGATGATGATGGCTGGAGTAAAGTAGGAGAGTAGAGCATTTGGATAGAGGAAGAATAAGTTGAGAAATGAGAAGTAAAGTAGAAGATAAAAACACACATTCATTGGAACATCCACTTGCAGATTATGCCCTGTTCCAAATGGGTAGACCAGAAATCGTGAGCCTTACCTTCAATGAGCTAAAACCTCCAATGAACCCTACCTATCACAAGGCAAGTGGCTATACCTGTAATCACATCTAGCTAACTCACAAATCAAAACCCGAGCTATCACGAGTTAGGGTATTAGAGTTCAGTGGTTAGGGCCCCGATTTCCTATCTACATGAAGTACGATATACACACAAGTGACCGCAAAGGGGTGGAGCTAAGGATAGAATACCACCTTAACACAATCTACTGTGACGTCTTGGGTAGTTTATTATTTTTTGCTTCATTATTCTTAAGGGCTTTGATTGTTCTTGTCATTTTCGAGCGATGTGCTTCAGTTTACCCACTAGACTAAAAAAAAGAAGTCCCCAGAGTCAGACCACCTTCAAACGTAAAAAAAAAAAAAAAAAAAAAAAAACCCAAGCCCCTTTTTAAGCTAATACAGTATATACAGTGCAGTACGTTTTTCGGTAGAAAAATGTCCCGGCCATCGCTCGCCCAGGGAAAATACATCTGAATGGGGTGAAGCGTCTTATAACCGCCAGCCTATAGTAAAGTTAATAAAATATCCAAAATAATGGAATGAAACCAGGACAGAAAGACCCGCCTTGCACCAGGTAAGGTTAAGGGGAGACGGTCGTTTTTCTGGTCTCCTTTCTCCCTCGTGTTTAGTCCCATTAGTTTTGAGATTTTTTAGACGTTCGGCCCATTTGTTTGGCGATTTTAAGACCTTTCATCCCATTTTGTTATAAATTTTAAGACCTATCGTGCCATTTAGGTGTCGATTTTTTCCTGGCGAGCGATAGCGAGCCTGTAATTGTAAGAGAAACCGGCTTTCGGCCGGGACATTTTTCTACCGAAAAAATTACAAATTTATCTTGAGGGGGGGTCTAGGGGATGTTTTCTAAGTTTGAGGGATGTCTAGCGAGGAAACTAAGAATTTATGAATTAATGAATTTATAGGCCAAAAAAGCAGTCAGTGTCCCCTTAAGGGTCCATTTAGTTTGTACTTGTGGTTGTTGTTGTTGTTGTTGTTCCCTAAGCTGCCTGGCCGAACAGCCCCGAGTCCTTAACCTAAGAAGTTCGCATGGGGGGTATGAGACACAACACTCCTGTGCTGACGTATTTGAGCTGTTCCCATCACTAACATCGTTATTTTACCATAAATAGCATTAATACTTATCCATATGTGCCTATTATAGGTTGATTATAAAGGTATTAACCTGTTACAACAATAAAACAAGTGGAAACAGTGTTTGGATGGTCAAAATCGGCGATACAGGCCGGGAGTTACATAATGTATGGCTGAGGCAACCTCCCTGCCCTCCACCCCTCCCCTTGTCTGGAGAGACACTGTTCCGCAATAGTCTCTCTCTCTCGCTCTTTCCCACGCTTGGTAACAGTGATGACAACGCCCTGCTACCAACTCGCTAATGTTAGCACGAAAATTAACCACAGAATAAGGGAATAACAGGGAAAATAGGTGATAATTGAAGGAGGAGAGGAAAGTGGGGAAGGAGGGGAGGTGGAGGAGTGATATTTGGCATGGCCCAGGGGCAAAAAATAAATAAAAAAATATATTTTTTTTTTTTTTTTCCCCTTACTTTTAAGAGTCTTCCCGCAGTCCGCCGGGGGAACTCTTAAGAGTCTCCCGGCAGTTCCCGGGTTAAGGAAGGCCATGGCCACGGTCGGCCTCTCCCACAGAGCTCTCAAATAGTGTAAATTGTGTTGTTGGCGTAAGTGATTGTGTGAAATGCAGTCTTCTATGATGTGTTTTATGGTATGGGGTGCTGTGTTACAACCCGGGCAGGTGTCGACGACGGAGTCATCCAGCCTCTTCTGATAGCTCAGAAGAGCTGGATGGTTTCCGCATCTCAGCCTGGCCAGGTGGACTCTGTCCTCGCGAGGAAGGGAGGATTCAGAAGGATGGATTTCGGGTGGTCGTGCTTGCAGCTGCGTGTTGTCTATGAGTGAGTGGATGGAACGGCGAGTGATATGAGTATGGATGTGCTTCCGGAAGTTGGTTTGGGGTGGGCAGGGAGGGAGAAAAGACAGTATTTGTGTGTGATAGCGTGTGCTGGGTGTTGTTTTGATATTTCTTGGTGTCTGTGGGTGTGTTGCTATGTAGTGTAGTGGGTGGTGTTGATTCGTGGAGGCTGCTGCCAGGAATTGAGTGCCTCTCATGTCTAGATGATCTTTGACTTTTAGAACTTTGGTTTCTTGATGTAGGTGATCTGTGGGTGTAGTAGCTGTGCATCCTGTGATGATTTTAAGGGCTTTATTTTGAATAGTCTGTAAGGTCTTATGATGTGTTTCAGCTAGGTTAGAAGCCCAGGCCGGGCTTGCGTATTCCATAACTGATCTTATGTATTGTTTGTAGACTGTGGTGGTGGTTTCTTTGTTGTGTCCAAATTTCATGTGGGCAAGTGATCTGAGGGCGTTAAGTCTGGGTGTCAGTTTCTTTTTCGTGTTTGTGGTGTGCTGTTTGAATGTCATTTGGGTGTCGTATGTTACTCCTAGGATTTTGTGTGTGTGTGTGTGTGTTAGGGGTGTGTTGTTTATGTTGAGTCCCGGGACGTAATCGTACTTGTGGTTCCTTATGTTCGTATTGTAGTTCATATTGGTTAGAAAGTATGGGTCTTGATCTATTGTATCTTTCCTGAGTTTTATAGTTAAGGGGGTATGTATTTATTTATTTATTTATTTTATACTGGTTTGTATTAAATTTATTTATTAATTTATTTTTTATTTTTCTCGCTAGGCCTCCATTAAGCTTGAAAACAAAAACACCCCCAAGATCCCACATCAAGATAAATTTGTACAGGTTTCAGTGTCCCGGTTAAAGCACGAAAGGTCTCAATATTGACAAAGAAATGGGGCGCATTCTCTAAAAAATCTCCAAACTATTGGGCATAACGTCTTATAATCTGAAAACTAATGGGATTAAACATGTAGGACAAGGGGGTATAGAAAAACCAACCATCTCCCCTTAAACAAGATATCTACATAATCGTATCATAATAGCATAACAATGATAAAAATGCCTCTGCCAATAAGCAATCGAGGATACAGTAACCCTATGAGACCTTTAATTTAATAGTGTATATAGAAGCTTATCTATTATATTGAGTTACTTATCAAACGTTGCTTTGTGTTAGCCAATTCAGAACCTTTCTATGCAAAGCATAATGGATTACAATAATATACAGTACTTGTATATTAAATTTTTTTATTGGGTTTTACGAGATAGAGAGGGGATCGAAGAGAGTGGGATGAAGCAGGTCTACAGTGATAGTAAGGGTTAGAAACACAAGGAAAACAATACAAATATCACACAAACCAGAAAAAAGGTACACACACACACACACATTCATTGGGACATCCACTTACAGGCTATGCCCTGTTCCAAATAAGTAGACCAGAAATCACGAGCCCTAACCTCTGTAACTCAAAAAGGGCTAGAGCAAATGGGCTGCATATTTCCACACCTATTTCCTGGCTGAATCTTCTCAAATGGCATACAAATTAGCTAGATTACTCTAGTCGTTTACGATCTATAGAGGTTAATGTTCAAGAGTTTTGGCCTACTTATCTTAATATAGCCTGAGTCACCCCAGTTAAAATCTACAGCATTAAAAGACTGGGAAACTTTGCCAGTGCGTCTCAACCGGTGGCTCAGGTGTGGATGGTTGAGTTAGGAGGTAAGGGGCCAAGCTCTGTAGGGGCCACACAGTAAAGCGGGCCCGGTTCACCAGGGTCCGGCGGCCCAACACGAACTCCTCCTTACCCAACTCCGGCTCCGTGACAACATGGACCCACCAAGGCTTCAGGTAGCTGTTCAAAGTAGTTGGATCATATTCATTATCATCATTTTGTCTCAACTTCAAGTACATTTTTAAATAGTAACTTCTCAGAGAATTTGAGATTATACTGTACGACCTTCCTGACTTTAATAAATCACCTATAACTGCATGGCCCCTGCTCCCCAGATCATACCTTAAATATCCATGAGATCGAACCATACAGAATATAACTTAGGCAGAGTATATATTTCTTTTTCACTAATTGGGGCCAGGCTCCGCCGCACTTATATGTGATTTGAGATGAAATGAAGGTCGTATTCTCTTTAAAAAACTATAATAAACATAGGAAAATAACAGAGGACTCTTGTAGCCATTTATCCCAAACATTAGGCACCGCAAAGCAAGTATGAAAACAAAATATAGCATTGGAATGCACAAATTGTCCACTATATAGAAAAATGCGTAATAATAGCCGTACCTGTAGTCGCTGAAGGGGTAACCAATGATGTAGAGGCGGGTGTTGTAGAAGTGGAGGGAGAAGAGGCCCCTGTGTTGGGAACGTTGGTCTAGGTTCCACACTCCCAGGCACTGTGGTCACACAAACAACCTTATAATTAGTAGTCCATGAACACGAGTGATAATTGGTATCATCCAGACGTTTAATAAATGTAGATACAATATATTAGACACTATTATTGTGATGTTATTTCGAGTTCATAACTTTGTCAGTGAGAAATTATATCACTTGGTAGCCATATTTGGTTGTGTTGAAAATACATACCTCTTGGATGGTTCCGACTTATGACATTTCGGGATCTGGCCCACATGGCCTACATAAAGTATGTTGCAACTGTAATTTTTCATATGCAAGTAATGTATATAAATAACATGTTATATATGTGAGAAGGAAGAACAGACAGCAGGGAAGGTGGGGAGTGCATGCTAGGATGCTCATTGTAGCCAGGTGTTGCTTGGGTATCAGCACATCGGGAATTGAACACCGACAGGCAGATCCACAATGAGTAACACATTTCACCATCATGTAGGCTACATGCAGAAATATATGATCCATAATTATGATATACTCACAGCTCCCATTTTCTTCCAGCCCAAGTAGTGATCCTTTCCCATCATGGATATGAAGATGACCACGGGTCCTGCCTGCAACAACCACAAGTATAACACGTTGCAATTACAACATATACATTTATAATCATTTATTCTAGTAAATCAATCATACCAAGTTTCCTTCCATACATAAAATCACTTAGTGGATACCAATGCATGTGTTCAACTGCACCTGTTTCATATATCCAGGTTTGTATGTAGAGTGGGATTAGGTGGATGTATTAAGGCATACGTGGGGAAGTACAATATACAGTATGGTACAGTAAAATGGTTAATTAGACAAAAATCAACTTACAGTAAAGTTCTTGGGTATGTAGTCCTTGGAGCAGGGGTGCTTGGTGTTGTTGAGGAAGTAAACATTGTCACCCTCCAGTGTACGGTACACGTCCTCTTCATACTCCGACAACGTCATCCTGTAGGAAAAGGAAATTGATAACTCTGATAAGTATTAGACGTACACCAACATCATCCTCAAGAGAGAAGAACGAATATATCGTAATCATAATAATTCTTAAAGGCCTTGGGACATGCTTGCATATACTGCATAAACCTTTTTTATCTACTGGTGCCATTTCATATGTCACAGTCGAGTGTTTTCATTTTCATTCAGTCTCACTACCCTTATGGTCATTTTGAAAGACCTTACCCCATATCTTAGGTCTATCCCTATATGCTCAGACATCCTCATTTACAGTCATGGGTAATCAAATTATAAAAGTTTTCAGGAAGGGCCGATCCTGTCTGCCACAGCTTCTTAACCACCACGAGGCCCTACTGGAAGACCTCAGCAAGGGCAATAATGTCGATGTAATATACTTGGAGTTCTCCAAGGCATTTGATAAAGTCGACCATGGTCTTGTCCTTCACAAGCTAAGGGATCTTGGCATAAGGAAAAACCTTGGCAAGTGGCTGCATAGCTTCCTGGCAGACAGGAAACAGAAGGTCTCGGTTCAGGGACACCTCTCAGACCCAAGCGACGTGTCCAGCGGTGTACCTCAGGGGTCTGTACTGGGTCCACTTCTATTCCTCATCATGATCGGAGACATCGAAAGCTAACTACAACACTCCCAGGCAACTTCGTTTGCTGACGATACGAGAGTGAAGATGAGGATAGTAACAGAGGAAGACGTGGCCCTACTCCAAGAAGACCTCAACCGCTTACTCGACTGGGCCGACTCCAACAACATGAGGTTGAACGGGGAGAAATTCGAACTCATGAGGTACGGCCCACTTCAAGACATCAAACAGAGCACCAGCTACCAGGTCAACCAGCAAATCATAACACCTAAAGATCAGGTGCGGGACGTGGGACTTACAATGAGCTCGGACGGAACCTTCCCCCAACACATCAACTTCATCACCAAAACTGCCAGAAAACTAACAGGGTGGATACTGAGGAATTTTCAGACAAGGGAAAGGACCTGCATCCTAACACTCTGGAAGGCCTTGGTCCTCCCTAAGCTGGAATAATGCTGCCAGCTCTGGTCCCCATTCAAGACGGAGGATATCAGCAAGCTGGAATCCCTTCAGAGGACCTTCACCAGCAGAATTTGAGGTCTCCAACACCTTAACTACTGGGAGCGCCTGGAGGAGCTACGTCTATACTCCCTCCAGAGAAGACACGAGCGCTACCTGGTAATTTATGTGTGGAAGACCCTAGAAGGACTTGTACCTGATGTGGGGCTGGCTATAAACAACCACATCAGGAAAGGACGACTGTGCTACATACATAAAGAGGACAGAAGCTACCACTCAAAGAATCGCAAGTCGTCCACAACAGCTTCTCAAAAAACGGGGCTTATCTCTTCAATGCGGTGCCAAAGGCTGTCCGAGAGCTGACTGGGGTCACGACGGACTCCTTCAAGCGTCAGCTGGGCTGTTGGCTGGCCACAATACCAGACGAGCCCCCAATACCAGGATACCCCAGCACTGCAACCAACTCACTGACAAGCCGGCGAAACATCCGTGAATCAGAGCTGCCTGGTCGCTGCGGAGGTCCACTTTAGCAGCGTCTACAGAGGACGGAATCCTCCAAACTAACCCAAAGTAAGTAAAGTATTATAATCAATAGTATTAGATATTAACATGGTTAAGCTAAGAAAGTACCCGCTGAAGCAATGCCGCAGTCTTCATACCTGTGTACATTGTGGAGCTTTATCGCAGGTGCTCTAGTGACGAGGTGAGCGCTGAAGTGAGCATGAGTGAGCACCCCATTGACGTGAACTCCACTAGACCCTCCCCCATTGTGGAAGGTTCGGGACACGTCAGGAACGATACACTCTCTACCACCCCGCACATTGCTGCTCCTCAGCCACACATCCCAGTCGTGGTTCTGAGGGATAGGGAGATTAACAGATAAATATTTAGGTAGGTATTAACTTCTTGAGCTATATAGGTGACGCCATATAGCATCAATAGGGTTAATAGGCAGCATCCCGGGTGATGCCATATAGTGTCAGAAAGTTTCGCGCCAAGCAATCAAATTTTCCATGGTGCAATCTTGGCCTTATCGGCCTGGTGATGTACTAATCTCCATCCCCAGCCCCTGCTTCACTCCCCCAAATCTCTCCCTACTCCCCCCCCCCCACCATCTTTCTCACCCACAAGCACCCCCAACCATCTCCCATACCCCCCCTAACTCTTAGTGATTACATCATCTTTCCCGGGAGCCAGACAGTGCTATACTGCCTGAGAGGAGAGGGTGACTCGACCACCACTTTCTCTGAGCCCACGTGATAGACACACACACGCACACACACACATACATACACACACTCACACACACACACATACATACACACACAGACAAGCATTGATCGATTTTCAGTTCCACACGTATATATGCACACACGCTGGAGGAGTGGAATGTTGCTTGAGGCTGTCGCGGTGATAAACAAGGAACAAAGCAACGTAGAACAATGGGATTTTCACCATTCTCAAGCTGAATGAAGGTATGTGAATATGATATTTGATTTGAAAATGTATTCATAGTATGTATGGAGCTACAAGAAGTATAAACAAGGCAATTGCGTCCCAAATTATGCCCGGGTGGGTGGTGGCGGTAATATTTAAATGGCTGGGGCCTGGGAGTTAATTCATTGGATTGATGTACAGTTTCGATATGGCACTGCATACGCTTGCCTCTGGTCTCTGTCTAATTTTAGTTTAAATTGTTTTTGTAATCTATTGGCAATTGCAAATATGGAGGTCAGCCCCGAGGTATACCAGGGGCACGTTCACTCTGATCAATTACAAATTCATGATATTACAACATAAATGTACGTAGGGGCAACCTAAACTATGTTGACATAAGTATCTCGCCCAGAGCACTGTACTACCTCGTCAGCAGGCAGCCAATTAGGATAAATCTCCTCCAACAGCCTCCTAGTGATCATCCAGCCGTAGCCAGCATGTGTCTCAACCCGGTAGAGTGTGTGGGGGCAGCGGGAGGCATGGAGGGCACCCAGGTCATTCCAGGCACTGATACAGAACAGGGAGTAATCTGCATCTAACAGCCAAGAAGTCTGGTTGAAGTAACTGTTGGGGGAAGGATAACATATATTAAATACTAATTTCATTATGGTTGGCGTTAGATATTTGTTCACTGTAGCTCTCTCTCTCTCTCTCTCTCTCTCTCTATCACACTCTCTTTCTCACCTGAAGAAGTCTGGAGCCGCCAGTAGGTCTTCCTCCAACACGATGGCCCTGGAGGCTCTCGGGAAGGCCAGGAAGATAGAGCGGAGGGCGAACTTGTAGTGTTGGGAGATCCGGGAACTGGTCGTGGCGAACTGCTCACCCTCCATGTTGTGTATTAAATAGTTTATCTGAAGAACATATAAATGAATAACTCAAGATTATAAAGGAAGAACAAGTAAAGACACAGTAGCAGAGAAAGGACCCAAGTTTATTCAACGTTTTGCCGAAAAAGGCTTCTTCAGGAATAACATAAGATTAGTTAGTTAAAATAGGACTTCAAAGGTTATTAACCATATTGGATTATTAAGCCAGCACACTGTAAGTCAAGATTAGTGTCAGGACTGGAGCCCCTTTTCAAGAACTCCAGTCCTTTGTACGCATTGTATATAGGAAAGTTTCTTCATATTTCATTCCATGGCCAGTATCTAACCTATAGTAGGGTCATTTGCTTGGAATCCGTGACCATTTTGTTCCTACCTTTTTCTCTCGATGGATTTGACAACCTGAACCATTTTAAAGGAAAATTAGCTCCTATGCCCCTCTGAAAAATGACGGCTAACTCTGCTAGAGCCCAATATTCAAAATGGCCACCAACGCCATCTTGAAAAACATGAAATATAATATCTCTGGCATCAGATGAGCTACAAGGACGAATGAGGTGTCCTTTTTTCACTAATTCTGGCATTACAAATCCACTGGAATGGTTATTGTATTGTATTGTATTGTATATTGTATTGTTATTGTATTGTATTATACTAATTGTACATACTAATCTGCCACTTCACTGTCACTACATGATTCACTGTATGAGCCACTATCAGAATCACTGTCCTCACTTTCGCTGCTATCATCACTGTTGTTCTCTGCCTGCGGTGTATATCTAATATTACTTTTTTACTGTTTCAGATGGATCGCATCTGGATGGATCTGATGAAAATCGCCGACTTGTGAAGTGACCGAAATAATGGATAATAGAAGAGAGAGTGAAGAGTTACCAGACAAGACATTAAATGAATATGAGTGCATTTTACTCTGTGGTAAGCGATGTACCGCAAATGATCGTTTGTAAAACATTACACCTGAGAAGTGGGAATCCATCCGGGAAAAGTCTTTACAATGGAAAGAACTTGATAAGTTTCAACATATACATGAAAATGTGGATTGGGAGAAGGGACCAAAGGGTCACCACATGCATAGCACTTGTTACGCATCATTATCCAGCAAGCGCACGCTCTCTCAAGCCGAAAAACGCAAACACAAATCCGAGGAACGTCTTGAAAGAGATGAAGCATCAGATCAACAAGACCCTTCCCCAGAGGCCAGTGCACCTAAAAGGCTCCGCTCCAGTATGGGTGTCCTTCACGATAAGACTCTATGTGTGTGGTGCATGAAAGGGGCATACAAGAGTAGTGATCGTGACAAGCAGATTTTACTCCTATCAACAGTAGATGCCTGGACTAAATTCAAGTTACATACTGTCTGTCTGGAAGATGAGGTCATGAGATTGAGACTTGACACTCTGATTGCATCCATCCCAGATAGTCAAACAGCATTTGGGTTGGAAATCCGCTACCATCGTGCGTGCTGGCGCAAATATGTAAGCCCCTTTCAGATGAAAGCACTCAACATCTGCAGCGTGTAAACCTCCGAGAGGCCCAAGCTCTCTTCTTTCATCATATTCGTCAAGTCATCTTCAAAGACCATGAAATTCGCACACTGCAAGGCCTGCTGCAGGACTATAAGCGCATTATCTCAAATCACGGACATAACTCAGTAGTAAAATCCAGCTACTTAAAGGAAATTCTCGTCAATGAATTTGGGGAAGACATCGGATTTCATGAACGCATTAAAAATAATGTGAGTGAACTGGTATATGATACAACAGCAGCCAGGTACATACATCGAGGCGGCAATATCTTCATTGGGTGTCAGCAATGATCAGTTGGTGATGAATGTTGCGGCACGACTCAAAGAGCAAGTCATCAGGACAAATACTATTCCCTGGCTCCCATATATACACGAGTTGGAGAGAGAAGAAGACCTCAGTGAGCTCCTGCTGAAGCTGCTCACATGGCTGAAACACCCAAATAAGTCTGCAATTGATGACAGTCCATCCGTCCGATCGATTGCATCTATCCTCACAAGCTACATCACTGGAAAATGCACTGCATTTGAGATAAATCTCTCTGTCTTGCTACATGGACTGACCAAGAGTAGGGAGATAGTCGGCATAATGCACAAAGATGGACTGGGCATCAGTTACAATGACGTACTTATGCTGCATGATTTTTGGGTGGTCAATGACCTCAAGTGCTCATCTGATTGCCCCTTCGAACTAGCTGAGGGTAAGCCTGCTATCGCTATAGTCGACAACGATGACTTCAAGAGCGACACACTGACCGGTGCTGGCCAGTCACACCGCACTAATGTCATGTTTGTGCAGCCAGAATAATTTGATACAGAACTTCCTTCCGAGAATCACGAGGATAGACCAGTTCCCGGTGCCAACTTTGCATCAAACCTCTCGACAACTCTCAAAGAGCTCGGAAGTGAAATGCAAAAAGTCAACCCATGCAAGACAGCGAAGTGTGGGGAACCACCTCTCAGGAAGCCACCAGCTGATCAAAGTACTCCTCCTCCTGACACATCGGTGCAAAGAATTTGTGGTGTGATCCATGCATTGGCCAGGGCGCAAGATGACCGAACGAGACCTAAGCCAGAAGAACAGACTGTGCCTGGGTTTTCAGGGTTTCACGCCAGCATGTCAAATGCAGATGAGAAGAGTCGAGCAATATACCACATGACCTATCCCAACCCACCCAGTAAGACAATTCTCAATGATGTGATGTGTAAGCTTGCAAAATCAATCGAAGAAAAAAAGATGCCTTTTGCAATAATTGTTGGTGATCATCCTGTCTACGTGCTCATGCTAGAGTTGAAAAGTGAGAATGCTGAGCTGTTCAGCAAAATCTTACCATTCATGGCACCCTTCCACATCCAAATGTCGTTCATCTACACTATATACAAGAGGTTTAAGGGATCTGGCATCTCAGATGTGATGGTGGCAGCTGGTGTTATAGCAGACGGGTCTGTTGATCAGGCCCTTCGTGGAAAACATGTTAAGCGTGGGGTTCGCTGCTTGCGACTATTCTACGAGACTCTGGTCCACCATGTCATAGACAAACGTTTGGAAGATTCCCCTCTATCTGAAGAAGTAAAGGCATCCCTTGCCAAGCTTCGACATCCGATTGCTGCACAGGAACTTGCAGATGAACATGCAGAGCTAGAGAGAAATGCTGAGCTGAAGGACCTCGTTGATGCTCTCTTCAAGGACTCTGAGGGTGCCCCACAAGCAGAATACTGGATGTCATTCATGGAAGTGGTTGAGGTTCTAACTCAAAATATCCATGCAATCAGAACAAGCAACTGGACTGAGTTCAAGTCCTCACTCAAGCTCATGCTTCCTTTGATGCAAATCTATGATAATGACATGTATGGTCGGCATCTCCCCGATTTCACCGCAGTGCTTGATACCCTTCCTGTCGATCAGGCTGCATTCATGGAGAGTGGTATGTTTGCACAGTCAATGACAGGAAAACCATATTCGTGTGTCGCCCTCGACATATGGATAGAGTCAACAATGAATAAGGGCTCTAAGCTGAAGTCTGGTTGGTTGGCCATTCTGAACAATGAAAAGCAGCTCCTTTCAAACACTCGGAATGTGAATAACATCAATCGGGTGAGAACAAAGGTCCATCGCTATGCTAATCGCAAGAAACAAGGAAAAGGGAAGCATGCTGATTGCTCGTCGAGTAAAATGAAGAAGGATGAACAAGCTGTACAGGATATAAGTGCATGTCTCACTGAATTCAAGTGTGATCCATTTGACCATACAAACAAGACACTTCGATCCCTACAGTCAGGAATCCCAGCCTCAGACGCTCTCGCTGCCGACTTGAAATCGGCAAAGGAGGATGGCACAAGCAAACTGAAGCAGTTCTTGAATGAGAGAGTGTATTCCAAGACCAAGTCTCTCAACGACAGAGTTCCCCGTAGCAAGCGTTTGAACTTTTCAACTCAGGAATTGAAGAAAGCAGATGGTGAGAACCTGAAGGGAAAGACTGAGGAAATGGAGCGTAATGCCTTGGCCTCTGTTCTCGGACTGGTTGAAACGAGTGGTGCCCTCAAACTTCAAGAAGTCCTGCAGCATCGTGTTACAGCCGAGTGCCTTTCCATCTTCAACGTCAATGGAACCATCCGTAAGGCACAGAAAAGCAAGCTTCAACAAAAACTAACTATGACTGTCATTCCAGAGCCTGATGTATACACGTCTATTATTGATATGGGCCTCATCTGGCGCCTAACAACTCCTACCATTGAAGACAGAGAGAAGGGAGATGGTACCAAGTATACCTGGGGAGATTATGCAGAGAAGTTGGTGCACTTCGTTCTAACGAGACACAAGCATGCTGAGCGCATCATTTGCATCAATGATTCATATGATCAGAATTACATGATCAAGGACAGTGAGAGAATACTGCGCCAAAAAAACCCTGCCAATCAGCATTGTCTTCATGAAGACAGAAGATAAATTTCCTTCTAGTAAAGTTTTCCATGCTCTCCTGGGTAAACCTGAGAACAAAATCCGCCTTCAGGCATTTCTTCAAACGGAATTCCAGAGAACAGCAGCAACAACTAGCACCGAGATCATCTACTGTGTAGTTGGCAGCACTGCAAAGAATCTCACCACAGGCAAGCTTGTGCCAGAGCTCACATGCTTCCATGCAGAGGCAGATACGGCAATGCTCACCATATCTAGTGTGCTCCGGTCAGACAGCTACACAGCAGCTGTCGTTCTTGACACAGAGGACACAGACAACTACGTGCAAGCGGCATATGTTGCTCAGAAGACAACAGGAATACTGTGTGTGAAACGCAAACGTCAGCTTCTCGATGCCCGATGTTTGTGCAGTGAGGCAATGGCTGCATCCATCATACCACTTCATGTCCTCACTGGGTGTGACCACAACTCTGGCTTCTATGGAGCAAGCAAGAAGCTCATCGCAGATCGTCTGGAGAAGTCTAAAGAGGCACACGACCTGCTAGCAGCATGTGGTACACAGCTCCTAGTCACAGAACAGGTCATCAGTGATTTGGAGCGGTTTGTCATTCGATATGTCTATGGTGATACCAAAAGCAAGACCCTGGGAGATGCGAGGGCAGCGAAGTGGAGAGCTCAGAAGAAAAAAAGCACTATCCGACTTGTGCCTGACTTGGACAGTCTCCGTCCACACTTGGAGCGTGCAAACTATCTTGCATATTTGCAAAAGCATTACCAGCTCCAAAGTCACCCCTCACCGATCGGCCATGGATGGCATCTTGTAAATGGCCTATGTCTGCCTGTCCGTTCAACCCAGTCCCCACTTCCCCCATCCATACCACTACCTACAAATCCGCAGGCAGAGAACAACAGTGATGATAGCAGCGAAAGTGAGGACAGTGATTCTGATAGTGGTTCATACAGTGAATCATGTAGTGACAGTGAAGTGGCAGATTAGTATGTACAATTAGTATAATACAATACAATAACAATACAATATACAATACAATACAATACAATAACCATTCCAGTGGATTTTTAATGCCAGAATTAGTGAAAAAGGACACCTCATTCGTCCTTGTAGCTCATCTGATGCCAGAGATATTACATTTCATGTTTTTCAAGATGGTGTTGGCGGCCATTTTGAATATTGGGCTCTAGCAGAGTTAGCCGTCATTTTTCAGAGCATAGGAGCTAATTTTCCTTTAAAATGGTTCAGGTTGTCAAATCCATCGAGAGAAAAAGGTAGGAACAAAATGGTCACGGATTCCAAGCAAATGACCCTACTACTATGTATTACCATGGCATTGCTTAGTGTAAATTTGTGCATATCAGTTAAACTAAGTTGAGAAAATGTGAAACAGATACCGTTAAACGTTTATGCTATGAATCGGTCTATATTGTAATGAACGCCACCATGAATTCAAATAAAGACTTCTTTTCTTTAGCCAAACCACTTACATATATATTTACAAACGGAACACCAGGCTAGATTATTTGTAAATTTCGTGTGTTGTTTGTTTGTGTTGCTTCCTCACGACAAAGGTATTATATAGTTGACTCTACTCCCCTGTAATTCCTGAAGAAGCTTTTCTTGGCTAAATGTTGAATAAACTTGGGTCCAACTCTGCTGCTGTGTCTTTACCCACTGTTGCAACCTTTGTTGGGTCTTCACCATGAATGAAAAGGTTTACACTACAAGCACACCCTCTGTCATGTCATGCATTGTCAAAGATGAATATAATAGCTAAGAGTAAAATGTGTACAGTCAACTCGTTTAATCCACAGAGTCTCGGAAATTTTAGTTATGCAATTATATTTTTTCAGATTGCTGTAGGAAACTGTATTGCTTATACATTTCTTAATTCATATTTTTTCCATTTTATTCATTGCACATTTATATTATACATTTACTTTTAACTTTTTATACGCCTAAACAATATTCTGAGACTGCTGATTATACGAGTTGACTGTACCACCATATTAATCCTTGTTCAATTTAGCTTGGAGAACCATTATCGATGTTTCAACTTTCTACCAAATTAGAATTAATAAAAATACAAACAACTGTAATTATGGGATACATAAATACCCCTCATCAACAACAAGGGTACTATAGAAGTACATTCGGATGCCATAGTCTCTAGCCCACTCATAAATATTCCTGGACTTCACCTATTTCTAACTATGGAAGTATATCTATGGAAACCAACTTATTAATATAATTGTCTATAAATCAACTACAAAACTATATATAGTATTTATTGAAAACAAAGTTCTGTCCACAAATCAACCCAGATAGTTATAATTGCATAAAGAAAAACATATATGTGGTCTCCGATTTCGTATGAGCGTGTACATTACCTGAAGGAGTCTAAGAAGAGCGACCATCTCCGGGTGGTATCCGTCTACAGCCACCAACATCCTCCTCCTTCCTCCACCCTCCTGACGAACCACCGTCACTAGCAGTCTGTTACAAGTATTAATTCATAATTATAATGTAAGACGTGCAAAACAAACAAGCCAAAACAAGAACAGCACAATATAAAGATTTTGTTTGATCAAAATCACTATGTGGGGAAAAACACACACAAAACAAGTATATCAAAATAATGCTACTCAAATAGGTCAATTTGCTTGATGTCTTCTAAACGTCAATAACATTAACCCCTTCTGTACCGGCGACGTCTTTTTAATTTTATTCAGGGTACTATTAGACGATTGTATTCATTTTAGGAAAGACGTAGACCAATTAAAAGGCTACAGACTATCTCAATTCATCCTTTTAGCTACCATATATCCTTCCTAAGCTTCATAAAATCGTTTAAATGTAGCTAATATTAAATCAAATAAGACGTCCTCGGTACCGAAGGGGTTAAACATCTGTATTCCATTCATTATAGGTAGGCCAGATATCGTGACCCCTAACCTCTGTTAATAAACAACGACTTCAGCAAATGGGCAGTAAATTCCCAAACCTATTCCCTGGCAGACTCTTCCCAAATAGTAGAAAGGACGTTGGTATAACTTGCCTGTAGAGAGCCTGAGGACGATTGTTGGCTATGATGACCACGGGCACGTCCTCTATTACACTGTTCTTTAGCTGAGGGAGGAGAGAGGAAGTGTGGATGAGACGAGGAGTGGGGGGGATGTAGGAGAGAGAGGTGTGAATATGTGGGGGAGGGAGCAGGTGCAGATGAGAGGAGTGGGGGTAAGAGAGGAGGTGTGGATGAGAGAAGTGAGGTTATGTGGGGGAGAGAGAAGGTGTGGATGAGAGGAGTGAGTTTATGTTAGCCTACATTTACTTTCATCAGTGTATCTGATGGGAAGGTATACAGTAGGGTAGTGATTGAGAGAGTGAGAGTGAGAACGGAGAAATGGATAGGCGACGAGCAGGGAGGTTTTAGGAAGGGAAGAGGATGTGTAGATCATATTTTTACCCTGAATTGTTTTGTGGAGATATATCTGGAGAAGAAACAAAAAGTGTATGTTGCCTTTATGGACTTGGAGAAGGCCTATGACAGAGTGGAGAGAGAAGGTTTGTGGAAAGTACTTAGAATATATGGAGTAGAGGGCAAGTTGCTGAAAGCAGTGAAGAGCATGTATGAGGGTGCAAAGGCGGCAGTACGTGTGGAGAGTGAGCAGAGCGAGTTCTTTGACCTGAATGTTGGTTTGAAACAGGGGTGTGTGATGTCCCCGTGGTTGTTTACTGTATATATGGATGGAGTTATGAAAGAAATACTATCAAGAGCAGTGGATGTTGGTGTATCGCTGAAAAGGGAGGGAAATGAGTGGAAGCTACCTATACTGCTGTTTGTGGATGATACAGTTCTGATGAGTGATAATGAATGGGAGTTGCAGGGTCTGGTAAATGAGTTTGGAACAGTGTGCGAAAAATGGAATTTGAAGGTAAATGCGGGGAAGAGCAAGGTTATGGTCTTCGAAAGGGGTGAAGTCACAGAGTGTGAGGTGAAGCTGAACGGTCAGGCTATGGAGATCGTCAACTCTTTTAAGTATCTGGACAGTGTGTTGAGTAAAGATGGGACTATGGATGAAGAAGATCGGGAGAGGGTACAACAGGGGAAGAGGGTTGTAGGAACGCTGAAAGCAGTAACAAGAAATAGGGTGGTCAGTATGGAAGTGAAGAAGTCCTTGCATGACAGTGTGGTAATCCCGACACTGACTTACGGAAGCGAAGCATGGACGTTTGAGAAGAGACTCAGATCAAGAGTGAGAGCAGTGGAAATGAATTACTTAAGAAGTGCGTGCGGAGTTACATGGAGGGATAGACAGACTAATGAAGAAGTAAGAAGGAGGTATGGTGTGGAGGTAGATGTGCTGGAAAGTGTGAAAAGGAACAACTTAAGATGGTTCGGCCATATGGAACATATGGAAAGCGAGAGAATGACTAAGAGGGTGTACGAGAGCGAGGTGGAGGGACAGAGAGGGAGAGGTAGACCGAAGGAGAGGTGGAAGGATGGAGTGAGGAAGTATATGAACGAGGGCGGTGCTGGTTGGGGGGAGGGGCGTCAACTGACTGGGGACAGAGGTGCATGGGGGCGGTTCGTTCGTGGCCACCCCTTCGGGGATCACGGCGTCAGGCAATAGAGAGATAGATAGATAGTGTATCTGTGTATGTACTACCATGGTAACTCAGGTTCCTCAAGGTCGCCAAAGGTCACATGTTACCTCGTAGTTAAGGTAGAATATGAATTGCACTGTACCAAGGTTAAGACAAACAATCTGCAGATTTTCAGCCTCACGACTCCAAGTGAACAATAAACCAATCAGCAACAACAAATCCATCGTAGGCTAACGCTGACAAAATTACCCATGCAACAATCTATCTCTTTCATTCTCTCTACCTCTCACACACACGCACATACACACAATTTCTCACTAACACACTCTCTCTCTCTCATTTTACCTTCAATTCCGGATAGCTCAGCGGTGCAGGCTCCTGACAATCACACAGAGCTCCGTATCCATCGTATCGCTGACAGAACCGAACTCGCTCTCTCTCGCTCTCCAATTCCACCTCTTCTCTTCTCCACTGCTCCTCTTCTTCTCTCCTCTCTTCCTCTCCTTCTTCTTCTGTTTCTCCTTCTATCATCATGTATTCTCTTAGGAGGCCATTTGGTTTGTTTTTCATAATTTGTTGTTGTGTTGGTTGAGGTACTCCTTTAGGTGTCCCCGTTTTCCATGCCTGTTCTTCAGCATCCGTCCCGTTTTCTTCTCCTCTACCTTCTCCAACTATATTATTATTGTCTTCTTCATTATCTTCGTCTACTTCTTCTTCTTCTTCTTCTTCTTTCGTGTTATGTTTTACCCACGTATTACTATTCCGTTTTTCCGTGTCCATTTCTCCCATTTCGTTTCCCGCCTTGTCTGTGCTTCCTTCCTTCCTCTGTCTTCTCCTCTTTCTTCTCCCTCTTCTTATTCTCCTCTCTTCTCTTTCTAATCGCTCATCCCAACAATCTGAAAAAAAGGAATATAGTTAATTTATTTTTCATTTTATTAACCCTTTCAAGGTACAATGGAATATCCTTTCATTTTTCTGGCTATTATCAGACGATTTCATTCAGATTAGGAAGGGTATGTGGATGTCAGAGGGTTAATTGAGATAGTCTTTACCCTTTTATTCCCACAGATTCTTCCTAAGCTGTATACAATCGTCTAATGATAGCCCGAAAAAACTGTCCAAACGCGACGTAATCCTCAAGGGGTCAAGTCAAGAGTGTATATTTTCCCACCATTCAAGTATTCACGAACTGGTAATTTTAACCCCAAAATATATCATAACAGGCAGAACAGACTAAGGGGTGTTAGAGTGATATGGGCACATTGGATGCAGTACGTACACATACAATATCAATTATTCATTTTATGCATCAATTAAACACTCTGTGCATCTAAAGTAGACAACGCTTCAGTATAGGTGACGACATTATTGCAGTGGTCAATTGAATGTTTTTTGCTAGTTATATATCTTATATATATATATATAATTTAATCAACCAATTCATCAGGTAATCTATGAGTCTCACCTGTATCTATCAAAGGAACAATCACCTCCAGATAGACTGGTGAAGTATACTCCGTGTGTGTCAATAAATACTCCTTTGATTGAGCGTCTTCCCGCAGCTCAAAGTCACCCCTCAGGTAAATTGACTCTGTGTCATCGTCTTCCAAGTTGCTTGAGTAGGTCGTCTGATTGATGTGAAGGCCTGTTTGATTGTTGGAGAAGTTCGCTATACCAGCCTGCAGTCTATTTTCTAATTTGTTTCCGCTCGAGTGACTATCTACCTCTTCTCCTTGTCTGATTTTTCTCTTAAAATTTTCATCACGATCGTTTTCTCCATAACTTGTCCCTCCTCCTTCTTCCTCCTCTCTTTTTATTCTTTCAAGATATTTCATTCGATCACTTTTTCCTCCCTCTTCTTCTCGGCTATTCTCCTCCCCGGTTGAATCCCTGCCGACGTCCCTCCTACTCAAGGAATGCCCTGGGTGCCCTGCGCTGGCCTCTCCCCAGGAAGGGCCCCAGGATGCCAGGACCCAAGCCAGGTAGCCCCGGTAGGACAGGCGGTGTGCCCTGGTGGACCCCAATTCTTGCAGAAGGCTCCGAACGGCCGAGCCCATATTCAGCGAGGCCTCAGTCTGTTGAGAGAGAATAGTAATGTATTATGAATTTCCATGCCTCTCTATCCCCTGTAAGCCAGTTCACCCGCATGGATTTTCAGGCTCCATATACTTGAAGGTATACATAACAAGATATATCAAACACTAGGAGGGGTACCCGGCGTTGCCCGGGTTTAAATTCTACTACCATAATCACCATCATCAATCACTACTACCACAATCATCACAATACTACTACTACAATAATCACCGGCCTCGACCTCCCTGTGCCTCATTAAACGGCGACATCGATTTCGGCCTCTAAATGACCTCCGATTTTGGATCTCACCTCATCCGTACCCCCATTTTGGGGGGCTGCGAACAACTTTCATTACATACATCTTTTCGATCGGAGGCCTCCTTCTGCCCCAAACGGCAATTTTTTTCGCTCCCGTTTACTACGTAAGTTCTGCCGATTTTTTGTTTTCTCTGATTTCCACTAAACTCGCCTAAAACCATCTCCAAAGCCTGGGCTTTCCAACAGTGCCCCACACTCAAAACTGTGGGAGGAGTTTAGTAACAAAGGTCGGGTAACTGACAAACAGACAAACATTGACCTTTATTTATTAAGATACTAGTGGGGGTGCCCGGCGTTGCCCGGGTTTAAATTCTACTACCATAATCACCATCCACCTATCCATCCATCCATCCATCTATTCATCCATCCATCCATTCATCCATCCATCTATCCATCTATCCATCCATCCATCTATCCATCCATCCATCCATCTATCCATCTATCCATCCATCTACCACAATCATCACAATACTACTACTGCCATAATCACCGGCCTCGACCTCCCTATGCCTCATTAAACGGCGACCTCGATTTCGGCCGCTAAATGACCTCCGATTCTGGATCTGACCTCATCCGTACCCCCATTTTGGGGGGCTGCGAACAACTTTTGTTCCATACACCTTTTCGATCGGAGGCCTCCTTCTGCCCCAAACGGCCATTTTTTTTCGCATTTTTTTCGCTCCCGTATACTACATAAGTTCTGCCGAAAATTTTATTAAACAAAAGTGTCTCTGATTTCCACTAAACTCGCCTAAAACCATCTCCAAAGCCTGGGCTTTCCAACGGTGCCCCACACTCCCACCTGGCACCAACACTGTGGGAGGAGTTTAGTAACAAAGGTCGGGTAACTCGGGTAACTGACAGACAGACAGACATTGACCTTTATTTATTTTAAGATAATAATATACTAAAGTCAAGTAATTTAACATAACTTTAAGTTAAGTTTTTTAATTGAAGGACTCCACAAATGACTGTTCTCGATGGGCTCTACACATAACACAACATAACTAAAGATTATAAAAATTAAATAATAACAATAAATAAATAAATACACATACAATAAATATAGGGCCTATCGACATCCAATTTAGAACTAATTTACTCAATTATTGCACATCATCCATGGCTTATAATGCACCTAACAAAATAATAATATATTGAAATAGCAAAACATACGAAACACACCCATAGATCAATTTCTCATTCTCTCTCTTCTAACATCTATTAGTAGACTTTTATAAGGACAAAACAGCATGTTGTATGATCTGACCTTGATCCCGAAGACCAGTATGCGGCCTTGGGAGAGCGAGGTCAAGAGTGGTGGAGCTCCCAGGTCAGCAGCATACTTGTGGAGGTCAAACTGCCTGTACGAAAGGTCAAATTGGAGGTAATTTGCAACAATAAGCAACATATTTTGTAACAATAAAGGTCATATTTTGCATGATTGAAAATAAGAATATTAGGCAATTTCTATAATCTTGTATTGTCGTCATTGATTATATTAGGTTGATAATGCTCTCAATAATGCCGATTTTATAGATAGAAACAGATGAGATAGTAACTTTATTATTCAATCAGTATACAGATATAGAGATAGCTAAACAGACGGAGTAACACAGCCACTGACCTCTTGATAATAACACTGCCATCAAACTGACTGAGAACAACGAAGAACAGACCAGCGGACAGCAGTTCATCGGTATTGTTCAACATCCGATCATCTACGTTCACAACCTGTAGGGAGAACTTTTTAGTTCATTGCTCGACCCGCAGAGAGCTGTTATCGGGCAGCATGATGTGTGGGAGCTTGTGGGAAAGGTTCATATATAACCCTACATATATAAATACACATGATAAAAGAAAATATATAGACCTATACCTTAAAACATTGAAGACTGTTATTAGATATAACATTAAGTATACCAAAAACTAATGGTTGCAACTGTACTTAAGCGGCAAATCAATTGACCAGTTGCGAGATTTGGGTTATAAGGAAGTTAGATATCGATATTTATCAGAATTACCGGCTATGATACAGTTGTAATGCATTTATAAACAAATAAACATATAATTTAACATACTTTCTGTCCATCAGCAACCTACATAATTATTGCAGTTCTGTTTAATTTCGATGTTTACAGCTCCAACTTCCTTATTCAACATATTTTCTATCCATCACCAACCTACAGTATTATTGCAGTTCTGTTTAATTTCGATGTTTACAGCTCCAACTTCCTTATTCAACATATTTTCTATCCATCACCAACCTACAGTATTATTGCAGTTCTGTTTAATTTCGATGTTGACGGCTCCAACTTCCTTATTCAACATATTTTCTATCCATCACCAACCTACAGTATTATTGCAGTTCTGTTTAATTTCGATGTTGACGGCTCCAACTTCCTTATAGCCTGAACATCACCAGTAGTCGACTTGCGTGTTTTGGGCTATAAGGAAGTTGAACCCGTAAACATCGGTATTAAACAGAAATTCAACAATAATGTAGGATTCTCATGGATAAAATATAGGTTGAATATGATATTACACGTTTATAGATGCATTACAACCATATATAGGTTGAATATGATATTACACGTTTATAGATGCATTACAACCATATATAGGTTGAATATGATATACACGTTTATAGATGCATTACAACCATATATAGGTTGAATATGATATTACACGTTTATAGATGCATTACAACCATATATAGGTTGAATATG
This sequence comes from Paralithodes platypus, assembly GCA_032716605.1. Taxonomy (NCBI): domain Eukaryota; kingdom Metazoa; phylum Arthropoda; class Malacostraca; order Decapoda; family Lithodidae; genus Paralithodes; species Paralithodes platypus. Next base: position 12,193,094 of record CM064570.1, on the reverse strand, counting down.
ATATTACACGTTTATAGATGCATTACAACCATATATAGGTTGAATATGATATTACACGTTTATAGATGCATTACAACCATATATAGGTTGAATATGATATTACACGTTTATAGATGCATTACAACCATATATAGGTTGAATATGATATTACACGTTTATAGATGCATTACAACCATATATAGGTTGAATATGATATTACACGTTTATAGATGCATTACAACCATATATAGGTTGAATATGATATTACACGTTTATAGATGCATTACAACCATATATAGGTTGAATATGATATTACACGTTTATAGATGCATTACAACCATATATAGGTTGAATATGATATTACACGTTTATAGATGCATTACAACCATATATAGGTTGAATATGATATTACACGTTTATAGATGCATTACAACCATATATAGGTTGAATATGATATTACACGTTTATAGATGCATTACAACCATATATAGGTTGAATATGATATTACACGTTTATAGATGCATTACAACCATATATAGGTTGAATATGATATTACACGTTTATAGATGCATTACAACCATATATAGGTTGAATATGATATTACACGTTTATAGATGCATTACAACCATATATAGGTTGAATATGATATTACACGTTTATAGATGCATTACAACCATATATAGGTTGAATATGATATTACACGTTTATAGATGCATTACAACCATATATAGGTTGAATATGATATTACACGTTTATAGATGCATTACAACCATATATAGGTTGAATATGATATTACACGTTTATAGATGCATTACAACCATATATAGGTTGAATATGATATTACACGTTTATAGATGCATTACAACCATATATAGGTTGAATATGATATTACACGTTTATAGATGCATTACAACCATATATAGGTTGAATATGATATTACACGTTTATAGATGCATTACAACCATATATAGGTTGAATATGATATTACACGTTTATAGATGCATTACAACCATATATAGGTTGAATATGATATTACACGTTTATAGATGCATTACAACCATATATAGGTTGAATATGATATTACACGTTTATAGATGCATTACAACCATATGTTAGCTAGTAATTCTGCTAAATATCGATGTCTACAGCTCCAACTTCCTTATAGACTGAAACTCGCAGGAGGTCAATTATAAAGTTATATATAAATCCTTCACTAACCTCCTTGCCATCCACCTGTACTATAATTTGGCTCCTGGAAGAGAGAACTTGGATGGCCACACTCATCCTCCCACCACCGTCCCTCACCAGCTCTAGTTGTCTCCCCTCGCCTACTGTCTCGCTCATCCCCAACACTGTGAGGGAGTAAGTACACTGTTTTGTGAGCCCACCTCGCTTTTTTTCTCTTTATCTCCCTCTTTCTTTGGCTTGTATCCATTCGACCCCATTCAGCCTACTGTTTTAAGACGTTTACCCCCATCCAGGTGTCAATATTTTCCTGGCGAGCGGTAGCGAGCCAGCATATATGTATTTTTGTTTTGACAGCAAGCTAAATTTGTACATTTTTCGATAGAAAAATTTCTCCGGCGAAGCCGGATTTCTTCATACAATGTTGGCTCGCTATCGCTCGCCAGGAAGAAATCGACACCTGGATGGGGATAAACGTCTTAAAACAGTTGGCTGAATGGGGCCGAATGGATACAAGCCAGGGAAAGAGAGAAAAGGAGATACAAATAAAAAAAAGCCGGCGACCCCCCTTAACCCCTTCACGATACGATCATAAGTTTCTTCATTACATTCGGGCAATTATCAGACGTTTTTATGCAGTTTAGGAAGGATCTCTAGGAAGGAAGGCATACAAAGGAATCAAAGGTATACAATCTATCTCAATTAACCATCTGCCTTCCAAAATTCATTCCTAAACTGAATATAATCGTCCATGATCAACGGAAGCATCGCGTCGTCGTGGTATGCTGAAAAACTTGATTAGAATGCAAAGTTTGGTATTATGTTCGATATTATTTTCAGTTAATATTATATGTTTTTTGTATTATTAT
>CM064570.1:11646061-12186061 GCA_032716605.1 Paralithodes platypus | reverse complement strand
ATGGAGTAGGGGACAAAACAGAGTGGGGACAAGATATGAGGAGGGATGGAGGAAGGGGGTGGGGGTGGAGGGAAGTGTGTGAGAGAGTCGGAGGGGGAGGAGAGAAAAAATAGTGGAGTGAAGTTAGGAAAAGAGGGCTGGAGGAAGGGCTAGGGGTGGGGGAAAGTGACTGTGTGTGAATGGGTGGGAGGGGAAATGAGACAAAGCAGAGTGGGGAAAAGTTATGGGGAGGGATGGAGGAAGGGGTGGGGGTGGAGAGAGAGAGAGAGAGAGAGGTTGACAGTCTCGTAAATACAAATAAAAAAACACCATGCCACATTACATTTCAACATCAACATCAACAACTAAAGGAAACTAAAATAGGAAAGTACAAAGAATAGCGCTATTTTCTACATTTATTAGTTACTACATCATAAATTGACTACAACATGCAACTATGATAAAACCCGTAATCATATCGATAATTAATTAATACAAAAATACAATAGTAAATGAATCAGTTTTTGTCTTATACTGTATACCACATACAGTACATGTATTTGTATTTACTATCGAATATCTTCATGTAATATATTTTGGCTGTAGGCCTATCCTGTTTGAGTTCAATCATATACCGGTATTCATGCATTGTTTTCTTATTTATATATATAACTTGAATTCCGTTGAAGTTTAATAATAAAACCTTGCAATTCAATAATAATCTAACAAATTGTGAAACAATTACAAGGGAACATTAATTATTATAAGTGGCTATACAGTTAATAAAATAATTGATGCCAAACCTCAATTAAAAAATATTCAGAAAATGGCATCTGGCAAATTTCTGACTCGAATTAAGTTATGGGGAGATCAGAAAACCTCCCCAAAAGATTCTTCTCAATGTTAAGGGGAGGTTTTTAGTGTGTTTTCTAGACTTCCATCAAGCTTGAAATTACACCCCCATGACCCCCTTTCAAGATAAATTTGTACATTTTTCGGTAGAAAAATGTCCCGGCCAAAGGCCGGTTCCTCTTAAATTACAGGCTCGCTATCGCTCGCCAGGAAAAAAATCGACACCTAAATGGGACGAAAGGTCTTAAAAGTGACATAAATGGGTTGAAAGTTCTTAAAATCGACAAACTAATGGGGCGAACGTCTTAAAATCTCAAAAGCAATGGGGCTAAACATGAGGGAGAAAGGGGTAAGAAAAAAATCCCTCAAGTGGAAATCTCCCCTTAAGGTGTCAAACAAGCTATTTTTCCGTTATTTTTTTCGAACAATTGTAGTTAGGTCTCTTCAAAATATATGGTTTATCAGCATTCAGCCACCTAACGTAATCTAATATCAGTCTATGAGTAGTTGCTGATTCCAATGCGAAAGAGCCCCAAAATATTGCTAAAACAAAACTTGCTCAAAGGAAATTGCCGGAAAGAGCGCTCGTGTAACACTGGCTTTATGGAAGATTAACAGTGTATATTAAGTCCAACCACTAGTAAATTATATTATATACTTCAGAGATAAACCTTTGAGAAACGGGATATTCTGATTATGACCAGCTTATGTAACAAATATATATCAACATATATATCCAAAATTATGCATCTTTTATATATGAGTTTTCCAGCATCATTTATCTTCAATATTGGTCTGGCAGTTTATAAGACAATTTTTTTTTTTTTTAATTTTATCACGTATATTAATCTATTTGTCTAGTTTCCAAGAGTAATGCAAAAGATCCCATAAATGTTGGTGATATTTTCTTTTTGATCATCAAAATGTAATGATAACAGTTTTTGTGCGATACCCCTTTAACATTAATCATGCAATAATCATTACAAATAATACCATGCACTAAGTTGTACTAAACCAAAAATCATGCATATTCATGTAAAATTAGCATGATAATACATTACAGTTAATATCACATATTAGTAGATACTATCACATGCATTGCATCTCTAATGTAATATAATTGATCAGTTAGGCTACAACATACTTTCGTATATTTGAGGGTTATTTAGTCTTGGACAGATATCAACATATAATACATCTATAACTCATATCTCAATATATCTATATATATATATATATATATATATATATATATATATATATATATATATATATATATATATATATATATATATATATATATATATATATATATATATATATATATATATATATATATATATATATATATATATATAGGTATAGGCCTATATATATATATATAATAGCCACTTAAATTTGAAATGATATCAGTGCATAGTTGTATACAGAAGTATAGATAGTATCTGATTCTTACTTAAATTTGCATCCATTTAATAGTACAGAAATCTAAACTGTCAATGGTTAGATATTAATAACTGTACACATGTTCAGATCACATTCTTTGGTGTAGACTATAGGGGTTGAAATTAAAAGTGTTGTGAATATTCTACAATACTTCCTGACTATTCAATATAGTTGACAGAAAGGGATCCTCCTCATCTACCTTCTGATTATAGTAAGTTTGTCTTTTGTTCTAGCTGGTGGTAAATTGAATCCCTTAGCATTTGATTTATCGATTCTCAATGGAAAATGATGATACTCCCATGTCTCTGCGTAATATTATTACCTATCTATCTATCTATTGCCTGACGCCGTGATCCCCGAAGGGGTGGCCACGAACGAACCGCCCCCATGCACCTCTGTCCCCAGTCAGTCGACACCCCTCCCCCCAACCAGCACCGCCTTCGTTCATATACTTCCTCACTCCATCCTTCCACCTCTCTTTCGGTCTATCTCTCCCTCTCTGTCCCTCCACCTCGCTCTCGTACACCCTCTTAGTCATTCTCTCGCTTTCCATACGTTCCATATGGCCGAACCATCTCAAGTTATTCCTTTTCACACTTTCCAGCACATCTACCTCCACACCACACCTCCTTCTTACTTCCTCATTAGTCTGTCTATCCCTCCATGTAACTCCTCACGCACTTCTTAAGTAATTAATTTCCACTGCTCTCACTTTTGGTCTAAGTCTCTCAACCAACGTCCATGCATCGCTTCCGTAAGTCAGTGTCAGGATTACCACACTGTCATGCAAGGACTTCTTCACTTCCATACTGACCACCCTATTTCTTGTTACTGCTTTCAGCATTCCTACAACCCTCTTCCCCTGTTGTACCCTCTCCCGCACTTCTTCATCCATAGTCCCATCTTTACTCAACACACTGCCCAGATACTTAAAAGAGTTGACTATCTCCATAGCCTGACCGTTCAGCTTCACCTCACACTCTGTGACTTCACCCCTTTCGAAGACCATAACCTTGCTCTTCCCCGCATTTACCTTCAAATTTCGTTTTTCGCACACTGTTCCAAACTCATTTACCAGACCCTGCAACTTCCATTCATTATCACTCATCAGAACTGTATCATCCACAAACAACAGTATAGGTAGCTTCCACTCAATTCCCTCCCTTTTCAGCGATACACGAACATCCACTGCTATTGATAGTATTTCTTTCATTACTCCATCCATATATGTACAGTAAAAAAACACGGGGACATCACACAACCCTGTTTCAAACCAACATTCAGGTCAAAGAACTCGCTCTGCTCACTCTCCACACGTACTGCCGCCTTTGTACCCTCATACATGCTCTTCACTGCTTTCAGCAACTTGCCATCTACTCCGTATATTCAAAGTACTTTCCACAAACCTTCTCTATCCACTCTGTCATAGGCCTTCTCCAAGTCCATAAAGGCAACATACACCTTTTGTTTCTTCTCCAGATATTTCTCCACAACACAATTCAGGGTAAAAATCTGATCTACACATCCTCTTCCCTTCCTAAAAACCTCCCTGCTCGTCGCCTATCCATTTCTCCGTTCTCACACTCACTCTCTCAATCACTACCCTACTGTATACCTTCCCTACTACGCTTAGAAGACATATTCCTCGGTGGTTACCACACACTCCTCTTTTCCCTTTGCCCTTATATAGGGGGACTATTATGCCAGTCTTCCAGTCATCGGGTGCACTCCCCTTCTCCCATGCTAGTTTGCACATTTTCGATACCCATTCGATCACTATCTCACCACCATACCTCAACATTTCCCCACACACTCCATCTGTTCCTGGTGCTTTCCCCAACTTCACTCTTTTCATGGCTTCCCACACTTCTGACCTCCTGATCCCCACCTCCTCCTCCACTACTTCTCTTCTTCTCCCTCCCATACCATATCCAGCTATGTTTGCTGGCTCTTCATTCCTTACATTTAGCAACTCATTGAAGTACTCCCTCCATCTTTCGACTCTCTCTTGCTTCTCGGCTAGCATTCTCCCATTCTTATCTTTCACACCCTTACTGTTTCCCTTGCTACCTTCCCTAACTTTCTTGACTTCTTTCCAGAACAGTTTCTTACTCTCCCTCCACTTTACACTCAGATTCCTTCCAAATTTCTCATCTATTCTTCTCTTACTTTCCTTCACTACTCTCTTACTCTCCACGTACCTCGCTCGTTTCTGTCTCTCGAAATCTTCATTCCCTCTACTACCCAACCACTCTCTATATGCTTTCTTCTTTTCTTCCACAGCTATTCTTACCTCTTCTGTCCACCATGCTGTACCTTTCACTCCCCTCCCTCTTCCCCTCACTCCACACACCTCCTCACATGCTGCACAGATCTCATCCTTAAACACCTTGCTCATCTCCTCCACTTCCTCCATAACTTCCAGGTCGAACCCACCTAGTCATCTTTCCACTGCTCTCCTGTACTCCTCCCTGACTTCCTCCTCCTGCAACCTCTCCACCCTCCAGCTCTCCTCACCCACTTCTTTAGTATCCTAACCTTAGCTACCACTACATAATGATCATACAGACCCCCTCCAATACCCCTATACACCCTAGCATCCATCACAGATTTCTTCATTCGTTCATCCACACATACATAATCAATCAATGACTTTCGTTCCACCACTGTCTCATCCTCCATCGTCCACACCCGTTTCCACATGTAGCTGTGGATCATTCTGTGTCGGAAGAAGGTGTTGGCTATCCACAGCCTCCTCCCCACACATACGTCCACAAGTGCACTACCATTCCCATTCCTAGTAGGTAGAGCTCTCGTCTCACACACGAGGGGTCGGGGGTTCAATCCCCGGCCGGGCGGAGACAAATTGGGCTTGTCTCCTTTCATGTGTTAGCCTCAGTTCACCTAGCTGTAAATAGGTACCTGGAATAAGTGGACGACGTTGTGACGTCCCATCTGGGGTTGGCAAAAATGGTACAAGGCGAGATGGGTATCATATGGTTCACCTAAGCTGATGGCTACCTAAGCCTTCGGGCGAGACGGTACCGTCTATAGTGAGAATGGTACCATACAGATCCACCCTAAGCCTTCGTTTCCGATGTCGCCAATTGGCTAAAATACAGACTACACACACATCCACAGCCATTCCAACAGTACATAAAACACTTAACATGCATTTCACGCAATACATTCCCAGTTAAGGAGGCGCGATAATAATGAGCTTAGCTAGCATTGCGTGGATTCCCCTTGACAAACAAGTAACTGAGTAACTGAGTAACTGAGTAACCTCTGATGGTACCCCCCACCCTACCACCACTCCCTCAATTTTCCTATCACCCACCTTACCATTCATATCTCCAATCAGAAATATTCTTTCGTTCTTGTCAAACTTCTCCAGGCACGCCTCCACATTCATCTAGAACTCCTCTTTCTTTCTTTCAATCACCCACGTTTGTATTCCTACTTTCATTCTCACCCACACAATCCTTGAACCCACAGACCCATACTCTCTTACACATTCCTTCCATTTGTTACTTACAAACAAACACGCACCTTCTCTCGCTGTTCCTTCACTCACTCCAGCACACACACCCATTCCACACTCCCACTCTCTCACATCTGAACCTTTCCATTTGGTCTCTGTCATTCCACATACATCCAGCCTGGCATTCACTAGCACTTCCAGAACCTCTCTCGCTTTTGTGCCATCATTCATGCCACTAACATTCCATGTAGCCATTCTCAGAATGTCCGAAGGAATGTCCTTAGTCGGTCGTGGTTCGTCCGCATCCGAGGCTGCCGAGGCTGTTCGTTCGTTTTTCTTTGCTTAGGTATTTTTTCCGGGTGGGGGTCGCAAGCCCACCGACCCAATATTATTACCAAGTTTTCATAATTAGTAACAACAAATCTTATTAACCCCTTCTGTACCGGCGACGTATTTTTTATTTTATTCTAGTTATATTTAGACGGTTTTGTGCAGTTTAAGAAGGATCTGTGGTAGTAAAAAGGGTAAAGTGAGATAGTTCGAAGCCTGTTAATTGCTGGAGGCCTTTTATAAAGTCAATAAAATCGTCTAATAGTAGCCAGAACAAAGTTAAAAAGACGTCGCCGGTACAGAAGGGGTTAATAGCCGAGTAATCAGGATGGCGAGAGAGCAATTTACCATCAGCTGGAAAAAAAAAGACTATACCTTGCTGTAACTTAAATATTATCACAGTTCTAAGCTCTCGAGGTAGTCTAATGAACTCTACAAATATATCCATGCAGATATTTCCCCGAGCTCTACAGGTATTTCTTCTACCTCTACCTCCTTAGCATCTAAACATATTTTCCTACGTTCTACATATACAGTGAATCCCTTAACTCTACATATATTATTCTTGGTATCGAATACTAAAAATAAAATAATAAAAATAAACAAAGTCTAACCGTATGACCCTCGTATCTTGACAGTCAGCATTGTAATTCTCGTATAGGCTATGTTCAGAATTTCTCATTATTGCAGGTACTAACTTACGACTGATTTGTGGGTTTGAATAATGGCAAGTTTAAACATCGTAAGTTAACCAAGTACTAACTATACATTGCCATTAGTCTGCTATATCTTATAATTTATGTCACTATGTCTTGACTTATGACCTCAGAGTATCAAGGACCACTCAATCAGTCATGCATTTACAACCTGCTGAGATACTTATGAAAACAAAACAAAACTTTATTAGCTATATCTTGACTTGACAACACAATTATATGATAATTAAACAATGATATGGTAGTATTTCGTTAAATTTACACCTGATCATAAGAACAAGACAAAAACAAAAGAGAACAAAAAGTAACCCAGGACGGGGTTACATAGAATGCAGTCAGTATAGAGTAATTTGGATGTTACTATAGTCTATTCGCTGTAAGTAGGCGAGAAACCATGACCTCTAACCTCTGTAACTCAAAAACTAACCTCTATAACTAAAAAACGACTAGAGTAATCGAGCTAATATTTCCACACGAGAAATACGACATCAACTGTCAAAATACAACTATCGTAAGAGGATAGGAAGTCGCATATGTTTTGAGTCCCCTATCTGGCCCTAGCGCCCTAACCTCTACAAACCTAACCTCTCCCGACTCCCTTACTGTAGCGTGATCCTAACTGCCCTGATGGCGAAGGGTGTGAAGGTGAGGGGGAGGGAGGTGACGCCCCCCTCTGTGCTGAAGGGGAGATCCGCCCCCGCTACCTCCATGCCATCACACTCCGTCACTGAAGCCACACCCCACTTCAGATTCAGACTGGGGGAGGAGACAGAAAAAGCAAAGTGAAAAAAAAAATAAAATAAACAGAGCCACTCGATGAAGTCAGAACAATTAGATAGATATAGACTGATAAAGTGTAATGTAGAACAAGTTATAACTATAAGGATGTAACTGACATGAAAACCATAAGCTTACAGTAATATTGAAGTGTAGGCTACAGATAATGCCACAATATGGGATATATTGTAACTAGGAATCAACTTAAGCAAGATGGCATCCAAATGACAAATTGACAATACCCTTTTTTATTAAATTACTCAAGTAAAAAATAAAAAATAAATACTTACGTGACCTGTGACCTCTGCCCATGACATTCAAAGAGGCGGAGTATGACCTGACCTGACCCATCCTCTGCTGGCTTGACTGTGTGTAGGACCGCCCCATCACCATCCACACTCACCCACGACTCTTCAATACTGACGAGGAGAGACAGGTATAATGTTTAGCTAAGTTACGAAATATACAGATAGATAGATAAAACGGGAGAAATAACAGAGAAAACAACTTAGGTTGATATAAATAGAATACAAATACATAGGGAGTATTATAATTTATAGCATAATATGTTGTCTAGAACAAATATCCACTGCTAAGGCACTCAAACTTTACTAAGTTTTGCCAAGTTTTGACATGCATATCCTTCTCAGTAATGTAAAGGTCACTTAAAAACGATTTCTTTTTATCTGACCTGCCAGTGGGAGCCTGAAGGTGCAGGATGGGGTTGTTGAACTCGTAGGCCCTCCTCACCACTCCAGCCTCCTGCAAGGTGCCTGTACGAGGGGATGCCAGTCAATATAATGAGCAGAAATAGGGGAGAATGTAGGAAAAAATGTTTTATTATAATTTACTTATTTGTTTCAGTTGTCAAGTTAGAATCAAGTGGGGTTTAAATATATATTTCGTTTCACATACAGTATATCTCATTGCCAAAGGCTAACCTAAATGAGGGTAGAGGGCGTATTTGAAAGTGTGATCGCCCATGTCGGCAGTTGCATCTGGAGCTTTGGGTGATCGTAGGAGAGAAAGGGCCAGGGTGTGACCACGAGCCATCCAGCCATATTTACTGTCGTTCACCACAGACACACCCCAGTCTGGTTCCGAGAGGTCCGCCCATCTAAGAACACATCAAAGAACATACAGTATTTAGAAATTTAATAATCAATTATATACTATGCCAAATTAATGTACCTAAAACAAAATCGAACTGATAATTGGGGTTAGAGTGTATAAATTGCGGTGATGATGTGGAGCAACTCCCTGTTCAGGCTTCTTGATGTCGTGCAGAACCGGTTCCTGCTGGTGCTAGAAGGTACAGGGAAACAAAGAGTGAAGCCCAATAGAGACCAAGTTGTATTGTATTATATATCAAGACTGGCTTTGAAATGACATTGGGAGGAGTTAATTAAAGCTCCTGTCATTGTATACTGAAATTGGCTTAATTAACAACATTGACAACACACCCACAGACACCAAGAAATATCAAACAACACCCAGCACACGGTATCACACACAAATACTGTCATCTCTCCCTCCCTACCCACCCCAAACCAGCTTCCAGAAACACATCCATCTCTCGCCGTTCCATCCATTTACTCATAGAAAACACGCAGTTACAGGCACGACCCTCCGAAATCCATCCTTCTGAATCCTCCCTTCTTCGTGAGGACAGAGTCCACTTGGCCAGGTTGAGATGTGGGCACCATCCAGCTCTTCTGAGGTATCAGAAGAGACTGGATGACTCCGTCGACGACACCTGCCCGGGATGTAACACAGCACCCCATACCATTAAACACATCGTAGAAGACTGCATTTCACATAATCACTTACGTCAACAACATAATCTACACTCCTTGAGAGCCCTGTAGGAAAGCCCGACCGTAGCCATGGCCTTCCTTAGAGACTCGGGGCTGTTCGGCTAGGCAGCTTAGGGAACGAGAACAACAACAACAACATTGACATAATAAATAAATTAAAGCTCGGCAATAAGCTAACAAATAAAAGCTCAACTACTGGCAAACTAATAAGATCTCAGATGAAGGAAAACAAATAAAGTCCTAACTCCAACCAAAAAATATGATCTCACTACACTCAATACAAAATTTCTCGACTTACTTGTGGCCGCAGACCTCATACCGAGCCGTGTCCCATGCGGTATTCATGTGAGTCGGCCTCTCCAGATGACCAAACTGGATATCAAAATTGGCCTTGTTGGTGTGCAGTGAGGTGGCATTGAGCGTTTTGAGGATCTTATGACTCTCTCCCCAAGACACAGAGGTCAGGAAGGTCAAGAGGGCGGAGTCAGAGGTCAGCTGGATGTCCTGGGTCAATGTGGAGGAGCCGAAGGTCACGCCCCACCGCAGGGAGCAGATCAAGTCACTGTTCTCCACGATGACGGGTGGAGTAATATCGGTGTCCGACTGTAGTAGGGAGAGATGATTTAACCTTTCATCTCTGTGAAGCTTTTTTTTTCTATTTCATTTTCTTTTAGATTAATTGTTACATTAATTTTCTTAATGCAATCTTTGCACATCCATCCCTCAAAAGTATGCACTATTTCAATTGAGAACAGTGAATACATGACTTTTATATAATAAGACGAGATGCTTGTTTGTAAATATATCACCTTTCTCTTTCTCACCTTGCCATCGTTAAGCACGAGAGGTGTCTCCAAGTGGTAATCCATAACATCCCAGGCATCCCAGTACAGCGGTTCATCATCATACAGCACCATCTGGTTCCCAAACAACTCTTCATCTCCCTCGTCCATAGCCCCATCGGCCGGTTGGAAGACATCGCGATCGTCGCCCAGTGCCCTCAGGCTCGTTACCCGGCCGTACGAGTCTATTTCAGCGTGGATGAGCCCGTTCTCCAGAATGAACTTCCCATCAGATTCAGCTGCAGAGGAGATAGGCGAGAACAGTAATGTACAAAAGATGAAAATAAAATTGGCAATAGGAATATTCAAAGAAAGGAGTTGATGGGGCCATGTTCACATGTGAATTGGTTCATTATAGAGATTGAACTCAAGGTAGGAATATAGACCATATAAATATATAACTTTATTACGGTACGAATATGATTAAATATGTTTCCTAATAATAAATATAAAAATAAGTGAAATATGGCAACAAATGTAACCTACATATATTTCAATAATCAGCTAAAAAACAATGAGTGACATTCCAATAATTAGACCAGTATCCATCAACTTACTGAGAGTGACGGGTGCCGTGGGGGTGACTGACACTGGAGGAGCCGAGCCCATGGAGGGAACATTCACCAAGGCATAACTCCCTAATCCAGTCTTGCCCTCTTTCTCACCCTTGCCCTTAGCTTCAGCCTTGCTCTGTATATCAGCCTTGCCTCCCATAACCTTGACGACCTCTGTCCTCGACCACGGCAGGGTGTTCACCAGTACCTCGGTTTCTTCTCCTTCACTTCCTAGTAGAAAATTAAGAAAAGTGCAATCAAGTTTGTGACAACAATGAGTTTGATGTATGTACCTGTAGCCTACAACCCATTAAATATATTTTTGTATCTTCCTAGTACTTGAGCTTGGGAAGCACAATATTCAGTATATCATTCCAAAATTGGATTTGAATATATTTCTAAAGGCAAAACATTACATCAACCTCTCTTTAATACAAGATTAACATGACAAAATTAATGAATTAACTAACCAAAGATGGCTTGTGCAGCGTTGTCCCTGACAGTGGCCGCAGCGAGCATGGCCTCCTGGTAGAGTGACTGAGCCTCGGGATAGATGATGGCAATACCTGACCCTGGCAGTACATCGTGGAACTGGTTAAGGAGCACCTTCTGCCACGCCTCCTCCAGGGCTGTCTGGCTCCTGCAGAAAGAGAATAAATACCGTCTTGGTGGTGTAATGGTTAAGGTGTCTAAAAATCTGTGTGTGATAACCCGGGTTCGAATCCTGGTGGATCACATATATGCTTTGATTAATTTCATTGGAGGTGTTTGGTGTTGTGGTGAAATTAATAAAAAAATATATTATACTATATTTACTGCAGCGGACGAGTAGCTAGTGTATGGACAACAAAACTGTAACACTAGCATTTCATGGCAGCTAGTGTTTTTTAGGTCATACTAGCTGTCGCTGTGCAGATTGTACAGATTGTCCACTCACTGGTAAAACATTCTACTAATATTCAACTATAAACAAATAATTGCAAAAGCTGCTATGCTATGCTACGCTAACTCACTAGTGCAATGAATCAGCAGACATTCAACTGTAACCTACTCTTGCAAAAGCTGTGAGGCATTCGCTGGTCCCAGTGTTGCAAGTGCCTGACACAGCATCAACTCTGCATCTCTCAGGTCAAACTCTGCCTGGCGACACAAGCACTTCATGGCAGCATGTGTGGTGTATGTGCCGTTGTGCAGCTCCAGGTACAGCTCGCCCACCCACCGACTGAAGTTGTGCTGCTCCGACTCCAACTGGGTGAACATTGTATCCGGCGTCATCAGTGTCATTCTGTGTGGAGAAGAAACAATGTAGCATGCAATATCATCCATATTATCAAGTATGTCACATAAAAATGTGTAGAAGTAAGATACCCTTGCAGTATAACTACTATTCACATTTCACCTATGATATAGACAAATATGGTACTGTAGTACGTTGATTTTTTATTCTTTATATTGTATGTCACTTACTGGCCTATATCCATGTAAATATGAGTCAGTCAGTCAGTCAGTGTGTGTGTGTGTGTGTGTTTGAATGTGTGTATGTGTGTGTGTGTGTGTGTATGACTGTGTGTGTGTGTGTGTGTGTACAGTACTAACCTAGGACAACCGTCAGTATTCTCCATCCTTTTGCACCTCTCCAACATGTCCTGTGTTGGTCCACCACCACCGTCACCGTAGCCAAAGAGGAAGGCAGAGGTGGAGGCACGCCCCTTATCCCGAAGGTTAAACTCCGTCAGTAGTGCCTCTTCAACCCTGACGTAGGAGAAGTTAGAACAAGACAATTTTGAAATAATATTAGTAAAGCAACACATGTCGACTACTAATGAGCGAAAAGAGTATTGTATCCGGTAATAATGTCTATGTACAGTATATTAAAGAGGAAGATGGAGAAAAGCATGACGTTATTTAGAAAGAAAAAAATTGTACCCAATGAATATCTTCATAGTCTACCAGCCACATTAGCCATTTAGAACCTCTCCCCTAGCCCCTTAGGAGGGGAAAAACGCCAATCCCCCCCACCCACTAACCCATTCCCTCCTCACTATAGACATTTATGTCCCTTATCCATAAGAGGAAGCAGAAGTAAATTAAAAAAATAAGGCTCCCAATACTTAATTTGCATTACGACAATGATACAAAGATAATGTACAAGAGGTCGTTACGTACGTGACATTCATGTGGTAGGAGTCGCCGGGTGGGAAGTGAGCGAGGACAGTGCTGCCATCTATGCCCTCCCAGGTGAAGTTGTGATGAGGGAAGTGGTTCACCAAGCTCCAACTCATCTTTTGGGTCAGGAACCTCTTCAGGCCCATGTGCTGGAAAATGCAAATATATTTTACCAACACTAAATCAATCAGTTTATGAGGGCATATGCCATGTGGAAATCACCCACTAAGTCAATATGCTTATCTGGTTAAACTGATCTTGTCTGCAATCAGTCTCATCCTAAATAATTCCTCTCAAGTTACCCATTTTCAAGCCACTAAACTGGGTATCAGTTATATCAGTACATGATATCAAAACAATTGCACCTGTAAACAAGTGGACATCATTATTATCAGTTACTGTTATATTCACAAGCTAGATTCCCACACAAAAAAACAGCCCCTGTTAACCCAACAAGTAGGAATCTAGTGTTAGAGAGTTTTTGTAAAATTTGCATTGACTGCCGTTGTGCTGAGATGGCATGGAACATTGGAAAGCCATTCTCTGAGAAACTGGAAACTATGAGCTGTGCTTTAATACACTGTACATCATTTAAACAAAATCTACACAAACTGCTATGGATCATCTACATTTGAGCTTATATTAAATTATAATGTAAAACTTGCAAAATAAACAAACCAAAACTTGGACGAACACAGTAAAAAGACAAAACACCTAATCAAAATCGCTATGTGGAAACAACGCTTAAGCAAAAAAATATTTTTTAAATAAAAGAACACAATCCACCACATAGGGTGTACATTACTACATGAGCAAGTTAATCTGTTTCCCAAGCAAACTAATCGCACACATAACCACACTACCATCACGTTCAAGGAATTAGTCAATTTGGGAAGTCAGAAGAACAAATAAACATAATAGTCCATACATTCATAAGTGCTGGGATCTGAGCAGAATATCCGAAGGTGTCAGGAAGCCAGAACTCTTTACACTCAATACCCAGCTCCTTCTTAAAGAATCCCTGGCCCAGGAGGAACTGCCTGATGAAGGACTCCCCCGAGGGTATGTTGCCATCCATCTCCACCCAGGTGCCACCCACGGGGATGAAGCGGCCCTCGGTGACTCTTTCTAGCACCCGGGTCCACAGTTCCGGGTAGTACTGTTTGCACCATGCCCACTGCTGTGCCTGTGGATGTAATGATTAGTTGGTCAGTGTATATATCTCTCTCTCTCATTTCTTAGTTTACAATATGTACTGTATATAAAGTTGTTATATAATTTATACACCTGGCTCTTGTATTCTGTCAACACCTACCCCTCTGTAAAATGGGACAAGTGACAGATATTAAGAGAGCACAACTATCTCTACTAGAAGTTGGCATCTTAAAAGTTATTGTACAGCTTCATAAGATAATACAGTATACACATTCATAGGGACAAAGATGACAAAATTTAACAATTCGCCTCTCTGACCTGTGATGCCACAAAGATATGGTTGGGGTATTGGTCCATTAGTGTAAGCTGAGAAGAGAAGCTCCGAGCCACCTTCCTCTTGGTCTCAGTGTAGGGCCACAGCCAGGCAGAGTCAATATGGCAGTTACCGATGGCTGCTAATGTGTGGCACCGCGACCCGGTTTCCTTGCTAAAGTAATAGTCCGCCATGCTGCTTGCTGAACTGGAATGGTAGGTAAAGCGTAAGTGTGTCTTTTTTATCCTTACAGTATGATGACGCCATTTTGATTTTGTTATAGATACCAAATTCTCTCAGTTTCTCTCTCTACTCTATTGCAACTAACCTGTCCTGGCCGGCAATCACCAAGTTGACGATCTGGTTGGCTGTGTATAGGGCCTGGTATCCCCGCTGGTCCTTGAGGTCAATCAGTTGGTCCGCCACCTGGTACAGCACCTCCAAGTCCCGAGTCAGCTTGTACGCTGTCCGGTCCACACGACACACCTCCGCCCGGCTCACAGTGTAGTACAGGTCAGGGGATGGGGGGTCTGAGAAAAGAAGGGTAGTTGAGAGGTTATTAGGATAGGTCAGGTTGGAGTAATTGAGATACTAGTTAGGTTATAATATCACAATCAGGTTAATAATATAAGGTAAGTTGGGGAACGTGGGATTCCAAAGGGTGCAAGATCTCAGAATCAGGCGGTGTCATATGCATGAAATGATTTTTACAAATCTGATTGAAGGTCATGACAAATTCAAAGTTAAACTGTCATGAACTTTTATGTAGTTTAGTCTTTTGAGTGAAAGCAGGTATGTGGAAAGAGTTTAACAGTATGATTTATTGCTGGTTGAAGTTATCTATTGACTGACTGCATCACCCCACTCACCAACCAGATCCCCCTCGGAGGCCCCCAGCAGCTTGTTAACAGCCATCTCGATATAGTAGGTGTAAGGCCCCGACGATCCTGCCTGGTGATCGGTCGTTAGGGTGTAATAGCACCGTTTGGCAACAGTGTCACCGGTCGACAAACCCTGGGGGAGAGAGAGTGAATTGTAGTGTGCGTGCTAGATGACATAATATTAGGGACATTAGTAGAGCACTTAGTGCCAAATGTGTGTGCCTGCACCTTAAATACAGCTTTAAATGAGATGGATTCATGGAGGTGTGGCAAAACTGGAACTGAAACAAAGCTATAATAAACTGATGCATTATGGGACACAAAATAGTTGAGAGACTACCACCTTTGCAAGCACTAATGCCTTTGATAGCAATGTATATAATTATCTTTAACATATTCCGCAATATGGCAACACACTAACCTGAAGAATCTTCCCGTCCTCACTCCACACGGCTGCTTCTGAATTGGAGTCCCATCTCAACCGTACCTCGCTTCCGGCCCACTCATCCGGGATGGAGAAGATCAAGCGAAACCAATGTGTGGACCAGGTGGGGCCATAGGAACTACCCACGGAGGCTGGTTGGAAGGACTGCTGGGTAATCTCTGAGAAGCTCCATCCCTCCCAGGCGCCTGAACCACCGGGAAGAGCCCAATGCGAGAGTTCTGGAGTGGAAAAAATAGAAACATGCATAAATAGAAAGCAAAAATAAATCTATAATAAATAAATAGGCATGTAATGTAGCTCTCTATCCTTTCCAGGCACCTGAACCTTTAAAAAGAGAGTCAAATAAGAAAGTTTTGCAGCCAAGAGTGAGGATAAAATAAATGTGGACATATGCAGCATTTGTGGTACACTAACCAATGATACACATAAGACACTGGACTCTACAAATGAAGCACAACGACTATAATATTTGAAGCCCATCAATCATCAAAGTGAAAATGCATAATGTTTTCCCATCTAAACTGTTCAAGATAAAGTGTACCACTTCGACGATGCTCAGTTTCCTTTTAAAATCAGAAATGCAAAAATGTGTCTCAACCTTGATGGTCTGTGATTACATTTAGCTCGGGTAACTTTTTTTTTTTTTTTTTTTTTTTTTAACATCACATTCACTGGAATTTGCTAAGTGTCTCCACTGAGCAAAGGGATAGAGGGGAGGACAGGGAGGGTTGGCCAATAGGTCTGTACTCTGCACCATAGTGTGGTTGGCACAATGCTTGGGCCATTGACCACTTGGGGACTTAGGGGGCTAGTGTTTTGTACATATATTAACGAATAAATCATGTCTTACCGACTGGAGTAGACTCAGTATAGACTCGGTCCACAAGGTTGACGTCCCTGAACCTGGTGGCGTTGATAAAGTTGCTGATCTTGGGTAGTGTGGTGTTGAGGTTCTTATGTATGCTGGCTTGCACTCCAGGGTCAGCCATGGTGATGGTGGTGTCGATGGAGTTATTTAGATTTTAGGATAGTACAGGTTGGTTCTGAAACAGATAAAAAAAAAAAAAAAAAATATTTAACATTTGCTTATACATACAGTTTAGGTATATTTTGGTGATTATCATCAATCAAATTATAATCCAAGTAATACAGGGTGTCCATAAAGTCTCTTTACAATTTAAAAAAATTATTACCAAGGCAATTGATGAGATATTTTAATCAGATTTGTTGTATGTACTCGGTGGTTATCAAAGTTTTTAATAACATTGCATTTGTCCATTGGTCCATTTTTCTTCCACGAGAAAACAATTACTGCAAATGTTTACCTTGACCTTTTGACTGAATATGTGGCACCACAACTAGATGACCTTCAACCAACCATCATTTATCAGCAAGATGGTGCACCACCAAATTGGGGACTGCATGTTCGTGAGTTCCTAAATCAAACATTTACAGACCGGTGGATTGGAAGGGATGGCCCGATTCCCTGGCCACCTCGTTCACCAGATATCACTCCCCTGGACTTCTTTCTATGGGGTTATGTTAAAGATATCATGTATCGAACAGAGATACGGGACATCACTGACCTAAATCAAAAGATCACTGATGCCATTGCGAGCATTGATGAGGCTATGCTACAGCGAACATGGCAAGAAATCGAGTACCGTCTTGATGTGCTTCGTGCAACTAATGGTGCCCATGTAGAGGTGTACTAAATGAGGCAAAAAAAACTTCAATATCTACTCCTCATTTTGTAATAATTTCCACATATTTGTCTGTTCATTTGCTTTTGTAATAAATATTTTAAATTGTAAAGAGACTTTATGGACACCCTGTATATCTAGGGAAGTATTATCCGGATTTAATTATTTCAGTACACATCAGAACTCCACCTACATACTGTTATACCAAGTTTTTAGTGGGGTTGTATTGACTAATTAGGTAGGTTCTTACTCGACTGGGGACAATGAGACCAACACGAAAACAAGTACGAAGGCAAT
Organism: Paralithodes platypus; assembly: GCA_032716605.1. Classification (NCBI taxonomy): domain Eukaryota; kingdom Metazoa; phylum Arthropoda; class Malacostraca; order Decapoda; family Lithodidae; genus Paralithodes; species Paralithodes platypus. The sequence goes on along the minus strand of CM064570.1, from coordinate 12,168,304 downwards.
AGAAGATAATCTAACACAGAGTACACACATAGATTGTTCTTATTCGACAGTAACATATGATTACAGGTACAATGTTACATCAGACATGGATAGGTAATTATGTAACAACACGATCGAGGTTCCACTAGGCGCCTCGAGGTGGAGATGTTGGGCAGGTTCCGACGGTCTTTGAAGATGTGGTTGCGTTGTACTCCCGACGACATCCTGGTCCGTGGTAGTGATCCTGCCGTGTGACGGTGGCAGAGTTAGTGAAGACTTCCTTGAGGATCTTCTGAAGAACTTGGATGTTGAGGTCTTTCACCAGTGTCTTACACCCTCCACTACGAGTCCTTAACCCAGACTTCCTACAGGAGTCTATGGAAGAACTTTGATGTTGGATCTTGGGTTTATACGAGTACGAGCTGTTTCACCAGTGTCTTACGCTCTCGTATCGTAGGACTTAAGTAGAGAGTTGGTTCACCAGTGTCTTACACCCTCCACTACGAGTCCTGACTTAGAAGGAAGCCGTTTCACCAGTGTCTTATGCTCTTCCAACCAGTCTTACTGTTTTTGTAGGTTTACTAAAACTAGAGCGCTTGGTCAGTACTGCATACTCTAGCTAAAGTAAATCCTGTATCAAGGCAATGTAAAGATGTTGGATGGTCACCAGTGTGGTCCAACAAAGACACGAGCAAATCCGAGATACCTTTGAGAAATGCGTCGAGTAGTTCCACCAGTGTCTTACTCCCTCAAGGCAAGGTGAACAGGCCCAAGTCTTCTGGTTATCAACCCTACCTGTGTGATGTTGATATCCTTCCAGCTCTACTGATGATGAGGTGGGCGGAGGTAGTCTTACCATTTCCGTCGTTCTCCTCGGCGGGGCATTTCGCGGCTACATGGGCGGCTGTGCTTGGAGGAGGGTCTGGGTCGACTGTGGTGGCCCTTCTGGGAATCCACGCCACGGCGGTGGTGCATCTCAGGGCAAGAAGGGCGCGTGGTGTGTTGAGATGTATGCACTATTCTTTCCCCACGATGTCTTGAGTGGTCATCTCTGGTTTGTGTCTGTTGACGTCCTCACAGGTATGTTCTTTCCTGGGGTTGGGGGGAAGTGCCTGGGTAATACATGCGAGTGAAGAGTGGTGAGGAGGCTCTTGTGCCTTCTGTCTTGGTGGCGTGGTGGCAGTGGTTGTTGTTGTTTGCGGGGCCTCATCTCCTTTGTTCCTTTCATTCACACTTTTCTTCCCTATCTCACATACCATAAACACACCCTCTATAAATGTTAGTAAAAATAGTAAAAATATAATCATGCTAATATATTGTATCCTATCTGCTTAACTTTAAATTTGGTCACTGGTGGGTCACTAAGGTGGGACAAATTAATGTAATGTATAAATAACATATACATAAAATAAAATATATATAAATTAAATTAATGTATAAGTCATTTACACTATTCTCAAATTTGTTTCAATATTTTGTCCACATAGTATTGTCCATTCATTATAGGTAGGTCAGAAATCGTGACCCCAAACCTCTGCAACTTAAAAAGGGCTAGAGCAAATGGGCTGTAAATGTCCACACTTATTCCTTGGATGACCCTTCCCAAATGGTAGAAATAATAGCTCGATTACTCTAGTCGTGTCACGATTTCTGGCCTACATATAATGAAGAGGATACTATTCTAAAAAAACAAAAAACAAAAACAAACAAAAAATATATACGGTATATATAATAATAATTATAATAATAATAATATATATCTATATTTATATATAAATATATATATATATATATATATATATATATTATATATATATATATATATATATATATATATATATATATATACTGTATATATATACCGGTACTGTATATATATATATATATATATATATATATATATATATATATATATATATATATATATATATATATACAATACCAGTAGATATAAAGTTGAAATCGAGAAGAATATATAATATGGAACACGATTTTTGCACGTGACTATACCAACACTTAAAATATGTGTGCAAACCTGCTCTGACAATGACCCCCACACGACTCAACCACCGCTACTGAATCATCACACTATATATAATATACAAACCAGGACCGCGTTATCTGTGTTATCATGACATCACAACCACCGTGTTATCTGCGTGTGTGTGTGTGTGTGTTATCATGAACTAAACAGACACCCCCGTATTCAGACTTACCAAATCAAGTCTGCTAGATAGTATATTAATGCTGAAAATAGCTAGAATAATGACACAATCTCTAGAATATCTCTCTAAAATGGCTTAAATCTACAGAATATCGCTAGAATTTCTGTCGCTAGATGTAGAAATTGTCCTGTAGATCGAAGTAAATGCCTCTTAATCTAGCGGGAAAGTAGGTAAATCGGCAACACTACTCGTATTGTTATGTGACTCACGGGGATAGCCTGGAATGTACTGTTGCCAGGATTCATTGGGGGGTGTTACGGATTTTTTTTTTTATTGTGACATGAGTAAATTATCAATATCTAATACTAGGAATACTAATTTACTTTTCTTATATAATTTTTAATAAAAATATATAAATCAATACAAAATAAGAGTAAACATATTGTTTATATACAGTACAATATATGCAAATTTATTACTATTTTTTACAATTCGAATTAAGCCCTGAAATTTAACGTGTGTGTGTGTGGTCTTTATTCATAATGACTTTCTACAAACAAGGTCAAAGATCAATCTAATTGATTGATTGGCCAAATGTGACAGCCATGTATGTGAGTGACTCGTCTGTCCAGGCGTGAGCAGACAGAATAATTTTAAGGTTACACCCATTTCAATCTTTGAACAGCCAAGTTTTGAAGAATTAGGGCTAAAATATATTCTTTCCTTGCACTTAAGAGGAGACTGGCCGTTTGTTTGGTCTATTAATTAATTTATTCATATATTTTTTTAGTTTCCTCCCTAGACCTCCATCAAGCTTAGAAAAACACCCCCTAGACCCCCTTCAAGATAAATTTGTACATTTTTCGGTAGAAAATGTCCCGGCCGAAGGCCGTGGCCTCTTAAAATTGCAGGCTCGCTATCGCTCGCCAGGAAATAATCGACACCTAAAGGGCACGAAAGGTCTTAAAATTGACAACGAAATGGGGCGAAAGGTGTTAAAATCGCCAAACTAATGGGCCGAACGATTTATAATCTCAAAACTAGTGGGGCTAAACATTAGGGAGAAGGGGGTCCAGAAAAACGGTCTTCCTCCCCTTAAACATTAGGCTAGTCAGTGTACAGTTGGGTTTGAGTACATGATTAGATTGATATCCAGTATTCGATAAATGGATAACAAATCGTAGTCATGTACTTAACCTTTAACTGTCTTGTTGGTGTAATGGTTAGAGTGTTTAAGATCTGTATGTGGTAACCCAGGTGCGATTCCCGGGAGGATCACATGCTTTCATTAATTTCATTGGGAGGTGTTTGGTGTTGGGAGTGAAACAAATCAATTAACTTATATAATTGTATGGACTCGTCTACGTTGGATACTGATTGCGTTGCCATCTATGCTCTTGATTGTACAGTTGCCCACATAAGTTCAGTTCCTCGTCGTGATCTTATGTATGAAATTAAGATAGTATGAATGAATTGCGAGTGTGTTTTCTTTTAATTAATTGGGAGTGTGGTTTCTTTTAATTGAGAGCGTGTTTTTTTTAAATTGAGAGTGTGTTTTCTTTTAATTGAGAGTGTTTTCTTTTAATTTAGAGTGTGTTTTCTTTGAATTAATTGAGAGTGTGTTTTAATTTAATTGAGTGTGTTTCTTTTAATTGAGTGGGTTTTCTTTTAATTAATTGAGTGTGTTTTCTTTTAATTGAGTGTTTTCTTTTAATTGAGAATGTTTTCTTTTAATTAATTGAGTGTTTTCTTTTAATTGAGAGGGGTTTCTTTTAATTAATTTAGTGTTTTCTTTTAATTGAGAGTGTGTTTTCTTTTAATTAATTGAGTGTTTTCTTTTAATTTATCAGTTGACTAATTAGATGAATTAACCACTGCATCAGAAACTACACTCGTAATAAATTCATGCGCATTATATTTGTAAGTGTAAGAAGATCACGGAGAGGAACAAAACTTATGTGGACAACTGTACATGGGCTCGTGCATGTCTACATTTAGTGTGTGTGTGTGTGTGTGTGTGTGTGTGTGTGTGTGTGGGTGTGTGGGTGTGTGTGTGTGTGTGTGTGTGTGTGACAAGTAAACAACTCCACATTACATCCACTAATCTACGGTACTGATAACGCATTCATTGTGATATCGGGAAAATAAACATAAAACCTATATACTTATCTGCGGTATAGAAAGTTATGTGTTTGATAATATTATGATGATTAATATTATTATTTATATATGTATTATTATTATTACTATTATTATTATTATTAATATTATTATTATTATTATTATTATTATTATTATTATTAGTAGTAGTAGTAATGATTATCACTACAATACACACACAGAAATACACAAACACGTACATACACACTCACTACCTTTATATCTACCTATCTGTATCCAACACGGATTTACACACACACACACTTTTTCTTTCACACACACACACAGGAAGTTGAGTATAACCTGAGCGCTCTACACCTTAATTATCAAATTATTGTTATTACTCTACTCTCTACTCTGTGTGTGTGTGTGTGTGTGTGTGTGTGTGTGTGTGTGTGTGTGTGTGTGTGTGTGTGTGTGTGTGTGTGTGTGTGTGTGTGTTGGTGTGGTGTGTGTGTGTGTGTGTGTGTGTATGTGTGTGTGTGTGTGTGTGTGTGTGTTGGTGTGGTGTGTATGTGTGTGTGTGTGTGTGTGTGTGTCTGTGTGTGTGGGTGTGGTGTGTGGGTGTGTATGTTGGTGTGGTGTGTGTGTGTGTGTGTGTATGTGTGTGTGTGGCCTTTATTTGATATTTTGCTACATCGACTGGAATTAAAACCTGACCACCTCGCTTGGAAAGTAAGGTCTGTGTGATCAGTGTATCTACGTATAAAATTTCTACATATCTACACATTTATTTATCTAGTATACATATCAAACTGCCTTTCTAACTACCTATCTATTTATCTAACTATCATCTATCTATCTATTCATCTATCTATATACTCATTCTTCCGAGTGTCTATCAATAAATCGATTGATCCATATTAATATAGATCCTGCAATCTATTCTTTATAAATAGGCCAGATATTGTACCACATATCTATCTATCTATGTATGTATATATCAATCAATCTATATATCTATCTGTATACCTATATATGTCTATCTATCTAAATACCTATCTATCTCTCCATCCATCTATCTATCTATCTATCTATCTATTTATCTGTCAATCTATGTATCTATATATACATTTGTCTGTCTGTTTATCTATCTATATTTAATACACCTATTCAGGTATATACCTATTTATCTATTGATCACATATCTATTCGTTTGTCTACCCAGTCATTCCTGCCTTCCAGACATCTTCATATGTGGAGCAAGGTGAGTATGTTGGTGTGTGTGAGTGTGTGTGTGTGTGTGTGTGTGTGTGTGTGTGTGTGTGTGTGTGTGTGTGTGTGTGTGTGTGTGTTAAGAGAGAGAGAGAGAGAGAGAGAGATAGAGTATGTTTTATTAATCAATCCACGTATGAAAGAAGCTTGTACTACCTGTATTATTATGTCTACATTAAATTTAATGTATACATTTATATTGAAGCTTTCTAATTGTAATGCCCTCTCTCTCTCTCTCTTTGAGAGAGCCTTCTTCTTTGCAATCCTTTCCTTCCACTGTCCCTTACTCTCGGGTTAGCTATCTCTACTAGAATTAAGTCCTGACCACTTCGCTGGGATCGTAAAGTCTGTGTAGTCAGTGTATATATGTAAATATATGTAAATCTATATATTTATCTATCTCTCTCTCTCTGTATATATATATATATATATATATATATATATATATATATATATATATATATATATATATATATATATATATATATATATATTACCGGTATATATAGTATATATAATATATATATATATATATATATATATATATATATATATATATATATATATTATATATATATATATATATATATATATATATATATATATATATATTATATATATATATATATATATATATATGTACTGTATATATAAATAAACACTATAATTATAAGGTAAGTGAAAAACAGTTCCGTTGATGTAATTGATATGGTTCATAATGCATATATTTCCGTATTGTGAAAAATATATTGACCTACATACAAAACACACAAACGTACACACATACAGAAATAACACACAAATAAAATACAAAAATATAATAGACTGAACACATAGGCCTACATAAGGAATAATCACAAACACACACACTCCCAGCCAATAACCCAGATACATATACATATACACATCAATAACCCAGATACATATACATATACACATCAATAACCCAGATACATATACACATCTATAACCCAGATACATATACATATACACATCAATAACCCAGATACATATACATATACACATCAATAACCCAGATACATATACATATACACATCAATAACCCAGATACATATACATATACACATCAATAACCCAGATACATATACATATACACATCAATAACCCAGATACATATACACATCTATAACCCAGATACATATACACATCAATAACCCAGATACATATACATACACACATCAATAACCCAGATACATATACATATACACATCAATAACCCAGATACATATACATATACACATCAATAACCCAGATATAAATACATATACACATCTATAACCCAGATACATACACATATACACATCAATAACCCAGATACATATACATATACACATCAATAACCCAGATACATATATATATACACATCTATAACCCAGATACATATACATATACACATCAATAACCCAGATACATATACATATACACATCAATAACCCAGATACATATACATATACACATCTATAACCCAGATACATATACATATACACATCAATAACCCAGATACATATACATATACACATCAATAACCGAGATACATATACATATACACATCTATAACCCATATACATATACATATACACATCAATAACCCAGATACATATACATATACACATCAATAACCCAGATACATGTACATATACACATCAATAACCCAGATACATATACATATACACATCTATAACCAAGAGACATATACATATACACATCAATAACCCAGATACATATACATATACACATCAATAACCCAGATACATATACATATACACATCAATAACCCAGATACATATACATATACACATCTATAACCCAGATACATATACATATACACATCAATAACCCAGATACATATACATATACACATCAATAACCCAGATACATATACATATACACATCTATACCGCAGATACATATACATATACACATCAATAACCCAGATACATATACATATACACATCAATAACCCAGATACATATACATATACACATCAATAACCCAGATACATATACATATACACATCAATAACCCAGATACATATACATATACACATCAATAACCCAGATACATATACATATACACATCAATAACCCAGATACATATACATATACACATCAATAACCCAGATACATATACATATACACATCAATAACCCAGATACATATACATATACACATCAATAACCCAGATACATATACATATACACATCAATAACCCAGATACATATACATATACACATCAATAACCCAGATACATATACATATACACATCAATAACCCAGATACATATACATATACACATCAATAACCCAGATACATATACATATACACATCAATAACCCAGATACATATACATATACACATCAATAACCCAGATACATATACATATACACATCAATAACCCAGATACATATACATATACACATCTATAACCCAGATACATATACATATACACATCAATAACCCAGATACATATACACATCTATAACCCAGATACATATACATATACACATCAATAACCCAGATACATATACATATACACATCAATAACCCAGATACATATACATATACACATCTATAACCCAGATACATATACATATACACATCAATAACCCAGATACATATACATATACACATCAATAACCCAGATACATATACATATACACATCAATAACCCAGATACATATACATATACACATCAATAACCCAGATACATATACATATACACATCAATAACCCAGATACATATACACATCAATAACCCAGATACATATACATGTACACATCAATAACCCAGATACATATACATATACACATCAATAACCCAGATACATACATATACACATCTATAACCCAGATACATATACATATACACATCAATAACCCAGATACATATACATATACACATCAATAACCCAGATACATATACATATACACATCAATAACCCAGATACATATACATATACACATCTATAACCCAGATACATATACATATACACATCAATAACCCAGATACATATACATATACACATCAATAACCCAGATACATATACATATACACATCAATAACCCAGATACATATACATATACACATCAATAACCCAGATACATATACATATACACATCAATAACCCAGATACATATACATATACACATCAATAACCCAGATACATATACATATACACATCAATAACCCAGATACATATACATATACACATCAATAACCCAGATACATATACATATACACATCAATAACCCAGATACATATACATATACACATCAATAACCCAGATACATATACATATACACATCATAGACCCAGATTCATATACATCTACACATCAATATCACAGATACATATACATATACACATCAATAAACCAGATACATATACATATACACATCAATTACCCAGATAGATATACATTATTTTACACATGAATAGCCCAGATACATATACATATACACATCAATAAGCCAGATACATATACATATACACATCAATAACCCAGATACATATACATATACACATCAATAACCCAGATACATATACATATACACATCAATAACCCAGATACATATACATATACACATCAATAACCCAGATACATATACATATACACATCAATAACCCAGATACATACATATACATATACACATCAACAACCCAGATACATATACATATACACATCAATAACCCAGATACATATACATATACACATCAATAACCCAGATACATATACATATACACATCAATAACCCAGATACATATACATATACACATCAATAACCCAGATACATATACATATACACATCAATAACCCAGATACATAAATACATATAGATACAATATCCCATCAATAACCCGATATATACATATACACATCAATAACCCAGATATACATATACACATCTATAACCCAGATACATATACATATACACATCAATACCAGATATACATATACACATCAATAACCCAGATACATATACACATATACACATACATACCATATAACCCAGCATACATATACACATCAATAACCCAGATACATATACACATAACCCAGATCAATACATATACCAGATATACACATCAATAACCAGATACATACATATACACATCAATAACCCAGATACATATACATATACACATCTATAACCCAGATACATATACAATACACATCAATAACCCAGATACATATACATATACACATCAATAACCCAGATACATATACATATACACATAACCAGATCATATACATATACAATAACCCATGATAATACATATACACATAACCCAGATATAACAGATACATATACATCAATAACCCAGATACATATACATATACACATCAATAACCAGATACATATATATACAACATCAATAACCAGATACATATACATATACACATCAAAACCCAGAATACATATACATATACACATCAATAACCCAGATACATATACACATCCACCATCAATAACATACATATACATATACACATCAATAACCCAGATACATATACATATACATCAATACCCAACATACATATATACCAATCAATAACCCAGATACATACATATACACATCTATAACCCAGATACATATACATATACACATCAAACCCAGATACATATACATATACATCAATAACCCAGATACATATACATAATACATCACATCACCAGATACATATACAATACACATCAATAACCCAGATACATATACACATCTATAACCCAGATACATATACATATACACATCAATAACCCAGATACATATACATATACACATCTATAACCCAGATACATATACATATACACATCAATAACCCAGATACATATACATATACACATCTATAACCCAGATACATATACATATACACATCTATAACCCAGATACATATACATATACACATCAATAACCCAGATACATATACATATACACATCTATAACCCAGATACATATACATATACACATCAATAACCCAGATACATATACATATACACATCAATAACCCAGATACATATACATATACACATCAATAACCCAGATACATATACATATACACATCAATAACCCAGATACATATACATATACACATCTATAACCCAGATACATATACATATACACATCTATATGGTAATTCTATGGCTCGGAAAGTATTACCTGGTTACTTTCCAACTCTTTGAAAATAGAAACTCACTTAATATAAACCATGCAATTAAATGTTCATGATAACAAATAATGACCAATGCACTAAGATAAAGAAAACGGTCCCATTCCTAAAGCTTATCGCTTTGAAGGGGAGATTTTCACTTGAGGGGGTGTTTTTGCTGGACCCCATTCTCCCATATGTTTAGCCTCATTAGTTTTTGAGATTTTTAAGACGTTCGCCCTATTACTTTGGCGATGGTAAGATCTTCCGCCCAAGTTTGTTGACAATATTAAGACCTTTTATGTTATTTGGGTGTCTATTTTTTCCTGGCGACCCTGTAATTTAGGTACCTTTTTCTACCGAAAAATTTACAAATGTATCTCGAAGAGGGTCTCGGGAGTGTGTGTGTGTGTGTGTATCGACAAGAAAACGATGATCCAGCGCCCTCTGGCGTCACGTGATCAGCCAAATATATATCAACGACTTGAGCGAAACAATACTGCGCCTAAGATAAAACTAAAGACTAAACACAAATAAAGCTAAACTAGATAAGAAAGACCTGGTGACCGGCCAACTCAACCAGTAGACCATTTAAACTAGTAGCTCTCAACCAGTACCAACTCAACTAATACTGTTATGTTAGGTTAGGTTAAGGGGAGGTTTTTAGTTTGTTTCCTAGACTTCCATCAAGCTTCAAATTACACCCCCTTGAACCTCTTTCAAGATAAATTTGTAAATTTTTCGGTAGATAAATGTCCCGGCCAATAATACAGGCTCGCTATCGCTCGCCAGCAAAAAATCGACACCTAAGTGGCACGAAAGGTCTTAAAATTGACAGAAATGGGGCGAAAGTTCTTAAGATCGCCCAACTAATGGGGCGAACGTCTTAAAATCTAAAAAACAATGGGGCTAAACATGAGGGAGAAAGGGGTAAACAAAATAATCCCTCAAGTGGAAATCTCCCCTTAAGTAAAGATAGCTTAGTTCTTCAAAATGACACTGGTTTGGTTGGCCCTGGATTCATTTGGCGCTGGTTGAGATTTACTATAGTCCTTTGTTTGTCGATTTTTAGACCTTTCTCCCTCCCCCCTCCCCCCTTTTTTTTTTTTTTTTTTTTTTTTTTTTTTTATCAATATTAAGATCTTTGAGGCCATTTAGGTGTCGATTGTTTCCTGGCGAACGATAGCAAGCTTATAATTTTGGAGGCTAGCTAACGCCAGGAAATACTCGACACCTAAATGGCACGAAAGGTGTTAATATTAACAAAAATGGGGCGAAAGGTTTTGAAATCGCCAAACTAATGGGGCGAACGTCTTCATATTCCAAAACTACAGGGGCTAAACATGGGGGAGAAGGGGGATCAAGAAAAAAAACTTTCCCTTAACCCTCTTAGTGTTCGAGTACACTAGTCTTCCTCAGTAGACGATTTTATTCAGCTTAGGAAGATATTTTAGCAGTTAGAGGGTAAATTGAGATGGCATTTTACCCTCTAATCTCTAGACATCCTTCCGAAGCTTGTTAAAATCTTCTACTCATAGCCAGAATACAGAGAAGAAAATCGTCATCGTCTACCGAAAGGGTTAAATCAAATAGTGTTCAGGGGGGATTGTTTACTTTTTGGTCGATTTTTTCATATATTTACTATTTTTCTAGTTTCTTCCCTACTATAGACCTTCATCAAACTTAATAAAAACATCCATTAAAGCCCCCTTCTAGATTAATTTGTACATTTGTCTTCCAAAATTACAGGCTCACCATCGTTCGCCAGGAAAAAAATCGACACCTAAATAGCACGAAAGGAAATGGGGCAGGTCTTAAAATCGACAAACTAATGGGGCAAACATCTTTAAATCTGAACACTAATGGGGCTAAACATGAATGAGAAGGGGATCTAGAAAAACTACCCATCTCCATTTAATTATGTACGCATACGTTATATCTATATTAAATAATCCACAACATTCAATAATTTATATACCTTTGAGTTACGTTAGCGTGTGTGTGTATGTGTGTGTGTGTGTGCCTTCCGTAGAGTTTATAAGAACTCACCCTTCAAACAATGTAATACCAGAAATAACAAACATTGTTTACATCTCTCACACTATCTTTATATATGTGTGTGTGTATGTGTGTGTGTGTGTGACTTCCGTAGAGTGTATAAGAACTCACCCTTCAAACAATGTAATACCAGAAATAACAAACATTGTTTACATCTCTCACACTATCTTTATATATGTGTGTGTGACTGTGTGTGTGTGTGTGTATGTGTGTACATATATAAACAATACTTATTCGTCTTTCAACAAATGTAATGTATACACTTAGTACACATTATACACATACGCATACAGGGGCGTAAACGGTATAATTTTCCCACAGTAAAGCGGCAAGTGTGGAAAGGAAAGTATATAGACATTTTAAAGTGTGGGGTGGTTACTGAGAGAGAGAGAGAGAGAGTATATGTGTGTGTGTGTGTGTATGTTTGTGTGTATGTTTGTGTGTATTTGTGTGTTTTAGTGTGTGTGATAGTTACATGTGTGTGCGTGTACAAATATAGCCTGTATATTTACCTTTGAGTGAACATTCCCGCGCCAAACGTGTCTGCATATGACATGTTAGGAATTATGAAGGATTAACAGGGGGCCTTTATATAATCGCCTAGTTGCGTGCTTGCGTGTGTCATAGGTGAGTGTGCGTGTGTGTCTGTATGTATATGTGTGTGTGTGTGTGTGTGTGTGTGTGTATTGGGGAGGGGGTCGTAGCATAATTACAATAGTGGAACACCCCCCCCCCCCACGCCCTTCATGAAAAACACTCTCAGGGCTACTGTTTTTTGTTAGGTCCAGTATCTGTGGTTAGATTACCAATGACCCCCCCCCCCCCCTCCCTTCCCCTCTAATTCTTAACTCTCATTTTCTCTGTATCCCCCCCCCCCTTCTCTCTCTCTCTCTCTCTCTCTTCACTTCGAGTATCTCCCCGGAATGAACCGCAAGGCCTTTGATATACAAACTATTCCTTGCAACTATCTATCACACACTCACACACACATACAGACACCAACAACCCCACTAACAGTCTCTCATTCACACACATACACACACACACACACCAACCCACTCACTGACGCTCTCTCTCACACACACACACACACACAACAACAACAACACACATACTATACCATGACATTCCAACTGGGTGAAACATTTAGTATCATACTGTTATCAGTTGGGCGACAATTTATAGATTATTGTGAAACAGTAGCCTAACCTTTTGGACAATATTGACCTCAGGTGAACACGGTGATGGTGGCAAAAGGTTTACTTTACCTTATATTATGTTACATACATATAACCATGCAGGAAAAGGTTACATCTATACATACATACTTACATACATACATACATACATACAATCGTACATGAAAGCAGGTATGAACGTCAATAATGAACCTTCAAAACTCTGACCACCACATTAACATAGTAAGCCATAGTCACTTTTTCTGGCATACATTTTGCATAATTGAGAAAAAATAGTATACACAGAAGACATTTAAGCACCGTACACACACACACACACACACACACACACGCTGGGAAAGTTTGAGCGCTACCCATAACAATCATGCTCGACTCAAGTTCTGTATCTATTATTTCGATATCAGTTTAGCTAACTTTCTTTTTGCTATGTGAGTGAAGAATATAAAAGGCAAAGTGTCACTCCCAAATCTGAAAGAGTTACAGAGAGCCAAATTCAAGGTACTGTACGTTAGAGTCAAATGATTGAACACACTAAGTTTAAAGCAGTCTTAGTCCTACGATGAAGGAAAGATTGATTGAGGGAGAGAGTTCCAGAGTTCACTTATTGAGTAGAAGAAAGATTGAGATAATTTGTCAATTCTTGAGTTGGAGAGCAGGAGAAAATGGGAGAAGGACTGTGTTGAGAGGCGGGTGCCTCCCACTCGCCGTAAGGGAGGGGGTATGCACTGAGAGAGCTCTGAAGAACACTGATTATTGTAATAGCGAAAGAAGAGTGAACAAGATGCAACATTGCGGCGTTTAGAAAGATATTGTAGGCAACTAGTAAGAGGAAGTGAGTTGATGAGGCAAAATGACTCGAGAATAAAGTAATATACAATAATATCGCTTTAGGTATTTATGCTAGGTTCAGTTATGTTAAGGATTATTATTTGTTTTCCCATCTTTAGTCACAAACGTCGAGTCATCCCAATTTTCATCGAAGGTATTTTAGTACCGTAGTGCAACTGACCAATACCGCGCGCCAAAGTCCCCTACAACAACAGACAATAACGGAGCAATAATAAATCACCCTACATGAAACAAGCCTGCAAGCGACACCCTCCACCGCGAAACAAGGAAAACAGCGTTGACATATAGCGCTTTACACAACCCTCGCGTCAGTGGCGGAGGACATGCCGCAAAATACTCACATGAAATTGAAAAATAGGTGGGGTGGGAAGGGCGCGCGGAAGGGCTGGTGATGGCGGTAAACTTTTTGGCGGGGAAAGGCGGACGTAGGCAGAAAACTATGCAATTTGATACAATACGTTAGTAACACAATATTAATGTATTGGCCATTGGCAACATTGGTCCATTTTACTCATCATCGTCCAATTGATGCAAACAATACAGTGTCCTGGGAATAATACAAGATAACCTCCTCCACAGGAGAAAGTAACAATAACTTCCAGAGAGAGAGAGAGAGAGAGAGGATGAAATGTGTCCCCTTCCATTTCAGCATTACGTTCCTTTTCCACATTATTAGTCAATAATATATATATATATATATATATATATATATATATATAATTATATATAACATAAAAATCATCCATCGACACTCAAGCAACAAATGTAAGCAATCAAATTGTCTCCATCAATCAACCAAATAAGGAAATATACAATCGAACTACATTAAGGGTAATTTTTTCTGGACCCCTTTCTCCCTTATGTTTAGCCCCACTATTGTTTATACATAAATACGTTAACTATTCATAAGTTTAGTGATTTTAAGACCTTTTGCCCAATCTACTTGTCAATAAGACATTTCGTGCCATTTGGTTGTCGATTTTTTCCTGGCGAGCGACATCGTCTTGGGGATATGTTTTCAAAGTTTGAGGGTCTAGGGAACAAACTAAAAACCTCCCCTTAAGTAGACAAAACAAAATAAAAAATAAAAAAATACTTATGTACCAATTCTTAGAGAACCCTAATAAAAATTTACAAATAAAATAAAATTGACAATTATTCATTACAAACAAAGCGACAATAATAATGAAACAATTACACTACAGATACAAAAAACATCGACAATCAAACAATAAACAGGCTTACACATAAAACAAAAAAACACTTTCAAACAGAAAACAAAAACATCAACACCAAATGACAAACAATCAGAAAGGAAACCATCAAACAGCAAAACAAACAACAAATGACAATCGAGCGTAAAAACAAATGGCGCGAAAAGAATGTTTACACTCTGACGTCACATCCCCCCTCCCTCTCCCGCCATTTTGCCCGCCGGCGCCAAAAGCAGCACAAAATGACTGGGTTAGTTTGTGTTGTTTCTCATGTTTCTTGCCTTTGATTGCTTGCTTCCCGCTTGCTTTCTAGACCTTCAGAAGAGCCAGAGTGCCATCAAAACATCTCGCAATTGAGGGTTTGGGAGGAGGGGGAGATTCCAACAATCCTAGCAAGGTGACGCAGAAGAGGTCCTGTAGACTTAAGGTCATTATTACATTTTCTAAGCTAATTATCACGTTTAAGGTGACGCTTAGTTAACATAATGGGATATATAGTTAATGCCCATCCACAATTTGCTGCTAGAGTAATTTAATAATCAGTCTTGTTGTTCTTGTTCTGGATTAGCCGAAAGATTTGTCAGGGAGGAGGGAGACTTGGAAGGAGAAGGGTTTTGAGTGACTGGGTGCTTGCAGAGTTTGACGGAGGCCTTTGGTGCTTTACAGCGTCTCACATGAGAAAGTTGGCCCACAGAACCACAACACTCCAAATGTAATAAACAGGAGCGATAAAAAGGATATTCACACACCGTCACTCTATGATCTATCGTTCACATATTCACTTCCTTGCCTTTTAGAAAAGTAATTATCCAGGACAAACTATAAAACCCTCGCCATAAGGCATTAAATAGGGGAGTTTTATTAAGGGGAGAACTATCAAATCTGAAAAAAAAAAAAAAATCAGTTCTATGTTGGTACTAAATATACTCATTAGGTGCATAACAAATTTAGTCAAAATCCATTTAGCTTTTATACTTCTTACAAGAATAAACCAAGCAATGCTTGGCTTGAAATTACTTTTTGCAATTACCAACTTAAATTATGTTTTAATTTTTTTTAAAGGAGTAGGTCATCAAACCCTGGGTACCAAAATGGCCGAACTTGCCCTATATCTCTGTGACTGGAGGGTTTCTATAAGTGGCAGTTCCGCGCTGTTTCTTTGTCTTTTGTTTTTCATAGAGGAATCATAAAGGCAACATCAACAGTGGCGGATCTAGAGAGAGAGAGAGGGGATGGGTGAGAAGGGATGGGGTGGGGTTGCACGGGTTGTGACAACTACGATTCATGCCACCTATGATAATCTACCTATTATACAGTATAAACTGTATATATATATATATATATATATATAGATATTAAATATATATATATATATATATATATATATATATATATATATATATATATATATATATATATATATATATATATATATATATATATATCTATATATATATACATTGGGAATAGATATATATATATATATATTTTTTTTTTTTTTTTTAATGATGTTATTAACAGCTTGTTCTTTTTTATAGTCGGCAACTAGAAAAGGATCATTATAAGCCTAGTTTCTGATACCAGTGCATAAAACAAGCGTCACACGAACACTTTAGCGGCGGATGTATCAGAGTCACAGTATCGGATAAATAAAGATACTGGCATAAAGTTTGTTATATGGCCATACACAAAACGGCCCCGTGCGGACCCTTCCCCCGTGAGAATGACAACCCGTGCCAGTTTATTCAAAGACTAACAGGATTGGCCACTCTACTCCGAGGCCCTCTATGTATCTTTTTAGCACTATTTTTCAACAGTGGTTGGTGGCTAGTCCATCCAACAACCTCAGGTGAGAAGTAACAATGTGCATTAGGTTTACTCCCCTAGATGGGTTGCCGGCCAAGGCTGACGAGTCCCATACACCCAGATTTTTTATAAGGTTGTCTCCCCTAGATGGGTTGCCGACCAATGCTGAGGATAATTACTCAGAAAAAAACTTGCTCGTGTGACACCAGCTTAATAGTTTCAAAATATTGCTAAATATTGTGAGATGGATGTGTGGGGTTAACCTAAGGGACGGGGTATCGAGTGAAGAATTAACACTTTTGCTGCGGGCATATTTCCGCTATATTAATGCTCATTCAGGCACTCCTGAATGATTGAGCAAGTGTCTGAATGAAATGAAATGTATTCAGCCAAAAACTAAAAGAAAATAGCTTCAAAATGATACCAGAACGAGCTTCGTAGCGTGCAGGATTCATCCGCAGCACTACCATAGACATTCGTTAATGCTGAGCAAATATCGCTAATGTCGCGCTATATTTGCCTTTGGCAGAGCTTCTATGTCTAGCGGGTTTATGGCTCATATCCTTCAGTGCCGCGGCCGCCTGGCTGGAGAGCAGACGGGGGCCTGCCGCGCTCCCGCTCACTCGGACTCGTCTCCATAGGCTTTAAAAGCCAGTAAATTGCTATAAATTGCCATGGCATTCCAGAACGTCTCCCACAGCCAATGGGTTAAGAAGGCGTCTGGGGATTAGGAGTGTCAGTGAAGTGATGCGCATGAGCCGACTTGGTTGGTTTGGACACGTGGAGAGAATGGATGATCAGAACTGGGTGAAGAAATGCCGGACTGTGAACGTGGGGGGGGAGTTGCACGTAGGGGTAGACCTAGAATGACGTGGGATTAGGTACTCCGGTTCGATCTCAAAATAAAGAACTTGACAACATAGGCAGCCCTTGGCAGGACCGCCTGGAAAGCTGCCATTTAGGATGTGAGACTGTAACCACATTCTCTGTGGACAGAACGATATTTAAACTTGTATGTACGTATGTATCTCTAGAATAAAGTTGCCAATCGAGAGTTGAAGTGAAAAGCTCCCGTGTTTTTATTATTATTTTTTTTTTTTTTTTTTTTTGCGATTGTGTGATAACCCGCATTAACTCCTCTATTGTGTGGGCTTCTCCGTACACACACACACTCGTCAATTTATCTCCCTTATATCTTTGACTTAATGTGTATCTTCAGTGTGGCGGGCTCTTCCTCCATTTGTTGTCAGGAAAATGACTAACACTTATCATTCTCTTATTTATCGTTGTATTAACGTATTAACAGTATTATCTTTTGGTTTAGCTTCTTCCTTTCACGTCTGGAAATTGTAGTCACTCAAGGGGGAGGTAGCTGCTTCTTTTCCCTCATGTTTATTTCCATTAACTTTGAGATTTGAACACATTCGTTCCATTAGTTTGGCGATTTTAAGACATGTCGCCCCATTTCTTTGTCAATATAAGACTTTTCGTGCCATTTAGGTGTCGATTGTTATCCTGGCGAACGGTAGCAAGCCTGTAATTCTAGGAGGAACTGGTCTTCGGCCGGGACATTTTTTTTATCGAAAAATTTACATATTTATCTTGAAGGGGTGTCTAGGTTTTTTTTTAAAGTTTGATGGAGGTCTAGCGAGGTTACTATATAATAAACAAATACATTTATAAATAGACCAAAATATGACCACTACCCCCTTAAGATTAAATTATTTTCCCTTCGGCTCTATATCATTACATTACCTTTCTTCTGGCTTCTCCAGTTGACGTCTCCAAAATTGCCGACGCTTAATTTATTCTATTCTTCTGCAGTCCGCCATATATTTTGTACGTGTTCTTTTCTCAATCAGACCTTCACCTGTTATATTTGCATACTATTTAATTATTCGTGTTGCGTTTCTTAATCTTAGTTGGATATATTTTGTATTTTTGTTGTGTCTTTTTTTCTTTTGACTTACTATATATATACCGGTATATATATATATATATATATATGTATATAAATACATAGAGAGAGAGAGAGAGAGAGAATGATAATATTTGTAATATTATACTGAGTATGTTAAATAACTTAAGCAACTATTAACCTATTTATTTATTATTATATACAGGATGTCCCAGGAGGAAAGGGCATAACTTTGGGAAATGATAGAACAAAATATTCTAAGCCTAAAATTGTCTATAACAAAAAGTCCAAATCTCGACCAGTATAGAGATATTGCATTTTGAAAATGGTATTTTCTTCAGTATTTCCCCATAAGGCTGGCCTAGCTGTTCTACTGCCTACTACACCTCCAACTTTCTGCAATTATTTGACCATGTTATTTTAAAGATACTATAATTCTGTAAGTTGCAAAATTATTATAGACATATTAGCTCACTTTGGAGTACTTGAAAACTATTTGACATGGAAGAGTCCATTACAGTGATGCGGGGGAGGACACTACATAAAACCTTCAATATCTTTTTAACGGTTGAAATTTGGACTTTTTGTTATAGAATATTTTGTGCTTAGAATACCTTGTTCTATCATTTCCCAAAGTTATGCCCTTTCCTCCTGGGACACCCTGTATATTTGAGCTCTGTCAGTTATACCATAATATAACTTCATCTAAACAAATGTAATAGCTTTCCAAATAGCACAAAATAAAAGTTATAGTAAATTCGACTAATATATTTAATTTTCTTGTTCACATCCTTCTACCGTTTTCGTATCGCGATCATCTAAATTAGAGCCAATTTGTTTTTGTTTCCCCATCATCTTCAATTTACCGTCCTTCATTCTCTCTGTCTGTCTGTCTCTCTCTCTCTCTCTCAATTCTATACAATAAGTTAATTGAAAAGGCGGTTGGCCTTGATTTCGCAGTCATTTTAAATATATGGCACGAGAGAGAGAGAGGGGGGGGGGGGGGTATACGAGAGCTTTTATAAGTGCCGATGGTAATACAGAACATATAAATAATAAATAAATATTAAATGGATACATAAGCATTCAGCAACATTTCTGAGTTATTTTGCAGTGGTAAAGAAGGATTAAGTTATGTGAACGAATTATAATAAATGTTTACCTCAGACCAGTGTTAACGATAACAGTGCACCAGATTTAAGCCGGTGTCACACGAGCGTTTTTTCGGCAATTTTCGATGAACACATTTTCTCTCGTAATATTTAATATAATAATATAATAATAATAGATGTGTGTGAATTTGTATTTTGTTTTTGTATGATCATTGTTTTCTGTTGTGTTATTCCTATTCTGGCTCTGTCTTGAGTCGGCCACCCCCCAGAAAAAGAAAGGAAAAAAAAGGAAAAGAGGAAAAAAAAAGAGAAGAAAGGAAAAGTGGGGATTGGGCCTGAGTATACAGAATATAATATTGTGACGCTTTTTCACACTGGAATCGGAAACTAGACTGAAGGTAGATTATGTTAGGTTGACTGATTTCTGATATAACTTAAATGTTGAAGATGCCAGACTACAATAATTGCCCGTAAAACTTGAAGTAAAAATAGCTCGTGTGACACTGCCTTTACTTTATTAGTTCTGTCGATTATTCACCAAGTTTCTTTACTCCTCTTTTGTTTTCTCCTTTCTCTTCCTCTTTCGTGTGTTTTCTGTTTGTTACCTCCGTAAACGAAGTTGGGCGGAGGTTATGTTTTCGCCTCCGTTTGTCTGTCTGTATGTGTGTTGTTTGTAATTTTGTTAACAAGATATCTCACAAAGCTATCAACCGATTTTCACGAAACTTGGTGGGCAGATAGGACATGGCCCAAGGAAAATGTTATTCAATTTAGGAGGCGATCCGGATCATATCCTGGAGACCAGATCCAGAAAAAATGTAGGCCTATGATTTGTTTTATGTTAAAGAGCCAGGCAGCGTAGGCCGAGGTATGCGCTCTACTGAACTTTTCTTGTCTCTCTCCTATTACTTTAATTTCTTCTTCTTCTTCTTTTACATTTCCTGGTCGTTTCTACGCAACCTTGAACTACATTCTAAGAATTGAGTTATGGCTGTTATTGGTTCACACGCACACACATATATACAGTACATACATACACAGAGACACATAAACTATTAAGGAGCCTAAGGATATGATTACAGGTTATACTGCGGTACTTTAGGGGTGTTGGGTTGACGTACAGCTGTTACAAGTACACACGCTAACACACACACATTCATAAATACATACAGTCATACATACACTCAGTTAAACATTCATTCATAATTGCATACTATAGTCTATTAATTATAATTAGGCCAGCAATCTTGACCACTAACATCTGTAACTCAGAAAGAACTTGACCAAACGAGCTAAACATTTATACCATTTGGGAAGAGTCAGCCAGGGGATAAGTGTGGAAATCTACAGCCAATTTGATCTTGCTTTTTTTTTTTTTTTAGCTACAATTGAGAGAAGTCAAGAAATTTGGCCTACTTATAATGAATCGACTATAGTAAGGAGCCCAAACCTATTATTAGTTATATTTAGGAACTTATGTTAGGTTCTGTATGTATGTATGTATGTTTTAGATGTTTATCTATCTGTCTGTCTATATGTATACTTTGGATATGGAAGGATGAGTTATGTATGCATGTATGTATATATGTACACTTTGAGGGTGGAAAGATGAGCTCTAGCTGTCACTGGTTCACACACACACAGTCACGCATATATAAATATATACTGTACAGTGTACACTCACCACACAGACCTTATGGTCCATATGAGGTGGTCAGGACGAAATTCTAGTAGATATATCAGAACCCCAATTTGTTTATAGAGATAATGAATATACTGTTATTGATTGAATGTTTGTGGAGCAACAATAATTATATATTTGTGAAAGGAATGTGTTGGCAAGTATGCTATATAGTGGGAAGAACAGTGTTTTATGGGTACCGTAGAGGATAACAGATATAGGACAATGTGGTGAAGTTGGATGTCTATGCAGTGTCAAACCAGATCAATTTTGCATTAAGACTTGAATGAATATGAGAAGAAATACAAGAACATTAACATGAAATAGCATTACTTTGGCCGTTTTGCCACTTCCAAACACATAATTTGAACAATAAACCACAATTTTAGCCTTGCACATACAAAAATAAAGGCTAAAAAAGAAGTGATTCGGCTTTCGTTTGACACCCTGGTACTACTAGCACTCCCAAGGGCGGGTTACTATATGTACAATACATACAACCACACAATACCTTTTTTTTTTTTTTTTTTTGCCAGACGCCGCAATTCCCGAGAAAGGGTGGCCCAGGTGTATATAGATCTTGGGGTGGCCATGAATATTAGGGGGGGGCGACTTAAGACAAGAGCCAGAATAGGGACAACGCAAAACACAACAGAAAACAATGAACACACAAAAACAAATTACAAATTCACACTCATCTAGGTCATCCAGGAGAAGACCCAGAGACCAGGGTCACCAAGGTCCCTCCAGCACTCCCCCGGCCCCCGACCCCCCGGAGAGGTTCCGATCTCGGCAGGCTGACACGCAGCGGAGCTGAAGCCACACCACACTTCCAGGCACACCCTTCATATAACCCATCTCCTTGAGCCAGGCGCCTGATGGACTATTATCTAGTCCAACTTGCACCCGACCCCTTCCCCCAAATGACCATGTGTTTACTCATCTATTCACAAGCATTCTCCATTCATTCCTGTTTAATACCACTTCCCTTGCCTGATCTATAGTCATTCCTCTATCATCCAAAGCTTGTCTTACACAGTCTCTCCATCTCAATTGGGGTCTTCCTGTCCCTCTATCTCCCCTTGTATCTGACTCACATATTCTCTTTGTAAGCCTTTCATCTTCCATTCGTTCAACATGACCATACCAGGCTCAGCACCCTTCTGTCCACTCTGGCTGACAAATGTTCCTGTTGCCCCACTCTCCTACGTATCTCTTCATTCCTCAATCTGTCTCTACGAGTAATTCCACACAAACTCCTCAAGCAGCTCATCTCCATCACATCCAGCTTTCTTCTCTCCTTTCCCTTCAGAGCCCATGTCTCAGCCCCATACATCACTCTTGGCACAACAATTCCTTGATACATTGCACTTCTTACTTTCATTCCGAGATTTCTCGTCTTCCAAATACTTCCCATTGCTCCGAAAACCTTTCCTTCACACACTCTCTGTTTTACCTCCATTTCCATATCTCCACTCCTGCTTATCGTTCCTCCTAGATATTTAAAACACTCTACTTGTTCCAATATTTCCCCATCCAGCCTCACATCTAGATTCACCCTACGATCACCCGTATTACACACCATTACTTTACTTTTATTGACGTTCACCTTCAGTTTCCTCCTCCCACAAACCACACCAAACTCTTTGACTACCCGCTGCAGTTTCTCCTCAGAATCCGCCACCAATGCTGTGTCATCAGCGAACAGCAACTGATTCAACTCCCTATCTCTATCATTCTTTCCTACTAAACCCAATCCTCTTCCCATAGTTCTCATTTTCACCTCCCTCACCACACCTTCTACAAACATATTAAACAGCCATGGTGACATTACACAACCCTGTCGCAAACCTACCTTTACCTCAAATAATTCACTCAACTCACCCTTTCCTACTCTAACACATGTTCTGCTCCCTTCATAAAAACTCTTAACTGCTGTTAACAAATTTCCTCCAATTTCATAAATCCTTAACACCTTGCACATTGCTTCACGATCCACGATTATACGCTTTTTCCAAATCCATAAATATCTCCTTAGGCTTGACATCTACCAATACAATTTTTGACAATGCAGCCTCGATCCGCCGACCCTTTGATTAGCAGCCAACGCTCTACTGACCTTGTCATACAATGCATACAATCATACAATACTTAACCATACAATATATACAACTATACAATACAATAAACACAATCATACAATGCATACAATACATACAACCAAGCAATGCATACAATCATACAATATATACAACCATACAGTCATCCCTATTTACGTATACACTCTCCATGTCCTTCCTTTCCTTGTCTTACCCCCCCCCCCACCTTCCCTACCTTGTTTCCTCCCCCTTCCTGCCATCCCTCCCTTTTCTCACCTCCCTCCATACCCCTCCCCCCCTACCTCTCCCCCCTTTCCTTCCCTCTCTCCCTTTTCTCACCTCCCTCCATACCTCCTCCCCCCTCCTTCCTTCCCTCTCTCCCTTTTCTCACCTCCCTCCATACCTCCCCCTCCCCCCCCCTTCCTTCCCTCTCTCCCTTTTCTCACCTCCCTCCCTATCTCTCCCCCCTTTCCTTCCCTCTCTCCCTTTTTCTCTCCTCCGTCCCTACCTCTCCCCCCTTTCCTTCCCTCTCTCCCTTTTCTCACCTCCCTCCCTACCTCTCCCCCCCTTTCCTTCCCTCTCTCCCTTTTCTCACCTCCCTCCCTACCTCTCCCCCCCTTTCCTTCCCTCTCTCCCTTTTCTCACCTCCCTCCCTACCTCTCCCCCCCTTTTCCTTCCCTCTCTCCCTTTTCTCGCCCCCCTCCCTACTCGCCCCCGACCTTCCCTCTCTCCCTTTTCTCCCCTCCCTCCCTACCCACCTTCCTTCGCTCTCTCCCTTTTCTCACCTCCCTCCCTACCTCTCCTCTCCCCCCCCTTTCCTTCCCTCTCTCCCTTCCCTCCCTCTCTCCCTACCTTCCCTCTCTCCCTTTTCTCACCTCCGTCCCTACCTCTCCCCCCCCTTTCCTTCCCTCTCTCCCTCCCTACCCCCCCCTTCCTTCCCTCTCTCTCCCTTTTCTCACCTCCCTCCCTACCTCTCCCCCCTCCTTTCCTTCCCTCTCTCCCTTTTCTCACCTCTCTCCTCCCCCCCCCCCCCCCTCCCTCCCTCTCTCCCTTTTCTCACCTCTCTCCCTGCGTATTATAGTTCCCCCCTCCCCCCCTTTTCCCTCTCATGTTGGCTGTGACCTTGAACTAGCAGAGGTATTATAAACTGTAAGACCACAAGTACCATTTTCACTTTTTGCCATCATCTGCTTTGTTGTCTCCCCTACTTTCACATGAGAGAGAGAGAGAGAGAGAGAGAGAGAGAGAGAGAGAGAGAGAGAGAGAGATAGTGTGTATGTGTGTTCAGTGCATTGTATAAAACAAATATATTGAGTTTCTGTACAATATACTGTTTTTCAACTTCGTTCTTTACTATATATTTCCCAGTATATAAATTCTTATCCTGCTGGGCGGCTATATTTACTCAGCTATATTTCATGCTCACCGAAGGTTGGAGGGAGTGGTGGGTGGGGATAGAGCCTCCTGCTTTGATGTCCTTATCTTTCAATTACCAGCAAATATTATGTAAGATGTAAGTTCGGATTACCTAGTGAGGACCGCAAAGACTGTATGTAACTCTTTATAAGACTTTCACACGAAACAAACAAACATAATGGCATAATTTACAGTTTAGCCATATCAGTCCTGTCTCTTGTCTGTATACTTACATTCTCTCTCTCTCTCTCTCTCTCTTACTGACACACTACAGTTCCTATACTAGCCTATACAAGACGAATCCAAGTGAAAATTAACCATAATGCAAAATCTCTATCATAAAACCTGCTTATAGTCAGTTTTCATACTATAAACAATCTACTGTATTTATAACTACACACACACACACACACACACACCTCCCCGTGGCGTAACTGATAGCGCGTGTGGCTCACAACCAGAAGGTCCCGGGTTCGAGACCATCATAACAAATAATCTGAGGCATATGAAGGATTATATAAAAAAAAAGTGATGAAATGGATATAGCTAATTTTCCATAATGTAAGAATTTCCGCAAGGATATAGAAAACGAGAGACCGCGGCGCCAAATGAGAAACTATACTCTTGTGGGACGGTAAACATTGTTATTATCTGCTGCAGAATTGTAGGGTGGATAACAGGCCTAAAGAAATGCTTGAAAAGTTTAATTTGTTAGCTTGTGAATGGAGCTTGGAGGGTGGTCGGTGTATGTGTGTGTGTGTGTGTGTGAGTGTGTGTGTGTGTGTGTGTGTGAGGAGGGATATGTGTGTAATGTGTATGCGTGTGTGTGCATTGTATGTGCTGGCTATATACTGTACATACAGGATTCCATATAAACAGCATGAACTATGAAACATACAAATAACACTAGAACAAATTTAAAATTATTATCGTGTATACATATATACAGTATATGCCTAAAAATCCATACCAAAAGAATATTATGAATTATAGTCTATTCGCTGTAAGTAGGCGAGAAATCATGACTTCTAACCTCTGTAACTCAATAAAGACTGGAGTAATCGAGCTAATATTTCTGTCATTTGGGAAGAGTCAGTCAAGGAATAGGTGTGAAAATGTACAGCCAATTTGCGCCAGCCCTTTTTGAGTTACAGAGGATAGAGGTCATGATTTCTCGCCTACTTACAGCGAATAGACTATAGTAACAAATGTTTACAATTACTATAAATTAATTCAGGCGTAATTCGTTATACTTTTCACTAGTTGTTCTGAAATGGTCATAACAATCTTAATCTAATATCTTAAAATTGTCTTAACCCCTTCAGTACCGGTGATGTCCTTTTCATTATATTCTTAATCCATTCAGTACCAGGGACGTCCTTTGTATCATTTTGTGGCAAATATTAGACGATTATATTCAGCTTAGGAAGGACCTCTAGCAATAATAAGGCTTCCAACTAACTCAACCAACCCTTTTAACTACCACAGAGCCTTCCTAAGCTGCACAATATCGTCTAAATATAGCTAGAATATAGTATAACGCTGGTACTCAAAGGGATAAGAATAGATAAAATGACTGATAATTTTCCATGTACTAAATTGGTAGATACGTCAACAATGGGACTGAAGACTAAATTGTCTGGGAAGGAAAGGAGTAGAAAGGAACCAACGTCTACTGTATAGTACTGTATATGTTATTAACGTTTTGTGCTACACAGAAGCCATCCTTAAGGGGACAGAGGTTGTTTTTGGGGGGGGTCTATTTATTTACATATTCATTTATTTATTTAGTTTTCTCTCTAGATCTCCATAAAACTAAAAAAAAAAAAAAACATCCATTAGATCCCCCTACAAGATTAATTTGTAAATGTTTCGGTAGAAAAATATCACGGCCGAAGGCCGGTTCCTCCACAATTACAGGCTCGCTATTGCTCGCCAGTAAAGAAATGACACCTAAAGCCAAAAGGGCACAAAAGGTCTTAATATTGACAAAGAAATGGGGTGTAATGGCTTAACATCGACAAACTAACGGGGCAAACGTCTTAAAATCTCAAAACTAATGGGGATAAGCATGAGGAAGAAAGGGGATCAGGAAAACGGCCCATCTCCCCTTAAGGGGAGGTATTTAGCTTGTTCCCTAGACCTCCATCAAGCTTAAAATTACACCCCCTTGAGTCCCTTTCAAGATAAATTTGTACATTTTTCGGTAGAAATTTTTCCCGGCCAAAGGCCGGTTCCTCTTAAATTACAGGCTCGCTATCGCTCGCCAGGATAAAATTGACACCTGAATGGCATGAAAGGTCTTAATATGGGGTGAAAGTTCTTAAAATCGCTAAACTAATGGGGCAAACGTTTTATAATATCAAAAGCAATGGGGCTAAACATGAGGGAGAAAGGGGTCAAGAAAAAAATCCCTCAAGTGGAGATCTCCCCTTAAAACGTTTCGTACCCAACAGTACCCCGAGTCACAATGGGATGCATGTAAATATATACCTGGTGCTTTATGTTAACTTATGTGACTACTTTATTACCCTTATTTTCTAAACAAACTGTTATTTATAGATAACAATAACAAGGTCTTCAAATCACCAAACTAATGGGTCGAACGGCTTCAAATATCAAAACTATTGGGGCTAAACATGAGGGAGAAGGGGGTCCAGAAAAAAATCCTACTTCACCAAACCTAAATTAATCTATAAGCTAACCTAATTTTAAGCAAACAAAACTCTATACTAATCTAGCCTGCTTAGGACAGTGGTATATTTGGCTTGGGGCCGTTTTGGTTTGGGCTGTGTTGGTGGTTGTTCTCCTTAATTGTATGATATGGAATATCTTGTTTGGGTATGCAGTTTTACTCGCTATATTGTAGGGTAGGGGGTGGGGGGGGGGGTAGACAGATAAGGAAAAGTTTTCTCAGAGGGTAGAGTGAAGGAAAGTTATTATTATTATTCATTATTATTATTATAATTATATATTGTTTTTAAATATAATTATTATGGAAGGAAGAAATAGAAAAGCAAACAGTGGCGGCCTATTCTGATAAAACGATGTGGAAAGTGAACATTTAATTGGTCAACTATATAAAGTATTATCTATTTATTAATGGACTTGAAGCCAGAGAAAACGGGGTAAGGTCAAGAACAGAGCCCTTGGGGTGGTAGGGGTGAGGGGGGGGGGGAGGTTGTTGTTAATGGGAATGTGATGGAGAGTTGGCAATTATTGTGTGTGTGTGTGTGGTGTGAGTGTGAGTGTGAATGAGAGAGAGAGAGAGAGAGAGAGAGAGAGAGAGACGAAGGTAAGATACTACCTCACAGAGCTTGCGACCCGGTACTGTAGATGCACCTAGGGACCGATTATATAAATGTTACATACACCAGATTAGCAAACATGAACCTAATCACAGTAAGTCCCAAATAGCGTTCCTTGTTTAATAATCACCTTCATTACGCCAGCAATGTTGGCCCCTAACCTTTGTAACTCAAGAAGGGCTAGAACAAATGAGCTGTAAACATCCACACCTATTAGTGGTAAAGATTTTGGCCTAATAATAATTAATATAGACTACATTATTGTATTGTAATTATTAAGTCATACCAATATATACAACAAATGCTTTACAGTTCTCATCATGTATTAATATAGACTACATTATTGTATTGTAATTATTAAGTCATACCAATATATACAACAAATGCTTTACAGTTCTCATCATGTATTAATATAGACTACATTATTGTATTGTAATTATTAAGTCATACCAATATATACAACAAATGCTTTACAGTTCTCATCATGTATTAATATAGACTACATTATTGTATTGTAATTATTAAGTCATACCAATATATACAACAAATGCTTTACAGTTCTCATCATGTATTAATATAGACTACATTATTGTATTGTAATTATTAAGTCATACCAATATATACAACAAATGCTTTACAGTTCTCATCATGTATTAATATAGACTACATTATTGTATTGTAATTATTAAGTCATACCAATATATACAACAAATGCTTTACAGTTCTCATCATGTATTTGGAAGTCACAACATGACCACAATTATACAACAAATCCATGTATTTTGTTTTCGTATTCCTTATGATATTCATTCCAGTCTTTCATCTCATTAGTTTGGCGATAATAAGATGCTTCACCCCACTTAGGTGTCGATTTCTTTCTGGGCGAGCGATTAACCATCTAATAGTACCCAGAATAAAGTAAAAAGGACGTTACCGGTACTGAAAGGGTTAAGGGGAGGTATTTAGTTTGTTCCCTAGACCTCCATCAAGCTTAAATTTACACCCCTTGAGTCCCTTTCAAGATAAATTTGTACATTTTTCGGTAGAAAAATGTCCCGGCCGAAGGCCGTTTCCTCTTAAATTACAGGCTCGTTATCGCTCGCCAGGATAAAATCGACACCTGAATGGCACGAAAGGTCTTAAAATGGAGTGAAAGTTCTTAAAATCGACAAATTAACGGGGCGAACGTTTTATAATATCAAAAACAATTGGGCTAAACATGAGGGAGAAAGGGGTCAACAAAAAAATCCCTCCAGGTGGAAATCTCCCCTTAAGGACCGCCCCGGTATCGAAGGGGGCTATAAACTGTAACTTTCCCAGTTTTCGCCACTTCCCACACCCCTACCAGGTATATACTCCATCAGCGGGGTCACAATGATACCGGGTGAAAGGCTAAAGGCGGTATCACACGAGAGATTTTATAGTCAACATTCGATGATCAACATTTTTCTGGCAACATTTCTGGAGTATTTTGCACTGGTATCGGAAACGAGACTGATGATAGATGAATGTAGGTAACAGAAAAATATTAAATGTTTACCTTATGAGCTGCTAGACCAGTGTTAAGGATAAATATTATGTTAGGTGAAAAAGCGCCCGGGTGAAAGGCTAAGTGAGGCAAGGATGATCTGCTGGTTTCTGGTCTATACTGTGGTGTTGGTGTTGTTGTTGTTGGTGTTGTTGTTGTAGTGTGTTGTTGTCTGTGTGTGAATGTGACAGGGTGTGTGTGTGTGTGTGTTTTGCTATGTGTGTGAATGTGACAGGGTGTGTGTGTGTGTGTGTGTGTTGCTCTGTGTGTGTACTGTATGTGATGTTGTTTTTGTGTGTGAATGTGACCGAGTGTGTATTGTAGTGTGAGTTGTGTGTGCATGTTGGTGTGTGCGTGTTGCTATTGTTCTTGTGCGTGTGTGTGTGTGTGTGTGAGAGAGTGTACAAAGGAGTACAAAGGAAATCAAGCAACAACAGATCTAGTGACCCTTCTAGGCTGCTTGTCCTCCAAAACACTGAGGATCAAGTGTCCAAACAGTGGTTTAGAGTGGGTAAGGGAACATTGGAAAGGGAACTACTGCCCTGCCACTAACGTGGCAGGACTAGGAAGTTAGTAGGGGACATATGGGTTAGTAACTGAGGGGAGGATAAAATAAAGTAATTCATTTACAAACGCAGTCAGTCCCGGGTTTGATGCGAGATATTTGTCTAGGCGGAATTTAAATGAATCAACGGTGCTGCAGTCTATAAACGTCTCGGGGAAGCCCATTCCACAAGTTGACAACTCGATTGAAGAAGAAATTCTTAGATTCGTGTGAGTTAAAAGATTTACCAATAATTTTGCAACCGTTTCCCCGCGTGTAATTAGATTGGTCCGATAGAGAAGTACTTACTACAGTTCATATTGTCGATGCCTTTGATGATTTTGAACACTTGAATTAAGTCACCTCTTAATCTGCGCTGGGTTAAAGGAAATAGATTTAATTCTCTAAGACGCTCTTTCGTATGGTTTGTTCTTTAGGCTAGGTATCATTTTGCTAACTCTCCGTTGAACTCGTTCTAGCTTGTTTATGTCTTTTGGTAATAAGGGCACCCAGCATTGAACGCAGGTATTCCAGAAGAGGGCGGACTAAGGAATTGTAAAAGGGTTAGGATTACGTCTTTGGATTTATGCTCAAATGATCTGCCTATAAGCCAATTATTTTGTTTGCCTTCTTAACAACGTCTGAACATTGTTGACTCGGTTTTAGGTTACTCGATATTGTTACTCCCAGATCGGTTTCTCTGTTTACATTCTTAAGCTGAGTGCCATTCATCGAATAGTTTGCTTTCTCATTTAGGTATCCGATATGTAGTACTTTACATTTATCCGCATTGAAAAACTCATTTGCCAAATTTGGGCCCAACATGACAATTTTATCTAGATTGTGTTGCATATCGTCAACTTGATCTTTTGAGAGTACGCTATTTGCAATTTTTGTATCGTCAGCAAATTTTGAGATTTGTACAGGTGAGACCTCATCTATGTCGTTGATGTAAATTAGAAAGAGAATTGGTCCTAGTACCGATCCCTGGGGTACCCCGCTACTTACATTGGTCCATTTAGATGCCTTACCGTTTATGACTACTCTTTGCTTTCTGTCGCTGAGCCAATTTTCTATCCATTTCAACACACCGTATTGTTTTCCATGAGCTTTTAGTTTTAGCAGTAAACGTTTGTGGGGAATTTTGTCAAAGGCTTTTTGAAAATCAAGGTATATAATATCTACAGTTTTACTCTCATCGTAGAGGTTGAGGATATCGTGGAAGAAGTCTAAGAGGTTTGTTAAACAGGAACGTTTATTACGAAAGCCGTGTTGAGTATCTTTAAGTATGTTATTTTCCTCCAAGTGATTTACGCGTCTGTCTCTTATGACCGTTTCTAGCATTTTACATACAACTGAGGTTAAGCTAATTGGACAATAGTTACTGGGTAGGGATTTGCTGCCTTTTTTGAATATCGGTGTTACGTTGGCTATCAAGTGCTACAAGGGTATATAATCAAGAGCTATATAGTTGTCTCTCAAAAACATTATAGTTCACTCTAAGAAGAAACTATAGTGCAGAACAAAAAAATGCTTTACATGAAACAAAATCACTCATATAAAAGTACTTTACCCTTTGCTGGGCCGGTTTTCTGGACCCCTTTTTCCCTCATGTTTAGCCCCATTACTTTTCAGATGTTAAGATGTTTGCCCCATTAGTTAGTCGATTTTAAGACCTTTCGCCCCATTTCTTCGTCAATATTTAGACCTTTCGTGCTATTTAGGTATCGAGTGTTTCCCTGGCGAACGACAGTGAGCCTGTGATGTTGTAAGAAGCGGCCTTCGGCCGGGACATTTTTCTACCGAAAAATTTACAAATTAATCTAGAACGGGGATCTAATGGATGTTTTGTTTTTATTTGATGGAGGTCTAGGGAGGAAACTAGAACAATAATGAATACATGCAAAAATCGCCCAAAAAGTGAACCATCCCCCCTTAAACTGCTCTACTGAGGAATTAAATCCAACTAATTAGTCTACGAATGTCCAACGAAGAATCCAGTGTTTTTAACTCATCCCCGTAGCTCAGTCTGATCAACAGAAATATGCTTAGCTCTAGCTTAGAATGTTTCTAATTGATCTATATTTGTTCTGAATCTCGCATATACAGTAGGTAGTTTCAGTGTATAACATAATATTCCACATGTAACCGCATGAGAGAGAGAGAGAGAGAGAGAGAGAGAGAGAGAGAGAGAGAGAGAGAGAGAGAGAGAGAGAGAGCAAGAGCGAGAGTGAAGATTTACAATAGAACTATTATAAAATTCCTCGCGAACTTAAACCCTGCCATTTTCTGTTTCCTCATCCACACACACACACACACACACACACACACACACACCTCTTTTACCATCTTGCGGGAGCTCACCTCTGCCACCTCACTTTTTCTGCACATGTTGAGACCAAATTGGGCTTATTGGAACCTATTGGTGTGTGTATCTATGTAACTATGTGTAACTTAATATAGATATATATATAATTATAGATACATACTGTAGATAGGTAGACAAATAGAAATGATAGGTAACTATAGCAAATTATAAATAGAACAATAAATATTCATATATCTTGGTTATCATTCAAATTATCTAACTATTAGCATTCATGTCTTTATGCATATTACTCCCTTTTACTCTCTGACACACACGCCCACACACACACACGGCAACACACACACCCACACATACAGACACACACATCACCTTTACCCTCGTCAGACAGATATACAAACCGTGACAGTGTGATGTAAGTAATTGTCACCAGGGTACACCATTTAGGAGTTACGTGTCTATATATACTTATACTTTCATGTAGTACCTCTCTCTCTCTCTCTCTCTCTCTCTCTCTTACAAACAAACACACACACACACACATCACCTTTACTCTCATCAGACATACACACCCTGACAGTGATGTTGTTGACTGTCACCAGGGTATACACCATTTAGGAGTTACGTGCCTGTACTTAAGGGAGCCAACCTCGTTTTCTTTTCTCTTTCTCTCCCTCTCTCTTTGGCTTGTATCCATTTGGCCCCATTCAGCCTACTGTTTAAGACGTTTAACCCCATCCAGGTGTCAATATTTTCCTGGCGAGCGGTAGCGAGCCAGCATATACAGTATATATTTGTTTTTGACAGCAAGCTAAATTTGTACATTTTTCGATAGAAAATTTATCCGGCAAAGCCGGATTTCTCCATACAATGCTCGCTCGCTATCGCTCGCCAGGAAGAAATCGACACCTGGATGGGGATAAACGTCTTAAAACAGTTGGCTGAATGGGGCCGAATGGATACAAGCCAGGGAAAGAGAGAAAAGGAGAGAAAGATAAAAAAAAAAAGCCGGTGACCCCCCTTAACTTTCATGTTGTATATACCTCTCTCTCACTCTTATTCTCTCTCTCTCTCTCTCACACACACACACATCACCTTTCCTCTGATGACAGTATGCTATAAGTAAGTGTCACCAGGGTAGTATTTAGGGGTTACGTGCCTACTTAGCTTCACCTTCACTTGCTACCGGCAGGATTCGAACCCAAGCTTTAATGAGAGATAGTGGGGTGTTATCGCTGTTCTACCCGCAATGTTATATACCTCTCTCTCTCTCTCTCTCTCTCACACACACTATTGAATTAAACCCTCTCGTTGCTTTAACCTTCTCTCTCTCTCTCTCACTATTGAATTAAACCCTCTCGTTGCCTTAACCATTCTCTCTCTCTCTCTCTCTCTCACACACACACACACAAGCACACACCATTGAATTAACCCCTCGCGTTGCTCTAATACCAAATTTTCTATCATCTTGCTTCATTTCACCATCCCCCAAAATCACAGACGAGACACTCATTATTTTTATTTCCCCGCGGCTTCCTTCATTTCCTCCATTACTAACCTAACCTAACCTCCATCCTAACCGCTCATTTAGTTTTAATTGCTACACAGCCCCTCTTTCTCATCAGGGAGCCTAATTTCCTCGCTTCGAATTACACTCTAATTACTCTTAAAAATAATTGCTTCAACTTCCTCTTTCCAATCTTCACGTATTAATTCCCACTTAAGGGGGTAGTGCTTGTGTTTTGGTCTATATATTTACTTATTTATTTACTTTTGAGGTTCCTCGCTACACCACCACTAAGCTTTATACAAATACCCCCTACAGTCCTAGACCCACTTACAAGATAAATTTGTACATTTTTTGGTAGAAAAATTTCCCGGCCAAAGGCCGGTTCCTTCTAAAATGACAGGCTCGCTATCACTCGCCACGACATAATCTACACCTAAATGGCACGAATGGTCTTAATATTGACAAATAAATGGGGTGAAAGGTCTCAAAATCGCCAAACTAATGGAAAGAACGTCTTAAAGTGTCCACACCAATGAGGCTAAACATGATGGAGATGGGGGTCTAGAACAAGCGACTAACTCCCCCTTAAATGATTCAATAGTTATGTCTCTATTCTCAATGTTTCACAACAAAGGCCTTGCAGCCACCTTATCTCAATTTATCAAAATTAAATTAAATTACACTTATTGCAATCTATCTATCTATATATCTTATCTATTAATCTATCTATCTATTAATCTATCTATCTATCTACTCTGACACATACCCCACTTGTTTATTAACCAATTACAATAACCTGTTGTAATTTGAAGAACCCCTCCTTCTATTTTATATTTTATTAATTTCACCACAACATCAAACACCTCCAATGAAATTAATGAAAGCATAATATATGTGATCCACCGGGATTCGAACCTGGGTTATCACACACAGATCTTTAAACACTCTAACCATTACACCACCAAGACGGTTAAAGATTTATGCACAAGCCTACCACTGATTATCCATTCTCGAATACTGGATATTAATCTAATCATGTTCATATTCCCAACCGCGCTATGGTAGCCTACTGTTAAGGGGAGATTTCCACTTGAGGGACTTTTTTCTTGACCCCTTTCTCCCTCATGTCTAGCCCCATTGTTTTTGAGATTTTAAGACGTTTGCCCCATTAGTTTGGTGATTTTTAAGAATTTCCGACCCATTCTGTCAATTTTAAGGCCTTTCGTGTCATTTAGGTGTCGATTTTATCCTGGCGAGCGATAGCGAGCCTGTAATTTAAGAGTAATCGGCCTTCGGCCGGGACATTTTTCTACCGAAAAATGTACAAATTTATCTTGAAAGAGGGTCTAGGGAGTGTAATTTTAAGCTTGATGGAAGTCTAGGGAGGAAACTAAACACCTCCCCTTTAAGTGAGGAAGGAACATTCATGGGGCACAGATCACATAGACCGGCCTCGCTACGAAATATCCCTGAACCTACTGATAATCTACATTTTATTCATTTCACCTCAACACCAAATACCTCCAATGTTCCAAATAAGTAGGCCAACACTCTTGCACATTAACCTCTGTAACTCACAAACGACTAGAGTAATCGAACTAATAATTCTACCAATTGGGAAGGGTTAGCCAGGGAAAAGGTGTGAAAATGTACAGCCCATTTGCTCTAGCCCTTTTTGAGTTACAGAGGTTAAGGTTTGCGATATCTGGCCTACCTATTCGGAACATGGTATAGCCAATATCTGCTTGATGTTCCTACTCTCTAACCACCAACCATCCCTTTTTTACTTCCAATGCTTACATCATCCTTCTTTAAGGGGGGTGACCTGCTTTTTTTCTCACCTTCTCTGCCTTGTATCCATTCGTCCCCATTCAGCCTACTGTTTTAAGACGTGTATCCCCATCCAGGTGTTGATTTCTTACTGGCGAGCGATAGCAAGCCAGCATTGTATGGAGAAACCCGGCTTCGCCGGAGACATGTTTCTATCGAAAATGTACAAATTTAGCCTGCTGTCAAAAACAAATTTTTGTTCACTATCGCTCGCCAGGAAAAAAATCGACACCTGGATAGTGATACACGTCTTAAAACAGTAGGCTTAATGGGGCCGAAAGGATACAACCCAGAGAGTGAGGGAGAGAGAGAGAAAAAAAAACGAGGTGGCCCCCCTTAAACCGTCTTGCCTCATTTCCCCCCTCCCAAATGACCGTACATATTATCTCACCCTCAAAAACGCCCCCATTACGACATAGTCACTCTAAATACACCAACACCTGCCACCCATGTTACCTGCCTCATTTGCGCACCCCAAGCCTGCCTTACAATGACAAACACTTCCCTTTCAACCTCAATCACGCATATCTTAGCTTATTCACCTCCTTGCTAGAAATGAATAATATCGCCTCCTTCCAATCCTAATGTCGCCTTTTGTCAATCTCAAATCTTGGAGAAGAATAAAATAAAGTCAAATAATGCTATCTGCGTATCTCAACATCCTTTCCCAAAATTCTGCCTGGTTTACTATCAATAATCACAAATCCCCTACCTTAGTTTGATGTTTATTATGAACTAATAATTACATTTTAGTCCTTTTAACTAATATCTAGCCTTAATCATCATCAAATTACTAACCAGTAGATTTCACTGCTTCAAACCCCTTCTAGTCTCATGCCTCATATTTGCATTTTGTAAGTAATAAGAATACTTTACCTTTTTCAATCTTACAATCATATGTTAATAACATCAATGGCATTTTTTTTTTCAATAAATGTATACCCATAATACTAGTATTGTACCTAAATTAACAAAGCAAGATAAATATTATTCCAAATCACCTGTGTATTGTGACAGATCAAATGTTGAATAAAACCAATGGTGCAAAATTATATGGCAAGATTTATTACTATACAGAATAATAAATATGTTCGTTATAAATGCATCATCGTATATCTCAGTCGTTAATGGGTAGGTCCTCCATATATTGAGGGGGGCGGTCCGTAGGATGGTGGTGGGGTGCCGTAGGTCGGGCTCGGAGAGTGGTAAGTGGGTGCTGGAGTGCCATAAGTAGGGTCCGGGGCATTGTAGGTAGGTGCTGGGGTTCCATAAGTAGGATTCGGGGCATGGTATGTTGGTGCTGGTGTGCCATAAGTAGGGTTCGGAGCATTGTAGGTAGGTGCCGGGGTACCGTAAGTAGGGTTCGGGGCATTGTAGGTAGGTGCCGGGGTACCGTAAGTAGGGTTCGGGGCATTGTAGGTAGGTGCCGGGGTGCCATAAGTAGGGTTGGGGGCATTGTAGGTAGGTGCTGGGGTATCATATGATCTTGGGGCACTGTACGTAGGGGTGGGTGAGCTGTATGTACGTTGTGGGGCACCGTATGCAGGAGCTGGCGTGTTGTATGTTGGTTCTGGGGTTTTGTACGCTGGCTCTGGTGCTTCATATGCTGGTTCCGGGACCTTGTATGCTGGTTTTGGGGCCTTATATGCTGGTTCAGGGGCCTTGTATGCTGGTTCCGGAGCCTTGTATGCTGGTTCCGGAGCCTTGTATACTGGTTCTGGAGCCTTGTAGGCTGATTCAGGGGCCTTGTATGCTGGTTCCGGGGCCCTGTATGATGGCTCTGGGGCCTTGTATGCTGGTTCCGGGGCCTTGTATGCTGGTTCCGGGGCCCTGTATGATGGTTCAGGGGCCCTGTATGATGGTTCCGGGGCCCTGTATGATGGCTCTGGCGCCTTGTATGATGATTCAGGGGCCTTGTATGCTGGTTCAGGGGCCCTGTATGCTGGTTCGGGGGCCCTGTATGCTGGTTCAGGGGCCTTGTAGGCTGGTTCAGGGGCTTTGTATGATGGTTCAGGGGCCTTGTATGCTGGTTCCGGGGTCTTGTATGCAGGCTCCGGGGCCTTATAAGCAGGTACAGGAGCTTGATAGCTTTGGTACTCCTCCGGCGCGGGGTATGAGGCTTCTCCTTCATAAGTGACCTCTGCGATGTAGCCATTATAGTCGTCGGCAGTGTAAGTCACTACCTGAGTGCGGCCATCAGGGAGCTTGACACGGTACTGGCCAGTCACTACATCCCCATCAGAAGTAGCTGAGTGCCCAAAGTTGGTGCCCATGTAATCATCTGCTACAGTATAGGCAAAGTTGTAGGGCTTACCCATCTGAAAATGTATAATCACAATTAAATTCATAATCATTCAGAGTAGTTAGACATTATATTACTTTAGCAGCAGAATGCTACAGTACACCTGTAAGAAAGTAAAATATAACTTAAACTTTACTATTCTCCATAGTTTATATACTGTATATTATTATATAAAATTATATATATATATATATTTGTTTCAGAGTTTATGCAATAATGTTTGATCATTGGTATTTGAACAATTATAAGGGCACAACAACTGATAGCATGCTGTGCATAGTACTGTACATACAGTTGTATTCGCAGACTTTTCTGAGAAAATCCTTACAAATTTCATTACCATTCAATACATGAAGTTTTGTAAGAATATTTCTTCAAATCCCAGTCTTCAAAGAATTGCACCATCAGAATGAGGATGGTTATTCTTCAGACTACAGTAAGCTTTAAGGTAAGGTTTGAATCGTGGAAATATAATAACAAGCCACTAAATGTAATTCTAATAATCTAAATTGAATAAGTATCATGGAAACATTGTATATACACAATAGTAGATTTAAATGTACTTTAATTATAAATGCTTAAAATACAAAGGCAATAATAACGATGAAGTGATATGCATTATTTTCCTTTTACTAGCTGAAACCTTTTGTTTAAACATAATTATAATGTTGGTATAACTGTCTTTAAAAAGGGTAAACAAAATTATATGAAATGCGGTTGGCATAAGCATCCTAATGATTGACTCACCTCATAAGAAGCACCATACCGCTGTTCAGGTGCACTATACACTGGTGCTTCATATGCTGGTTCCGGGGCCTCATATTTTGGTTCAGGAGCATTGTATGCTGGTTCTGGGGCCTTGTATGATGGTTCTGGGGCCTTGTATGCTGGCTCTGGAGCTTTGTATGCTGGTTCTGGGGCATTGTATGCTGGTTCTGGGGCCCTATATGCTGGTTCTGGTGCCCTATATGCTGGTTCAGGGGCCTTGTAGGCTGGTTCTGGGGCCTTGTATGCAGGTTCAGGGGCCTTGTATGCTGACTCTGGGGCCTTGTATGCTGGCTCCGGGGCCTTGTATGCTGGTTCAGGGGCCCTGTATGATGGTTCCGGGGCCTTGTATGCTGGTTCAGGGGCCCTGTATGCTGGTTCAGGGGCCTTGTATGCTGGCTCTGGGGCTTTATATGCTGGTTCAGGGGCCCTGTATGATGGTTCAGGGGCCTTGTATGCTGGCTCTGGTGCCCTATATGATGGTTCGGGTGCCTTGTATGCTGGCTCTGGTGCCTTATATGATGGTTCTGGGGCCTCATATGCTGGTTCAGGGGCACCATATGTAGGCTGAGGTGGTCGGTACGCTGACAGAGGGGCCCCATAAGATCGGCGAGGGGGACCATAAGTCGGTGTGTAGGAGATTGGGGTGGAGGGGGCACTGTAACCATAACCAGGGGAGGAAGGGAGTCGCTCGGGCAGGGCAGTAACGGCAGCAACCACCACCCACAGCACTAGTAATGCCTTCAGGAGGAATAGGTCATATTAACTCATACAACACTGAATATCAGAATTACTTCATTGTAGAGATGATTGTTCCCTCGTGGTTAAGGGAAGGATTTGGTTTCTTCTGGACTCCCTTTTTCCTCATGGTTAGCCCAATTTCTTTTGAAATTTTAAGATGTTCACCCCATAGTTTGGCGATTTTAGGACCTTTCGCCCAATTTCTTTGTCAATATTAATACCTTTCGTGACATTTAGGTGTCGATTTTTTCCTGGCGAGCAATAGTGAGCCTGTAATATAGGAGGAAAGGCTGTTTCGAGATAAAATGTAAATTTTTTGGTAGAAAATTACCCTGGTACCTCCTAAATTGCTGGTTCGCTATCGCTCGTCAGATAAAAATCAACACTTAAATGGCACGAGGGGTTATATTATCGCTAAACTAATGGGGCGAATGTCTTAACATATCAAAACTAATGGGATTAAACATGAGGGAGAAGGGGGTCCAAATACCTCCCCTTATTCTATGTGTCATCTTATTGAATATTTTAGTTGTCCTCGTATTATAAGGCTTTTATTTATGTTCAGCTTTACTATTTATATATTCAATATATTTTACATAATATGGAAACCAAAATTGGAAAAGGTAATGTAAATGAAGACGTTTGATTAATATATAGAACATTCAGGAACATACCTCGATATATTATATTCAAATGATCTCACAATAAATAAACTTACTTATTTCACAAGAAAGTAGTTGAGTTTTAAATAGTTTCATTCTTAAAGAGTTAATTATGTTTAGTTAAATAGCGTTTTTAAATATATATGGTAATATTTTCATGTTTGTTAGGTATATTGAATACTATATTTATCAATATCAACATTTACTTGCCAGATATGGCCGAATTGGATTATGTACATTACAAGTATTATAATTAGATGCACATACGATGGAGAATATACTTTGCATTATTTGCACACCAACACATGTTGACATTCTATATGAGATAAATGTAATCTATAAATCAAGCACAGACAAGGTCCAAGTACTGATTCTTGTGGCACACCACTCCAAATATAGGTAAAGCGAAAGAATTTATCAAGTATTACATATAGCTGCATTCAGTCAGGATTTCCTTAATCAAATAATGATGCTAGGAGAGTGAACACACACACACACACACACACACACATACACACATACACACACACTTACCCTCTCTCTTTAAAAAAAATTATGGATAAAATAATTTCCAATAACATTAACAATGTAAATTAATTATCTTCCAGTAGAAATACATCTTTGGATATATTCTCCTCCAATCAAATGTTCAATTAATGATTTGGCTCCGCATTGCCACTTTGGATTTGTTTAATCCCCCAAAATGCTGACTTACTATCAGTCACACGTGAAATAGATAGGCCTATAATTATGTATTGCCTAGGTTTGGTTTTATTTGATCATTAAGTTGTTTTATAATATTGCGGATAATAATTACTTATCTACTTCTAAGAACATTGAACAAATGGTGAACATCATAAACTACCTCCACCAACAAAGTTATGTGTTTACCTCCGTTTTTTGTCTGACTGTAAACAAGATATCTCCCAAAGTTATGAACCAATTTTCACGAAATTTGGTGGGCAGATGGGAAGAAGTGATTCAATTGAGGACGCGATCCTGATCATATTCTGGAACCCAGATTCAGAAGAAAATTTAGGCTTATGATATTAATGTTAAAGAACCAGCCAGCGTAGGCCGAGGTATGCGCTCTACCGAGTGCCCCTCTAGTTCACTTGGAGACAATCTACAAAGAGTATCTCGTGAGACTATCCAGCCACACGTCCACAACACTTGTATATGGTTTATGTTCACAATTGATCACTTGCGTTTCTGGCTGTAAGGAAGTACAAGCTTTAGACATCGATTTTTAGCCGAAATACGGACAAACTATGTATGTCGTAAACGTATAAGTACATTACATTCATGTTCACATTATGTTCATTAATATAATATATATATATATATATATATATATATATATATATACAGTATATGTAAAATATCGATGTCTATCCTGAAACTCGCTAGTAGTCAATTGTAACACATTGGATTTATTGGTGTCTCTTCCAAACCAGTTAACACCATTATATTATTTCTGAACATTAGTTTGAACTCAACACTTCTGGTTTGGATTTATTTTCTTTTGATTTGGATTTTTTCCCTATAGTTTGGAGTTGTCCTCTTTTGGAGTGGGATTTTTCCTCTTTACTCTTGATGTCTTCAGCTTTAGTTCTGGATTTCAACGCTTATTGTTTGAACTCATTCGCTTCTAATTTGTATTATTCGTCTCTAGTTTGAATTTCCACCCCTTGTTCGATTTTCCGTCTTGGTTTTGAATTCTTCCACTTCTAGTTTGTATTCCTTTACTCCGAGTTTGAATTCCTCGGTGAGAACTTACTGTGTGGGACGCCATGATGGAGGAGTACAAGTGAGGGAGGGAGGGAGGAGGGGAAGGGAGTGATGCCGTACTCCCGCCCTACCTCACCTTTATATACTCTGAAGGAGGGAGGGAGGGGGGAGGAGTCTACTGAAGGTGAGGGGAGGTGGAAGGGGGGAAAGACGGTGATGAAGATGAGAGGGAGGGAAATAAGGGGAGGAAAGAGGGGAAGGAAGGAGGGGGTATGAAGATAGAAGGAGGAGGGAGAGAAAGAAGGGGAGGAAAGGAAGGAAAGAGAGGAAAAGGGGGTCATGAAGATGGAAGGGAGGGAGAGAAGATGAGGAGAGAGGGAAAGAAGAAGGGGCATGAAGATAGGAGGGAGAGAAAGAAGGGGAGGAAAGGAAGGAAGGAAGAAGGGAGAGATGAAAGGGGAGGAGGGGAGGGAAAAAGAGGGACTGGGGAGGAATGGAGGGGATGAATAGAAGGCAGGAGAGAAAGGGAAAGGGGGAAGGGGGTAAAGAAGGAAGGAAGGAGAGGAGGGGGAGAGACGGAAAGGAGGGAGGGGGGGGAAGAGAGGGATAAGGGGAAGGTGGGGAGAGAAGGCAAGGGAGGGAGGAGAAGAGGGAAAGGTAGGGGGAGGGGGAGAGAAAAGGGAAGGTAGGGAGGGAGGAGAAGAGAGAGGGAAAGGTAGGGGGAGGGGGAGAGAAAAGGGAAGGTAGGGAGGGAGAAGAGAGA
This sequence comes from Paralithodes platypus, assembly GCA_032716605.1. Classification (NCBI taxonomy): domain Eukaryota; kingdom Metazoa; phylum Arthropoda; class Malacostraca; order Decapoda; family Lithodidae; genus Paralithodes; species Paralithodes platypus. Next base: position 12,124,253 of record CM064570.1, on the reverse strand, counting down.
GGGAAGGGTAGGGGAGGGGAGAGAAAGGGGAAGGTAGGGAGGGAGGAGAAGAGAGAGGGAAAGGTAGGGGGAGGGGGAGAGAAAAGGGAAGGTAGGGAGGGAGAAGAGAGAGGGAAAGGGAGGGAGGGAGGGGGAGAGAAGGGAAGGAAAGGTAGGGAGGGAGGGGGGAGAGAGAGAAGGAAAGGGGGGAGGCGGAGAGAAGGGAAGGGAAGGAGGGGTAGGGGGAGAGAAGGAGAGAGGGGTAAAGTATTGGGTTAATGTTGCACTAAAGAAATAGCTTAGATTGAATTACTGTCAACAAAATACACTCACGGAGTTTTAATATAATCGTGACAATGACGTGCCACAAGTTTAAAGGACACTAATTACAGCTCAGAAAGTCCCATAATATTAAGAGGAGGTTTATATTTGTTATTGTCCATATAGTTTTCTTAGTTTGGGGATTTTAAGACGTTCTCCCCATGTCTTCAAGTAAAAATCTCCCTTTTTTTTTTTTTTTTTTTTTTTTCTATGTGATTGAGGGAGGCAAAAGGCATAACTGCCTATAGCGAGTGCCTCCCCCATAGTTGAAAGAGTGACAGGGCCAAAATCAAGGGACGTTCGAGCCAAAATGCCTGGACACACGGAGTTTGAAGCAATTTAAGTCATAGGAAGAGGGAAAGACTGATTCTGGGAGAGAGTTCCAGAGCTCAGATGTTGAGTAGAAGAAAGTTTGAGAGTAACGTTTCACTCTTGGGTTGGAGAGTTGCACAGAGTAGGGGTGGGATTGAGTTGCAAGACGGGTACCACGTGCCCTACGTAAAGGAGGTGGTATGCACTGGGATAGCTCTGAGGAACACTGATTATTATAGTAGCGATAGAATAGCGAGAGAGATGCAACATTGCGGCGGAGAGAGAGAGATTGCAGAGAGTTGGTGAGTGGACGGGAGTTAATGATACGAAAGGCCTTCCTTTCAACTTTGTCTAGGAGAGCGGTGTGAGAGGAACCTCCCCACACATGTGAACAATACTCAATACAAGGGCGCACTATGCCCCTGTACAGAGCAAGAAGCTGTGCAGGGGAAAAGAACCCCCTAAGGCGGTTGAGCACACCCAGCTTCTGGGAGGCTGCCTTAGCAAGACTGGTAATATGGTCCTTCCAAATGAGAGCAGAAGAAAAAGAGACACCAAGAATATTGAGAGAAGATGAAGGGTTGATTTTTGTATTGTTGAAGAATAAGGGATAGTCCGCTGGGAGATCCTGACGGGTAGATAGATGGAGAAATTGGGTTTTGGAAGCATTAAAGTTAACAAGGTTTTCTCTGCCCCAATTGGAAATAGTATTTAGATCAGAATTTAAGAGTTCTATGGCTTCATTACGTTTGTCGTTGAGGGATTGCTGGCTGGGGCGTTCTGAAAAACTAATGGAGTAGTGTAAGGTTGAGTCGTCTGCGTATGAATGGATGGGAATTAAGGTACAGTTAAGGAGATCATTTATAAAAATTAGAAAGAGAATAGGAGATAGGACAGAGCCCTGAGGAACACCAGAGTTTATAGGGTGAGGAAGTGAACAATGGCCGTCCACAACCGCAGCTATGGAACGGCCGGAAAGGAAATTAGAGACAAAGGCACAGATGGAGGGATAGAAACCGAAGGAGGGTAGTTTAGAAATTAAAGATTTATGCCAGACTCTATCGAAGGCTTTCGATATGTCTAGTGCAATAGAAAAAGTCTCACCGAAGTCCCGAAAGGAGGATGACCAAGAGTTAGTAAGATATGAAAGAAGATCACCAGTAGAGCGACCCTTAAGGAAGCCATACTGGCGATCTGAGAGCAGATTATGAGAAGAGAAATGCTTAAGAAATTTGGAAGCAAGAATAGTTTCAAAAACTTTAGAAAGACAAGAGATAAGAGCAATTGGACGATAGTTGGAGGGTTGAGAGCGGTCACCCTTCTTTGGGACAGGTTGAATGTGAGCAAACTTCCAGCATGAAGGGAAGACGTTAGAGGATAGACAGAGACGAAAGAGTTTGCCTAGGCAGGGAGTCAGCACGGAAGCACAGTTTTTGAGAACAACAGGAGGAACACCGTCCGGACCGTACGCCTTATTAGTGTTAAGCCCAGAGAGGGTAGAAAGTACATCTTTAGAAGAGATTAGGATATTAGGCATAAGTAAGAGAGAGGAGGGCGGAGAGGGAGGAATAGCACCGGAATCATCCAAGGTGGAGTTTCTAGCAAAAGTTTGAGTGAAGAGTTTAGCTTTGTCAGAGGAAGAAGTGATGGTTGTGCCATCAGAGTGGGAAAGGGGAGGGAAAGACGAGGAAGAGAAATTGTTGGAGAGGTTTTTGGCTAGATGCCAGAAAGCTTAAGGCATCACCGTAACGCAGTGGCGACGTTAGTGTTGTTATCATTACCACCATATGATTGTATTCAACTTAAGAAGGACCTTGTACTATACTTAATTTCTTGAGAGGGGTGGAGTCTAATATGGAAAATGAAAACAAGCAAAACAACACTGGGTTAATTCCATCTCAAACTAATTCCATCTCAAACTAATTCCATCTCAAACTAAATCCATCTCAAACTAAATCCATCTCAAACTAATTCCATCTTAAACTAAATCCATCTCAAACAAATTCCATCTCAAACTAATTCCATCTCAAACTAAATCCATCTCAAACTAAATCCATCTCAAACTAATTCCATCTCAAACTAATTCCATCTCAAACTAATTCCATTTCAAACTAAATCCATCTCAAACTAAATCCATCTCAAACTAATTCCATCTCAAACTAATTCCAAATCAAACTAATTCCATCTCAAACTAAATCCATCTCAAACTAATTCCATCTCAAACTAAATCCATCTCAAACTAAATCCATCTCAAACTAATTCCATCTCAAACTAATTCCATCTCTAACTAATTCCATCTCAAACTAATTCCAAATCAAACTAATTCCATCTCAAACAAATTCCATCTCAAACTAAATCCATCTCAAACTAAATCCATCTCAAACTAATTCCATCTCAAACTAAATCCATCTCAAACTAAATCCATCTCAAACTAATTCCATCTCAAACTAATTCCATCTCAAACTAATTCCATCTCAAACTAATTCCATCTCAAACTAATTCCATGTCAAACTAAATCTTGCTAAACGAAATCAAAGAGCCATTCCCCCCCCCCCCCCCCTCCGCCTTTCCCAACGCCAACGAGGGCCTGGGGGTAGGTCGTCTATGAACTCCTAAAAAGAGCGCTGGAAAAATCGAAAACATAAAAAGGAAAACACTATTGTGGCCTTGTGGGTAAACTCTTTCAGACTTAAGGGGAGACAGACCGTTTTTTGTTAGTCTTTTTTTGGTCTATTAATTCATATATTCCGTAGTTTTCTCGCTAGACCTCCATCAAGCTTAGAAAAAAACACCCCCTAAAACCCCCCTTCAAGATAAATTTGTACATTTTTCGGTAGAAAAATATCCCGACCCAAGGCCGTGTCCTCTTAAAATTTCAGGCTCGCTATCGCTCGCCAGGAAATAATCGACACCTAAATGGTACGAAGTCTTAAAATTTACAACGAAATGGGGCGAAAGGTGTTAAAATCGCCAAACTAATGGGCCGAACGTCTTATAATCTAAAACAAATGGGGCTAAACATGAGGAAGGAGGTCCAGAAAAACGGTCTTCCTCCCTTTAATTCCACACCCTCTCGTTTTCCTTCTTTACCTCCACTTTCAATATTTGTTTTATTACCTTCGCCAATGAAGTTGGAAGAGGTTATGTTTTTGCTTTCGTTTTTCTGTCTGTCTATTAACCGATGTTCACGAAATTTAGTGGGCAGATATGATATGCGCCAAGGAAGAAGTGATTCCATTGGTTAGGAGGCGATCAGTAGAGTGCATGTCTCTGCCAACGTAGGCGGTATGTTTTCTTCCGAGTGTCCTCAAGTATTTTAGTATAATAAATATCTTAATCCTGTGTCATACTTCCTCATCTTTTCTCCGTCTTCCTCCTATTCTCATTCCAATTATTTCTTCTCCTACTTTCTCCTTGCTTTCCTTCTTCTTCTCCGTCTCCCTATCCCCATCCTCCTCTCTTAGTTCCTTTCCGTCCCCCTATCCCCACCCTACCCCCTTCACTTCCTCTTCTCCGTCCCCCTATCCCCATTCTCCTCTCTTGCCTTTTTCTCCGTCCCCCTATCCCCATCCTACCCCCTTCACTTCCTCTTCTCCGTCCCCCTATCCCCATTCTCCTCTCTTGCCTTTTTCTCCCGCACCCTATCCCCCTCCTACCCCCTTCCCTTCCTCTTCTCCGTCCCCCTATCCCCATTCTCCTCTCTTGCCTTTTTCTCCGTCCCCCTATCCCCATCCCTCCCCCCCCACCTCCTCTTCCCCCTCCCCCTCTCCCCCTTCTCCTCTCTTGCCTTTTTCTCCGTCCCCCTATCCCCACCCTACCCCCTTCACTTCCTCTTCTCCGTCCCCCTATCCCCATTCTCCTCTCTTGCCTTTTTCTCCGACCCCTTATCCCCATCCTCTTCTCTTAGCTTTTCCATTATTCCCTCCCTTTTCGTCTCTCTATCCCCATCCTCCTCTCGTAGTTTGTCCTCTCATCCCTTCCTCTTCTCTGTCTCCCTATCCCCATCTTCCTCTCTTCCCTAATAACAACATCACCACCAAAAACAATAACAAAATCATCCTCAGAAACAAAATCAACCTCAACAACATCAATAACAACAAATGCGGTTCTCTACTTCGCTTGGTGTATACGATTTGAGTAAAATTCAATCCATTATACCGGTACTCTTAAACAAAGCCACGATAAAGTTTTTGAAATTATGGAAAGACTGGGGATTGCTTAGGCCTTAGAGAGAAAGTAAGTGTGTGTGTGTGTCTGTGTCTGTGTGTGTGTGCGTGTGTGTGAGAGAGAGAGAGAGAAAAAAAATCATTGCGGTTGTAACGGGAAAGAAGAATAGAAAACGAGATGCACTAATTTTGTTTATCCACTCATTCCATCGAAGCGTCTCTCTCTCTCTCTCTCTCTCCCACCCACCAATTAACCCCCCCCCCCGCCCAGTAGAGAATCCCTGACCCCCACACCACTTACACACCATCACAACCAATGTTTTGTTTCTCTCTTCCAATAAAACAACATTAAGGGGGTCACCGGTTTTTTTGTTCATCTTTCTCTCCTTTTCTCTCTTTCCCTGGCTTGTATCCATTCGGCCCCATTGAGCCAACTGTTTTAAGACGTTTATCCCCATCCAGGTGTCGATTTTTTCATGGCGAGCGATAGCGAGCCAGCATTGTATGGAGAAATCCGGCTTCGCCGGAGAAATTTTTCTATCGAAAAATGTACAACAGTTTGCTGTCAAAACATAAATATATATATGCTGGCTCGCTACCGCTCGCCAGGAAAATACTGACACCTGGATGGGGTAAACGTCTAAAAACAGTAGGCTGAATGGGGCCGAATGGATACAAGCCAAAGAGAGAGGGTGAGAAAGAGAAAAAAAGCGAGGTGGGCTCCCTTACTATCTCGGCTAATTACCTATGATCTATAATATCTCTCATATAAAAGCCGCAAAGAGGGGGGGGGGGGGGGATGGGGGGGATAATGTTACAAGATTGGTTTAACCCCTTCTGTACCGGAGACGTCGTTTTAACTATATTCTGGCTACCATTAGATGATTGTATTCAGTTTAAAAAGGGCCTCTAGCCATTAACAGGCTTGGAACAATCTCACGTAACCATTTTTACTACCTCAGATCCATCATAAGCTGCACAAAATCGTCTAAATATAGCTAGAATAAAGTTAAAAAGACGTCGCCGGTACAGAAGTGGTTAATATTAGGAGGTTGGTTAGAGATCATGGCTTTGTACCAGGATGTGTAGCGATTTGAGTTATTGTGTATTGTTCTTAATTGTCTGGTATAGGCTTGTATTGCTCTGTATCAATGTATATAGCTCGGTATGTTTGAGTATTCTTTAGTATCACTCAGTATTACATAGTAGTTACATACATACATACATACATACTTGCAAGTTTACGACCGTCTAGTTTAAAGAGAATTTTCGTTTCAATCTCACGTCTATAATGGCGGCATTCCAGGCGACCCTGTTTTAAGTTGCCTCTGATGTCAAGTTCTGTATTCTGAGATCGAACCGAAGTACCTGATCCTACGTCTTTCTAGGTCTACCCCTACGCGCAGCTCCCCCCCCCCCCCCCCACGTTCCCAGTAATGCTGTGTATACACCTCTGAGAAATGCTTAGTATCGGCTTGCATTTCGAACCGGGGACCTTTGACCCTTTCAATACGATGACGTCAATTTCGTCTTATGCTGGTTACTACTAGACGACTTTCTTTAGCTTATAATATACCTCAAAGATTCAAAGAGGTAAATACAATCACATGAACTATCTCAGTAACATGGTCCTTATCAAACTGCCTAACATCGTCTCATGTTAGCAATAATTAATGGTATGGAAGGCGTCATCGTCCTGAAGGGGTTAAGGGGAAAAGTTTTTCTTATTTATATATTACCGTGTTAATTCGACTTTTGTTCCTAGAGCTCCAGCAAACTCAAGAAAGGACCCCAAGACCCACCTTTGAGAACAAAAATCTGCATTGTTTGGTATAAAAATACCCCAGTCAAAGGCCGATTAATCTTAAATTGCAGGCTTTCTATCGCTCGCCAGGAAAACATCGACACTTCTATCTATCTATCTATTGCCTGACGCCATGATCCCCGAAGGGGTGGCCATCGACACTTAAGGTCTTAAAATCGCCAAATTAAGGGGTGAATATCTTTTACAAATTTAAACTAATGGGGCTAAACATGAGGGAAAGGGGGATTCAGAACCCCCCTCCCCCCCCCCCCCACAATACTGTATATATCGATATTGTGTTCATTGTTAAATAATATCCGTAAGATTAACAGTCACCTATGATGTTCAAAACCCGCAGCCAATACAATCGCTTCTTAACCCCTTGAGGATTACTGTATGCTGCGGTTTGACAATTTATTCTGGCTATCATTAGACAATTTCACGCAGCTTAGGAAGGATCAGTGGGAATTAGAAGGCTAAAAACTATCTCCACTTACCCTCTGACCTCCGCATACCCTTCCTAATCTGAATAAAATCGTCTAATAATAGCCAGAAAACAGAAAAGCAATGCGTCATCGTATCTTGAAAGGGTTAACTGTATTATGTCTCTAAATCACCGTAATATACCCTGTTCCCAATGGATAGCTAGCCAGAAAGCGTAACCCTGGGACGTTTTCGGGACTACTTTCTCCCTCATGTTTAGCCCCATTAGTTTTCAGATGTTAAGATGTTTGCCCCATTAGTTAGTCGATTTTAAGACCTTTTGATCCATTTCTTCGTCAATATTTAGACGAAATATTTTTTCCCTGGCGAACGATAGTGAGCCTGTAATGTTGGAAGAATCGGCCTTCGGCTGGGACAGTTTTCTACCGAATAATGTACAAATTAATCTAGAAGGGGGATCTAATGGATTTTTTTTTTTTTTTTTTTTTTTTTTTTTTTTATGGAGGTCTAGGAAGGAATCTAGAAAAAATAATGAATACATGCAAAAATCGCCCAAAAAGTGAACCATCCCCCCTTAACCCCTGTAACTAAAAAATAAAGGGCCGGAGCAAATGGGCTGTAAATTTCCACAGCTATTCCGTGGCCTGACCCTTTCCAAATGGTAGAACAATTAGCTCGATTACTCTGATTCATAGAGGTTAAGGGGAGGCAGACCGTTTTTTCTGGACGCCCTTCTCCCTAATGTTTAGCCCCACTAGTTTTGAGATTATAAGACGTTCGGCCCATTAGTTTGGCGATTTTAACACCTTTCGCCCCATTTCGTTGTCAATTTTAAGACCTTTCGTGCCATTTAGATGTGGATTATTTCATGGCGAGCGATAGCGAGCATGCAATTTTAAGAGGAACCGGCCTTCGGCCGGGATATTTTTCTACCGAGAAATGTACAAATATATCTAGGGGGCGTTTTTCTAAGCTTGATGGAGGTCTAGGGAGGAAACTAAAAAATATATAAATAAATGAATTAATAGACCAAACAAACAGCCAGTCTGCCTTTAATGTTCAACAGGTTTGGTCTACTGTATTTTTGGAACAGGATTTAGTAATGTTGATGGTTAGGTATGCTAGTGACCGTTAACATTACGATATATTAAGGGGGTTTTTCTTTTTTCTGGACCCCCTTCTCCCTCATGTTTATCCCCATTAGTTTTGAAATTTAAAGACGTTTGCTCTATCATTTGGGCGATTTTAAGACCGATTGCCCAATTTCTTTGCCAATACTATATAGCTGATAGTTTGGTAAAAATCGATGTCTACACCTTTATTTTTCGCCCGAAACTCGCAAGTGGTCAATTGATTAGGTTTCATGTGATGCTATGGAATTTGGACTAGTGGAACAACAATGCCAGGTATGAGGAAAAACAACAACAGGTTATCTAAGTATGATAAAATGATTAGGATGTGTTATGGTGATTAAAAAAATAATAAATACAAAACATACATAATATATAAATAATAAATACATAATAATAAACAATCATAATAAAACTCCAGTAAACAAGAAGAGAAAAGAGCGAACCATAAATACATACAGCCCCATTTTCTTCTTCCCTTACAATAAATTGTCTAAAAACAGAAAATGGGGAGTATTTATCGCGTGTGATGAGGGGAAACTCAAGTGGTTAACCTTCACACACACACACACACACACACACACACACACACACACACCTCACATACATACCCTCACACACATACATACCCTCTCACACACACACACCTCACATACACACACATACTTCACATACAAACACCACACATACATAGACACCTTCACACACACACCTGAAACACACACACTCATACACAACCAACACACACCTGAATCACACACACACACACACACACACACACACACACACACACACACACACTTCAACCACTCCACCTCACTCCATCTTGTTTACCAGTACTCGTGGAAGAAATGGCCAATCATGTCGTCCTAATTTACATGTTAAAGGGCGAACACAAAAACTCACCTTTTACTCGATTAACACACATACAAAAAAAAAAAAAAAATGTAGCCTATATATATACAGTATATATATATATATATATATCTATATATATATATATATATATATATCGGTATATATACGGTATATATATATATATATATATCGGTATATATACGGTATATATATATATATATATATATATATATATAGATATATATATATAGTATATACAGTATATATACATGTACCGGTATATACAATAAACACATAAAATCTATACATATGCTTAATTTTCTATGAGTACACTACAGTATATATTGTTACAGTATGTGTAAGATGGAGACAAAGGCAAAGCTTTCTGTAACGAGTGGCACCCCCCCCCCCCCCCCCCCCCCCCCCCCCCCCTCCCGCCCCTAACAAAATTAAAGTGATAGAGTCAAATTCAAGGTTCAGTACGCTAGAGCCAAAATGTCTGGACACAGGGTGCTTGAAGCTGTTTGAGTCATAGGGTGAGGGAAAGATTGAGGGAGAGAATGGAAGAAAGACTGGGTAAATAGTGATGGAACGTAATAATGGCAGGCGTAGTAGACTTATGTAGCTCACTTATGCAAATTATCGTTATGTGAGGCCTTGTGTTCTCTCTCTCTCTCTCTCTCACACACATACACTCGGATGTTCACTCTCTCACACACACGCAAACACACTCTCTTTCTCTCTCTACCTCTCATCAAACTTGCAAACACACACAATCTCTCTCTCCCTCTTACTCTAACTCACTCACTCTTACTCTCTCTCTCTCTCTCAAGCACACACACTCCATCTTTCTCTCTTTACACACACCATAACCCACCCAAAAGCAGCAGTGTAGTAAAAAGGCCTGAGACTATAATCGCTTGCTTGACTCCCGACCTCTCCTTAGTAAACACACCTTGCACACTGGAAAATACGCTCGGCAACACATATTAAGCCACAGCGTATAGACTTATGATTTTAAAGAAGATATGAAAAGGGTGATTGAAGTGTCCCTAATAAAATACTCTTATGAAGGAACAGTGCTAGTATTACACCCAACTAATGTAAGGATAACACGGTAAATCACTATCAATATACCCAATCATTGTGTATATATTTGTCATGCCCTTGATTAGTTTTAAAGTGCACAGTCGTGGACATAATAGGTGGACATTATAGGTAGGCCAGAAATTCCAAATTCAGCCTCTCATAACTCAAACAGGACCTCAATAATTCATTGGAGCTGCTATTCCTACCATTTGGAAAGAGTCGAGCAGTACATAAATGTGGAAAAATTACAGCCCGTTTGCTCCAGCCCTTCCTGAGTTATAACAGATTTAGACTTAGGATATCTGGCCTAATTATAGTGGACAGACTCTAATATACTAAGAGCCCTCAAATTGATTAGACAAATATCCGAAATGCAAATACCAGATAAAGGATTGACAAGAACATCCAATGGGGGACAGGAAGACGTCGTCTGCTGCTCTTTCGAGTACACCTGATATTAATCAGTTTCCATCCAGTGAGTCGAAATATATAAATCGAAGTAATCAAAATATCACTAATTTCTAAATTTAATTAATGTTACAGACGTATTACTCTCAAATTATATTCAGTACATTGCTCAATATACAAAGTATATAATGATGAATACAACAGAATAAACTAGTTACTAGGCCTACAGAGACATGTGGCAAAGATCCAAAACTGTTCAAATCCGGCTGAGATTATTTTGAACTACCATGGCTTCGGCGTTCTTGGGTTAACCTTTATTAATAAAGGTAATTTTTATCGTCCTTGGGTTAACCTATATTAATAAAGGTAATTTTTATCAACTGTATACTTTGCCTATATTGGCTACTTTTTAGCTTTCCAAATCAAAACTTATAATAAAATGAATCATCTTTATATTTTACAGCCCTCCATATCGATAACAAAATTAATATTATCATAAAATATCTCCCACAACGAAAACGGAGCTAAGTAAAGTGATGGATGGGGGGTAACTCCAGTAATTACCCCAGTTATTATCATCACCAGTCTTCCGGTGTTGCCATAAATCCAGGAGCTACGAAATCCCTGAGCAAAGGCTCCACTTGCGTGCTTACTATTGAGAGAGAGAGAGAGAGAGAGAGAGAGAGAGAGAGAGAGAGAGAGAGAGAGAGAGAGAGTGAGAGTGAGAGTGAGAGTGAGAGTGAGAGTGAGAGTGAGAGAGACAGAGAGAGACAGACAGACAGAGAGAAAGATTCAGTAGTAGAGTGGTTAGTGTGATTGTGAGTACTGATGGTGTATACACTGTATAAATAGGTCGTCAGTGGTTAGTGAGTGATTATGGGTGGATTTAATTTTTCTGGACCCCCTTCTCCCTCGTGATTAGCACCATTTGCTTAGAAATACTAAGACGTTCACCTGTTAGTTTGGTGATCTTAAGACCTTTCGCCCCATTTCTTAGCCAAAATTAAGACCAAAGATAATTTTTGTTTTTAATCCACGTGTGAGTGTGTGTGTGTGTGTGTGTGTGTGTGTGTGGGGGTGGGGGGGGGGGGGGTGGATGATAGGCGCTACCTTCCGGTATGATCGGCGCCGTACAGACAAGGGTGTAATGTATGGGCGTTGGCTTAAGGGGGGGGGGGGGGGGGGGGAGAGATTAGGGATATGGAGAGGGAGGGTTGAAGTTTATGGATGTACGATACTAAATTGTCAGTGTGAAATATGAGCTCTGTCATTAATGTTATATTTTTTGTTTATTTATATTGTGAATGTGTTAATGCAGAATGAAATCCGTACTGGTATATTATGTTCATCAAGTAAAATTTCGATATACTGCTTACAATGCATAAACCATACACACATAAATAGACACACACATACACATAACCACATTGAAATTGGCCCACGCACAAACACATACAAACAAATATTCCCTCACATACATATAAACAAACGTATACCACACACACATAACACACACACACACACACACACACACACACACACACACCTTCACTAAGAGAGAGAGAGAGAGAGAGAGAGAGAGTAACTAACCTCCCCCTAAGCTCTAAACACCAGGCTAAACACCAGTCTTACTTAAAAGGTTGGTGGTAAGGCAGGTAACATATGAATATTAATTAATGCTCTACTTTCACATAATAATTACCTTTAGGCATACATTTTAATAACCATTTTACCGGGGTTAGCAGGATGAATCATTTTAATATAATCATGATTCAATCTCTCTTTACGGGTGGATGGGATTTGTTATTCGTAGTCGGCAACCCATCTAGGGGAGACAACCTTACACAAATCTGGCTGGATGGGACTCGTCAGTCTTGGTCAGCAACTCACCTAGGGGAGTAAATCTTATGAAAATCCATACTGCTCACCCAAGGGCAAAACAGGTTGGTGGATGAACTAGCCACCCATCACCGTTGACAAAAATAGTGCTAAAAATATACATAGAGGGCCTCGGAGTCGGACGGACCCTACTGTACGTTGCGTGGTCAATCCTGAAAGTCCTTAACCCGTGGAGCCCCGGCTAGTTTTGTAATGTTTGCGCACCAGAACCCGGCCGGTTTTCAAATTTTTTTTTTATTCCAGAAACAATAGCGAATGGGTTAGGAATGAAGGAAAAACCACGAAAAACCGCTCAAAAAGCTTTAAAAATGTTAGAGCCCCCGAAAACGGATTTTACAAGAGTAAAAAATTGAAGGCAATTATCCCAAAAAAACAGGTTATTACGCGCTCGCACGCACGCACGTGGACTTTGAGAGTTTTCAACCATCGGCACGGTTGCGTGGGATACGTATACAGTTCCCATACAAATCTGAGCCCTCTTGAGTGGCTACACCTGAGGTTACGTCGGCGCAATTAGGGTGACGCGTCAGGCGCGTCTCTGGGGCTGTGCGTTACATACATCGCCGACGCGTCAGACGCGTCGCTGGGGCTGGACGGGTTAAGGGAGCCCACTTCGCTTTTTTTCCTCTTTCTCTCCCTCTCTCTTTGGCTTGTATCCATTCGGCCTCATTCAGCCTACTGTTTTAAGACGTTTACCCCCATCCAGGTGTCAATATTTAACTGGCGAGCGATAGCAAGCCAGCATATATCTATTTTTGTTTTGACAGCAAGCTAAATTTGTACATTTTTCGATAGAAAAATTTCTCCGGCGAAGCCGGATTTCTCCATACAATGCTGGCTCGCTATCGCTCACCAGGAAGAAATCGACACTTGGATGGGGATAACACAGTCAGGCGGCAAGGTTGTCAGGCAGCAAGGTAGTCAGGTAGGAAGGTAGTTAGGTAGCGAGGAGTTTAGCATCAAACATAACCACCACTAAAGTAACCCGTGTGATTTCTGCTTCAACCTCCCTAATTGAGACAAAAGGCCTCGATACTTCAATTGTTCCGAACCCCCGCCACCCAACGATCAATGATGGCCTCTCTAACAAGCACTAAATCGCTGTGATGGCATGATGGAGGAGCGAGTGAGTCCGGATTACACTTAAGGGGAGATGGGCTGGTTTTTCTGGTCACCCTTCTCCCTCGTGCTTAGCCCCATTGTTTTTTGTTTTTTTAGATTTTAAGACGTTCGGCTCATTAGTTTGGCGATTTTAAGACTTTACACCCCATTTCTTTGTCAATATTAAGACCTTTCGTGTCATTTAGGTGTCGATCGGTTTTTCTGGCGAGCGATAGCGAGCCTATAAATTTAAGAGTAATCAGCCTTCGGCCGGAACATTTTTCTACCGAAAAATGTACAAATTTATCTTGAAGGGGGTTCTAGGGGGTGTTTTTTACAGCTTGATGAAGGTCTAGGGAGGAAACTAAAAAATAATAACAAGATAAAACAATAATGACATAAATACTCCATCTCCCCTTATTAATTGCTTTGCGGTGGCTGGGGAAGGCCCCCTCCACACCGGGAAGTTATCTTAACAGAGCAAGGTTGGGGTATTATCACGGTATTACAACCACTGAGGCACAAATAACATACAACCAGGATATAGAGCTCTGTACAGCATCCATACGGAATACATAATACATACATACAATCATACATACAGAATACAAAAGTTAGTTAGTTAGAATAGGACTTCAGAGGCTATCAATCCTTCTGGAATAATAAGCCAGCACACTGTAAGCCAAGAATAGCGTCAGGACTAGAGCCCCTTGAATACAGAAGATCATAAGAACAATGGAAATCTGCCGAAAGCCATTTGGCCTATACGAGGCAGGCCCCTTCCCTACATCCCTATTTGTTCTTTCCCTACATCTCTATATATTCTAGCCTAACATCAGTATCACCTACATTTCATCTATTCTATGGCTACCTAAGAAGTAAGAACATCTCTCATTACAACCTATATCCCCTACACTATATCGTACACTGCATATCTCACTACAACCTATATCCCCTACAATACATCTCACACTTGGACCTATGTCCCCTACACTACATCACTCACTACAACCTATATATCCCCTACACAATATCGTACACTACATCACTCACTACAACCTACACAATATCGTACACTACATCACTCACTACAACCTATATCCCCTACAATACATCGTACACTACATATATCACTACAACCTATATCCCCTACAATACATCTCACTCTTTAACCTATATACCCTACAATACATCGTACACTACATATATCACTACAACCTATATCCCCTACAATACATCTCACTCTTTAACCTATATCCCCTACAATACATCTCACTCTTTAACCTATATCCCCTACAATACATCGTACACTACATATATCACTACAACCTATATCCCCTACAATATATCTCACTCTTTAACCTATATACCCTACAATACATCGTGCACTACATATATCACTACAACCTATATCCCCTACAATACATCTCACTCTTTAACCTATATACCCTACAATACACCGTACACTACATATATCACTACAACCTATATCCCCTACAATAAATCTCACTCTTTAACCTATATACCCTACAATACATCGTGCACTACATATATCACTACAACCTATATCCCCTACAATACATCTCACTCTTTAACCTATATACCCTACAATACACCGTACACTACATATATCACTACAACCTATATCCCCTACAATACATCTCACACTTTAACCTATATACCCTACAATACACCGTACACTACATATATCACTACAACCTATATCCCCTACAATACATCTCACTCTTTAACCTATATACCCTACAATACATCGTACACTACATCACTCACTACAACCTATATCCCCTACAATACATCTCACTCTTTAACCTATATACCCTACAATACACCGTACACTACATATATCACTACAACCTATATCCCCTACAATACATCTCACACTTTAACCTATATACCCTACAATACACCGTACACTACATCACTCACTACAACCTATATCCCCTACAATACATCTCACTCTTTAACCTATATACCCTACAATACATCGTACACTACATATATCACTACAACCTATATCCCCTACAATACATCTCACTCTTTAACCTATATACCCTACAATACATCGTACACTACCTATATCCCCTACAATACATCTCACTCTTTAACCTATATACCCTACAATACATCGTACACTACATCACTCACTACAACCTATATCCCCTACAATAAATCTCACACTTTAACCTATATACCCTACAATACACCGTACACTACATTTCTTATATATCACTACAACCTATATCCCCTACAATACATCTCACTCTTTAACCTATATCCCCTACAATACATCTCACTCTTTAACCTATATCCCCTACAATACATCGTACACTACATATATCACTACAACCTATATCCCCTACAATATATCTCACTCTTTAACCTATATCCCCTACAATACATCGTACACTACATATATCACTACAACCTATATCCCCTACAATACATTTCACACTTTAACCTATATACCCTACAATACACCATACACTACATATATCACTACAACCTATATCCCCTACAATAAATCTCACTCTTTAACCTATATACCCTACAATACATCGTGCACTACATATATCACTACAACCTATATCCCCTACAATACATCTCACACTTTAACCTATATCCCCTACAATACATCTCACACTTTAACCTATATACCCTACAATACACCGTACACTACATATATCACTACAACCTATATACCCTACAATACATCGTACACTAAATCACTCACTACAACCTACATCTCACACTTTAACCTATATACCCTACAATACATCGTACACTACAACCTATGTCCCCTACACTACATCTCTCACTACAACCTATATATCCCCTACACTATATCGTACACTACATCTCTCACTACAACCTACATCCCCTACACTTGATCTATCTTTACCTAAGAACATGGTAGGGGATGGGGTTAAATGCAATCATCATTATTTACATCTTGGTCTAATCATAAAGTAACAAGTTGGTCTAGACGTTAAACACGAACAAAAGTTGTTTTCACTTGAGGAGAATGTGGGGCCAGTTATTGGGTCTTCAGAATTTAATAACTTCATCGCTAATAGGTAAGTGTAGTTCATACATTACATATATACAGTATATATATATATATATATATATATATATATATATATATATATATATATATATATATATATAGTATATATATATATATATACAGTATATATATATATATATATATATATATATATATATATATATATATATATCTATATATATATATATATATATATATATATATATATATATATATATATATATATATATATATATATATATATATGTGTAATTATGTATGTACTGTATATATTATTTTTTGGCGAGCAATCAATTGGACAAACGCTGATGAACACAAGAAAGACCTAAGCTACACAAATATCTCTCTCACTCTCACACACACACGCACTCGCTCACTCACACACTCTCTCTCTCTCAAAGTGAAAGAGGCAGTACAGAAAAAAATTACCAATGTCATCCTCTTCAATATAATTTCAGGGCCGCGAAAATTGGGGGGAAACTCATAAATAAATAGTTTCCTTGAACACTTAGGCACCCACACACACGCTATATTGAGAGAGAGAGAGAGAGAGAGAGAGAGAGAGAGAGAGAGAGAGAGAGAGAGAGAGAGAGAGAGAGAGAGAAGGGGGGAGGGGTAGAGTTTTGAGGGAGGGAATGGAAAGAAGGTAGATGGAATGGGAAAATAGGACAGGGAGGGAATAGAGGAAAAAGGAGAAGTGGGATTGGGCAAGTGATACAATGGAATGGAGGGTAAGGAAAATATATGGAAGGGAAGGAACTTAGGAAGGGTAGGAGTTGGTGGGAAAGGGAAGAAAGTTGAAAGGGAAAGGAAGGAAGGAAGAGAAGAAAGAGTGAGGGTAAGAAAGGGGAATAGAGGGGAGAGACGGAAGGGAAGGGAGGGGAGAGACAGGGAAGGGAAGGGAGGGGAGAGACAGGGAAGGGAAGGGAGGGGAGAGACAGGGAAGGGAAGGGAGGGGAGAGACAGGGAAGGGAAGGGAGGGGAGAGACAGGGAAGGGAGGGGAGGGGAGAGACAGGGAAAGGAAGGAAAAGAAAACGGAAGGGTAGGAAAGAAAGGTGAAAGGAAAGAATGGGAAGAGAATGTATGAAAAAAGGGAAGAGCAAGGAAAAGACGGAGTGGAAGGGGAAGTGAAAGATAGGGGAAAGGAAGAGAGGATGGGAGACAGAAAAGAGAGAGAAGATGGATAAGGAGAGAGGGAGGCGCCAATTCCCGAAAATTAAATACTGTAGGGCGTTAAATTACCAGTTGTCTAGGTTTTGGCGGGCGAAGTAATCAGTTGTTACAACGTTTACAGTCGTCAGCTGTTTTTTGTTGACATTTTAGAAGTAAATATAACCAGCTGGATTTAGTTCGGGATGGAACTTGCTTTACATTAATAAGTATACATAGTTTTGTCATTTATATATACAAAATTGCATCCATAAAATAGTTTCCGGAGATAAACTTGCATAAATAAAAATAGGTGAGGTCCACGAATTTGCATGTGACTGTACATTGATCGACTGGCTTTTATGACACCGGCAAATAGCCTATAGTTAAGGGGAGATGGGTCGTTTTTCTAGATCCCCTTCTCCCTCATGCTTAGCCTCATTAGTTTTCAGATTTTAGGATGTTTGCCCCATTCCTCCATTTAGTTTGTCGATTTTAAGACCTTTCGCCTCATTTCTTTGTCAATATTAAGACCTTTCGTGCTATTTAGTGTCATTTGTTTTCCTGGCGAACGATAGTGAGCCTGTAATTTGGGAAGAACCGGCCTTTGGCCGGGAAATTTTTCTACCGAAAAACGTACAAATCTATCTAGAAGGGGGATCTAATGGATGTTTATTTAAGTTTGATGGAGGTCTAGGGATGAAACTAGAAAAAATATAAAAAGATACATTAAAGAGCAAATAAATAAGCCCATCCCCTCTTAATTCATTATAAGTAGGTCAGATATCGTGTGACCCTAACCTCTGTAACTCAAAGGGGCTAGAGCAAATGGGCACACCTATTCCCTGGCTGACCCTTCTCAAACGCTGCAAATATTAGCTCGATTACTCTAGTCGTTCTTTTTGTTATAAAGGTTAGCGGTCACGATTTCTGGCCTACTTATTTTGAATGGAGTATAGTTGCCGAGTACAAAGGAGTACAAAGGAAATCAAGCAACAACAGATCTAGTGACCCTTCTAGGTTGCTTGTCCTCCAAAACACTGAGGATCAAGTGTCCAAACAGTGGTTTAGAGTGGGTAAGGGAACATTGGAAAGGGAAATACTGCCCTGGAACTAATGTCCGTGGCAGGATTAGGAAGTTAGTAGGGGACAGATGGGTTAGTAACTGAGGGGGGATAAATTAAAGTTATTCATTTACAAACGCAGTCAGTCGCGGGTTTGATGCGAGATATTTGTCTAGGCGGAGTTTAAATGAATCAACGGTGATGCAGTCTATAACGTTTCGGGGAAGCCCATTCCACAAGTTGACAACTCGATTGAAGAAGAAATTCTTAGATTCGTGTGAGTTAAAAGATTTACCAATAATTTTGCAACCGTTTCCCGCGTGTAATAAGATTGGTCGATAGTGAAGTACTTACTACAGTTCATATTGTCGATGCTTTGATGATTTTGAACACTTGAATTAAGTCACCTCTTAATCTGCGCTGGGTTAAAGGAATAGATTTAATTCTCTAAGACGCTCTTCGTATGGTTTGTTCTTTAGGCTAGGTATCATTTTTGGGTAACTCTACGTTGAACTCGTTCTAGCTTGTTTATATCTTTTTGGTAATAAGGGCACCAGGATTGAACGCAGTATTCCAGAAGAGGGCGGACTAATGAATTGTAAAGGGTTAGGATAACTTCTTGGATTTTATGCTCAAATGACCTGTCTATAAAGCCAATTATTTTGTTGCCTTCTTAACAACTTCTGAACATTGTTGACTCGGTTTTAGGTTACTCGATATTGTTACTCCCAGATCGGTTTCTCTGTTTACATTCTTAAGCTGAGTGCCATTCATCGATCGAATAGGTTTGCTTTCTCATTTAGGTATATCCGATATGTAGTACTTTACATTTATCCGCATTGAAACTCATTTGCGAAATTTGGGCCCACATGACAATTTATCTAGATTGTGTTGCATATCGTCAACTTGTTCTTTTGAGAGTACGCTATTTTTGCAATTTTTGTATCGTCAGCAAATTTTTGAGATTGTACAGGTGAGACCCTCATCTATGTCGTTGATGTAAATTAGAAAGAGAATTGGTCCTAGTACCAATCCCTGGGGTACCCCGCTACTTACATTGGTCCATTTAGATGATGCCTTACCGTTTATGACTACTCTTTGCTTTCTGTCGCTGAGCCAATTTTCTATCTATTTCAACACACCGTCTTGTATTCCATGCGCTTTTAGTTTTAGCAGTAAACGTTTGTGGGGAACTTTGTCAAAGGCCTTTTGAAAATCAAGGTATATAATATCTACAGCTTTACTCTCATCGTAGAGGTTGAGGATATCGTGGAAGAAGTCTAAGAGGTTTGTTAAACAGGAACGTTTTTTACGAAAGCCGTGTTGAGAGTATCTTTAAGTATGTTATTTTCCTCTAAGTGATTTACGAGTCTGTCTCGTATGACCGTTTCTAGCATTTTACATACAACTGAGGTTAAGCTAATTGGACGATAGTTACTGGGTAGGGATTTGCTGCCTTTTTTGAATATCGGGGTTACGTTGGCTAGCTTCCACTGATCGGGCATAGTTACAGACTGCAAGGATTTATTGAATAGTAATGTCAGTGGTTTAGAGAGCTCATCCTTAGCTTCCTTTAGAACTCTAGGCGAGATTGTATCAGGTCCAGGCGTTTTATTTACCTTGAGTTTATCTAAACAATTCAATACTTCTCTCTCTGTAACGGTGATATTGCTTAGAACATCTGAATTATCAATCTGAATCGGCGATGGTGTAGGGATATCACTGAGGTCTTCTGTTGTAAAAAACTGATGCAAAGAAGGTATTGAGGGCATTACTCATTTGTTCTTCGTCTTTGGTGTATTCTCAATTTTCATCGACTAACGGTCCAACAGTTGAAGTAACAACTTTTTTTCTTTCTGATATAACTATAGAATTCTTTCGGGTTTGTTTTACTTTGATTCGCAATATGTAACTCTAAGGTCTTTTTACTTTGCTTAATTAACTTTTTGGCTTTGCGTCGTAGCTCTACAAATTCAGCCGTTCTTCGTCATTTTGTGAGGATTTTAATCTATCATTAGCACATTTTTTTAGCAAGCAGGCAGTTTGAAATATCTTTATTCACCATTTGGGCTTATTATTATGGCCGGACCGCCGAGTTTTTGATGGTATGCAGTCTTGCACTGCTTTTAGGTAAGTGGCTTCGAATAACTTCCAAGATGTATTTATGTCGTTATTGTGAATTAAAAAGCTCCAGTCAGTTTCTTTAAACATAGCTCTAAGTTTATGGAAGTTTGCTTTCTTGAAATTAGGGACTTTTTCGATGCTACTATTTGGTTCGTTACTAGTAAACTTTAAAGTGAAAGTTATCGTACGATGGTCGCTGTTACTGAATTCATCACCAACATTCAAAATTCTCTATTAATTCTTCTTTTGGTTGCAAGTACAATGTCAAGAACGTTATTACCACGGGTCGGCGTTCCAACAAAACTGATAAAGCGCGAACTCTCTTGCAAGTTCGTATACAAGTCATGTCCGGAGTGTGAAGTAAGAGTATCGCCCCACTTGGTTCACAGGTAAATTAAAGTCACCAAAAATTACGGTATCTTGTGAGTTACTTACATCTGCAATTTGTTCGTAAATTTCTCGGTCAGTTTGCACTGATTGAGCTGGAGGTCTGTATATTAATGCAAGTATTATTTTGGTACCTTTATTATTCTTTATTAGCACAAAAGATGCGTCGACGTTCACAATTTGAGGTTTTGACAAGAGGGTAGGGTTAAGACTTTCTTTGATATAAAGTAAAACGCCACCTCCATTTCGATTTATTCGGCTTTTCTCAAACATTACATAACCGGGAAGTGAATACTCTGCTAAAAAGTCTCTATCTTCTGTATTGAGCCAAGATTCTGTTATGCCAATCACATCATAATTTTCTGTAAACACTAGCTCCTCTAAATCTGAAAATTTATTGCGTATGCTACATTAAGAGGAAATGGCCTGGTTCATCTAGCCCTCTTCTCCCTCGTGTTTAACCCCATTATTTGTATTTTTATTTTAAGACGTTCGGCCCATTAGTTTGGCGATTTTAAGACTTTACGCCCCATTTCTTTTTCAATATTAAGACCTATCGTGCCATTTAGGTGTCGATTTTTTTTCTGGCGAGCGACAGCAAGCCTGTAATTTCAAGAGTAACCGGCCTTCGGCCGGCACATTGTTCTATCGAAAAATGTACACATTTATCTTGAAGGGGGATCCTGGGGTTGTTTTTTTAAGTTTGATGGAGGTCTAGGGAGGAAACTAGAAAAATAATAAATAAATTTAAAAAATCGACAAAAAGTGACGCCGGTACCACTACAATTAATATATGATAGCTATGATGACACTTGGATATAGAGAAGTGTATATTGAGCGTATATAAACATAGAGATAAAGGGGGCTGAAATAGTTCGTGATTCAGGTCTTTAGACACACCCCAGCCGTAGGGTTCGTCATGTACGGTACAGACAGACACACAGATAACTATTAGGTGACCGTTACAAAGTGGTGTACAATCTATCTTATTCTTATTCTAGTTACATTCTAGTTTATCTTATTGTACCAGTACCTCCCTACAATCAACCTAGTTGTTCCCCGATTCGGCCCTCCGCCACGACCATTTCAAAGTCCCAGTCTCTCACTCTTGTCCTCTGTAGCGGGGAGGACCTTGTACCCCTGAGACATAGGAGTGCAGACCTGAGAAGAGAGAAAGAGAGCCGGCATCTCATCCAAGTTATGACTCGGCTTCTATGCTGGCGCTTTTTCTCCGATATTTGTTCAGCTAATCTGGCATAGAAGACACTTGCAGAAGGTCCCATTCCTCCCAACGATGAGAAGACCAGAGGAGTAAAGCTTCCTTGATCCCTGTTCAAAATTCTTTCTTCATAAGCGCGTTTTTTCTCACTTTCGTTTCTCAAGTATGCCGCCTTGAGTCCTCGCTCGCGATATGTTTGTGCTCTTGGGTTGAAGATTCTGATGTCGAAAAAAGCCTGTTGTCCCCTCGTCCAAAAACCTACAGCACTTACGTCCACTCTTGCTTCATTTGAAGTATTTGCAGTATTGTGAGCCAAGCGCTATCCGTCCGTAGGCAGAAGTTCCGGGTTCGATTCTGACATCATGGCACACCTCGTCCAGCATTTGTGCAGTGATGTCTCGTACTTCATCATGCCGGATACAGATGAATCTTCCTTTCTTACAAGTCATACAGTGGTCTGAGTTGTTTATTTCACCACATGCACATTTCAGCGGCAGGTTCGAAACTGGCCAACCATACCTCAAGGCTACGGCATCATTGAATTCTTGTTTGTTTAAGCTGAAGTCTTTTTCCTTTATTGGTAATGAAGTGAGCCAATTTGAAGCCCCCGTGTCTTGTGCCATCTCAACTCTTATGTTCAGTTCTTCCCTACAGTCGGTCTTAATTTGTTCTAGGCTATGTTTCTGTCTCTCTTCTCTGCTCTTTGTAATTTCCTGTCTTGAATTTCGTTGTTCCTCTTCGTCCACCTCATCATTTTCATTTTGCTCCCGTATT
Organism: Paralithodes platypus; assembly: GCA_032716605.1. NCBI lineage: Eukaryota > Metazoa > Arthropoda > Malacostraca > Decapoda > Lithodidae > Paralithodes > Paralithodes platypus. The sequence continues at coordinate 12,100,936 of CM064570.1, read as the reverse complement.
TTTTCTGTCAGAGACGTAGTAAGCTTAAGGGAATTTTGGTACTCATGTGGTGCCGCCTCAGCTGGGTTTATGATCCCCATACCTCCGAGCCTTGGCGGAAGAGCTAATAGATCTCTTAGCTCTTGCGTGACGCCTTCCATCTCTGTTAAAGCAGGTATGAATGCACACACACACACAACACACATACACATAAACACACACATGCACAACAAACACACACATATACAAATGAATACACACATAGATACAACAAACATACAGTACATACACAAACACCACACACACAGACAACAGACACATACATACACACACACAAACACGTCCACTCACCGACTCTCTGCAATATCTCTCTCTCTCTCTCTCTCTTCGCTGCAATGTTGCATCTCTCTCGCTATTCTATCGCTACTATAATAATCAGTGTTCCTCAGAGCTCTCACAGTGTATACCACCTCCTCTACGTAGGGTACGTAGTACCCGTCTTGCAACACAATCCCACCCCTACTCTCCAATTCAAGAGTGAAACGATACTACCAAACTTTCTTCTATTCAACAGCTTTTATGAGTAACTGTTAATTTTGAAACCAAGTTATATATATATATATATATACCGGTATATATATATATATATATATATATATATATATATATATATATATATATATATATATATATATATATATATATATATATACCGGTATATATATTATAATGTTGATCTTTAGGTCGATGACGCGTACTAATTGAAAAAGCGCGTATAAACCAAATGCGTACATAATGGGTAGACAGAATAATATGGTAGGCCTACCTGGTATAATGTCAAAGATACACAAACAAACAAGCATAAATAAAAACGGATAAGTACATACAAATAGCCTACATAAATACTTACAACAGCGCAAAGATCACGACAAAAATACCAATAAGATAAAGTACATACAAAACAAAGGACCTAACAAATAAAAGCAGATATATGACAACAGACACAAACACAAAGATAAAGGACTGCATACAAAACAAAGCCCTAACAGATAAACACAGAGATAAGACAACAGACAGTCACAAATACAAAACATATAGATAAAGGCCTACATACAAAACAAAGCCCTAACAGATAACAGCAGATATAAGACAACAGACAGACAAACAGAAAGACATCCACACATAACACGAATTTACACGCAAATACTGTAAGCTATAGAGACTGACAAACAGAACCAGACAAACTGGAAGTAAGACTAAGATAAGTAAAAACGTAACGACATACGGACAAATACACAGACAGACAGGGCCAAGGTGTGGTGGAGTGGTATTACTGGCAATCTTAAGGTTCCAGATTAAAATCCCAATGTGTCATGGGAAGATATTATTGGAATGGAATTTGTACCGTAGGCTTACTTAGTTTCAGTGCATAACCACAAAGCCCACCGACACGCGATAATAAAACACCCTTGCTGTTTCCAATAAATTAGCATTGTATGAATATTTCTGTATTCAAAATAGGGTATGGAGGCAGTGCTTAGTGAGTAAACAGTTCAATTAGTGGCGTTTCAGGAAGACAGGTGTCCGAGATTTTGAGATGAAGTCAGAGATGCAACGGGCCAATAGGAAACAAACAGGTGTCGTAGCTCGTAGGTCTACGTAAGACCACGAATGATCTGGTTGCAACACTCAAACTGTCTCAATGCCTCACTCGCCATCTGAAATAAGACCTGACTTCACCGTGTTAAGCAGTTGAATCTACAGGCTGTTAGCCCATGTCCGGAGGTAGAACTGTAACATATTACACAAAATAAAAACAAAATAGTCAATCATCACCCCTGAGGCATCATCTCCATCAACCACCAACAGCTACAACATATAACTATTAATTACATGCCATCATTAATAAGAGTATGACGTCTGCCCATCGGCTATTTATGTCCTTCTCTTTCAGTCGTAAGGCCTTTCTAATTGTGGTGTTCCTGTCTTGTTTCAATGTTTGTGCTCTCTCTCTCTCTCTCTCTCTCTCAAAAATATATAGAAATAGTACATCCAATGTTTACAAAAACATTTTACACGCTTAACCTACTCTAATAAAAAATGCAAATATGATGTCAACAAGATCAACTTGGGGTAATAAAAAGGAAAAAAACAAAAAACAAATACAACAGTACGAATCCCAATCAATCAAGAGTTTTTTTTGTTAAATAATAAGTGCCATAAATATGAAGAAACAAGCCCCAACCACATTTCAGATGAGCTCCCAATCTGACAGACCAACATGACAGTTAAGAGAGATATATGGCAACAATACATGACATTACATGTTTATTACACACACACACAAACTGTTATTTTTACGGATATTTTCTTTACAGTGTAGGCCAAGAAGTATTGAGAGCGGAATGGAGAGCGGAATGGTAGGCTTGAGCAGGAAAGATACAGGTAGTAAACTATATCTTTAGTAAGAGGGTTGGCATAAATACCAAACATTCCCATTGATATATAAAGGTGAGTGGGTGTTGGGTAACATATACATTTCGTAGACCAGGCTGTCAATCCGGTCTATTTTTGCAATACAAATACAGAGAAGGAACATTCTACCTATGTGGCTGATCCATTATGACAAGTGGATGAATTAGATGGAAGGTAAACACAGGAAAGAGCTTGAATTCTATATTTATCTTACGGTTCGGGCTACGCAGAGCAGAAGTCTCTCTGAAGATGGGTTCTGCGTAGCCCGAAACGTAAGAGAAATAAAGAATTCAAGCTTTTTCCTGTGTTCCCTTCCACCTAATTCATTCTACCTATGTCTATTTTTTGTTGTTCACCGGGTGGAAATGTCATCTCTTAGCAGTTAATATGTCGATATTTAATTAAAATATTACATGAAACTACTATCTCTGCATCATATCAAAACTAAGTTTTCCTATTTAACAACATATTTTGATGCACAATTTTCATAATAGCCGTTTCATGTAGATGGAGACCTGGCAATATACCGTCAACTAAAAGTAAACAAATAGGCTATAGGTTTGATATTGTAGATACGGTATTACCGGTATATATATGCCTATGGTATGAATTATGAAACAGATTAGCAGATAGATATACACGGAACAAACACGCAGGGCTTAAGTTCGCGAGGAGTTTTATTATCTATCTCTCTCTCTCTCTCTCTCATTTACAGCAGTCGGAAGGTTAACAATCCAATAACCTAAGCCCCTGCGGTCTAATTCCCCCCCATCACCTAATTATTTCCCACCTCGGGCGCCGTTAGTGATCAGACTCGTGGCTTTGTTACATTAGTAGTGACATTAATGAGCGTATTGGCCGGGGAGGGGGTAACTTGATTCATTACTTTATTGGATTGTCAATGTCAGTGTGGTGTTGCATATACCTGTGGCTGAGAGATATATATTTACATACATTTACTGTACATAAATAGCCTACACTGGCCACACAACCCTTATATTTCAACGAGGTGGTGACTCAGGACTTAATTCTAGTAGGGATAACAAACCCGATAGTAAGTGAAAGTGGGAGGAGAGAGATAGAGGGTGAGGGAGGGAGGGAGAGAATGAATGAAAATGCTAGATAAATTAAAAGAGAAACAAATAACCAATAACCTTTTGTACAACTTTCCCATTAGACATACACTCTCTATAGCCCGTAATTTGATTGCTCAACACGATGAAGTCGGGAGGTCTTAAAGGTGGGGGCGCATGGGTTGAGATAAACATGGAATGATAATCGCCAAGCTGTACATAATTATCCTGCAAAATGCAATGGCACTGAAATAATTATTAACAATGGTATAAAGGATTATGTGGATCGTCTATACCGGGCCTCTGACGTCACAAGAGTGTAAGTCCACCATCCAGTCCAGGATGAGGATACTGGTATGACGTCACTATGACGTCACAGGCCCGGTATAGACGATCCGCAAACTCCTTTATACCATTGTTAATAATTATACCAGTGACATTGCATTTTACAGGATAATTATATGCAGGTTGGTGATTATGTTTCCATGTTTACCTCAACCCATGCGCCCCCACCTTTAAAATGACGAGTTCTGCAATCGGATCGACTTGACAAACATTTCATAGCAAGGTCGGTTCTTAGATATAGCCCTACTGTATGTGCCCCATAAATTGTTCTTTCCTTTCACTTAAACATTACGCTATTCAGTGTACAGTTGGGTCTGAGTAACTGATTTCATAATTAGATTGATATCCAGTATTCGATAAATGGATATAAAATCGTAGTCCTGTACTTGATGGTGTAATGGATAGTGTTTAACCTTAAGATCTGTATGTAGTATCCCAGGTTTGAATCCCGAGAGGATCACATGCTTTCATTAATTTCATTGGGGGTGTTTGGTGTTGGGAGTGAAATCAAGTACTGTAGCCTAATTAGATTTTACCCAGACTTCGGCTGTCTCTCAAGCTTGGTGTTGTTGTTGTTGTTCCCCAAGCTGCCTGGCCGAACAGCCCCAAGGCCCCGAGCAAGGCCAAGGCCATAACCGAGCGCCCCCACAGAACCCTCCCTGCCTACCACAATAAAGCCTGGGTGACTGAAGCCACTCCATGGCGGGGAGCGGAGGAGGGTGCGGAAACGCCCGGGAAACCAAAGCCCCACCCAGGGCCCTGTGCCCCTCAGCAATTATGAAGAGAAAGTTGAGGGGCAAAGGAAAAATGTGACGCTTTGGCTTCCAATCTTGGTAGATTGGGAGGTCAATCCACGGAAAAGACGCCGTCACTTGAGATCTAGGAAAGACATAAGTAAAAGGAACAGTCGGAGTAAGCTATGGGTATGGCAGAGATCGCTCAGTTCTCACTCTGATAGACCAGCCCATCACCATATGACTAGAACCCAATCCTCTCAGCATCAGCTAGGAAAGGTCCTAGAAAGCCGCCTTTGGCGGGGGGATAGCTCCCCTATTTCAACCCCTTTCGGGGTTGGGCACCCGCCATCAAGCTTGGTGTAGCTCCGCTTACCAAACCTGCCTCATCACTTTTTCGTCACCTTGACTTGTCATCTCATAGCCTACATCACACACGCCAATAATTAAGTCTCTTACTCGCTAGGTACCGTACTGTACTCCATTGCATATTTTGAACATGGGAATAGGCCTATTCATTCAATGTTATGTTATGGAAACATTTGAGGTTACTTTATTATTGTGGCAATATACCGAAACTACAGTAAGTGCACAAATTCCATCTCAATAATAACGTCACTTACATCAGCCCTTAGGATTACTAGATTACAAACAATGCAAAGCCAAACATGCACCTACCACACAACGCAAAGCGAGAAACCAAGTGACGATAAATGATAAAACACTACCGGTATACAAAAAGGAAGACATAGCCTACAGAATGACATGGTAAATCTAGACGAATACGAGGCATGAAAGGAAAAAAGTTTACCGAAAGAAACCGGAAGCCAGCTAGAAAGAGACAGATTTGAAAATAAACCCTGCCATAATGACAGGTACAAAGACAGCCTCCATTACCGACGTATAGGGTGGCAATCATAGGGAGGTAAAGGCGGCAGTTAGGGGGGATAAATTGGCCACTTGACACTACTCTGGCTAACCGTCTTAATTGCCGTAACCGTCGGCTCGACCTCACATTTGAATATAGTAAAGGTTGCTGAAGCATGTCTCATGGTAGCCATGGTAACTGACCTCGCCAAATAGTCTGGGAAAGTATGGTGGAGTGGTCTTGCTACTGAAATGATAACCTGGAGTATCGTGGTACAAATCCCAATGTGTCATGGGAAGATTATTGAAATGGATTTTGTGTTGTAGGCTACTTAGTTTCAGTATATTACCACAAAGCTCAATGATACTTCATAAAAACCACCCTTGTTGTATCCAATACATAGGCTTTGAATTAATATTTTAACATTTAAAATATACAATGAAGCCAGTAGTAAAGTGAGCTCAATATGTGGCATGTTGTATCACAGATTACGACGAGTCAAGTGTAGCCTACGTGACAAACTCATTTAGCTGATTCCAATCAACATTTGCTAATGCTGATCACCTGGAATAAGGTTTCCAAACTTTATCCTGTTAAACGACCAAATATACAGGCTATAGGAACCTTATGTCTGATGGGAGAGTTGGAAAACGTAAATAAAATAAAATAAATAATAAATTTAACAAGTTGGAAGGCTGCAATCTCTAGCCTATTATATTTTCATTTTGGCAGACTTATTATTTTATTCTTTGCATACCCCTACATCATCGAGAGATATAGGAAGCTGTGATTTCGATGGTTTCAGGCGATTTTGAAACTTGGATACCGATCTGCAGTCTGGGCTAGAAGTATTTGCACATGGACTTCTATACTCATTGCCTGCTCTAAACAAGCTGGGAATATTATATATAGTTATATACAAAGACAACAACCACCACACCATCCCCGCGGTCCGGATTTAGCGCCAATACAGGGTGCGGACCCCCTTCCAAAGATTAACCAAAACTGAAACAAATAATTAAGGTGAGCTCCATAGTTGTGTGTATTAAAATCAGGTACGTTTAGTGAAGGCTGTGTCCGAAACTACCATATATAAAAACATAGTATGAAACTATATATTTATGGTCATCCCCTCGGGGATCAAGGCATCTGGCAATATAGGCTACTGCCTACTGTAGATAGTAATTATTGTCGACTCACAGCATCTACGGAAGCACGTGTCAACTTGCGTACTGCGTAGCCTATTGAATAGATGTCTTTCAATTTCAAAGCAATATTTGCGATTTACCTGATGTATTCCAACTATTTCTTCCACCAGCAGATCATTATCACAACACTCAACTTCTTAAGAGTTGTAAGTAGCCTAGTTCCCCACGGAATCATCTCCCTTGCGATTTCTCACTACAAGTGTTAAAATTATATTTATTAGAGCATAATCTAAATAATTTACTTACCTTACTCAAGCACGGCTCCTCCAACTGTCTCCGCTAACCATCACTTTCTTGAATAAACCCCTAATTACGGCAATAAAACCGAGATAGCACGAAGGGGAACACACTTCTTCATTATAAGTAAACAAATAGGTCACGTGACGTCAAGCGAGCATCCAGAGAAACACGGGTTTTACACGATATTTCTAATTTCCTAGGCTCCATGAAAGATAATATGATTTGTTATGTTAGTGTTATGCCCTGTTTGTCTACAGGTTTAACTTGGGTAATGTGAGTTCTGAATGACTGGGTATATAAGGCTGCATGCACAATACAAGGTATGAGGAATAGAGAACACAAAATAAACACACGGTAACACGACACAAGTTCACGTTTATTGACGTAAATAAATAAAGAGTATAGAAAGATAGTAATTCTCGCACAAAACAAATAATAGAAGGGAACTGCTAGCATTAGCGGATCTGGATGGAGCCTAGTCTCCCACTTCCAACGTTCAGGTATATTCTTCTGATCACGGGTTTAATTAGCAAGTTTATATTTTACTGGAAGACCTCAATATATTTGTATAATTCAATGTCACTGAGTTGACCTCTTACTGGCTGGTCGCATGCCCAAGTAGCAGCTCACAGTTAGGGTTAGACACGCGTATATTGTAGAACACCGAATCTCTAGTAACCTCATGGGGGTACTGATCTAAGTTTTATATTCTTATGGCAGAAATACGTAGAACACAAATCAGTGGGCGAACGTTAGATATCACTAGAGTTTTAATATCTGAATAAGGTAATTACGAGAGTCAAGGTCGCCTGTTAATTAAAGAGCACTGATCGCTTAGTACGTCCCAAATGGAATGGTTAAATATGAATTTACACTGGGCAAGTTTTAGCCACTTTATAGAAAGTTAATAAGTGAGTATCAAGCTAGTACTATAACACTTAGTACTAGCAACATGAATCTTGAATAGTATTGGTAGATCTGGTCCTGGTTATCTTGCCTCCGGTGATGTTGGGGGCTAACGACTGGTTCCTCGGCCGTCCAGATGGTCCAAAATGTAGGAAGTTCTCAAGTCGGATCTCTTGACGATCGTTGCTGGCTACACACTTATATACCCACGAATTTGTGTGAAGGTTATAAGGTGCACGTTAGGACTTGTACATGGACAGATGCTTCTATCAGTCTTCTCTGCCACGGAGTCTGCCGGATCTGGAATCTCACTCCGGAACAACACGAGGGCAGAGCTAGAGGTAAACTGCAGGGTAGTGACCACTGGTTGGTGTCTAGCTTTCAACTGATTTGACTGGGGGCGGGAGTTAGATTTATAGGCTCGGTTCTGGACCCTGTAGACAGTAGGGATCTCGAGTCTTATGGACTTAATTGAGCTCTCAATAGATATGGGGACTAGGTAAGATGGTATTTACTGTTGTGGCACAGGGCTATAGGAAGCCTTTATATTTTCATATAACTGAGCCTTAGTAAGAGGTACTATTTTGGCTATACTGGAAGTATTTAGGGGAGGGAGACTGGATCTACTTTGCGAGGAGGATGGGGACAGCTGTGATAGGAGCGTCTCTCTTAGATTGTGCAATCTTCATTCTATGGTATAGCTGAGGTGCTAATTTAGTGACCAGAGCATGCAAGAAAGGTAAATGGTTTATTGTGAGTTAGAGGTTAGTAAAGGTGTTAGTCATGCATGGTTAGTTTATTGATAGGAAGAATTCCTGTGCTACCTGGCAATGACTCGAAAGTCAAAACAGGGGTCAGGTATACCTCCGCGGGGGTGGGGGTCTCCCTCCTCGGGTGGGCAAAAAGGGGGAGCTGGGCGCCCTCTCTCTGTGATAGTCGTCCGGCGGCTGTGGCTAGGGGCTTGCCATATCACCAGTGTTTGTAATAACCCTCTGTGTATGAGACAGATGTGGGTGTCCTTAATACCAAAACCGAAGGTGCCTTAGCTAGCTGGTTTTACTCGGCTGGTTGTTAATTGTAGGGTTTGCTGGATGTGGTGGAAGCTGGGTTGCTAACTCTGTCACATTTATCTGGAAGTATGGCAATAGAAGTTAGTTACTGGCGGGGCGGCTAGCCTCGCACCGACGACCATTGGGTGCAGGGTTGTGAATGTGTTGTAAGAGAATAGATGGCATGCAAGGGGCTAGTAAAGTTCTAATGTTGTTCTGGCCTACTAAGTGAAGGTAGGCTGGATAGGAGTATACATATAAAAGGTTGGAGAGCGTTAGCAACGGACAATTCAAGGATCTTCAAGAGGTATGAGAGAGAGGCTAGGTCGGACAAGAGTCGAGAAGCGCGGGTGTCTTAATGTGAGGGGGGGGGGGGGAGGAGAGTTCAAGGGCTACAGGGAAATTTTGCCCCTAAGGTCCCTGGGCGTGGGGGTGGCATTAGGCTACAATTGATATGGAAGTTTGAAAAGGCAGTAGAATACGTTAGCCAAATGCTACCGGGGAATGCAACTATGGGGTGGTATATGAGTCTGGAAAAGATAGAGTTATGTGATCAGTCCGAGGGTTATGGATACTATTAGTTGGCCCTGGGAACTGCGTTTTCTATTAAATATAAATATACCAACAACAGCGGCAGTTCGTAGGGGTACTTAGTTATTGTTTCGGGGTACTTATGACAGATACTGGTAACCAGGTTATCTTATACAATCTCTGGTTGGGGTAAGAGGTGTAAGACACGAAGTAAATTGGCGTAGTGTGGACTGTGGATACGAAGGAGGCAAGGGGAAGACGTATGACAATTGTGGAAAGTAAATGGAAAAAGGTGAACACAATGGCGGATAAAAATACTTAACCTAAGGATTGCATACATCGATGAACGATGACATTATAGTCGTCGTCCTAATAAGGTGATGAAACCTGGTTGATCTGTACTTGGCACAATACGACACAAGGACAGTGCCGCTATGTCGCATCAATGCTGGTGGCAGTTAATATTATAGACTTAGTTACTAGAGGAACAATGCAAGGGGCGACTGAGCACGGGTTACATATATCTATACTCGTCATGGAAAATGATATACGAGGTCTAGGGACAAGCGTGGGTGTTTTAACTTCTAAGATATATAACATCTACTTCTCGGATGTAAGAACATACATAGATATAATTATGGCTGTCTGATGTGTTGGCATTGGCTCAACGTCGGGACAGGGCATGGGTGTTTTTAATATGAATGTATATTCCTGTTCATCATCTTTGTAGTTAGGAGTGTAGGACACGAGGGGGTTAGTGTACGTGAGGTGTGAAAAATGGTCAGTTTAGAAAAGGTAAATGGGTGCGTCCTGGAGCTGTTTAGCCCTGCGGGCTTGGGCCTGTCTGAAATGGCTGGCTCGGTCAGCTGGTCCTTTCGTTCTGTGGACCTTTCTTCCGGGTGTTTCTGTGTGGTGTTCGCTCGTGGCTTCTGTGGTGGGCTTCTTGTTCTGCGGCATTTTACTTCCCTCTCCTTCATTATAGGCTCGTCCTCGAGCCTAAAGGGTGAAGTTAAAAGAAGCATAGTGATGGTGGGTCATTTTCAGGGTATTTAGAAAGTTCCACCAAACACGAGAGCGACGGTCAGGTTTCTTTTGCAGGTCAATGTATACCTGTAAGAATGTGTCTTCTGTGTTGTGGCGGGCGGCTGCCCGGGCTTGGTGTGGGTGTGGTACACGGGCCAAGTGTCCAGTGGGGGTTTTTACTTTAACCTTTTGTATGAATGGTTTGTAGCTTTCCCCCGTGGGGGTCGGAGTGAGGTGTGTGGGATTGACAGGAAGTCTGTTTAGTGTGGTGAATGGGTTACTAACCGAAAGGGGATTCACGCGTGACAACAGAGCTGGGGATGAAGGGGGAATGTGAGTCTGGGTTTTATTTGGTTTTCTTGGGCGGTGTTGTAGGTTGGGAATATATAGTGAGGCAATGCGCAAGATCGGTTTAGGTAAGGTGGGTGAAGGAGATGTGTGGGAAGGAGGGGGTGTGTGTGTTGTGTGGCTTGGGTCCTTAGTGTCAGAACGGGGTGTTATTTTTGTATCGCTGTCTTTAAATCTGATGGGTCTGTTGATTATTCTACCTCTGGCGGTCCTGGTGGGAAGGTAGATGTTTGTCGTGGGACTTGAGTCGCTTGACGATGTTTTATAGTGAGGGGAAGCACGTTTTATAGGTAAATGACATGTGGGGGTTTTGGGGGGGGTGACTTTGTGGGGGTTTTTCTTAGGGGGGGGGTGGTTTCGGTGAGATGAGGAGGTTGGTCGGTGTGTGGGTGGGGTGGTGGGGATCGTGGAGGGGAAAGGGGCGGATGCGGGGGGGGGCTAGACGGGTGGGTAAGGAGTGTAGATTTAAGTTGGAGAGTTGGGGGTAGGGGCGTGTGTTGTTTGATGAGGTTGGTGATTTGCTGGTGATTATTCGTCTTCTTTCCCTTTGTGGGGGAGAATTCGACGAAGAAGAAGAAGAGGAGGAGGAGGAGGAGGGTAGTGGTCTGGCAGCCCTACGGAACTTGGTTAGTAGGGTGTGTTTTCTGGAGGTTTTAAACGATGTTTGTCGTGGGCGTAAGTTGTAGCGTGAGGTTACTGAGGTAGATTGTGTGGTGCGGTTGGGTGTGTACTTGGTTTGGGGTGGGGGTGGTGGTTTTCTCACTGTGGTGCCTGGTGGAGGTATGTCAGGGCTAGACGGGAGGGTTTCTGTTGTGGGTGGAGGTTTTTGTACTTGGATAAGTTGGGGAGGAACTTGACTATCAGAAGTGAAGGAAGGTGTCATGGTGGAAGAGGGTGTGATATTGGGGGCTTGGGGTTTGTGGAGGTTAGTTTGGGGGGTATGTTGAGAAAAGATTTGTCGGTTCGGTGCTGGAGGGCTTAGATCCTTAGGGGTTTGTATGGGAATATTCAAACATTGGATAGAATTATGGTTACATATATCAGAGTCTGTCCTGAAAACATGGGAGGATTTATTTTGGACAGAGTTCCGAGAATTAAGGGGATTACCGAGAGGGAGTTGCTTGGACTTGTCTTCTTTCGTTTGTTGAGGCATTTTTTGTACTGAATTGAGTGAGGTTTTGAGAGATCTCGGGGCAAGGGGAGGTTTTAGGAGTCACCTTAGTGCTAGCTGCAACTTGGTAACCCTGAATCAGGGTTTGTTGAGGGGGAGGTTGTTTTTTCTTTTTGGGAATGGGTTTCTGCGTGATTGGTTTGTCAGAGGCTTTGGGCTGGAATTTGTTTTTGAATGAGATCAGCCTTTGGCCGCAGTCAATCTGGGCCTGGAGTTTTTGAAGGAGGTCAAGTCCAAGGAAACCATCATAATGTTTACAGTTGGAGGAAAATACTGTAAATGTGTGATAACAACGAGCATGGGGGCCAGGAGTGGTTACTGATAGGGGTAAAGTGTCTCCTAGGAGATTTAAGTAAGTATCAGCAGCTGAGATGAGTTCTGTTTTGGTGTTTAACAAAGGGCCAAATCGTCGGGGGATGTTTTTCATAGTAAGATTTGAACAAACATGACTTGGCAGCTCCCGTGTCGATTAGCAAGCGGACAGGAATGTCCTTGATTTTGGCCATGTAATAAATGGGGGCAGTGCGACTAGTTATGGAGTCCCCCGCCGAGCCCATCGTGGGCGGGGGATACTTTAAAAATCCTGGGGGTCGGTATCTACCTCTTCCAGGGTTTCCTCGGTATCGTCTGAGGTCATGGTATGGGGGGCAATTTCTTCCTCTTGTCCCCACTCCTCTTCATTTACAGAAATGCGAGGAGTAGAGGGACGAGGTTTGGCAGACTCACGAATTTGATGGAGGGCACACTGAGCATTACAGGCAGGGAAATCATAGGGGTTGATAATGACTAAGGTAGGGTTTTTACTTTGGTAGGTGTTGTAGTTGCTGTTCCGGTTGAAGATTCTGCGTGGCTGGGACGGTTGGAACCGGGGTCTACTGGGTTGGGGCTTGCCGGAAGGGTAGGTGGGTCTGTTGTTGAAAGATGAGGCTGGGTAGGCATTCTTGGGGTTTTGGTGGTTGGTTTGCTGCGGGTGCGTGGGAAACCTCTTAATTGCAGCGATTTGGGTGGGTGCTTCTGTGCGCACGGCCAAAATACGTCCGATCGTGATGAGGTCTTTTTTGTATCCGACGAAATCGTGCACCCGGAAATGGTCTTTTACTGCTGAGGGCAATATCGACACAAGGTTGACCAGAATTTGCTGTTCTTGTTGGATTTTGGTCAACGTGGGGAAAGAATTTGTTATGTGTTGGGCAAGCTTACTCACTGTGGCATCTAGATCGCCTTCGAATTTCGTGTCTAGGATACGGGTGTGGGCCACGAAAACGCCCAACGAAGGTTTAATGGCTTCTATCACTATTGTGCGAAATTCGTTCCAGGTGAGATCAGGGTGCACTTGATAGGCCACCAGGGAAACGGCTTTTCCCAGGTGTGGTAATGTTACGGCTATTTTGTGTGCGTCCGTGGTATAAGTAATGTCAAGTAAGGGTTTCACTACATCCATGAATACTTCGATCCCATAGTTTGTTTCATCATAATGTGGGATGGGAGTGTTAGTAAGTTGCGCCATGATATTCTCGTGTTCTAGCTGTTCCCAACTTGCAATGTAATGCAACCTTTTATCCGAATCAAGAACCACCGCTGCCGCCAATGTTATGCCCTGTTTTTCTACAGGTTTAACTTGGGTAATGTGAGTTCTGAATGACTGGGTATATAAGGCTGCATGCACAATACAAGGTATGAGGAATAGAGAACACAAAATAAACACACGGTAACACGACACAAGTTCACGTTTATTGACGTAAATAAATAAAGAGTATAGAAAGATAGTAATTCTCGCACAAAACAAATAATAGAAGGGAACTGCTAGCATTAGCGGATCTGGATGGAGCCTAGTCTCCCACTTCCAACGTTCAGGTATATTCTTCTGATCACGGGTTTAATTAGCAAGTTTATATTTTACTGGAAGACCTCAATATATTTGTTATAATTCAATGTCACTGAGTTGACCTCTTACTGGCTGGTCGCGTGCCCAAGTAGCACCTCACAGTTAGGGTTAGACACGCGTATATTGTAGAACACGGAATCTCTAGTAACCTCATGGGGGTACTGATCTAAGTTTTATATTCTTATGGCAGAAATACGTAGAACACAAATCAGTGGGCGAACGTTAGATATCACTAGAGTTTTAATATCTGAATAAGGTAATTACGAGAGTCAAGGTCGCCTGTTAATTAAAGAGCACTGATCGCTTAGTACGTCCCAAATGGAATGGTTAAATATGAATTTACACTGGGCAAGGTTTTAGCCACTTTATAGAAAGTTAATAAGTGAGTATCAAGCTAGTACTATAACACTTAGTACTAGCAACATGAATCTTGAATAGTATAAGTAGATCTGGTCCTGGTTATCTTGCTTCCGGTGATGGGGGCTAACGACTGGTTCCTCGGCCGTCCAGATGGTCCAAAATGTAGGAAGTTCTCAAGTCGGATCTCTTGACGATCGTTGCTGGCTACACACTTATATACCCACGAATTTGTGTGAAGGTTATTAAGTTGCACGTTAGGACTTGTACATGGACAGATGCTTCTATCAGTCTTCTCTGCCACGGAGTCTGCCGGATCTGGAATCTCACTCCGGAACAACACGAGGGCAGAGCTAGAGGTAAACTGCAGGGTAGTGACCACTGGTTGGTGTCTAGCTTTCAACTGATTTGACTGGGGGCGGGAGTTAGATTTATAGGCTCGGTTCTGGACCCTGTAGACAGTAGGGATCTCGAGTCTTATGGACTTAATTGAGCTCTCAATAGATATGGGGACTAGGTAAGATGGTATTTACTGTTGTGGCACAGGGCTATAGGAAGCCTTTATATTTTCATATAACTGAGCCTTAGTAAGAGGTACTATTTTGGCTATACTGGAAGTATTTAGGGGAGGGAGACTGGATCTACTTTGCGAGGAGGATGGGGACAGCTGTGATAGGAGCGTCTCTCTTAGATTGTGCAATCTTCATTCTATGGTATAGCTGAGGTGCTAATTTAGTGACCAGAGCATGCAAGAAAGGTAAATGGTTTATTGTGAGTAAATAGAGGTTAGTAAAGGTGTTAGTCATGCATGGTTAGTTTATTGATAGGAAGAATTCCTGTGCTACCTGGCAATGACTCGAAAGTCAAAACAGGGGTCAGGTATACCTCCGCGGGGGTGGGGGTCTCCCTCCTCGGGTGGGCAAAAAGGGGGAGCTGGGCGCCCTCTCTCTGTGATAGTCGTCCGGCGGCTGTGGCTAGGGGCTTGCCATATCACCAGTGTTTGTAATAACCCTCTGTGTATGAGACAGATGTGGGTGTCCTTAATACCAAAACCGAAGGTGCCTTAGCTAGCTGGTTTTACTCGGCTGGTTGTTAATTGTAGGGTTTGCTGGATGTGGTGGAGGCTGGGTTGCTAACTCTGCCACATTTATCTGGAAGTATGGCAATAGAAGTTAGTTACTGGCGGGGCGGCTAGCCTCGCACCGACGACCATTGGGTGCAGGGTTGTGAATGGGTTGTAAGAGAATAGATGGCATGCAAGGGGCTAGTAAAGTTCTAATGTTCTGGCCTACTAAGTGAAGGCAGGCTGGATAGGAGTATATATATAAAAGGTTGGAGAGCGTTAGCAACGGACAATTCAAGGATCTTCAAGAGGTATGAGAGAGAGGCTAGGTCGGACAAGAGTCGAGAAGCGCGGGTGTCTTAATGAGAGGGGGGGGGGGGGGAGAGTTCAAGGGCTACAGGGAAATTTTGCCCCTAAGGTCCCTGGGCGTGGGGGTGGCATTAGGCTACAATTGATATGGAAGTTTGAAAAGGCAGTAGAATACGTTAGCCAAATGCTACCGGGGAATGCAACTATGGGGTGGTATATGAGTCTGGAAAAGATAGAGTTATGTGATCAGTCCGAGGGTTATGGATACTATTAGTTGGCCCTGGGAACTGCATTTTCTATTAAATATAAATATACCAACAACAGCGGCAGTTCGTAGGGGTACTTAGTTATTGTTTCGGGGTACTTATGACAGATACTGGTAACCAGGTTATCTTATACAATCTCTGGTTGGGGTAAGAGGTGTAAGACACGAAGTAAATTGGCGTAGTGTGGACTGTGGATACGAAGGAGGCAAGGGGAAGACGTATGACAATTGTGGAAAGTAAATGGAAAAAGGTGAACACAATGGCGGATAAAAATACTTAACCTAAGGATTGCATACATCGATGAACGATGACATTATAGTCGTCGTCCTAATAAGGTGATGAAACCTGGTTGATCTGTACTTGGCACAATACGACACAAGGACAGTGCCGCTATGTCGCATCAATGCTGGTGGCAGTTAATATTATAGACTTAGTTACTAGAGGAACAATGCAAGGGGCGACTGAGCACGGGTTACATATATCTATACTCGTCATGGAAAATGATATACGAGGTCTAGGGACAAGCGTGGGTGTTTTAACTTCTAAGATATATAACATCTACTTCTTGGATGTAAGAACATACATAGATATAATTATGGCTGTCTGATGTGTTGGCATTGGCTCAACGTCGGGACAGGGCATGGGTGTTTTTAATATGAATGTATATTCCTGTTCATCATCTTTGTAGTTAGGAGTGTAGGACACGAGGGGGTTAGTGTACGTGAGGTGTGGAAAATGGTCAGTTTAGAAAAGGTAAATGGGTGCGTCCTGGAGCTGTTTAGCCCTGCGGGCTTGGGCCTGTCTGAAATGGCTGGCTCGGTCAGCTGGTCCTTTCGTTCTGTGGACCTTTCTTCCGGGTGTTTCTGTGTGGTGTTCGCTCGTGGCTTCTGTGGTGGGCTTCTTGTTCTGGGGCATTTTAGTTAGCTATGTCTGTAACATTATTACTGATATAGCAATAATAATACTGAATAATAATGCTGAAAAAGTTATATATAGGCCTACTGTACAGTATATGCAGCAAAATTAACTTACCAGTAACACCACTTGCCGCCTTGCGAGTTCCAGGCTATACAGAAGTTCGGCTTGTAAACACCGATATTAAACACAAATACAGTAATTATGTAGGTTTCTGATGGATAAATAGTAGGCTATGTTGAATTTGGTTTTATGTTAAAAAAATGTAGGCTACTAAACCCGTAGGCCTATTATAGCTGGCTATATATCGATGTCTACAACTCCAACTTCCTTATAGAATGAAACTCGCAAGTGGTCAATTGAGCTATCAAAACCAATTTAGCTATCAAACGAGACTCCGTCGGTGACGCTTGTCCAGGATGTAACACAGCACCCCATAGCCTACTATTAAACACATAATAGAAGACTGCATTCCACACAATCACTTACGTCAACAACATAATCTACACTCCTTGAGAGCCCTGTGGGAAAGCCCGATCTCGGCCATGGCCTTCCTTAGGGACTTGGGCCCGGCTATTCGGCCAAGCAGCCTAGTAGGACTATAGGGAACGAAAACAGCAACAACAACAACCTTGTCCTACATTTCCCCCGACTATAGTTTACCTATCGTCAACCCCTTACTGCAGATAATACGAAAGCAAACTATAGGCCTACTCTTTACTTCAGGTAAGTTAGTTGAGAGACCTTAAACGTCACTCTCGGTCAATGCGGATGCCGTAGAATACCCGGTACCTCATCTAGCCTATAGCCTACTCTAACACGAGTTGGATAGTAGGTTAATTAGGCTACTGAAATAATCATAAAGTAAAACGTATATAGTTGCCCACATAAGTTCTGTTCTTCGTTGTGATCGATGTGTGCGGTTTCTATTAACCTTAATTATCAGTTGGGTTAACCGCTGCATTAGAAACTAGACTACACTCGTAATTCAGCCATGTGCATGATATTTCTAAGTATAAGATCACGGAGAGGAACAACTAAGTGTAACTAAGTGTAAGTGTATTCGGGATATTTTCTATCGAAAAATTTACAAATTTATCTTAAAGGGGTTGTCTTGGGGAGTTTTTTTTAAGCTTGATGGAGGTCTAGGGAGGTAAAAAAAAAATATATATATATAGAAAGTGAAATGCTAGGTTTTTCCAGGTTAAATAGGAATGGGAATTATCCCCAGGCTACCTTTAGGATCAACCTTTCCTGGTACCTGGCGCGGGGTACGAACCTCTGAAGGGAATTTAACCCCCCTAAAAACCCACAGGTTTTGAGATGCCTTGGGTGGGGTTCGAACCCTGGTTAGTGACGCACCACCATCACCACCAGACCCGCGCGCTAACCCACTGTACTACCACGGACGTACAAAAGTATAGCAACCTTAGTCCGATTTTTAAGAACCACGGTGATAGTCTCTCGAGATGAGTTTATTGGACTTACCATCTACGACTATTTTACGCTATACCTGACGTCAACTCTGGTTAGTATTATTGTGGGTGCGGGACATTTTCGAGGGCAAATGTTATGCCCTGTTTTTCTACAGGTTTAACTTGGGTAATGTGAGTTCTAAATGACTGGGTATATAAGGCTGCATGCACAATACAAGATATGAGGAATAGAGAACACAAAGAAACACATGGTAGCAAGTTACACGATCACGTTTATTTATATACCACTGCAGAATACTCGTGCAAGACAATATAATAGAATCGAACAACACTAGCATAAGTGGATCTGGATGGAGCCTAGTCTCCCACTTCCAACGTTCAGGTATTAATCTTCTGATCACTGGCTTTAATTCAACAGGTTTATATACCGAAGACCATCAATGTTACTTATAGAATCATATTCACTGTTAGATTTATTACTGGTAGCTCTGGTGCACAAGTAGTAGTTCACAGACTAGATTAGACACGCGTATTTTAGAGCACGGGAATTCTAGTAACCTCAGGGGGTACTGATCTAAGTTTTATATTCTTGTCTCAGAAATACATAGAACGCAAATCAGTGGGCGAACATTCAGATATCACTAGGATTTCCTTCTAGGTAATAATATCTGGATATATGGTTGATTACGAGAGTTAGTATCGCCTGTTAATTATTGAACACTGATACGCTTAGCACTTCCTAATTGAATGGTTATATGAATTATACTGGGCAAAGAGATAGCCACTTCGTAGAAATATTAATTAGTGAATCTCTAAACAGCACAGTAATATGTAGTACTGGTAAAGGGAATCTTAGGTAGTATCTGATGGGTCTGGTCCTGGTTATTTTGCGTCCATGATGTTGGGGGCTAACGACTGGTTCCGCGGCCGTCCAGGGGGTCCATATGTGTGAAGTTCTCAAATACGTGGGCAGGTCCTTCTATCCAAATCTGCCACGGAGTCTGCCGGCTCTGGAATCTCAACTCCGGAACAACACAAGGGCAGAGCTAGAAGTTAACTGCAGGGTAGTGACCCCTGGTTGGTGTCTAGCTTTCAACTGATTTGACTGGGGGCGGGAGCTAGATTTATAGGCTCGGTTCTGGACCCTGTAGACAGTAGGGATCTCGAGTCTTATGGACTTATTTGAGCTCTCAATAGATATGGGGACTAGGTAAGATGGTATTTACTGTTGTGGCACATGGCTATAGGAAGCCTTTATATTTTCATATAACTGAGCCTTAGTAAGAGGTACTATTTTGGCTATACTGGAAGTATTTAGGGGAGAGACTGGATCTACTTTGCGAGGAGGATGGGGACAGCTGTGATACGAGCGTCTCTCTTAGATTGTTCAATCTTCATTCTATGGTATAGCCGAGGTGCTAATTTAGTGATCAGAGTATGCAAGAAAGGTAAATGGTTTATTGTGAGTTAATAGAGGTATGCTAGGTTTTTCCAGGTTAAATAGGAATGGGAATTATCCCCAGGCTACCTTTAGGATCAACCTTTCCTGGTACCTGGCGCGGGGTACGAACCTCTGAAGGGAATTTAACCCCCCTAAAAACCCACAGGTTTTGAGATGCCTTGGGTGGGGTTCGAACCCTGGTTAGTGACGCACCACCATCACCACCAGGCCCGCGCGCTAACCCACTGTACTACCACGGACGTACAAAAGTATAGCAACCTTAGTCCGATTTTTAAGAACCACGGTGATAGTCTCTCGAGATGAGTTTATTGGACTTACCATCTACGACTATTTTACGCTATACCTGACGTCAACTCGGGTTAGTATTTTGTGGGTGCGGGACATTTTCGAGGGTCATTACACCACATTCCTTTTTAGTTAGGCTAGTCCCTAGCCTCGTAAGGTCGTAGGGTATCGTAGCCTTTTTGCCTTAGCTATCTCAATATGTTTTTTTTTTAGGGTTCGCGTGACGGGTGCTCCACGTAGCTACCTGGTCACGTTCCTTAGCTGCCACCAATGAAATGCTAGGTTTTTCCAGGTTAAATAGGAATGGGAATTATCCCCAGGCTACCTTTAGGATCAACCTTTCCTGGTACCTGGCGTGGGGTACGAACCTCTGAAGGGAATTTAACCCCCCTAAAAACCCACAGATTTTGAGATGCCTTGGGTGGGGTTCGAACCCTGGTTAGTGACGCACCACCATCACCACCAGGCCCGCGCGCTAACCCACTGTACTACCACGGACGTACAAAAGTATAGCAACCTTAGTCCGATTTTTAAGAACCACGGTGATAGTCTCTCGAGATGAGTTTATTGGACTTACCATCTACGACTATTTTACGCTATACCTGACGTCAACTCGGGTTAGTATTATTGTGGGTGCGGGACATTTTCGAGGGCATTACAGAAAGATAACAAATAAGCAAATGAATAAGCCCACCCCCTTTAACGCGGCTTTCGTATATCCGTGAATTATGTTTTGTTGCGTCATCGTAAATATACAAAATTGGCTGACCACTAATATTATCCACTATCACACCTGTTATCTGCTTATATCATGTGTTACCTACATCCTATCAGCATATATACGCGAGGAATTATGATTAGATTACTGATACATTAAATTTTTTGTTTAGTTTCAGTTTATGTCCATAGAAGTAAATGACCTTTGCAGCAGTTCTGTTATTGCATGTATTTAAATATGTTAATTCTAGCTCTCTCTATCTTTCTCTTCATATATACAGTAGGCTATATATATATATATATATATATATATATATAGAGAGAGAGAGAGAGAGAGAGAGATTTACAAGCTAACTATCGCTCGCCAGAATAAAATCGCCAAACTAATGGGGCGAACGTCTTAAAAAGTCAAAACTAATGGGGCTAAACATGAGGGAGAAGTGGGCCGTGACTGTGCATGATATCGTTAGTATAAGTTGGTTGTGGTTGTGTGGCCATCTGTACAGGAAGGTCACCACCATTATAATTATAGGGAGGTAAGAGGTTCTACCATTATAATTATGGGGGGCTAAGGGGTTCTACCATTACCCACCCATTTGCGTGGGCCGGACCTATCACGGGGTTTTCGTAGTCTTTCTCTCTCACACACACACACTCTCTCTCACACACACATACACACATAAATGCACTCAGTCATCCTCACTCTCTCTTTCTCTTTATTAAATGTGTGGTGTAGGCTACCGGGTGTGTGTCTGCAGAAGAGATGACTAACACACATGTAGCCTACTGTACCATACAGACACAGCTAAATTACCCTATTAACCCGGGAACTGCGGGAACCCCCGGCGGACTGCAGGAAGACTCTTAAGAGTCAGAGAAAAACAAAATCAACTTTAAACATCGAAAAAAAAAAAAAAAAATGCCCCTGGGCCATGCAAAATATCACTCCTCTACCTCCCCTCCTTCCCCACTTTCCTCCCCTCCTTCAGTTATCACCTATTTTCCCTGTTATTCCCTTATTCTGAGGTATATTTTCGTGCTAACATTAGCGAGTTGCAAGCAGGGCATTGTCATCACTGTTAGCAAGCGAGTGCAAGAGAGACAGAGAGAGTATCGATCGACTGTGTCTCAGTGGCCTTGGGGGAAATTGGCGGGAAAGCAGGTTGCCTCACCCATACATTATATAACTCGCGGCCTGTATCTCCGATTTTGACCATCCAAACGCTGTTTTCACTCGTTTTATTGTTGTAACAGGTTAATACCTTTATAATCAACCCATAATAGGCGCGTATGGATAAGTATTAATGCTATTTATGGTAAAATGAATATTTTAGTGATGAAAACAGCTCAAATACATGCGCACAGGCAGAGGTGTCTAATTACCCCCATGCGCACTTAAGAGGTTAACATTGGTTATTTACATGACAGGCAAACGAAGAGCAAACACATATCAAGCACAATAAACAGGCACCAAGTCTAAGGTCAATAGTCGCCAGGCTTTGATACCTAAGTCCAACTTAAGGGGGGATGTTTTTGTTTTTGTTTTGTTTTTCTGGCCCCTCTTCCTCATGTTTAGCCCCATTAGTTTTCAGATTTTAAGACGTTCGGCCCATTAGTATGGCGATTTTAAGACTTTTCATCCAATTTCTTTGTCAATATTATAACCTTTCACACAATTTAGGTGTCGACTTTTTTTCCTGACGAGCGATAGTGAACCGGTAATATAGTACTAACTGACCTCCGACCATGACATTTTTCTATACAAAAAATGTACAAATATATTTTGAAGGGGGGTTTGGGTGGTTGTGCCCCCCCCACACAGCTTGATGAAAGTCTAGGGAGGATATTAATGCCGACGACTCACCTCGCCTATCTTCCTCGGATTAGTCTGGTACTGATTTACTCTTTGCCCGGCGTTGGTCGCCAGGCATCCTTAAACTGGATTCTTAGGTAGGATATTAGGCACAGGTCAGTGTTGGTCACTTTGGTAAGAAGTCACAACTCAACCATTGGGTGTGGTTAACATAACGTAAGGGGACTTGAGATGATATTAGTGATAGATACACTCCTTTTTCCTCATACGTGATATAGTGTGTCCTGCCTTCATAGACTAGTCCTTATGAGCATTGATTCTTGAAAATTTCCTCCCTCAGGTGTGGTATTCCAAGTCTCTAACCCGCGAAGCGCCTAGGCGGACAGCATTTTAACCCCTTATTGGCGGCGCTCGACTTAAGTCGTGCACCAATTTGCAGCAAGTTAGGAGCATTATTAAGGCTTTTAACCCTTAATTAGCGGCGCTCGACTTAAGTCGAGTGAAAGAAACTGGGAGAAAACGGGTGAAAAATGGGTGAAGATCGAGTGAAAATGGGTGGAACAGTAATGAACCATACGTCCGACATCTGTGGCCTCCCGGCCCACTCTAGCTCCAGTTACCCCACCGCACGGGTGGATGACAGTGTGACCAATAGTTAGCGAAAAGTGAACAATGTAGCAAAATCAGCTAAACTTCCATCTTTGAGGTAACACTGTCAGGGCTCCACGAGTGCTACGTAGCTGTATGTGGTGTCATTGTGTAGCGATTTCTGCCTAGTTTTCGGCACAATACAGTTCCTTTCATGCTGATGGTTGATATAGCAGTCAGAATGGCCTGAAAAGGCCCAAAAACAGGCCCCCCGCTCTTTGAGGGTTAAAGGGTTAAAATAGAGTGCAAATGGCCGGGAGCACAGCGGGCCAGACAGCCGACTCCCAAGGCTTACCGCCGCCCATTAACTCATGTTCCCTGTGTTCTCGAGAGGCCGGCAGTGTAGCCAGTAGTGAGCATAGCTGGGAAAAATATACAGATATATGCTAAACTCCCATGTTCGTGGCATCACTGCAAGAGAACCACGAGTGCTACGTAGCTTGTTCTGGTCTCATTTAGAAGCTTTTAGCGCCTAGTTTTTTGCTAAATAATTTTTTTCTTCATGCAGGAGGGCCTGAATATGCCCAAATGAGCCCAAAACACCCCGCTAGACAAGGGTTAAACACCGGCGGGGGGGAGATTCGTCATGGACATCGCTTCCATTCAGTTCTGTTCAGGCCCCGACTGCTCCTACCTCCCTGTTCTGGGCCATTCACAGTGTGTGCGTTGTGTGAAGTGCCTAGACCATTCTAGAGGCAGATGGCTAATTAAGAACTGCAATCAATGTTCCAAGTTTCGGAACGGCTTTGTGACACATTCCGACGACAAGTGCAAAACACTACTGCTAGCAATAAGATCTACCTACCACAACTATTGCCGCAATGTAGCTCATAAGGCCCTTTAATTGGATGATAAATTACTTTGAGATTTTCTTGTCAGCACATCAGCTTCATCCGGCACATCAAAAGGCTCGACTACTTCTCGGCCTTGTGTGGCTGCTTCTCACTCTATAGCTAAACAGAAGAAGCAGAGGGTCATCTCAAAAGCTTCTGTCTCGGTGGATGAATCGTCGGACGGTGCAGCCCCTTTCCCCTCAAGCTCATCTAAGAGATTGAGGCCCTCAGATGATCCGCCCACCCCTCACCGACCACAATCAAGCTCTAGATTTCCTCTTAAGCACAAGTCTTCCTCTCCAGCGCCTCCTCCGCCTCCGAAGAAGAAAAAGAAAGACTCCCACACACGACATCATAGCCGCATGAACTTCGTGAAGTGATTGAGGCCCTCAGATGATCCGCCCACCCCTCACCGACCACAATCAAGCTCTAGATTTCCTCTTAAGCACAAGTCTTCCTCTCCAGCGCCTCCTCCGCCTCCGAAGAAGAAAATGAAAGACTCCCACACACGACATCATAGCCGCATGAACTTCGTGAAGTCTCCAGAGAAGGAGCGCCCAGCGAAGAGCCGATCCCCGGCAAAGAACACACTCGAAATCTGGAGGTTCCAGGACTAAATCGTCAAGGGCTGAGCATCAGCAATCTTCTTCCCCTCGCCAGGGTACTTTGACTCCTCTACCAACCCGCAGTATAGCCGGTCAATCAGCTTTCCCGAGAGTGGGCCATGTCTCCCCCTCAATTAGGAAGCGGCCTTACACGATCCCCCGACTGGGCGTCGACGTAGGAGCCGCCTGTTCATCCTAATGTACTACAGGAGGATCGTAGTAGTGTCATGACGGTCGCCGAGGACGCAGAAGAATCCGTCTCAGAATACTCCACTCAACATAAGCCGCTGGGCCGCTCTTCTCCCATGGAACATTCCCCTATTCCAAACCTTTGGATTAACATGTTTAACCAAGGAACTGAGCCTCCGGTTAGTGACACAGCCACCCGGTCTGAGGAGGTCCAATCTGAGGCCTCTGCAGACCCATCAGCCCGGTTGTCGGATCTCACTCCGCTGCTTCAACGTATTGCGGAGGTCGTGGAGGAGATTCCGTCCTTCATCTGAGGCAGAAACGCAGGACGCAGCGCCCTCTTGTCCGCCATCAACTACTGGTCATCAAGGTGGTGTTTTTGGGATGAGTGAACAATTCCAGGGGTGGGTAGAACTACTTAAGAGTATAAACGAGGAACGGAAAGCCAAAGTTTCCACTCCCTCGCCCCTCGGCACCGGCGGCGCGTCCTCTGAGCCAAGTACAGGTTCTTCCGCGAAGCACTCCTCAACTTCCCCCCATTGTCACTAGTGCGACTCCGGTCACTTCGGTCACTCCGACTCTGTTGCCATCCAAAATTTAAAAAATTTCGATCTTATCCCTCCTCTCCTTCATAAATATTCCCTTTTCACTAAGGGAACTCTGTATGGTCCAGATAGGTCATGGTCAGTAATAAAGCCCAGAGGTCGCGCAGCCGACTGTCGCAGATCCCTGTGCCAGAACATTGGTTTATTGAGATGAGTGAGGTCATGAAATTAACGGCCAAAAATCAAGCAGGCGATATCCTAGACTTTGTGATCAAGGCTATTCCTAATGGTTATAATCTTGAATTCTTTGTCTATGCCCAGTCTCCCGCCCTACCACCTGCCTCTGGGAAATTATGTTAATATTGGTCCAAATCGGATGGACTTAATGACCGGAAAATTTTGCAGGACTTAACCCCTGAACTTAAGGCTTTTCCACGCCGGGACATTGCTGGATTACCAGTTCTTCACCTTGAGGGGGTAGGTACCAGGCCGTGGACTGGGTGGGAACAAGAGGCCAAGCTGTTTGCCAGCATTATTACCAGTAAGAGTAGTCACCAACTCCCGCTGGAGGACCACCGTTGATTCTCTATGCCAGTCGCGCAGGCAGGAGTAGTCCCTCATTGTATCTTTGAATTTTTGTGTGCTCCTAAATTACTCTTGTGCCAATTGGCTGAAACAATTTGTACTCCCACCCAGTTACAAGTTGACAAGGATTTTAAAATGAGGCAACGGGCCTTGAGATTACCGTCCCAGTGTCTGATTAGTGGACAAGTAGCCGAGTCTCTACTTCACACAACTGACTCCGTAGCAGATGGTAATACAAATAAGGCCTTATCTCTTACCCGGCGGGTCTTGCTTCAGAATTCCGTTCAGGCTCTTGGTGATGTCCGTATGGCACTGTTTGAAGCCGTACGGGTACGCCAGGACCTGAGGGTTTATTTGGTCAAGAAACTGCCGGAGGAGATTGGTAGGAAGTTAATTTTGTCACCAGTGTGATCAGCTCCTCTTGCCTTCCCAGATGCCTGGCGCACCGTTAATAGTTTATTGGATTCTTCCCGCGCCACTGCTTCCAGACCGAAGAGTGATTCAGCTCCTAAAGCTATGCACAGTAAGAGTCATACCCGTGGGTTCTTTCAGTCACCACAGTCTAGCAAGGCTCAACCATGACCTGGAAGCAGTGGCTCAGCTAGAGGCCGTAGTCAGGCACAGGGCAAGGGTAGGTGGTTCCGAGGTCAAGCTAAGGGTAAACCAGGCAATGATGGCAGAGCCTCTCGTCCCCCAAGTGACTAGTCAGTCATCTGAATCGACCCCCTCCCAGTCAAAAAACTGATCACCCACGATGCTCTCTCACTCCCTGGGCACATAAGGACCGTGTTGGATACGAGAGTAGCTCTGCCGGACTTAAACCAGTTTCAAAACTGGAAACTTCCTGGTGTGTTACCGGGCATGGCTCCGCAATACATGGGCAAAAACAGTTAGACGCAAAGGCATCTCTTGACGGTGGACCCGGCGACCATGTTTACAACAACCAGTAGAGTTCAACCATGGTTCTTTAGAGGTGGGAAAGCTGATCCAAGAGATGGAAGAAATGCGTTTCATTGTCCTGGTCAACTCATTTCACCCAGTATTTACATCCCAGTTATTCCTAGTGCCGAAGAGGGACAGCGATCAATAGAGACCGGTCATAGACTTGTCTTCTCTGAATCGTTACATTCTCAATCAGTCATTCAGAATGACGACTGTGCAGCAGATCAGGCTGACACTGCCACCACAAGGTTGGATCTGTTCCTTAGATCTAACAGAAGCCTATTGGCATGTCGCCATCAACAAACGGTTTCAAAAGTACCTGGCCTTGCGCCAAGGGAATCAAATTTTTGCATTCCAAAAGATGCAAACAGGTACTAAGACTTTCATATCCATGCCAAGGAATTATTAGTCCCTCTCTTTTTTCTGCAGGAGCACGGCTCAACTCTTGTGGGAAAGTCGTAAAGTCTTCAGAATTGACAATCTGAATGCAGTAATATGCATTCAGAAGCAAGGGTCAGCGAGATCTCTAGTGTTACTAAGGTTGTCGGAAGAGATCTTTCTGCTAGCCGAACGGCTGTCGGCTGCCCGGTGTTGCGAACATCTGGGCAGACGCACTGTCACGACGACGGAGCACACTAGTAGAATGGTCCCTCAGGCAAAACATCTTTCAACAGATGATTGCCAGGCCATACCATCCACAAGTGGACTTGTTCGTGTCAGAGGAGACTCACAAGCTACCTCTGTTCCTCACGCGCTGGGTGGAAACCCCGGGGGGGGGGGGGGAGGATCCGACACATTTCAGGTGGATTGGAACAAATGGAGCTTCATTTATCTGACCCGACGCATCTTTAACCCGGGAACGGCACCGACTCTTAACCCGAGAACGGAGCGCCATTGGTAGTTCAAACCCTCCCGCCAAGCGAGGATATTTTGGTTCATTCCCGCCTAAAATCAAAATTTTAGCATAAATATAGTTATTACTTGTTCATATGCACCTACTTTATGTTTAATATGAAGATATTAACATGTAACAGCAATAAAACAAGTGGGAACAGTATTTGGGGGGTGAAAAAGACTATTATTGCCGACCCTCCAGTCATTAGGTGAGAGGCGAACAAGACATATATCCTCCCTCTTCGAGATCTGAAGGTAGACTGATGTCTCTCTCTCGCTTTCTTTCTCTTCCCACGCTCTCTATATGCGTACTAGACGACCTTGGAACGGAGTTGGAAATATTAGCGCGATAAATAAACCGATAAACAGGGGAATAAGAGGAAAAAAATCGGTGATAATTGAAGGGGGGGGGGTTTGACACATGTGGAAGTGATAGAAGGTATGGAAGGGAATTATCTCACTTAATCACATATTTCTTTGTTTTGAGTGCTACTGGGGTCTTTTAAAAGTTTTTTTTAAGGCCTTGGATCTTAAGAGTCCCGTCGCCTTCCACCACCAAGACCTCTTAACTCGGGAATGGGGAGAACACTCTTAACCCGGGAGCTGCGGGGAGACTCTTAAGAGTTCCCCCGGCGCACTGCGGGGAGACTCTTAACCTGACAAGCGCGATATAGACATAGGTGCTAGGGTAGTTATTTGTGCATTTCTAGCCCTGGATTCTGACAGAATTCGTTATATTTACAATATAAACCATTATTTGTTTTCGGTATGCTTTTATTTTACATATATGATGTATATATGAACCTTCAAGAGTGCTAAAATAAGTGGGAAAAGCATTTGGGTGGTGAAAAACGAAGATATTGGCCACCCGGTCATAATCTCAGGCGAGAGAGAGAGACAGGCAGCCCTCCCCTCTCGCTGTCTGGGAGTCAACTGAGAAGAGCGGGGCGGTGTGTGCCGGTGTCTGGGTGTTGCATAACGATCTTTTATGCAACCCACTTGTGCTACATTATCGCGGGAGAGAAAAATAACCGATAAATGATGATAATAAGAGGAAAAATAGGTGATAATTGAGGTGGGGAGGGAGGGGGGAATAAGGGGGGAATAAGGTGGGGAAGGAGGGGAGGGGGGTGGGTGAGATTTACATGGATGAGTACTGGAGGGGAATTATCTCACCTAGAGACAAATTCCTTTGTTTTGATAGGCCCTTTTTTTTTATGGAAGGCTTTTTTTATGGTCCTGCTTCCGTGAGGCCTATCGCGTTCCCTATAGGAAGCCTTCCGTGAGGCCTATCGCGCTTGCCGGGTTAAGAGTCAGAGAAAAAAAAAATCAACTTTTGACATCGAAAAAAAAAAAAAATTATATTTTTTTTTTTTTTTTTTTTGGCCCCTGGGCCATGCAAAATCTCAGTCCTCTACCTCCCCTCCTTCCCCACTTTCCTCCTCTCCTTCAGTTATCACCTATTTTCCCTGTTATTCCCTTATTCTGAGGTATATTTTCATGCTAACATTAGAAATCCGATTGGAGGGTGTGGTCATCACTGATAGCAAGCGAGTGCAAGAGAGAGAGAGAGAGTATCGATCGACTGTGTCTCAGTGGCCTTGGGGGAAATTGGCGGGAAAGCAGATTGCCTCACCCATACATTATACAACTCGCGGGCTATATCTCCGATTTTGACCATCCAAACGCTGTTTTCACTCGTTTTATTGTTGTTTCAGGTTAATACCTTTATAATCAACCCATAATAGGCGCATATGGATAAGTATTAATGCTATTAATGGCACAATGAATATTTTAGTGACGGAAACACCTCAAATACGTCAGCACAGGGGGACGTTTCCAATTACCCCCATGCGCACTTCAGAGGTTAAGAGGTTTTGGTGGGCAAAGGCGACGATCCTCTAAAGAGGTAAGGCCTAAAAAAAGCCTTTTAAAATGCTGTAATGGTTAGAGTGTTTAAGATCTCTATGTGGTAACCCAGGTTCGAATCCCAGTAGGATCACATGCTTTAATTAATTTAATTGGGAGGTGTTTGGTGTTGGGAGTGAAATTAATAAATTAGACTTAAGAACGATGTTAAAAATAAAATTATAACAAACTAGGATAAATAAGAAACCACAATTTGAACACTATTCAATTATCTTTCTCAGAACATTGAAGAACAGGCTACAAAGCTAATTCTAAGTATGGGATATGATTATGTACAAGTCTATTAAAGTAGTCATTCTTCACACACGCACACTCTCTCTCTCACAAACACACACACACATTTCTGCAACTAATGACAAGGATGAGTGATGATGAGTTAGGGTTCAGTAGTCATACCCAAAGGTGTCTTGAAAAAAATACTTACAAAATAAAGTAAAAATCACAACACACCACTAACACAACATACTGCATACAATACAGTAGGCTACTGAATAGATTGTGTACAACATACACCTAGCCAAACCCCTTTTAAGCAATAATTTCTAGATGTTCTTGAATCGATGCTACATATAATTTGTTTGCTATATTTTTATAGAAGAAAACTGGGCACCCTCTTTTCATAGATACGCACATGATTAATACAATATAAAATTGGGATTGATTTCATAACCAAACATGTTACATCTACAAAACAATTACCATCTCTCCACTATTGTTTCTATTTTCCATGTTATGGTTTCTGAAAATGACCTCTACTCAAAGGCATAAAAAAATATATTTACTCCAAGTATTAAAAAAAAAAAATAATAATAATAATAATAATAATAATAATAATAATAAAAAAAACATCAATTATTTGTCGGCAACCTTGAGAACTTCTAAATGTCTAATATAGAACCCAACATCACAGAATAATCATCCAACAGGTATTGCCATATTATAATTATAGACCGCTTACAACTTAAATTGTTGTCAGGAACGCTGTTCAAGTCATGTTCAAAATAGTATATACATTCAACTTAAGGGAGTCCTGATGAATAGGAAAAAAATATTGTATTTACAAAGTCAGCCAGTAGCTCTAAAACTGTGCTTTATTGCAATGTCTTAGGGGGTGTTTGCAAATTGAAGAGGCTTAAGTTACACATAGCCATTTCCATCAGAATTGTTTTCATTAATCCTCCAGCACATGTTAAGTAATCCTCCAGCACAAACAAGCATAACTAACTCTACTGAGCTCATCTTGGGTGTACGCAAATCAAGGATAGCATAAATAAACACTTGCTATGGCATACCATTCCCTTAACTGTCATTATTCCTTTAGCTACTTTAACAGTGGGGCCAAATATTCAGACCAATAAAACCAAAATCACAGAACCCACGAGCAAAAATTGAGGGGATGTTCCGCTTGCGAATATTATCATAAGATGAACTGGCCGTACTGCTGGGCTAACTTTTGCAGATTTTCTTTTTCCCACTATCTCCCATAATGATCAAAAGAATCAGAGGAACTTAAATTATAGAATGCAATTGCAAAATATACAAGTTTTGGATGCTACTGTTAAACACAGGCCATACAAACATACCAACTTCTGAAGTTCTGCTATTCTTTCTTCCCACCACAGGTGCAATTAATATATAACTAATCCCAGGTATGTATACAGTCCATCCTCCAAATATGCGAGTTTGAAATATGCGATCCTCCACATTTGCGAGGGGGGGTCAAAATTGGAAAAAAATATAATATTCCACATTTGCGAGGTCGATTCCACCTGTGCGAACTAGCCCGTAGAATTATAAGGGAAATCAGTAATTTCCTCTTAATTTGCGACCCCCCAATCCACATTTGCGGCTGTGTTGGCCGAGGAGGACGAGCAGGGTGGGGGAGAGAGGCGATGAGGCCCAGTAGGGGTGCCTTGCCTTGCCTCGCCTCGGAAGTCGGAACCCAAGCGTCAAGCCAATTAATAGGCCTAAGCCAACAAACAATCTGCCAATAACGACTTATAAAATAACATTTTCGGCAATAATGGCAAGTCAGAATAGTTACCCACTTTCTAAAATAACGTTTGGATTCATGTAAATAACAGTTATTTTGCGGGAAATAACAAGGCGCATCTTGGAGAGCGTTTGGTTTCCCGCCATCTTGATGACCCTGGAGTTGAAGTTGTATTTTTACCACCAAATACAACCTCCAAAGTTCAGCCACTTGATCAAGAAGTTATAGCAAAGCCAAGTTGTTGTACTGTACTATAAATTCGTCCATGACAAGATGAGGAAGGAAGCTGACAAACAAAAAGAAATGAAAGAAATTGCTGAAATTGTGAGCAGTAGCGAGAACGATACACCCCTCGCCGCCTCCCCTCCACCTCCCTCACTCCACACTTTCCACACCACTCCAGCTCTCCATATCGCTCCACTTCTCCACCAGCAACCCCTGCTTTAATGACTGTATGTCTGTATGTATAAATGTGTCCCACTACCGATATAAATGTACTAACTAATAAGGAAATTTGGCGGGTGCCGCCCATAAGTAATTATTTCCATAAGCTATGTTGTTTGAAATTTGCGAATTTGAAATTTGCAAGGTCGCATGTCGCCCATAATCTCGCAAATTTGGAGGATGGACTGTATGTATACACCTTACCCATTTTTTTTTGTTTTTTTTTTTTTTTATGGGGGGATAAAGGATGATATTCTGATCATTCTAGGTGAAAATTATAAAATCATTTTAACCCGGTGTAATTGTAAATCTTCCTATCTAAACCAATGCACTAACGTTTTTCTTAATTTCTCAAAGCAATGATATTTAACTCATACTGTGTGTAAATTATAACATCCAAATTGAGGAAATTGGGATATAATTTGATGATAAGTAACTCAACCCAAGCGGTTATGGCCTTGGCCTTGCTCGGGGCCTTTGGGCTGTTCGGCCAGGCAGCCTGGGGACCAGCAACAACAACAACCCAAGCAGTCAAGACCCTCTCTAAACAGGAACATCCACTTTGTTTCAGGTGTATATGTTGTGGCCCATGTTAGTGATCCTGGGGTATCCTGTCACCAATGCATCCTGATCCCCGATGTACAGGTCGTTATATTTTGTAAGTTTTACATTATTTATTATTATGTTCTCTCCACTAACCAACTTTACTCCTAAACTCGATTAACGAAATTAACAAACACATGTGGCAGTCCAGGGATTCGAACCCAGGACGCTCACACCGAAAATCAACACACTTATGCATTGCACCACGAAGACAGTTAACCCCTTCAGACTCATATGACGCAGAGGTTGCCAGATTAGCAATAAGAAATAGAGTTCTCTCACTCTTATAATACCCTCTCCAAAATTAGTTTTCTGCCCACAGCTAACTCAAAGACAACTGCAGAGGTTGAAGTAACTAAACTAAAGGTTTGTAAATACCCCTGATGGTAATAAAGGCTTTAAAGTATCCCTAATCGGCTCAAAATTGCGTCATATGTCGGAGAGGGTTAATAGATCTTCCAGTAATGATCCACTCTCAAACTTATTGAAGCACTCCATTTTAGGTACAAAAAAATATATCCACCACTAACCAACTCAACCGAAGTGTAAATTTTGTTCTCTAAACAATGGTTGCCAACTTGTTTCAAGTGTAAATGAAGATAGCAACTCTACCCATGAGCAAATATCTCTCTCTAAACAATGATATCCAACTCGTCCCTGGTATATATATTGTGCCCCATGTTAACGATCCTTGGGTATCCTGCCACTAGTGCGTCCTGGGCCCCGATGTATAGGTTGTTGTAGATCTTCCAGTACACGTCGCGCACCTTTCGCGCCGGGTGGAATAGACCCTGCAGAACATACTGCAGGATCTGGGGGGAAAATAAAATATATTAAATATAAGATGATATCCAAGACAACATACAGTAATATAAAAAATAATTATGACATTAAAAAACCGGTATCTATCAAATAATAAAAAATCAATAAGATGATTATAATATTATACACTGACACATATTTAAAAAATGCTCATACCAGTATACAAAAAAGAAAGTATTCCAAGCTGATCAATATTAACCCCTCAGACCCGGTAGGGCTCTGAGGCACCCACAACAAACTAGGGCCAGAAACCCGGTAGGGCTCTGAGGCACCGGCAGCTTGAAAGCCTGTAAGCTTGTTTTGAAAGGCGTCTGTCCGACGCATGTAAACAACGGCCGGTTGGACCGACGCCGCGCATCTCCGACCACAAGAAGGAGAGGCGTCGCTTGTTTGTGTGTGGCTGTGTGTTATTGTTAAGTAGTGAAAAGTGGCTGACATCACCACAAAGTTCTCTCCACGGAAATCGTCATCACAACTGAACCAGTTGACTTAGAGAGCTCTACTCAACACCATTCTATAGGCACGAAACACATCTACGCTTGGGGATGCGCGGGAATGCGGAAGCAGCCAAAATAACAAAGATACGGTAGCCTAGGCGAGACGTTTTTTCGGCCAAATCCCCCGGGTTTCGGGGATATATTATAGAATGCGTAGCCGAGGCTGGAGGGTTAAAAATCAAACCTTCCTTCAATACAATAAACAAAATACCAAAGTGCACTCCTGTATACAGGGTGTCCCGCGAGTTTTGTAAAATACTTCCAGAGATGAAAGATTAAGTAATTCTAAGTAAAAACTGTTATATACTTATAGGCTTTTGGGGGCATTGTTTTGTTGTTATGGAACTTTAAAGTCAGCATTTTGGTGTTTTTTGTAATATCTAACCCTGTTTTTCTTCAATAAGATGAGGATAGGAAAAAAAACAGTAAAGTGTATTATGAAGCATGATATCAATACTTCAAACTGAATATTACAAAAAACCAACAAAACTTAATTTTAAGCTCATCATCGCGGAAAGAAGAAAGGAGCTACAGAGGATTTTTTTTGTGTTTTCTGTCAGTTTAAACCCATTTTCCGAGTAATGAAAATGAATAGCGATAACGTTAAATGCTTTATGCTTGTGCATGGTATCAATACTTAATGAAAACACCAAAAAATCCTCTGTAGCTCCTTTCTTCTGTTCGTGATGATGAGCTTAAAATTAGGTTTTGTTGGTTTCTTGTAATATTCAACTCCATGTCAAGGGAATATGAAGTACGATGTAGGGAAGTTTTTGGTGTCAGTTTGCAATGTTGATATCATGCTTCATAATACACTTTATAGTTTTTTGTCCTATCCTCATCTTATTGAAGAAAAACAGGGTTGAAAATTACCAAAAAAAACAAAAAACAAAAAAATTAAGGGTCCATAACTACAAAACAATGCCCCAAAATGCCTATGTGTATTTAACAGTTTTTACTTAGAATTATTTAATCTTTCATCTCTGGAAGTATTTGACAAAACTCGAGGGACACCCTGTATATTGAAAATTATGCCTTCTTAAGTTGAACAAAATTATCTGGTTGTAGCTAAAATGAAAATATATAACAAACGATAGCACTAAAACTTGAGTATAATAAGAGAACTAAGACTAAAACATGACCTCACCTTCTGTGGTCCCAAAGCAACTCGCAGTCCCTCAATACTGTCCATGAAGGCCTGAACCAGATGCGGGGAGGTTTCAAAAATATTTGGCCAAACGTAATTCAGGAGGTGAATCATGGCATCCTCACACCCGAACCCATACACACCGATGGCCATGTGTTTGATTGCTGCGCACGCCGTCTGTCTGTGCACCAAATCTCTGTCCATGAGTGCGTCTTCTAGCAGCGATGTGACGGCGTAGATATAATCCTTCCCCATCTCTCCGATATACTCAAAGAGGAAAGAAAGCGACTTGAGCACACCATTTTGTACATTTAATTCTGGGACTCTGTATTCGTTCATGAGGCCGGGGAGGACAGTGAAGGGGGAGCAGGTCTCAGCGACAATGGCGATGGCTACAGTCGTACACACACGGTTCTGACGTTCTTGTACTTTCAAATTGTTAAGAAGAGTGGCCAATACGTCATGGGGACCAATGGCCTTGGCGATGTAACCAAACGTGTTGACGGTGGCCCTCCTGATGGCCTTCTTATGGGCTTTCAAGAGCTCTAGAAGCTCAAAGCAGATCCTCATCCATTCTCTGGGACTGACATACTCGGGGCCACGATCAGCAATACGCCCAACAAGATCAATACAGTTCTCTTGTACCTTCTCGTGTCGATTCTTCAGGATAGGCGTCAGTCTGGGCAGAAGATCTTTGATGGGCGGGTTCATTTTGTGCATACCAATGACGTTTACAATACCCTTTAGAGCCCCAAGGATGGATCCCAAAACCTCTGGGTATTCCTCACCCAGGTACTCGTACAATACTACTCCCAAATGACCCATCAGCTTTTCCTCCTGACAAGTTTTCATCACCACAGCAATTCTGGAGATCAGGTCTGCTGCCTGTTGTCGCACCTTGGCGGATTTGTTGTTCAGTCGCCAGAGGATCGTACCGCAAATCTGTGGGAGGTAGGCCTTGACTCGGGACCCCAGTGAATTGACAATGGTGCCAAATCCATTTAGCATGACAACATCTTCAGTAGTCTGTTCCTGGAAAGCGTACAGGATTCCGTCAATCAGCTGTTCCTCAAGTCGGGAGTCAATGTCAGCAGCTCCCAGGTTGGCCATGATCTTTTCTATTGTCTCCATCACCATCTTCCGGTACTGTTCATTCTCATCCTTCAGGTCATCCACGATACGGTTGACAATCTCTGAGGTGCCCACTTTGTTGGCAATTTCCACCGTGGTGTCAACGAGCTGTCGGTAGTTGCGACGATCCAGTGCCATCCGGTGGTTCCAGAAATGCTTGAAGAAATGCGGTAGAATCTCCTCTTTGATGTACCCAGGCTCAACACCGTCTGTGGCACAACACTGCTTCACCACCTTCAAGACAATCTTCTTCATCTCCTCGTCAGGACTCTGGAACTCTCGGATCAAGATCAACATCACTTCTCGGGTGTAGTAATCAGCATATTCTCCGTCCATGAGTGGGATCAGGTAACCAATGGCTTTCAAGAAGGCGGCCAGACCCTTACCACGATGCTGTCTGATACCTCTCCACAGGGGCTTTAGCACGGAGTCGAAGCTCTCGATACCGTAGGGTGTGGCAGCCTCAGCAAGAGCAGCCAGGGCAAGGGCAGTGATGGTACGTACCTTCTGTTGTTCATCCACCAGCCCGTGTTCAATAATCTCCACCAGTGAGCGAAGATGAGGCAGAATAGCGCAGCCCATGAGGATGGCAATCTGCTGTACAATTTTAATACCGGTGTGCCGAGCCTGCCAGGATTTCTTGCTCTTGCATACGGCCTTCAAGAAGGGTAGAAGTGATGGTATACCAAGAGCAGACGCAACGACAGCAAAGGCACGCGCTGTGGTGTTACGTACATACTCATCAATATTGTCAATATCGGGCCTCATTGTGGAGATCATAGTGGCCAAACCGGCAGCCTTAGCCAAGTTACTGATAATCTCACGACCCTCCACACGAGCATAGTAATCTTCATCAATCAACAGAGGCTCAATCACCACAAGGATTTTGTGTACGTAGGGTCGGACCAAATCGTCCAGTTTGTACAGAACACGGTCAATAACTTTCACCAACAGATGACGCTCCTGGTCCTCTAGTGTTGGGGACATAAGCAGTGGTAGAATCTGATTGAAGAGTGGACCGGCACCAAACTCACGAGCTTTGTCTGTAATTTGACGTAGAGCAGCCTTACGCATAGGAGGGGTGCCATTCTTAATCTTCAACAGCAGTTTCATAATCTTGCGCTCCTTCTGTTCTTCCGGGCTTAAACTTTCCTCGTCCACATCCTGAAGCAATTTGTCAAAGTATTGTGCATCCTCTGGTTTAAGAAGTGGAAGATTACCCTTTGGCTGTGAGTCGTCATGGCGAGGGGTCATCCCTTCCTTCTGCATGTAGAAGCCCTGAGGTGTACCGATCATCGGAGTAGGAGTGGCAGAGAGCTTACGTGCAGGGGTTCTGATGGGAACATAACCCTGGGGTGGAGGCAACACTTCATAACCTGGTGGGAAGAGAGCATCTAACTCTTCATCAGTCATGGGGCGGTTACGTTCATCAATCTCACGTTCCCAGCGGAAGGCATGAATTTGTTCTGGCGTCATGTTGACCAGCTGGCCAGGTGAGGGAGTGGCCATACCAATAGCCTTGGGTCCAACAGGTGTAGTGCCCCCAGGGGTGATGCCTCCAGGGGTCATCATTCCTGGAGTCATGCTGGGTGTGTGTGGGGTGGAGGGAGTCAAGGCACCAGAAGGGGTGGCTACTGGGGTCTGGGCTGCCGGTGTTTCATCCCACCTGGATCTACGCTTGCTGGCACTGGGTGTGGGTGTCTCCTGGATAAGGTCCGAGGCCCCACGGTCAGTGCGAGGAGTCTCAGCCCATCCACTGTTGTGTCCGGGTGTTTCTCCACGGTCAGTCTTGGGCGTCTCATCCCAGCGGTTACGGCGAGCGGAGGGTGTACCTTTGTCATGACCGGGTGTCTCGTGGCCCGGAGTGGCATGTCCGGGTGTAGCGTCCCACATACGAGTACTCTGTCCCGGTGTGGCTCCGGGGGTCTCACCACCTTTGGCTCGCCCGGGAGTCTCGTCCCAACGGGCTATGGATGGGGTCTCGGATTCCCAATTGGACTTCTTCTTGGGCTGCGGTGTTTCGTCGGCAGTCTGATCCCAGCGGCCCCTCTTCCTCGGGGCAGCCTTGGGGGCTTCTGCAGCAGTATTGTTCACCACCGCCAGGGTCCCCTCCTTCACACGCTCCTGCATCGTCTTGCGGATCTGAGGGCACAAGAAAACTATACTTCAAATATTTAAATTACTGAAAGATACCTAGAACTACTTTGTTTTGTCAACCTACACTTTAAACGTTTATTTTCAAAGATATACTATATATATACAATAAACTGAAAGTAAGATACAGAACTAAGTGATATTTAAGCAGATTTTAACATAATATCAAGGCTTTCAGTAGTTTGCAAATAGTTAGATCCAAAGGTTTATGCCATTGGGCACAATGCACTGCACATTAGTGCCGAGCTCTTGCACACAAAAAAAGTTTTTACTGGACCGATGACACTAGGACCTTCGCAGTCCATGGGTTAAGAGTACCACTACATATAATTGAACACTGGTGATCACTATGCTACCATTCCAATAATAGTGGCAAATAAATGAAGTGCCATTATATGGTACTTATCCATCTATCCATAGCCTATGATAGCGCAGTTGGAAAGTGTGTACATACTTAGATTGATATGCAGGATTCAAAACTGCATAATAAATAGTAGGCTTGTCCACCATTCTTTAACTGTCTTCATAGCGCAATGGATAAATGCACTGAATTTCAGTGTGAGCATCCTAGGTTCGAATCCCTGGACTGCCACATGTATTTGTTGATTTCATTAATTGAGTTTAGGAGTAAAGTCGGTTGGTGGAGGTAACATAATAATCCATATATTACTTAAGAGGTAATTAACCCCTCCAATCCCAGTGCCGTATATATACGTCAGTAGATAAGTAACTCCCCAGTCCCAGCGACGAATATATCCGTCAGTTATGTACTTTCCTTGTAACTGCCTGTACAACCCTGTACCAGTTACCACAACCTTTTGAGCACTGCTCCAGTGTTGGCAACACTTCTCAGCTTATATGAGACCCACTGAAAGGTGACAGAGCCAGTCTTGCCTCCTCTTTGGAGGTGGATAGGTAGTCTCTACTGCCATTTTTGCCACATTGCTTGGGACTGCTGGGGACTTTTATTACTGTATCCTACGGTACAGTAGGGGTTAAAGGGCAAACCGGAAATTGTCCGAGCCTGGACCGGATGTAAAAAACGGACCGCACAGCACAGCACTACTGTACATATATGCAACCAACTTAACCACTTCAATCAGACATTGCTCTCTTCAACTTAACCTACCCTCTAATTCTGACAGACCCTTCCTCAGTTAAATAAAATTGTCTGTAGTTAGTACAACGAAACATAGTATCAGCATCTGATTACAATGGTTAAATATACCATTAGAGTTTATACCATTTAGTTTATTTGTACAATAAATGTAGGTTATTTGTTGGGTAGTAATTGTTAGGGGTCACTTGAGGCATGCTATGCTTACAGGTACCTACCCGATAGCACTATCGTTAGTGAGTGCTGTATATTATTTTTTATATTTTTTTTTGTACTATTATAGATATTTTGTCAAATTGCAA
Organism: Paralithodes platypus; assembly: GCA_032716605.1. Classification (NCBI taxonomy): domain Eukaryota; kingdom Metazoa; phylum Arthropoda; class Malacostraca; order Decapoda; family Lithodidae; genus Paralithodes; species Paralithodes platypus. The sequence goes on along the minus strand of CM064570.1, from coordinate 12,061,098 downwards.
ATTACCTTATTATAAAATTTGATACAAATTGTAGTTTCTTTATTCATACAGAATTTAGTAAAATTTACCAGTACGTCCTGTACTTCCCAAACCGACTAATTCCTTGAACATGACGATAGTGCATTGTTATGTGTGCGATTAGTTTGCTTGGGAACCAGATTAACTTGCTCATGTAGTGATGTACACCCTATGTGGTGGATTATGTTCTTTTATTTATAAATTATTTTGCTTAGGCGTTGTTTCCACATAGCGATTTTGATCAGTTGTATTGTCTTTTTACTGTGTTCGTCCAGGTTTTGGTTTGTTTATTTTGCAAGTTTTACATTCTAAATTTATAATAGCATATATTTTTGGTCAATATAACAGAAAAACAAACCATAACTTACCAGCGCCTCTTCTCCTTTCAGCCGGGCTTCCTGCATGATGTGAGCGTATGTGCGCGCATTCAAGTCAGGCGTCTTTCCTCCTGCAACACACATGGCGCACACGGGCATTAGATACAGTAAACATAAACTAGTCAGCTTATATCTAATACAGTACTAAGCTACACCTAAATTTGTGACAGTAAGACAGTTAAATTTAATACAGGTGGTCAAAGGTGATCTTTTACAGAGTGATACACTGAGCTTTAAGAATCTAAAACACTACTGTACGGTGTTAGGAAAAATATGCATATTATATTAATAATAAATCGGTAGAAAACCCCCTCAACTGCAAATCTTCAAAGAAATTATAATTGAAAATACACTCGAGTATCCACAAACATATACTGATAGGCTTCAGTTGTATTATTAGCAGATGGTTCCGTTGACAGAGAGCAAAAAAATGCTTCGTTAAAGCACTTTCTTAGCCTAGCAGCAACCTTTCCCGGCTGAATGCTCTGCTACCTTAATAAAGCCAGACAGTCCCAGGAAGCAGTGCTACTCTGCTAGCCTAGCAAAATGCTTTGACAAAGTAAATTTGTTATTGTTTTGTATTTGTTTTTGTTTGTTTATTTTGCAAGTTTTACGTTATAATTGCTGTCAACGGAGCACACTGTAGGTGACCAAGGCATATTATTCAAAGCATGGAACCTCCATTTCAACCAATACCAGCAAAATATTGTAATTATATATTATCCTCATCAAATGTATTGATATCATAGAACAATTTTAATACTGTGGTCTTCGAACACTACAGAAGAAATTGTCCAAATGACAACTGAATGTGGTAACAATAAACAGTAATTAAGTAACACCCCATTCTTAACATTAATCCTCCATTACAAACCCCAATGCACTAGAATAAATTAATAAAAGCATATGATCCTCCCGGGATTCATACCAGCACTTGGCATAATGGACACCAGTAATTAATATTCAGTTGAAGGGGTAAGTTAACAAATAAATAAACAACCTACTTTTAATTTACATACAAAATTTATAGATAAATCCAATACACTTAGAATCTAAACTGTTTATGATACTCCAGAGTCCATGTGAACAACGCCTGCTAAGTAAACAAAACTGTGAGTAGTGTTGTTTTCAGAGACCTTTAGTTCAACAGTGATCGGACAAATGCAAACGCTTAAAACCACAAACTGCTCAAGTAAATAAAGCCAACTGCTGAAATTTAGAAAGAAAAAATACTAACATGTTAAACAGATAACTTCAGAAATTCAACTGTTTCAATTAAAGATGGCCACATATTAAGCAAATCACTGCCAACAATGTAGGCTAAGCCTTGCTTATAACCCACAAATAATACTAGATAACTGCTTTGCCAATATAAAAAAAATCAAGCTTATGTTCAGATTTTCAATAAAAATAAACCATACTAACTTTCATACACTATTCCAAGTCTCAAAAATTGCCTCAGTGAAAAATTGTCCGATCTCAGTTCTAACAGGTCCCTAGCAGTGTTTTGTTAACAAACAACACAACACTATTCACAACTCTCTAGTGAAAAAGTATAAACAAAATATAACAAAGGTGATATCCAGAAATCCATGAAAGTTATGGTAATTCATTATTAGACAATATTATATTTGTGACAAGAATTTACAAGATGATTACTGTATATAGTAAATTATCAATGACATTCAAATTAATATTTCATTATTGACGTTATATTATTAAGTTACTCATAAAACTTTACAAGTTGGTATGATACATGAAATACAAGCTTGTTACATGAAAAATTCATTCAAGTTACAAAAATCACTGAAATCTAATGAGTGCTAAAAATAGGTGCATGAAAATACTTTAACAAAAAAGCTCATGATTTGATATCTGATATAGCCTGTAGCTTGACCTGACCTGTGATGGGCAACCAAGGCTGATAGTGTCTAATTTAACCCCTGACGGGAGCTACTCTCACCGAGGCCGCTGATATTAGGTTTAAACACCAAATAGGCAGGTTGTAGAAAGATGTTGTTCCGTTTACCTGTACTGTAGTTTTGCTAACATTAGGCAAATTTATTAATCTTGGGAATGACCTTTCCATTAAATGTAAATAAAAACAACAGCATATCCCAATTTATGAGGACTCAGGCTTGGTACACTATTATAAAAATACTTCATCACAAAAATCCTGCAAGATGAATTTTTCATTACGAAAAAGTCTCCCAAGGAGGTAAGGATTGTAAGTCTTTGGATACACAAATATAATCCTTGAAATGTGTTGTCACCACGGGCCGTGGTATGGTCGGTAGCAAGTCTGACTGTTGATCGAAGGCAATGCAATTCCATCCCAAACCATGTCATTGGTAGACGGCAAGAGTTTGGGCAGCTCGGTCTGGCGATTCATGGCAAATGACAAGTTAGTTCCCTGTATCAAGGATACACCCTAGCCCTGTTAATCAAGGGAGTACACAGTGCTAAAAATGGCATCATCATCAAACATCAACTCATCTTTATTTCTACTGCATTACTTCTTCCTGGGAAGCCCAAGTTAAGGATGGCTAATGACCGAAATGCTCTCACAATATTTTGTCCACACATGTTCTCAAACTTTTACTAATCATTGCATGTTGCAGACGAAGGTAACAGAATATTCATCGCTATATTAAATGGTACCATATTACTTCTCCAGTGTACTTCATCAGTACTACCTCTCTCATTATCATGAGATTTCTTACTTACGAGTTAGAGCTGTTAATTCAAACATTTGTAAGTTATGTGTTTGCTGTATTAAATGCATATAAGTCAGCTAAAACATCCTTTGGACCACACAGCAGATTGCCCACCACTGATCTAAATATATAATTTAATTAAACCTGCCAACTCAAAATTCACCTAGCCAAAGCGATAATGGCCTGACCTAAACTAAAGGATGATAAACTAAAGGACATGGACTCTGCTCGCTAGTGTGTATACGTACGTGATGGCCGTGCAGGATAACTCTAGCAGCCGCACCCTTATGTTCAAGTAGGAAGAAACCCTAGAAGTAACATCTCATTGATTAGTGGCTTTCTGTAGTAAAACTTTCACTCTCAACACACACACATCATGAAATAGGTCTCCAAATCCCCTTCCCGCTTTTTAAGACACCCTCCCGTTATTATATACCCCTCCGGTCTTCGTCTCTTCTTCTCTTGACGAACCATTGCTCCGTCGGCCGTTCTTTGCATTACCTGAGAGCCTCTTTCTACTTTCCTCTCTCTCTCTCTCTCTCTGTTAGAATTGCTGACGTCCTCTGGTGCAGTCAATCTATTCCTGACTTCTTAATAGATCTAAATTTCCTGTGGCTTCTTGCTGTGTATATTCAATAACCTAAGTCACTCATTTAACTGGATAAATAACATGCCAAGATTTTGTTTAAACTGATGAATAACATACAGTACTGTCCTAAGAATTATTTGAACATTCATTACTTAATGACAATACCCTGATTAGTGATGCCTACACCTAAACGACTTTAAAGCAATTAAGTTTCCTCAATTGCAATTCTATTGTACATATTTCATCTAAAAACTACCACTATAAAAATATCTTTGTATTCTTAGTATACATGAAATTTGGATATTGTACCGTTAGATTCAAAAGTGAGCCTACAAACCGTATAGAGTAAATGTGATACCTCAAAGTGAACAACACATTACTTTAACAGTTCTCAGTTGTTGTCAATCAACCACGACTGTAGTTCTGTCCTCCCACTTATAGGGTGGTGCAGTAAGTAATGTTCTGTCCTTTTAAGGATAAGACAATTTCTCATTGGTGTATACAAAATCTAAGAATGAAACAAGGGACACAGCATGCCTCAGCACAATTACAGAGTGACAACCTTAAATATACAATTCATGGCTAGTAAAGGATAAGAGATATGGTCAGAAATAGTGATAGGAATGCTAAATTATCAGTGATCAATCTGTGTGTACAGTGGTGGGGGTAAGCTACTGCCGAGAGTGAGATGGATCCTAACTGACTACTGACATGCATGTTGTAATTGTTTATTGTAGGCGCCAGCGGGGCTAAGTGGAACCGCACTTGAAACAAGTGCGGTACCGCTTAGAAGTGTATATTTATAAGTTTGATGCCTTGCTTCCCAAGGAAGAAAGGAGTGTGTGGATCTTAAGAACAAGCTAGAATGGCTCTTTGTTTGACTGAGGCACAGAGAATAAAGCAGCAAAGGAGACCAGGTGGTAAAACAGGATGTCTAGCAATTCTTATACTCCACTTGAAGCTCTCAGCGGGAGTACTCTCTGAACGGTTGGTGCATACAATCTCCTGTATCTAGGCTTGGTGGTATAATGGTTAAAGCATGTAAGTTCTCTATGTGGTGTCCTGGGTTCGAATCCCCGGATGATCATACGCTTTCATTAAGAGTTATTGGTGTTAAGAATGCTGATAGAAATAATATATATATATAATTATACATACCGTATACATATATATATTTTTTTTTCTTTTTCTATGTGAATGAGGGAGACAAAAGGCACAACTGCCAGCAGCGAGTGCCTCCCCCAGATTTCAAAGAGTGACAGGGCCAAAATCAAGGGACGTTCGAGCTAAAATGCCTGGACACACGGAGTTTGAAGCAATTTAAGTCATAGGAAGAGGGAAAGACTGATTCTGGGAGAGTTCCAGAGCTCAGCAGTTGAATAGAAGAAAGTCTGAGAATAACACTTCACTCTTGGGTTGGAGAGTTGCACAGAGTAGGGGTGGGATTGTGTTGCAAGGCGGGTACTACGTACCCTACGTATATACGTATATATATATATATATATATATAAATATACAAAATATATATATATATATATATATATACCGGTATATATATATACACACACACACACAATCGGCCCCCCAAGGGAGCGTTTTCAAAAGGGCGCGGTAGGTACGAGAGTGGCATGGAATTCATAAACGGAGCGGTTTTCCCAAAGGGCGAGGCCTATGGCCAGGTCGGAAGGCGATGCTCAGCCAAGGAACGTGAGGCGACCGTGAGGGAGAAGACGTGCTGGGAGAGTTAAGTGCCATAGGTCCAATTTTTGCATAAGTGACTGAAGAGGCAATGAGGGAAGTCGTAGAAGGTGGTGATGGAGTGTTCAACATCGATAATATCTTGGGTGAAATGGAGTTAGCAGATGAGGCACATGAAGAACCAGAGGAGGAACGTAAAGAAATAAAAGTAACAGCAAAGCAGGTATCAAAGGTGTTGGAGTGTGGGGACTTTCTCAAAAGTGCTATGTCCGAGATCAGTTTGGGTGAAGGAGTGACAAATGGGATAGAGGTTGATCGCATCCTTAAGAAATATCATGATCACTATGCCACCCTCATCGCCGACATGCAACAATGGGGTGCCTGCTGACCTGTAGATTGACTGCAGGCCTGCATGGGGGAGGCCTCGGACCACCAGTAAGACCACCACCCAACAACAATGACACCATTATGAGTGAGTACCCATTCCATTTACTGTTAATATATCATGTAAGTAACTGTATTTAACCATAATCTTTACTTTTGATATATATTTTAGGCGTTATTAGGGAAAAATAGGTAGGAGTTGTCGGGTTGGCAGACTACGGTCCTATTTTCCCCATTGATTCTCAAGTCCCATGGGCGTGCATTTCCAAAGACACGGTGTGAGCCCAGTCTACATTAACCGCGCCCTTGGGGGCCCGAATGTATATACTGTATAGGTAACTACCCGATAGCACTCTCTTTTATGAGTACTGTACTGTATGTATTTGCGGGTATTGTGGTGTGGTTCCGCTGTGTGTCTGCCTGCTGAGACCGGAACCTCTCCGGGAGGTCTGGGACCGGGAATTGCTGGAGGCCCATAGTGATCCTTGGTCTCTTTGTCTTCTCTTGGGCGACCTAAATTTGTCAGTATATATACAGTATATATATCTTTTTGTTTTGTTGTTTCTGTTCGGGTTCTGTCTCGAGTCGGCCACCCCCAGCTATAGGGTATGTGCCTGAGTATATACATACATATAAAGAACACTATAAAGAAATTAGGGGAGACAGAAAATACAGTAGATCCCAACTGTGGATATGCACAAATTAACCCCTTATTGGCGGAGCTCGACTTAAGTCATGCACCAATTTGCAGCAAGTTAGGAGCATTATTAAGGCTTTTAAAGGGTTAAAATCGAGTGCAAATGGCCGGGAGCGCAGCGGGCCAGACCGCCGACTCCCAGGGACCGCCGCCCATTAACTCATGTTCCCTGTGTTCTCGAGAGGCCGGCAGTGTAGCCAGTAGTGAGCATAGCTGGGAAAAATATACCACTATACGCTAAACTCCCATGTTCGTGGCACCACTGCAAGAGAACCACGAGTGCTACGTAGCTCGTTCTGGTCTCATTTTGAAGCTTTTAGCGCCTAGTTTTTTGCTGAATACATTTCTTTTCATGCAGATACTTGATTGATCATTCAGGAGGGCCTGAATATGCCCAAATGAGCCCAAAACACCCCGCTAGACAAGGGTTAAATGGTCTTGCTGCCGACAGCCTAATAAAATGATGTAATTTGTAGAATACTGTATAATGTAGCTATAGGTACAGTACTCTTGATATAAACACCAAAAGAGGAGCACTTCATTGACATTTTGCTTACAGCTTCAACAATCAAAACATTGTGACAAGTGTTCCTTCTCACATATGGCTTATATCTTCTGGATTGTTGTTTATATTTACATTGGCTACTGGCTGATGCTACCTCATAAAGATGGGAATAAAGAATATATCTGTAGGTTAAGGAAATTAAGACCAACTTTTAAATTTAACTGTACAATATTCCTTTGCTACAACACTGCTTCCTATACAAATGTAAACTACAATTGACAGTGATTACTCAAACCAATCTAGCTACAGATGACTTCCTGGCATTAAAGCTAACCTACATCCCCTAAAGCTCAAGAGAGGCTCATTGCTCAGTCGGAACTTCGCTGGTGGCAGCTGGTAACCTCCGCAGGGGGGAAGAAAACAGATTGAACATTAGTAGTGGCGGTGAATCCATGGTGGGTGGGGGTCCTGTGATTCCTTCACTCAGTATGTGTCAACTCTTTATGCTCTTCCCACCTCCTCCCATTCTTTCAGGGTTGTTTTGTTATTATTACTCTACCATCATGTATTTCAACACTGATTATGAAAAAATAAATACTTATGAAAACATTCTCAGCAATGAAATTAAATTTGGTTTATCTATTTTTTGGGTACCATATTTTTGTTTTACATATACAAGTCCCCTCCTCATGGGATAGCAAAATATACATTCATTCTATCTATCACACTCCAGCGACCGGCAACCCTTGAACGGCAAGCACAAAATGGAAATATGACCATATAAGGGACTGATCATTGCACAATTCTAAAAATGAATATTCAATCAATCTAAGTTACAGATCATCAAATTTAGTAGGCCTTTATCAAATCATGAAATATTTTAACAATCAATTAGAGTACTAAATCAATTATTAATCATAGACTATCACTCAGTAATATAATTGCTACCATAAAAAAAAAAAAAAAAAAAAAAAAAAAATCGCTAATGTTAATGACTGTAACATGCCATAGCATGGAATCTCTTATCGTACCGGTATTTCATATTAAATTATCATCTCTTTGCCAGTATTCATTCAATCCCAGCTATAAATGTAACAGCTGGCAAAATGCGTCAACAAAGCCAAGGGTGGCCGGCCGCTGGTCTCAGCCACATGAGAAAGCGAAACACACTCGGGAAGACGGAGGCAAATAAAACCTCCGCCGTCCTATCAAGAATTACACGATTGAATCCAAACAAAAGACTATAGAGAGGGGCGGGTGGGCAGGGCTGGGACCACCTACCGTCAGCGAACGGATCAAGCCGCTCGGGGGAAATGACCTGGTGGTTGCGGCGGGCACGGTAGGGGTCCTCACGGTCTGCGATGGTGGGGCGCTTATACTTGGCCATTGGGTCATGGTCCTTGTCAACCTGAGGAGAAAGAACTACATGATACGCGGTGCAATGGCTCTTCAAGGAATAATAACTACAAAGATTATCACCAGGATCTATATACGCTCGAATTAACGGACCCCGATACAACGGATTTCGGATTTAACGGACTCTGTCTGTAGCCGGACAATGGACCCAGCAACGGACAAAGTCCGATGCTAGAAAAAAAGTTGGAGCAAAGTCCGTTGCTCTATCTATTTATCTCTCTAATGCACCTACCTAAATCTCTTATACATTAACATAACTATGTCTTATTTGGACTTTTTGTAATCTTTGAATCATTTCTAATGTGATGGAATTGAAAAATATAATATCCTTCCAGCACATAGATAAATAATAAATAAGATAGTCAACAAAATATTTCAACTCTCCCCTCCGTGCGAGCAGACGGAAGATTTACATTTGATAGATTTTTTGTTTTGTTTTTTTCCCTCGATATACACTCTCTTTCTATCTAATTCATCTACCTAAATCCCTTATACATTAACATAACTATGTCTTATTTGGACTTTTTGTAATCTTTGAATCATTTCTAATGGGATGGAATTGAAAAATATAATATCCTTCCAGCACATAGATAAACAATAAATAAGATAGTCAAAAAAATAGTTCAACCCTCCCCTTCGTCTAGGCGCCGAGCTTCCGAGACGGGAGATTTATGTTTGATAGATTTTTTTTTTTTTTTTCCCACGGTATACACAAAATATTGGGGAAATATTATATGTTTTTAATTGACATTTGTGTCATTTTTGCTGATTATGAGTTGGTGGAAAAAAATGTCTTCTATCATATCGGAAATTATTCACAGATTATATAGAGACCAAATAACATACACTTTTAACCAGTGGAGCCCCGGCTAGTTTTGTAATGTTTGTTCACCAGAACCCGGCCGGTTTTCAAAAAATGGTTTTATTCCAGAAACAATAGCGAATGGGTTAGGAATGAAGGAAAAACCACAAAAAAACGCTCAAAAAGCTTAAAGAATGGTCCTACAGAGCCCCCGAAAACGTATTTTAAAATAGTAAAAAATTGAAGGCAATTACCCCAAAAAACCAGGTTATTGCGCGCTCACGCGCACGCACATGGACTTTGAGAGTTTTCAACCATCGGCACGGTTGCGTGGGATACGTACACAGTTCCCATACAAATCTGAGCCCTCTTGAGTGGCTACACCTGAGGTTACGGTCGGCGCAATTAGGGTGACTCGTCAGACGCGTCGCTGGGGCTGTGCGTTACATACATCGCCGACGCGTCAGACGCGTCGCTGGGGCTGTACGGGTTAAGTGTGTTCAATAGTTTTGCATTATCAATAGGGTGTAGCAGAAGGTTTATCAACATATCACAGTAACGGGGTCGGGGTTGAGGCCGGGACAGGGAGGGAAGGGGAGGGAGTAGGCCTACAGTGGATATACAGGGGATATCCTTCCTCCTTTTTTTTTTTTTTTTTTTTTTTCCCCATGTGAAATTTATCATATCAATGACAAATACGACCTTTATTATGTTTTCAGGGACAGTACAGCACAACGTGTCCCTCAATCACAAAAAAAAAAAAAAAAAATACGAAGGCAATTTTCCAGCTACGGACTCGGTCTCCCCCCTATTAGTCCGTTAAATCAAGCGTCGACTGTATAGCAATAAGAAATGCAAATTGTTTTAGGAGTTTATGATGCATTATATATCAAACAGTTCTGCCACAGCAGTGATATATTTTGATGGACAATGGAAATACCTGGGTTTTAATATCAGCGTTAAATGTCTCGTGAGGCATTGGGTAGTGTACGGTACCATACAGAAATAGAGCTGTACACAATTTAGTCATAAAGTATATACCGGTACCTACAATGCTATATCATGCTGACGAAGAGCCTGTTGTGAGTCACAAAGTGCTGTACTGTACAGTATAACTTTATTCAGTCCAAAATTATTTTATCACATTCCACTTCGTTAATCAAAAGAATGGACAGACGTTCCTCATTGAATCTTATGACAATTCTACTCCTTATATTAAACCATATACCGGGTATTTACTGTATTCTTTATTGTAAACACTCAAATAAGGAGCATCAACAAGAAAATCACATGAGAAACATCTATCAACTCTTTTGGTTGTCAAAACTGAATGGGAAAACATATCAGACTGATAAAGGTATACTAGTACTGTACTACTACCGGTATATAATATCCCAACATTTTTAAAGGTTCAAAATTTCAAAGGAAAGGGCAATAATAATGACATACAGGTACTGTATACATCAGTAAACTTCTCAACTACTGTAATAGTAAAATATTCAAATTATAACCACAAGCAACGAACATATACTGACCATTTCGTTAAGGAAGAGCTGCGGGGCGGTGTATGTGCCGGCCTTCTTCCCCAGAGTTGTCCCTCCATCATCGTCCTCCTCCTGGTGGAGATAAAATTATTTGCATTACGCTTTACCAAAAAATATGAGTACAGGTACAAGCAAAAAAATGGTATAGAACTACGTTCAAAGTACATGTAAAATTGTGTCCTTAGGGTAAGACGGGGTAAATCCACGGCGACGGCAATAATACCAATTCAGAGGCCCATACCTCCGAAACTACTGCATTGATTTGGCTGCTGCTGATTTTTATGGAATGCCGACCTAACAAGGTCATATATATTAGGTTTTGATCCACTGTATAAACAATTATTTGAAAAGAAACGGTCAGTCATATACGAAAAGCGGTGTGTAATGATCGAAGTTAGTCACCACATCCTCCTGGGCTAACCACTTGGCGTAGCGACTTCTGGTTTACACCATTCTCCATAGGAAGGGTTAAACGTAAGATGATTAGTGCTGCACTATTAGAAACGGTTCCATGTCATCTCAACCAGTAGACCATTTCAACCAGTAGCTCTCAACTAGTGCCAAATTAACCCAGACCAACCAAACCAGTGCCAAAATATAGTACTAACCTAACCTAACTGTATTGGTTGATTTGGTACTGGTTGAGAGCTACTGGTTGAAATAGTCTACTGGTTGAGTTGACCGGTCACCATTAGAAACAACTTATTGTTTGGGGGAGCTATCCCCCCGCCAAAGGCGGCTTTCTAGGGCCTTTCCTAGCTGATGCTGAGAGGATTGGGTTCTAGTCATGTGGTGATGGGCTGGTCTATCAGAGTGAGAACTGAGCAATCTCTGCCATACCCATAGCTTACTCTGACTGTTCCTTTTACTTATATATTTTCTAGATCTCAAGTGACGGCGTCTCTAACGTGGATTGACCTCCCAATCTACCAAGATTGGAAGCCAAAGCGTCACATTTTTCCCTTGCCCCTCAAATTTCTCTTCATAATTGCTGAGGGGCACAGGGCCCTGGGTGGGGCTTTGGTTTCCCGGGCGTTTCTGCACCCTCCTCAAGCTCCCCGCCATGGAGTGGCTTCGGTCACCCAGGCTTTATTGTGGTCGGCGGGGAGGGTTCTGTGGGGGCGCTCAGTTATGGCCTTGGCCTTGCTCGGGGCCTTGGGGCTGTTCGGCCAGGCAGCTTGGGGAACAACAACAACAACAACAACAACTTATTAACCCCCTCCGTCATATATGACGCGGTTGCGTCATATGGCGGTTTCGCCCAAAAGTATCATACGACGCGATCGCGTCTTAAGTTTATGACACGGTTTGCGTCATATTGAGCTCAGTAATTATTATGTTCCTTCCAACAACCAACTATACTCCTAAAATCGATTAATGAAATTTACAAACATATGTGGCAGTCCGTGGATTCGAATCCAGGATGCTCACACCGAAAATCAACACCTTATGCATCGCACCACGAAGACAGTTAAAAGTTAGATCATAATCTGTTGGTTGGTGGCAACCCCAAATTCCTCCGACTCCTAATGGTCCCTCAGTGTGAGAAACAGTGTTGTGGGGGAAATACCAGGCGCTCGGGCAACCTCTAACTTCCGTAAGTTAATATGTAGGGGGGGGGGACCAATATGTATAGGTTTAATAATTTTGGTAAGGATGTAGCATTCGGGCATAACGCCCGCCTTGTTTACACCACTTGCACGCTCGCGATCATGTCCCCGTCTATTTTGACTGCCCCCAATGACTTACTGTCATCAACATATATATTGCCAGCAGGGGGCAAATAACAGAACAAAAAATCTATTTATATACAGTACTCAGGCCCGATCCCCATTTTTGTTTTTTTTTTTTTTTGGTGGTGGTGGTGGTGGTGGCCTCAAGACAAGAGCCAGAATAGGAAGAACACAACAGAAAACAATGAACACACAAAAACAAAATACAAATTCACACACATCTAGGTCATCCAGGAGCAAAATAGCCGTCAAACTAGACGGGAACTTAACCACGAGCGCACGACCTATGTAAACATGACGACCTTAAGCCCGGATACCGGTACTTCATTCTTCCCATAATATCCTCCATATAGAAGATTTGCAATATCAACAACTTTAAAAACCCTGATATGACCTATACAGTATAATATATTTTTATTAATTTAACTCCAACACCAAACACCTTCCAAAGAAATTAATGAAAGCAAGCATGTGATCCACCGGGATTCGAATCTGGGTTACCACATACAGATTTTAAACACTAACCATTACACCATCAATACAGAGCCCTGCACAAAAACAAACACAATTTCGTCAACTCTTCTTGGAAAGGGTTGTGTTGGCGGGCGTATCCTAGCTTTGTTCACATTACTTGTACACTCGTGGTTATGTTCCCGACTTTTTTTTCAAAATTATCCCACGGCAAGCTGTTATTTGCCCCCTGCTACACTAGGAAGATTAGAGCTTGATTTAGCAATTTAGTGGTTGTCTGGGTAAAATACTAGCAATGGCTCTAAAAACAATTTTAGCGTTAGTGATTTATTAATTCTCTAATATTCCTTCTTATTTCATGTTATTCGCATTAAGAATTTGTACAATTATGTTTTATATCAGCCTAACCTAGCCTTAACATAACCTAACATACAACATAAAAAATAAATTGACACCCAGACTTGACGCCTTCAGGTCACTTGCCCACACAAAATTTGGACATAATAAAGAAACCACCACCACAATTTACAAACAATACATATGATCAGTGATGGAATATGCAAACCCTGTCTGGGCTTCTAACCTAGCTGAAACAACATCACAAGACCTTGCAGACTATTCAAAATATAGCCCTAAAAATAATCACAGGTTGCACAGCAACTACACCTACAGATCACCTACAGTATATCAAGAAACCAAAGTCCTCAAAGTTAAAGACCATCTGGACATGAGAGGCACTCAATTCCTGGCTGCAGCCTCCACAAACCAACACCACCGACTACATTACAACACCCAGACACCAAGAAATATCAAAACAACACTCAGCACACGGTATCACACACAAATACTGTCTTCTCTCCCTCCCTGCCCACCCCAAACCAGCTTCCAGAAGCACATCCATACGGTACTCATATCTCTCGATGTTCCATCCAATCACTCATAGACAACCTCAGCTGCAGGCACGATCTCCCGAAATCCATCCTTCTGTATCCTCCCTTCCTCGCGAGGACAGAATCTACCTGGCCAGGCCGAGATGTGAGCACCATCCAGCTCTTCTGAGCTATCTGAAGAAATTGGATGTCTACGCTGACGACACCTGCCCGGGATGTAACACAGCACCCCATACCATTGGACACATCCTAGAAAACAGCATTTCACTCAATTACTTACGCCAACAACATAATCTACACTCCTTGAGAGCTCTGTGGGAAAGCCAGACCGTAGCTATGGTTTTCCTTAGGGACTCGAGGTTGTTCGGCCAGGCAGCTTGGGGAACAACAATAATAACAGCCTAACCTAGCCTAGTATAATTTAAAAAAAAAAAAAAATCCCCCAGTTTATATTAGAAACCATTAAATAAGGAAATGAACAGAAGAAAGGAAATAATATTAATACCCAAATCGAGTTGATACCACCCCTAGAATTATACATACTGTATGTGATATGTCTGCAACCCTTTTGATTTCAGTCTTCAGAGATCGATCGAGTGGAAACTATCATTTCAAAATAACCCCGTCGGGCGGGGTACTTCGCCAAGCATAAAACAAGCTGTGGTATGGCCCAAATTGTTATTTGGTAATAGGCTCGCACCCATATTTGCCATGTATATTCCTCCAGATTTCGAGAAACGTTTTTTCATGGTTTTAGATATAATTCCAACCGTCCAACATGAGATACAAGAAGGGAAAGTCCCCGTCTCCTCACCCCCCTCCATTACTTATTGAAATCATCATCTATGTTGCCAGCAGGGGGAAAAATACAGTGTATAGAGTATACAGTACTCCTCAATAACAGCGTTTGTAAACAGTGAGGATGCCCGAGGGAGCTCTGAGAGTAATGGGACTTTGTGTTTTTTCCAGTAATATTGGGTTCTATAGATGTGATCAAAATTATTCTTCCACAGTGGATTAGGCCTATACATGAGTACAGTATAAGGATTCCATAGACCTATATTGTCCCTTATAAATTATTTATAATAAGGCGGCGAACCTTTCTTAAATTAGAAAAGGTTCACCGCCTTATAAATAATTTATTAAGGATTATTCTAAATAATAATTAAATAAAAATATTATCATAATAATAGGCCTATGGCAAAATTTATTGAAAATAAACTGCCGTTTGCGACGAAACTACCCTATTTTACCCTAACATACTGAAAATATATTATGATCATGTCGGTTATCATTATGTTCTGACACATTACTGTACTACTGAGAAAGTGAATTAGTGGTCCAACAGATGCAAAACAAAGATTTTGAAACTTACATCCAAATCGTCGACACCAATAGACTCAACATAGTTAGCATATTTGTTTCCGTTTGATACGTCGTAAATGTCGCTGTCATAGTACCCCCCAACATCTAGGCGGACTCGCTCCCCTTCCTTGGTTACACCTTCAGGAGCGCCAGACCCATTCTGTAGGTTAGCCTTCCGGTTCTGGATGTCTTGAATGTGAGCTTCAACATCTGAAAAAGAGAAGAGGATAAGATGAGGACTGATGAAGGTCAAAATTATATTATCAGCAACATAAAAAACACCAGAATACTGTATACATTTTATTAATGAAGTAAATTTTTTACATATGAAGAATTACCAAATACAGTTGGTAGAAACTCATAAAACTAAGAAACGCACTCATAAATAGGCTAAATGGGTTAGCCTACTCTTTCTGTATTTTGTAAGCGCTTCTTTTAACACATTCCATCTTTGTGCATATCATCGTAGCACCAGGCGGGTATATTTGCCAAAAATTACCTTCATTCCATGCTTTTTCATGCATAAGCAAGAGCCAGAGCGTAATACAATTATATATCCGTGAAAGGACGATAATAGAGCTTGCAATCACACCTGAATCATCCTTGTACGACATCTGGTTATCTTCCAACGATCTTGCAAACGAAGGCGAAGATCGGTAAAATAGCGGGAATATTGGCCTTTTTTTATGTGTGAGCGAGCACATGGGTGAGACAACCGTATGTCGGGCTTCAGTGCGCGCCCGGACTCCGTGGCGAGCGGTTAGAGCCTGCCTATGCTCCATCCAACGCCTGGCCTCTCTCTCAGTGCTTATAATAGCCTCAAAATGGTGCCCGTCATATGACAGGTGCCACAGGATAGGCCAATTTTCTCTCACCCGTCATATGACGGTCGCCGCGACAGGGTGTCAAACCAGAGCAATTTTGTTTGAAGACTTGAATGAATATGAGAAGGAATAAAAGAAATTAACATGAAATAGCATTGTTTTTGGTCATTTTATCACTTCTAAAGGCATAATTTGAACTTTAAACAACAATATTTTATTTGCATATACAGTACAATAATAATGACTTAAGAGAAAGGACTCTACTTTCGTTTGACACCCAGCGCCACAAATTAAGGGTTAACAGGTACGGAGTGTTGCTAAAATTACCTATCGCAGTAATGAACTGTGGCTATATGCCTCAGAAATCAAAATCAACTTGGAACCGAGCCACTGACACCAAAAACGGCGACATAGGCTAAGCTTACCTAATGATAGTTAAAGAGGCATGGGAGTCAGTGCTCATAAAAGGTGCCTCTTCTCTGTCTAACAGTCTCATACCGGTCATTTTTATTTTTAACCCTGGATAGGAATCATAGTGCCAAAAACGGAACGTGGTGGTGCGCGGAAACCGATATATGATCACCGCGCACCCAAATTAATATTATGATACATTTATTATAAATATGAAATTTACTTTGATTTTCAATTACACTCTCCATAATGTTAAGGAAGCTTTATATTTATTGTAGTAAGTGACAACAAAAATCTATCTCAATTACCGGATTTTATATGAATATTTATATGCGGTGTGCCACATTTGGTACGAGAGGACCTTAATCGGAACACAAATCCTACGATACCTATCCAGGGTACGCGTTAAAACTCTGGCTCATGATGATTTCTTCTGTTTTTTTTTTGTTTTTTTTTTGTTTTTTTCTATGTGATTGAGGGAGGCAAAAGGCATAACTGCCTATAGCGAGTGCCTCCCCCATAGTTGAAAGAGTGACAGGGCCAAAATCAAGGGACGTTCGAGTCAAAATGCCTGGACACACGGAGTTTGAAGCAATTTAAGTCATAGGAAGAGGGAAAGACTGATTCTGGGAGAGAGTTCCAGAGCTCAGATGTTGAGTAGAAGAAAGTTTGAGAGTAACGTTTCACTCTTGGGTTGGAGAGTTGCACAGAGTAGGGGTGGGATTGAGTTGCAAGACGGGTACCACGTGCCCTACGTAAAGGAGGTGGTATGCACTGGGATAGCTCTGAGGAACACTGATTATTATAGTAGCGATAGAATAGCGAGAGAGATGCAACATTGCGGCGGAGAGAGAGAGATTAATAATAATAATAAGCATGTTACTTATTTCTCATAAGCGCCAATTTTTCCGAAGAATTCACTAGCGCTCGAAAAGAGAAAGAAAAAAGAACAAAAATCAATGCATCAAAAGAAGGCTTATATACAACACACATTTAACAATCACTAGCAGTGGCAAAATAGCCTAAACTCTATAGCCATCTGTCATGACACCTCTCTCAAGATCATAGCTTCTCTCAAAGAGAAAAGTCTTAAGTTGTCTCTTGAAGCATTCAACAGAACTCAGTTGTCTCATGGACAGCGGCAACCTGTTATACAACCTCGGAGCCATGTAGGAGAATGACCTCTCAAAGAAAGAAGACTGCTGGAAAGCCCTTGGTTCATCAAGACGAAAAGGGTCATTGTCATGACGCACAACTACACCATGGTGTGCCGGTGGGCGCCTGAGCAGCTCCGCAAGGTACCTAGGCTCACCAAATTTGAGAACCTTAAAAGTCACCAAACACAACTTAAATTCTATTCTTGCTCTTACTGGCAGCCAGTGCAGTTCTATGTGAAGAGATGTAGTAGGAGTTCTAGGTGGAACACCAAAAATTAGTCTTGCGGCCCTGTTAAGAACAGACTGAACTTTCTTCAAAATATAATTTGGAAGACCCACCAACAGGGCATTGCAATAATCAACACGAGAGAAGACCAATGAGTGAACCAACGTCAGGAGGCAACGTCTGGTTATAAACGGCTTCACCAAATAGAGATTTCTGATGTGCAAGTAACAACTTTTAACTATCTGGTTTACATGCTCTTTGAAATCGAATCGGGAGTTCACATATACACCAAGATTTCGAACAGAGTTGGCCGGTCGCAGCTGAGATCCACCCACATTGATGGAGAGGGCACCTACTATATCATCAGCTCTTCTATTTCCTCGGATGATGAGAATATCAGTTTTACCATCATTTAGTTTAAGTTTTCTCGCTCTCATCCACTTCTTGATATCAGACATCAACAATTCCATCTTACTCCGTATATCAACTATATTTGTGATTCTCACATAAATCTGGGTGTCATCTGCATAAAAGTGAAAGGTGACATTATGTGCACAAAGCAGAAGAGACAAACTGCTAATATAAATTATAAATAGGATAGGACCTAAAACTGATCCCTGCGGAACACCATACTGCAGGGGCGTCGAGTCCGAGACCACTTGATTTACCATCACACTCTGGGATCTACCTGACAAGTACGACCCAAGAAGCAAGAGAGCGGAGTCACGCACACCACAATCATAAAGATCACTCAATAACAACTCGTGATCCACTGTGTCAAAGGCCGCAGAGAGATCAAGCAAGACCAATAGTGAGGCAACACCATTGCAAATGTTCTCAACTAGATCATTATGTACTCTAATCAATGCTGTTTCAGTTGAATGATGCTGTCGGTAAGCAGACTGAAAAATTGGGATAGTTTCATTCTGCTGAAGTAGTGGTTGTAATTGGTCAAGTATTGCACGCTCTAATATCTTTGATATGAAGGACAGGTTGGAGACAGGACGATAGTTCAACATGTTCTCAACATCAAGTCCAGGTTTCTTTAGAGTAGGTCGGAGTAGTGCATGCTTTTCAGAATGTGGGAAGCTACCTTCAGAGAAGCACTTATTAATTATTTTGGAAATAAACTCAACTGTGTGATCATAGACTCTTGGTAGCTTGGAAACATTTATGGGATCCAACGGGCAAAATGTTTTATTGAGGTTTCTTATGTAGGACGAGATCATGTCCACCTCTACTGAGTGAAAGGATGAGAGGACATTATTAGGAATGTGTCGGGGTTGGAGTACAACTGAAAGTTCTTCACCAACAGAAGCATCATCCAGTTCCTGTCTTATGCGAGTTATCTTGCCAGCAAAAAATGCCACAAAGTTGGCAGCCAACTCGGCATCGGGCACAGAAGGTCTTAAGCTGACTCTTGTTTTTCCAAGTAAACTGTTTACAATTGAAGCCAACCTCCTCTGGTCGTTACCACACGAGATTGCAGAGAGTTGGTGAGTGGACGGGAGTTAATGATACGAAAGGCCTTCCTTTCAACTTTGTCTAGGAGAGCGGTGTGAGAGGAACCTCCCCACACATGTGAACAATACTCAATACAAGGGTGCACTATGCCCCTGTACAGAGCAAGAAGCTGTGCAGGGGAAAAGAACCCCCTAAGGCGGTTGAGCACACCCAGCTTCTGGGAGGCTGCCTTAGCAAGACTGGTAATATGGTCCTTCCAAATGAGAGCAGAAGAAAAAGAGACACCAAGAATATTGAGAGAAGATGAAGGGTTGATTTTTGTATTGTTGAAGAATAAGGGATAGTCCGCTGGGAGATCCTGACGGGTAGATAGATGGAGAAATTGGGTTTTGGAAGCATTAAAGTTAACAAGGTTTTCTCTGCCCCAATTGGAAATAGTATTTAGATCAGAATTTAAGAGTTCTATGGCTTCATTACGTTTGTCGTTGAGGGATTGCTGGCTGGGGCGTTCTGAAAAACTAATGGAGTAGTGTA
Source organism: Paralithodes platypus (assembly GCA_032716605.1). Classification (NCBI taxonomy): domain Eukaryota; kingdom Metazoa; phylum Arthropoda; class Malacostraca; order Decapoda; family Lithodidae; genus Paralithodes; species Paralithodes platypus. The sequence continues at coordinate 12,041,276 of CM064570.1, read as the reverse complement.
AGGTTGAGTCGTCTGCGTATGAATGGATGGGAATTAAGGTACAGTTAAGGAGATCATTTATAAAAATTAGAAAGAGAATAGGAGATAGGACAGAGCCCTGAGGAACACCGGAGTTTATAGGGTGAGGAAGTGAACAATGGCCGTCCACAACCGCAGCTATGGAACGGCCGGAAAGGAAATTAGAGACAAAGGCACAGATGGAGGGATAGAAACCGAAGGAGGGTAGTTTAGAAATTAAAGATTTATGCCAGACTCTATCGAAGGCTTTCGATATGTCTAGTGCAATAGAAAAAGTCTCACCGAAGTCCCGAAAGGAGGATGACCAAGAGTTAGTAAGATATGAAAGAAGATCACCAGTAGAGCGACCCTTAAGGAAGCCATACTGGCGGTCTGAGAGCAGATTATGAGAAGAGAAATGCTTAAGAAATTTGGAAGCAAGAATAGTTTCAAAAAGTTTAGAAAGACAAGAGATAAGAGCAATTGGACGATAGTTGGAGGGTTGAGAGCGGTCACCCTTCTTTGGGACAGGTTGAATGTGAGCAAACTTCCAGCATGAAGGGAAGACGTTAGAGGATAGACAGAGACGAAAGAGTTTGCCTAGGCAGGGAGTCAGCACGGAAGCACAGTTTTTGAGAACAACAGGAGGAACACCGTCCGGACCGTACGCCTTATTAGTGTTAAGCCCAGAGAGGGTAGAAATGTGAGACTATAACATTGGTTAACTAGGCTACTCTTGCGCTGAAAAAGTTGTTCCTCTTGAATGTCCTATGTTTGGGCTTGGCTAGTTTCAGGCTGTGTCCTTTGGTGTCTGGCCGGTTGTTTCTTGGAGCGAGCTGAAGGAAATGGCCTTCCTTCACTGCATCAATACCATGTAGGATTCTGTAGGTTGAATCATATCACCCCACTTCCTTCGCTGCTCCAGCTTAGTTAAGCCAAGGCGGCTTAACCTTTCTTCGTAGGATGACTCAGAAAATTCCGAAACCAGTTTAGTTGCTCTCCGTTGAACTTGCTCAAGTTTGTTGATATCCCTTCGAGTGTAAGGGGACCAAGCTTGTATACAATGTTCAATTTGAGGCCTAATTAGGGATCTGTACAGCGGAAGGAACATTTCTGCATTAACCCTCTCACCACAGAAGGGCTCTTGAACGCCCATAAAAAAGCATATAACAGGTACCCGGAAGGCCTCTTGAACGCCCAGTGGTTGAAAGCCTGTGAGCTTCGTGTGCGAGGCGTCGGTCCGACGCATGTAAACAACAGCCGGCTGGACCGACGCCCCGCATCTCCGGCCACAAGGAGAGCGTCGCTTGTTCGTGTATGCCTGTATGTTGTTGTTAAGTATCGAAAAGTGGTGTAAAGTGGCTGTTTTGGCCATAAAGTTATCTCCAATGAAATCATCATCACAGCTCAACCAGTTGACTTAGAGAGCTCTACTTAATGCCATTCTACAGGTAAATAACACAGCTACGCTTGGGGATGCGCAGGAATGCGGGAAGCAGTCTGATTAACGAATATACGGTAGTCTAGCCTAGACGTTTTTCGGCCAAAACACCCGGGTTTCGAGGAATATATATATAATACATAGCCAGGGCTGGAGGGTTAAGGTAGGCCTATGTATAATTTTTTTTTATAAACCTACACCTTGACTACCCCTGTTTTGTCGCTATTCTGTTGCTCCTAATAGGTTAGTATTATTCGTAGTAGACTTAGTATGGTTTGATGATGCGCGGAAAAGTATATTTGACTTGAAATAGATACATTGAAATATTAAAAACCTTCACTAAAGTGAGACTCGTCCGCCGCGGTTTGACGACTGTACCCCCGAAACTCTGTATTCTGTAAACCCATTTTCTTACGACACACGATCTCGAAGGTGTTTTTCGCTCTCCTGCAGTACTTTTTAGTGATTTTATGTCTTCTACATTATTTAGAGCAGCAGGGGTCTGGGGGCGGCAGCCCCCAAGTTAGGTTAGGTTAACCAAAGAACGGCGAGCGTCCTCAATTGAGTCTGTAGTGAGCGAAGGCGAGCGTCCACATATGAACCAAGGCCTAAAAAAACAGCCTTTCAAAACGTCCCCCTGACACTTAAAACAAAGCAATATGTGATTATGAGATAATTCCCCTTCATATCGCTCCTCCACATGCATCCAAAAAAAAACCTTCCCCCCGAATTCCCCCCCCCCTCAATTATCACCTATTTTTCCTCTTATTCCCCCTTTTATCGGGTAATTTTCAGCATAAATTTCCCGCCCGCGGTTTCAGGGTCACTTGGGAGGTAGTTAGAGATCCTAGCAACAGAGAGACTTCACTTGCAAGATGGCAGTATCGCTCGGGAAGTGAGAGAGACGTCGCGCCGCCGGCTCTCCCCTCCTGATACGATCGGTCGGCAATAATACGTCTTTTTCACCCCCCAAATACTATTCCCACTTGTTTTATTGCTGTTACATGTTAATATCTTCATATTAAACGTAAAATAGGCGCATATGAATAAGTAATAACGATATTTATGGTAAAATTACTATTTTCGTTGGGAATTAATCAAAATCTCTTCGCCTGGCGGGACGTTTCAAATACCATAGTTACGCGCTTCCCAGGTTAATGACCATACTGTATTGTCATCATCAGAGGCGGGTGATTGGTTTGTCTACGTTACGCGGCGGACCCGCCGCGGTCCGCGAGTGTCTATCTCGCTGACTCATTTTCAATAGAAGCATTAATCTTATATACCGGTACTTACTTTTCGAACAAATTCATAATGAATTATGCAAATATCATTATGCTTCGGACAAAAAAAAAAAAAATCGATAGATTATTTTTATACTTACAGCATCTTACAGTAGATCCTCTGGAAAAAAGGCAAAGTAGGCCTGTCTAGAGTCGGTCACCCCCATTAAAAAAAAAAAAAAAAAAAAAAAAAAGGGAAAACTGGGGAAGGTGCCCGAGTATATACATAGGCTACATCATACATACATACATACATAGGCCTGTGTATCTAGCTCAGTACCAGTACTTGCACTGCTGCGGATATTCACGGTGTTGGCGGCGGCAGCAGCAGATGCAACATTTTTACTATTCTGTATTTTCGCTTTGTAATCAAACTTCAACTCTTGTCTTCCCCATGCTTTATATCGACCACATATTGTACATAATGTACCTTGTACATTTTCTTAGAGTGTCCTCTCGTGCTTGTTCCCTCCCATTATTTATACAACTCCGCCTACTAGCAGACTCTCGCACATGGTATATTGGCGCAACATTTAAAGGTTTTACACAGCCATTTTATCAGCTGCTATATCAGTCTACGTTTTTCTTTGCTCTGAGGACTGCATCAAGCAAGTTCCATTGGCTTTTATATTTGTGAGTCGACGACGTCAAGAGGACTATGAGAGGGTAGGCCTAATCAATGCTATTAAGTCCGCCCTCCCCAGATGTTGATGAAATTGTGTGTGACTTTGAGGCAGTAATTTGACAACTTATACGCTCGATATTACCAGGTACCGGTACTCATATTCACGGTTGTTCCTTTCATTGGTGCCAGGCAGTTTACAGACAGGTTGGAATCTTCGGACTTCAGACTACATACCACTAAAAGGGACCAGTATACTGCATAAACTAATAAAACAATGGCAAGAATGTAGTTACCGGGTGTACCGCCTGTCTTGTTTACACTAAGCGGACGCTCACCACCATGTTCCCGTCTATTTCGACTGCCTTTGGATACAAAAATACATTACCCTAACCAAACAACCTAACCTAACCTAGTATTATAGATTTATAAGTATTTGTTTTATTATAAGTATTTATAGATGATTTATGTTGTATGTCGGTAGTGGTACACCCGGTAACTACTGTGCATCCATCCCAAAACAATTACTGGCCCTGCATTATCTACCAAGAAATCATATCCCCGATGTCTTTGAGTGCCTTAGGTCAAATACAGTACCTGTAACTGCAAAAAACTTAAGTCTCCCCATTTAAATACAATAGGCTATGTAGAAACGACATGGCTGAGGTCCACACTGTGGACTATAACCACTAAACACTCAAGCCACGGGGCCCAACATATGTCGAGCGAGAGAATAATGGCCACCCCTGCGGTGCCCGACATTAATCGGGCGGGATTTTGAGCACATTATCGGCTCTGAGAGAGAGTCCACGCGTTGGGAGGACGATAGGCGGGCTCTGACCGTTCAGCACGGACCCAGTGCTGCGACTGACACTACCTCTGCAACATTCCACACCCACGGCCTCGCGAGACCAGGAAAAAACTTGGGAAATTACTGTATTTTAGGGTTTTCCCCTCGTCTTGCGCGATCGCTACAGAATAACCCGTGGTCGTACAAGGATGATTCAGGTGTCATTGGAAAGCTCTATTATCGCCCTTTCACGGATACATAATTGTATTACGCTCTGGCTCTTGTTTATGCATGAAAATGAGCATGGAATGAAGCTCGTTAAGGGTAAATATGCCCGCCAGGCAGGTAGTAGAAGTTACAAACATCCCTGTTCGTAAGGCGTTAAGTACGGACAAATAACGATTGCGAGGGCTAGCACCGCCGTTAACCAACGCTGTGGACAAGAAAATCTACAACTGTACATCCCCATCCCCCATTTGTTGAAAGAGGCACAATTCGCGACCTTACAACTACAATAGTTTTAGAACATGCACTATCTTCGTCTCAAAGAAAAGCCAGCCAGCAGGGACAAACAACAGTAACTACACGAGTTGTCAGCTATATGAAGAAAAAAGTAAAATGATAAAGTTCTTGTATTTGTATGGTGCCATTATAAATATGACAAAGCTTATGACGAGTAGTGGGCTACACTATTATTATAACACTAATTCCATTATATAATTTTATCCTATGTTGCAAGCCAAGGCTGCCTTAGGACCATATTCAAATTGTACAGGACTTCAGTACTAACGTATAGTACTTCCATAATAATGATAGCTTGGGAGCCGGGACAGTGGACTTAGACCACCAGGGGACACTACTTTATAAAAAACCAGGCCACATTGCCTACCTCTATTGTTGGTCTGGAAATGGGAACCAGAGGTAGAGTATCATATTATATACAAGACGATAATCAAACCAAATTTTATCAAAGCAATAACTAAAGGTTATTGGTACGAGTTGACTCGTTCCGCCAGGTACGAGTTTTTAGCTTTAGCTTCAGCTTGGGGACCCGCAGAAGGCTGCACACGGGCAGCATGATATGCGGGGGTTGTGAGGGGAGTTAACCCTCCAGCCCCGGCTATGTATTATATATATATTCCCCGAAACCCGGGTGTTTTGGCCGAAAAACGTCTAGGCTAGGCTACCGTATATTTGTTAATCTGACTGCTTCCCGCATTCCCGCGCATCCCCAAGCGTAGCTGTGTTATTTACCTGTAGAATGGCATTAAGTAGAGCTCTCTAAGTCAACTGGTTGAGCTGTGATGATGATTTCATTGGAGATAACTTTATGGCCAAAACAGCCACTTTACACTACTTTTGGATACTTAACAACAACATACAGGCACACACAAACAAGCGACGCTCTCCTTCTTGTGGCCGGAGATGCGGGGCGACGGTCCAGCCGGCTGTTGTTTACATGCGTCGGACCGACGCCTCGCACACGAAGCTCACAGGCTTTGACCTCATGGGTGTTTAAGAGCCCTTCCGGGCAGCTCGTGTATGCTTTTTTATGGGCGTTCAAGAGCCCTTCCGGGAACAGAGGGTTAAGGGGCTAATGGGAAGGCTAAGGATAAGGAGAAAAATGTTTGATGATCCTAGCTTTAAAAAACTATCAAGAGTGGGTCTGTTAACTATGAGATGGAAGGTGATTTCACTTTTGGATGCTGCGAGGAAAAAATTAGTACCAGTATCCAAATATGTCGGCGCTTGCCTAATATGTGTGGTATTTTTGGTTGTGGATCGTATGTTTGTAGGGTGTAAATATGTGTCTTTGGCTAGGCTATGTCTACTAGATTGTTTGTGATTTTGTATAGCATTTGTTGTCTGTGTATTTGTCTTCTTGTTGCAAGTGTGTCTAATTTAATGTCTTGTTTGAGCAAAGTGACCGATGTAGTGTCTGTAATCATGTCTGATCCATCTTGCCGCATTATTTTGTATGGCTTCTAATTTATTAATGTTGTGAGTGTGTGGATCCACACCCCAGTATTCAATGTGTGGTCGAACTAGGGTAAAACACCGATAAAAGTACCGTCGGTCAAGGAAAGTACAGTACCAATTTTCATTTGCACATTACGCATATAAAAACTTTCAGTGGTATATTCGTAAAGAGCACACTCTGAACTATTCATAAGTCACTTAAAACACTAAAATCGGCTTACGGCAGCCATGTAATAACATGGTGAACCTTCGTGAAGTTGGCGCGAAACGGCAAATTTAGCGGTGAATAGAAACGAGTGCTTTCGTTCCGCATTGCGGTGTCACCCTTATAACGTTGGTAATTTAACTCGTACCTATTTCAGTGTTTGGTTTAATTCTAGTTTCGGTTTCACAGCACACTTATCAATTTCTATGGCTTCTATAAATTTGTCATATACTGTACTGTACCATACTTTATTCCTATATGTCAGTAGCGGCGCAAAGAGAATTATAATTGGGATGGATGTATATTTCGGGCGTACGGTCGTCATGTTCACATAGGGCGATCGCCGCGATTAACTTCGCGTCTATTTTAACGGCGTTTTGTTTTCGGTTATTTGCCCCCTGCTGGCACTATATATGATGATGACAATATGTCATGGGGGGGGGGGGGGGCAAAGCCCCCCTTAACATATTATTGTATCCAAAGACAGTCAAAATAGACGGGAACATGATGGCAAGAGGCCGACGCCGCTCCGCGTAGTGTAAACAAGGCTGGCGGTACGCCCGAACTCTACATTCCACCCTTATAATTGCTGTGAAAAAGTTAATATTTTACCTCTTGTTATCCACAGCCAAAGCTGAAGATTGCGGAGTAAATACCGTAGACTTCATCAAAAAAAAAATCGGCAACCGTCAATCTTTTATTATTTTAATACCAAACCAGCGGGAGTGTGGGGGTGGCAGCCCCCACCCATAAAACTAGGATAGGTTAGGCTAATATTACCCCTTATTTTCCCTGATCTTCATAGCCCTCCCCACTAGTGGGGGCCGTGTTTTTAGATTGTTGGATAGGGTAAAAAACCAAAATAGATACTTGGTACTTTTCTTCCGTAATTGAGTACCGCCAACTTCAGCTGGGTGGTATTCTTTCTTTCTTTCTTCTTCGGCGTATTTACACACGGCAGCCAGTGCCCCTATTAACCCTTAAAAAGCGGCTCACCACATAAGTCGTATTTAATAAAGCTGGACTATGTGGCGGCGCTCGACATAGGTCGAGTGGCAATTTCAGCACGTAATGTTGCTGAGAGAGAGAGACAAGTGGTGGCAGGAGACTAGCGAGCGTATGACTGCTCCAGCCCACCGCGGCGAACCTACTGACACGAATCTCAGCTCCCTCCTCCCTCTCTCACTCGCTATATACGGAATTGTATCGGGAAAGTGGCTAATTACCTGCTTTTTGCACTCGCGTTGCACGGTTATTGCAAGAAAACTAGCCATCATAAAAGGATCGTTATGGTGTCATTCGAAAGCTCTGTTTATGCCCTTTCAGGGATAGATACTTGTTTTACGTTCTGGGTCTTATTTAGGCATGAAAATGATCACGTAAACAGCCCTATTTTGGCTAAAAACACCCCGCTGGGCAGTACATATAAATAAACCGCATAGGCCGCTAAAGAAGGGTTAACACACTCCACTTTAACCCCTCAGCCCCGGTAACGCTCTGAGGCACCCATAACAAATGCGGCCCGCGGAACCCAGTAGGGCTCTGAGGCTCCGGCAGCTTGAAAGCCTGTAAGCTTGTTTTGAAAGCCGTCCGTCCGACGCAAGTAAACAACAGCTGGTTGGACCGACGCCGCGCCTCTCCGACCACAAGAAGGAGAGGCGTCGCTTGTTTTTGTGTGGCTGTGTGTTATTGTTTAGTATTGAAAAGTGGCTGATATGGCTGACATTGCCACAAAGTTCCCTCCACGGAAATCGTCATCACAACTGAACCAGTTGACTTAGAGAGCTCTACTCATGGTGATGGGCTGGTCTATCAGAGTGAGAACTGAGCGATCTCTGCCATACCCATAGCTTACTCTGACTGTTCCTTTTACTTGTATATTTTCTAGATCTCAAGTGACGGCGTCTCTTCCGTGGATTGACCTCCCAATCTACCAAGATTGGAAGCCAAAGCGTCACATTTTTCCTTTGGCCCTCAACTTTCTCTTCATAATTGCTGAGGGGCACAGGGCCCTGGGTGGGGCTTTGGTTTCCCGGGCGTTTCCGTGCCCTCCTCAGCTCCCCGCCATGGAGTGGCTTCGGTCACCCAGGCTTTATTGTGGTCGGCAGGGAGGGTTCTGTGGGGGCGCTCGGTTATGGCCTTGGGGCTGTTCGGCCAGGCAGCTTGGGGAACAGCAACAACAACAACAACTCAACGCCATTTTACAAGTACGAAACAGATCTACGCTTGGGGATGCGCGGGAATGCGGAAGCAGTCAAAATAACAAAGATACGGTAGCCTAGGCGTAGACGTTTTTCGGCTAAAACCCCCGGGTTTCGGGGAATATTTATATAATGCGTAGCCAGTCCCGGAGGGTTAAAGGTAAAATATATCATATTTAAGCATTTCCATAGGTTTTGTGAATATGTGTGCGCGAGTCGCGACAGATAAGATTCGCCGATTTGTCGGTGCAGACAAGGTCAGAAACTTTCTAAATATTGATAAAACCACATTACATTCTCTCAAGATGGCGGTCAGAACAGAACTGGGAGTGATCAGCTGACTTGTGTTCGATTCCATGAGTTATGAAATGCATCCTGTGCAAACTATGGATTTTTATAAAAACCTATGCGATTCTTGCGGCCGGTCAATGAAAGTACAATACTGTACCATTGATTTGGGTGGCCTGAAAATACTTTTATCGCATAAAGGTACAGTACCTCTTATATGTTATACAGTATATTTCAAAGTATGATATGGTCACCATAAGTGTATCAAGTCGAAGCCAAAGCCATTTTCCGAAGTCACGATGTCTAGTGGTGATTTTTAGTAATTACCTTGGAAAATAATGGCTGTAAATCGCTCAAATTCTATTAATTGTATACTAATTATGTAATAAATATGTTATATTTATTTATTGACATGCTCTTATGTAGATTGACCATGTAAGTAGTAGTTTTCGTATATAATCGAAGAATAGATGCCTGTAAGGGGGTGTTCAGAACTTCAGTCACTCTCACACTCGTGGCGGTCTTTCGGTCTCGTCATATTACAGGCTAATATGGAGAATGTAGCTTCAGTATCGGCATTTCCACACATAATTTACAATTGTGAATAACTGAACGTCTTATATGAGTCGGATAGGACAACGAGGAGCTGCTTAAAATGGCGAAAATGGGAATATATCGAGACGATTCTGATGGCCTCACAGTGGCCTGTTGGTAAGTATTCGAATTACGTATTATTACGGGACATTTGTACAAAATATGCATATGTATGCAAAGCCGAAGGCTTTCTGAATCATATGTAGGTGTTTAACCCCTTATTGGCGGGGCCCGACTTAAGGCGGTCTAGAGGACCCAGACCTAAAGAGCGGGGCCCGCCTTTAGTCGGTTGCGATGTTGAGCACATAATTGGCTCTGAGAGAGAGTCCGAGCGGTGGGAGGAGCGTAGGTTGGCTCTGACCGTTCGGCACGGCTCCCGCACCGCGACTGGCACCACCTCCACACTCACTGCCTCCCTAGACAGGGAAATATGTCAGGAAATTACCGTATTTTAGGGATTTTTCCTTCGTGTTGCACGATCGTTGCAAGACAACCCGTGATCGTAGAAGGATGGTTCAGGTGTCATTGAAAAGCTCAATTAACGCCCTTTCACGGATACATAATTGTATTACGCTCTGGCTCTTGTTTATGCATGAAACTCATTTAGGGTAAATATGCCTGCTGGGCTGGTAGTAGAAGTTATTAACCTAGACGCTCGAGGAGTGTTAAGGAAAGATATGAGTTAAATTACCCAACGTTATAAGGGTGCTACCGCATTGCTGGAAAAAAAAAAAATCATTTCTATCTACCGATAAATTTGCCGTTTCGTGTCAACTTCACGAAGGTTCACCATGTTATTACATGGCTGCTGTATTTACCTAATTGTAGTTTACAGGAGTTGAGCTAAGCTCGTGTTGTCCCGTCTCTCAGTCTACTTTTTATCCAATTTTTTCTTGAAAATATGGATGTTCCTTGCCCCTACCACCTCCTCCTCCAGCCCATTCCATTTGTCAATACATCTATAGGGGAAGCTAAACTTCCTGATATCGTTCTTGCAGGTAGGTCTTTTTACTTTATAGCTGTGGTCTCTTAGTTATTCCTGTATCCATAATTAACATATCCTCCCTATCCAGCCTCTCCAGCCCCCGGGTGCATTTGTACATCATTATCATGTCTCCCCTCTCTCTCCTCTCTTTTAACCCTCCAGCCCCGCCTATGTATTATATATATATTCCTCGAAACCCGGGTGTTTTGGCCGAAAAACGTCTAGGCTAGGCTACCGTATATTCGTTAATCAGACTGCTTCCCGCATTCCCGCGCATCCCCAAGCGTAGCTGTGTTATTTACCTGTAGAATGGCATTAAGTAGAGCTCTCTAAGTCAACTGGTTGAGCTGTGATGATGATTTCATTGGAGATAACTTTATGGCCAAAACAGCCACTTTACACCACTTTTCGATACTTAACAATAACATACAGGCACACACGAACAAGCGACGCTCTCCTTCTTGTGGCCGGAGATGCGGGGCGTCGTTCCAGCCGGCTGTTGTTTACATGCGTCGGACCGACGCCTCGCACACGAAGCTCACAGGCTTTCAACCACTGGGCGTTCAAGAGGCCTTCCGGGTACCTGTTATATGCTTTTTTTATGGGCGTTCAAGAGCCCTTCCGTGGTGAGAGGGTTAAACTTGGTAGATTTAATTTTTCTAGCCTCCCTTCATATGGCAGTTCTCTGAGACTTGGAACCAATCTAGTGTAAGCCGATTTTAGTGTTTTAAGTGACTTATGGATAGTTTAGAGTGTGCTCTTTACGGATATACCAATGAAAGTTGTATACAGAATGTTTTTATATGCGTGATGTGCAAATGAAAAACCGTACTTTAACCCTCCAGCCCCGGCTACGCATTACATAAATATTCCCCGAAACCCGGGTGTTTTGGCCGAAAAACGTCTAGGCTAGGCTACCGTATATTTGTTATTCTTACTGCTTCCCGCATATCCCCAAGCGTAGCTGTGTTATTTACCTGTAGAATGGCGTTAAGTAGAGCTCTCTAAGTCAACTGGTTGAGTTGTGATGATGATTTCATTGGAGATAACTTTATGGCAAAAACAGACACTTTACACTACTTTTCGATACTTAACAACAACATACAGGCACACACGAACAAGCGACGCTCTCCTTCTTGTGGCCGGAGATGCGGGGCGTCGGTCCAGCCGGCTGTTGTTTACATGCGTCGGACCGACACCTCGCACACGAAGCTCACAGGCTTTCAACCACTGGGCGTTCAAGAGCCCTTCCGGGTACCTGTTATATGTTTTTTTATGGGCGTTCAAGAGCCCTTCCGTGGTGTAGGGGTTAATTGACCGACGGTACTTATATCGGTGTTTTACGCCTAATGGGTAGGCTAAAACAAAACGCTTAATTCACTGTGAAACCAAAACTAGATGGTAAGATCCTATGTAGCGGGAGTAACCATATTTTATTTTCCCATTTACCTAAGGATCTTGATTTATATCCTCATATCTCTTAGTTATTTACTTCACTTACCTCATCAATATTAATCCCGATAGCTGGGGAGGGTATGAAGTATATCAGGGAAAGAGAGGGGTTGAAACACGGCGATTAACTAGAATATAGCCATGTTGATAAAGAAAGCCAAGACATTGTGTATCCTTGCTTGTGATTGGTTGTTGACTATCGTGACATCACCAGCCAAGGCTGGCGTCATCTCAGCGATGACGTCATTCCAGCCCTCGGCCAACATGGCGTCATTACACCTACTTAATTTTACATCAGCGGTGTATATGTTTCACACAACGTTTATTATAATGTCATTAGTGCACTGTGTAATTTGCGTCTTGATAATCAAAGCGTTTCTATTTATCAATACTAAGGGTAATTAGGACTACTGTATAGGGAATAGGCTCGCACCCTTATTTTTCACGTTTTTTCCTCCAGATTTTGAGAAATTAGTATTTTCATGGTCTTGGCTATAATTCGAATGTGGGATACACTTAGTTTCTTACAGTAGATCCTCTGGAAAAAGGCAAACTAGGCCTGTGTATCCAGCTCAGTACAGTACTTGCACTACTGCGGTCGTTCACTGTGTTGGCGGCGGAGGCAGCAGACCCAACATTTTTACTATTCTGTATTTTTGCTTTACAGTATAACCAAAATTCAAATCTTGTCTTCCCCATGCTTTATCAAGATTACTTTCAAACTCCCTTATTGATTCGGAATCAACTACATACTGGGGCAGCGCGTTCCACTCATTTACCACTCTATCACAAAATGAGTTCTTTGCCTTTTCAAGCCTATTTCTTTCTTTGTAAATTTTCTTAGAGTGTCCTCTCGTTCTTGTTCCCTCCCGCATCAAGAAGATACCTTCACACACATCCTCATCATACTTTCCTGACACTATCTTAAAAGTCTCTATCATATCCCCTCTCTTTCTCCTATATGCCAGTGTCGGAAGTCCCAGTGTCCTCAACCTCTGCTCATAGCCCGCGTTCTTCAACATTGGTACTAGCTTACTAGCTCTCCTCTGCACTTTCTCCACTGCTTCTATATCCTTTACCATATATGGAGCCCACACCTGGTTCGAATATTCCAGGTGCGGCCTAACCAGCGCTGTACAGTATAGAGATTCCTGAATATTTCTTCGTCAAGTGACACAAATGTCTTCCTTATCAGCCCTACAATTTTATTGGCTTTGTTTATCTTTTCCGCTAAATGTTCTGAGAAATTTAACTTATTGTCTATCACTACTCCTATATCCTTTTCTGCATTCACTTCCTCCATCGCTTCATACATGCTGTATCCTACCTTGTCTATCTTGCTAGTCCCAATCCGCATGTACTTGCATTTTTTTGGATGAAAAGGCATTAACCAATGTTCAGACCATCCCTTCATGCCCTCCACATCTCCTTGAAGCAAACCCACTTCTTCCTTACTCCTCACTCTTCTATACAGCTTAGTGTCATCCACATACAGGTATATCTCACTTCCATTGGTTATAACTTCAGCGCAATGGGTTGAGGGGGAGGGCTTTGCCCCCCCTCCTGAATTATTGAAATCGTCATCTATGTTGCCAACAGGAGGTAAATATCGATTATACTGCATAAAGAAGACGTTTGTGAACAGTGAGGATGTCCGAAAGAGCTCTGAGATTCATTAGAATGGGCGGTTTTTTTCTATTAATATCGGGTTTTATAAATGTGATCAAAATTATTCTCGCACAGTGGATTATACATGAGTAAGCTACAGTATAAGGATTCTATAGACCTACATTGTCCCTAATAAATTATGTATAATAAGGCTGCGAGCCTATTCCCTATAATTATCATACTAAGTATTCAAGCCCCCCTCCCCCCGTATTTGGCTCGTGAATGGTAAGGTTAATCTGCGAGAGCGGTATCGTCCCAAGATGAACTGATATATTTGGACCTTACTGCACTAGACTCGTGAGCGGTATCAGTAAAATTAGACGCAAACTTAGTTAGCCGAACTGCGAGCGTGCGACTTTTTACGTAAACAGTGGCGGTACGCCCGCTAACAAAAAAAAAACTACCAAACAGACATTAGATTTTCAATGTTGTTATGCTCTTAAATTGTCATTAACCTAACCAATCAAGCCAAGCCAACCTAACCTAACCTAGTGTCCGTAGTGGGGGCTGCTGCCCCCACACCCCCGCTATTAGCAACTACAAATCAGACTAACCTTGGAGGATTCATGGTCAGCAAATACAAACTAGACTAACCTCGGAGGATTCATAATTAATCAGCAAATAATAAGGTAAACATTGAAAAGACCCCATACAACCTTTTTACTAGCCCTTCTTTTTTTTTTTTACATTACCCCAACCTTACAGCCTTACTTACCCTATCCTAGAATTATATACAAACTAGACTAACCTCTGACAATGTATTGGTCGGCAAATACAAATTATAATAACCTCGGAGTGTTCATGGTAAACAGTGACGGCCGCCCGCTAACAATAAACCCCTACCAAACAGACACTAGATTTGCAATGTTCTTAGGCTCTTAAATTGTCATTAACCTAACCAATCAAGCCAACCTAACCTAACCTAGTGTCCGTAGAGGGGGCTGCTGCCCCCACACACCCGCTGTTAGCAACTACAAATCAGACTAACCTCGGAGGATTCATGGTCAGCAAATACAAACTAGACTAACCTCGGAGGATTCATAGTTGGCAAATACAAATAATACTAACCTCGGAGGATTCATGGTCAGCAAATACAAACTAGACTAACCTCAGAGGATTCATGGTCAGCAAATAGGGCCTACATATTAGACTAACCTCGGAGGTAAAAAATACCGCGAGGTTAGTCAATATAAATCAGACTAACCTCAGTCATTCAATTACTGTTTGAATATCAATATGCGAATTACAGTGCATTAATTATATCATACTAGTTGTGTGAAAAATATACAAATCCACAAACGGAAACCACCTCCTAAATACCGGTACTGTAGATCTGTTCCACAATATTATATTAAGTGGGCTAAGAGTTGATCAACATGGCTAAATTGCAGATAATGTTTCAACATCACTTTTTCTTTGATATAATTCATGCCCTCTGCACCTATATGGGTTATTATTGACGAGGTAAGTGAAGGAAATAAGTCTGTATTGAGGATATACATTAAAGATTCCGTGGTAAACGTAGCCTAGGCTTGGACCCAAATAACGACGGTATAAAACCCTTACCCTTGGTGTAGTGGAGAATAATGGTCTGCAGCCAAATTAACACAATGCAGCTGGAAGATCCGTTCATAATCCCCTTAAATAAAAGATGTTGTAGGTGTTTTCATAAAGCAAACACACTTCACTATTCATTGAACAACACTTCCAAAATTTCAAATATGGCCGACTCTGAGATCTTATAAACACCAAGGACGATACTATAATAATAAATGAATCAATGTGACATCGTAGAGGGATTGAGAAACAAAAGAGGCTCATTATATGGACTGACGTGTATTTCTACAGCCGTTCAAATATCGCGAAAATTTGTGATGTCACCGTCTCGACACCTGTACAGTGACGTACTCCCGCACCAACCATTCATATGCCAACATCGTTTGTGACATCACACCCAGTTTATTGACCAATAGAATATCAGTTTACAACTCGACTCAACTCGTCGTCCATCAGCTGAGCTGGGAAATTGTAGAAAGTGAGTTTCTGATTCTCTGTAAAAGTGTAAACATTAATTTATTCAGTATATTCTCCACTTCTAACCATCTCCGACGTAACATTCATAATACTGTATATATATATGTACACTCGGTCAAAAAAGTATCTGCACCCCTACCCTGATAATCTGGTGTACAGCTTGGTAGTATAGGTTGTAGGTCTTAGGTAGTTGTTGTTGTTGTTGTTGTTCCCTAAGCTGCCTGGCCGAACAGCCCCGAGTCCCTGAGAAAGGCCATGGCCACGATCGGGCTTTCCCACAGAGCTCTCATTGAGTGTAGATTGTGTTGTTGGCGTAAGTGGTTGTGTGAAATGCAGTCTTCTATGATGTGTTTAATGGTATGGGGTGCTGTGTTACATCCCGGGCAGGCGTCGACAACGGAGTCATCCAGTCTCTTCTGATAGCTCAGGAGAGCTGGATGGTGTCCGCATCTCAGCCTGGCCAGGTGGACTCTGTCCTCGCGAGGAAGGGAGGATTCGGAAGGATGGATTTCGGGAGGTCGTGCATGCAGCTGTGTGTTGTCTGTGAGTGAGTGGATGGATCGGTGAGAGATATGAGTATGGATGTGCTTCTGGAAGTTGGTTCGGGGTGGGCAGGGAGGGAGAGAGGACAATAATTGTGTGTGATACCGTGTGCTGGGTGTTGTTTTGATATTTCTTGGTGTCTGTGGGTGTGTTGCCATGTAGTTTAGTGGGTGGTCTTGGTTCGTGGAGGCTGCTGCCAGGAATTGAGTGCCTCTCATGTCCAGATGGTCTTTGACTTTGAGGATTTTGGTTTCTTGATGTAGGTGATCTGTGGGTGCAGTAGCTGTGCAGCCTGTAATGATCTTCAGGGCTTTGTTTTGAATAGTCTGTAAGGTCTTATGATGTGTTTCAGCTAGGTTAGAAGCCCAGGCTGGGCTTGCGTATTCCATCACTGATCTTATGTATTGTTTATATACTGTGGTGGTAGTTTCTTTGTTGTGTCCAAATTTTGTGTGAGCAAGTGACCTGAGGGCGTTAAGTCTGGGTGTCAGTTTCTTTTTAATGTTTGTGGTGTGCTGTTTGAATGTCATATGAGTATCATATGTTACTCCTAGGATTTTGGGTGTGTGTGTATGTGTTAGGGGTGTGTTGTTTATGGTGAGTTGAGGGATGTATTCGTGTTCTCCTGTCCAACTTGTGAGCAGGGTTGCGGTGGATTTGGCTGGGGCTAGATTAAGTCTGTTTGTAGTGCACCAGCCATGTAGTGTGTTGAGATAGGGTTGAAGGAGATCTGTTGCTCTTTTTGGGTCATGGTGTGTGCATGTGAGTGTTATGTCATCTGCATAGGAGGCTAAGTTTATTTGGGGCGTATTGGGTGTAGTTATATCGTGCATGTACAGATTGAAGAGTGCGGGCGATAGGACGGATCCTTGTGGGACTCCGTTTGGAAAGTTTCTGATTTTAGATGACTGACCGGCAAAAGATACGTGTGCACATCTGCCTGCTAGGAAGTTGGCCAGCCATCGTTTTGTGTTGTTGTGCATGTTTGTGTTGTAGATTTTGTTTGTTAGGTTGTGGCGGGGGATGGCATCGAAGGCTTTACTAATGTCGAGTGTGGCTAATAGTGATCTGTGTGGTGGTCTAGCTGAATTGATGCCGTCGAAAGCTCTTTGTGTAAGGTCTGTGAGAAGAGTGTTTGTGGAGTGCAGTGGCCTAAAGCCATGTTGTGTTGGAGCTAGGGGTAGGTCAGGTGTAATTAGTTGTAATACTAGGCGTTCCATGACTTTGGAGGGGGAGCAAAGGAGTGTGATGGGGCGGTGCGAGGAGGGTAGCGTGGGGTCTTTGTTGGGTTTGGGGAAAGTGATGATGATACCATGCTTCCAAATGTCTGGTATTGTGTTGTGTGAATAGCTGTAGTTTGATATGTTAGTGAGTGCTTGTATGCCTTGTGGTCCCAGGTGTCTGAGGTGTATGTTGCTTATGTTGTCTAGGCCACAGGCGGGTGAGTGCTTGAGATTGTTGATGATATGCTTTGTCTGGTGATTGGTGAAGGGTGTATAGTCAGGGTCTGTGGGGAATTGTCTCTTACGTCGGATGACACGTCGGTCGTCTTTGTGAGGTTTTAGGTGGCTGACATGTGAAAAGTGATTGATGAGAGTGTTTGCTTGTTGTTTACATGAAGGAGTAGAGTCTGTTGTTGTGATTGCAGCATGTGATTGGGGTGTGATGCTGTTTAGTGTTTTGTATAGTTTTTTGGGGTTTGTTTTGTGATCAAGTGTTTGTAGGAAGTTATTCCAATTTAGATTTTGTTGTTCTTGTATTTTGTTGTTAGTTTGGGTGTTGAGTGCTTGAATTTGTTGTGTGATGTCTTGTGTGTGGGGTGCTGGGGAGTGTTTCAGTATGTCGCGTTGTCTGATGAGGTTTTGAATTTCTGGTGTGAAGTTGGGGTTGTGTCTTTTTCTGTTACCTCTTGGAATGTGTTCTTGTCAGCGTTTTGGATAGTTTTATTGAGTATGTGTACAGCATTGTTGATGTTAGTGATGGGTGTACTGTTTAGAGTTGTGAAGTGTTGTTCTGTCTCATTTGTGAATGCTTCCCAGTTAGCTCTTTTATAATTGGTGTATGTGTGTTTGTGGCTAGCTGGGGTGAGTCTGGTTTTGGTGGTGATAATGATCGGGAGGTGGTCAGAGCCTAAGGTTCTGACCACCCTCCAGGATGTTGTGGGGGCGAGTTCTGGGGAGCAAAAGGTGATGTCTGGAGATGATGGGTTATAGAGGGCTTGGTGAGGAATATGGGTATGTTGATGGATGTCGTTAAGGATGATGAGGTTATCGGTTTGGTTCTTAGGTAGTATAGGTAGATAGTAGTATAGATGGATATAGCTACAGGTAGATATGCAAACCCTACCAAGCTGTACACACCAGATTATCAGGGTAGGGGTGCAGATACTTTTTGGACCGAGTGTACAACAAAAAATTATACTATAACAAGGCCAAATTCCTGAGATATAATTACTCCCGCTACGCAGGATTATACCACTAGAATTTTATCCAGTGTTTTAAAAGCGAAGTTTTTGAGGTACTTATTACCGAAACTACCACTAATTATTTCTCAATATTTGAAGGCTAGTAGTAGTATAGAATAAGGATGGGCAAGAATTGTGTTATCGGGCGTATCACCTACCTCTGACCGGGTAGGCTATATCCTAGTGTTTACTATACCCCTTTGAAAGGACATTAGCCTAACCTAACAACCTTACCTAACTTATCCTAGCATTATGGGTGGGGGCTGCTGCCCCCACACCCCTGCTGTTTGACATCAACTCACGTGCTTACACGACGTACGCCCGGTAACATAACTCATTCCTAAGGATGTTGCAAAGATCATATTAAAATGTGTTTCAATCTCCGGAGATCCATTTTATGTGCACTAGCCGTCTAGGGATTCGAACCGAAATTCAGTGCATTTATCCATTGCGCTACGAAGACAGTTAACCCACCAAGTGCGGGTAGACTCTTAAGAGTTTTACCGTTCCACTGCGGGAACTCTTATAATCCTAGGCCTAAAAAAAAATATTTGAACCACCCCAGTAGCAATTGATTTTTTTTTTTTTTGCCCCTTGGCCATGCCAAATATCACTCATCCACATCCCCCCCTTCCCCCCCTTCAATTATCACCTATTTTCCCTGTTATTCCCTTATTCTTAGGTATATTTTTGGGCTAACAATAGCGAGTTGCTAGCAGGGTGTGGTCATATGTGTTACCAAGCGAGTGAGAGAGAAAGAGATAAGGAGAGAGACGTCAGTGTCGCTCCAGGCATCGTGAGAGGTGGATGTTGGCCAAGCTGGCTCACACTTGATTTATGTAACTCTTGCTCTCATTTCGCGATTTTTACCAGCCAAACACTGTTTCCACTTGTTTTATTGTTGTAACAGGTTAATATCTTCATAATATACGTAAAATAGGCGCATATGGATAAGTATTAATGATATTTATGGTAAGATATGGAGAAGGCCTATGACAGAGTGGATAGAGAAGGTTTGTGGAAAGTACTTAGAATATACGGAGTAGAGGGCAAGTTGCTGAAAGCAGTGAAGAGCATGTATGAGGGTGCAAAGGCGGCAGTACGTGTGGAGAGTGAGCAGAGCGAGTTCTTTGACCTGAATGTTGGTTTGAAACAGGGGTGTGTGATGTCCCCGTGGTTGTTTACTGTATATATGGATGGAGTTATGAAAGAAATACTATCAAGAGCAGTGGATGTTGGTGTATCGCTGAAAAGGGAGGGAATTGAGTGGAAGCTACCTATACTGCTGTTTGCGGATGATACAGTTCTGATGAGTGATAATGAATGGGAGTTGCAGGGTCTGGTAAATGAGTTTGGAACAGTGTGCGAAAAACGGAATTTGAAGGTAAATACGGGGAAGAGCAAGGTTATGGTCTTCGAAAGGGGTGAAGTCACAGAGTGTGAGGTGAAGCTGAACGGTCAGGCTATGGAGATCGTCAACTCTTTTAAGTATCTGGGCAGTGTGTTGAGTAAAGATGGGACTATGGATGAAGAGGTGCGGGAGAGGGTACAACAGGGGAAGAGGGTTGTAGGAACGCTAAAAGCAGTAACAAGAAATAGGGTGGTCGGTATGGAAGTGAAGAAGTCCTTGCATGACAGTGTGGTAATCCCGACACTGACTTACGGAAGCGAAGCATGGACGTTGGTTGAGAGACTCAGACCAAGAGTAAGAGCAGTGGAAATGAATTACTTAAGGAGTGCGTGCGGAGTTACATGGAGGGATAGACAGACTAATGAGGAAGTAAGAAGGAGGTGTGGTGTGGAGGTAGATGTGCTGGAAAGTGTGAAAAGGAACAACTTGAGATGGTTCGGCCATATGGAACGTATGGAAAGCGAGAGAATGACTAAGAGGGTGTACGAGAGCGAGGTGGAGGGACAGAGGGGGAGAGGTATACCGAATATGAGGTGGAAGGATGGAGTGAGGAACTACATGAACGAAGGCGGTGCTGGTTGGGGGGAGGGGCGTCGACTGACTGGGGACAGAGGTGCATGGGGGCGGTTCGTTCGTGGCCACCCCTTCGGGGATCACGGCGTCAGGCAATAGATAGATAGATAGATGGTAAGATAACGATTTTAGTGACAGGAAACAGTGAAATAGGTCCGCACAGTTCTATGGTGTAATATCCCCCCCCCCCCCTGCGCACTTCTTAGGTTAAAGAATGGTGGACAAGCCTACGATTTATTATGCAGTTTCGAATCCTGCATATCAATCTAAGCATGTACACAATTCCAACTGCGCTATCATAGGCTATAGATAGATAAATGGAAGGAGTAATTAATGGGGCCTTAACCCTAAGGAAGGCCTCTCTATAAACTAACCCTGAACCTGAATGAATTATTATGTTACCTCCACCAACCGACTTTACTCCTAAACTCAATTAATGAAATCAACAAATACATGTGGCAGTCCAGGGATTCGAACCTAGGATGCTCACACCGAAATTCAGTGCATTTATCCATTGCGCTACGAAGACAGTTAAAGAATGGTGGACAAGCCTACGATTTATTATGCAGTTTCGAATCCTGCATATCAATCTAAGCATGTACCGTCAACCGGGGCGAATTCGGACGATTTTTGCATATTTCCGTAGCATGGAGTCTTGTTTTTATCTCAATGTAAGATCTTAAGCATTGTATGTGTAGCTGGTACATTGGGGTATACAATCATAGCATTAAAACAATTAAAATGCATTGCATATATTTATTATAAATATAATAAAGGTGTCCGAATTCGGACACGATTTGGGGCGATTTCGGACACCTGGCCTGAATTCGGATATGGGTTTAAAATACATTCATAGGACTAACCAGTGATCCCAGTATAGATTCGGACCTTTCAGGGGTCAATTCGGACATCATTGAACATCTTAAAAGGGTCTTATCACACTCCCTGAAAACGTAAAGACCATAAAAACCATATCGTAAGATACGACACTTTTGGTGCAATTTCGGACAAATCTTTATTTATTTACCATACTCTGCGTAGCAGTATGACCTTAATAATGCAAAAATAAGGATTACTGATAACTCAGAAATACCACGTGTAATGACAACTATAAACCCAAATTACACTCAATATCCGAATCTGACAGGTTATAGTTAAAGTTAGATTAAATAATATTATATTCGGGGATCACGGCATCAGGCAATAGATAGATAGATAGAATTTATTTCATTAATTTTTATCCAGTCCGAATTCGCCCCATTTTCACGGAAATTTAAAAAATTATCATTGACTACCCAATTACGGGAATAATATACAAGATAATGCCAATCAATTAATTTGTACTTTCTCACTAATTACGAAAGCACATCTTGGCACCGTAGACTTTCCTGCGTCTACTCATCAACACGTGGGCCCAAGAAAGTTTGCCGATGTTACGATTTTTTTTTTTTTTTCGGTTTTTAATTTGTAATCGGTACATATCGCATTATACATTAAAACTATTTAAGCAAGAAAGTTAGATAAAAGCATTTCGAACAATTGAGTGAAAACAGATTTCTATTATATTTATTCGTTATCTATTTATCAATTTAATTAACTTTTAATTGACATAAGGTCCGAATTCGCCCCAGTTGATGCTACACAATTCGGGATGGCTGTAGTGATCGGGCGTACAGTCGTCATGTTGTGCGCTCGTAGTTACGTTCCCGTCTATTTCGACGCTATATTTTCTGCTATTTTCCCCCTGTCATTACTACATGAATACTAGGTTAGGTTAGGTTAGGTTGTTTGGTTAGGCTAATGTATTTTTATATTCAAAGGCAGTCAAAATAGACGGGAACATGATGGGAAAGGTCCGACGCCACTACGCGTAGTGTAAACAAGGCTGGCGGTACGCCCGCACTTAACATTCTTGCCCACAATTCCAACTGTTGAGCTGAGGAAACGTTTAGGTAGCCTATAAAGAGTATTAGCGAGGTGATGCGTATAAGTAAACTGGGATGGTATGGACATGTGGAAAGAAAAGAGAATGGATGAACAAAATTGGGTGAAAAAATGCAGGTCTGTGATTGTGGAGGGAGCTGCACCAAGAGGTGGACCGAGGAAGACCTGGGATCGGACTATATGTGCCGATCTCAAATCCAAGAACTTGACAAGTGAAGCAGCCCTTAACAGGGTTGCCTGGAACGCCGCCAGTAGGACAAGAGACTGAAACTGCACGTATGTGTGGAACACTCAGTCTATGTATGTAATGTATATGATAATTAGGGGGATGGATGTAGTTACCGGGTGTACCACTACCGACATACAACATAAATCATCTATAAATACTTATAATAAAATAAATACTTATAAATCTATAATACCTTACCTTACCTTTGGATACCTTTGGATGTGTTCGCCGCTCCTCTAGCGGCACCAAGGAGCGCGACGCCCCTCGTTATGGGTGGTGATTTGGTGCAGTAGACTGTTTGAAGCGACAGCTCGCTCCCTTGCGAGGATGGGCTCGTCTGGCACTTTTTGCAGTTCGACATCTAGGGCTCTCTTGAAGTTGTCTAACGAGATGTCCCTCATGTCTCTTACTCGCCGTGGGAGTTTGTTGAAGAGACGTGGGCCTCTGTGTGATAACCAGCCCTCTCGCAGAGAGCCCATAGCACCCTTGTTATTCATCCGGGGGATTTCGCATTCCCAGCCTCTCCTATCACTGAATTTCATGACTATCGGAGTATGTAGGTTTGGTACTAAACCCTCTGCGATTTTCCATGTGTATATTATTAGGTAACGTTCTCTTCTACGTTCCAGTGAGTACAGATTCAGTGCTCTTAAACGCTCCCAATAGTGTAGATGTTTTATCGAACTTATATGCGAAGTGAAATTTCTTTGTACACTCTCTACGTCATTTATTTCACCTGCTTTGTATGGGGATGTTAATACGCTACAGTATTCAAGCCGCGGTAGCACTAGAGATTTGAAGAGCGTTATCATAGGCAATTCACCGCGTGTTTTAAAAGTACGCAGAATCCAACCCGTTAGACGTTTCGCAGCCGCCACTTTGACCTGGTTATGTACTTTGAAACCCATATTTTCAGACATTAATACCCCAAGGTCTTTCACACTGTCTTTCCGTTCTATTATGTGGTTAGATTCTGTTAAGTAATTTGTAATTTCTTTAACACCATTATTATCTCCGTACCGTATTAATTGGAATTTTTCCTCATTGAATTGCATGTTGTTTTCCCTGGTCCACTGGAACACTACATTCATGTCTTCCTGCAGTCGGCCCGTGTCCTCTTGTGTGTTTACTATCTTACTTAATTTTGTGTCATCAGCAAAAGACGACACCGTACTGTGTCTGGTGTTGGTATCTATGTCGCAAATTAGTATGAGGAACAGAAGGGGCGCTAGCACTGTTCCTTGGGGCACTGAGCTTTTGACATCCGAAGGCTCAGAAGTGACTTGGTTTACTGCTACCGATTGTTTTCGGTTTACGAGGAAATTGTATATCCACCGTCCGATTTTTCCAGTTATATCTTTTGCTTTCAGTTTGTGGGCTATTATACCATGGTCACATTTATCAAATGCCTTAGCAAAATCGGTGTAAATGACATCCACGTTTTTCTTTTCTTCTAGCGCTTTAAGAATTTTGTCATAGTGTTCCAAAAGTTGTGAGAGACATGATCTTCCCGCTCTAAACCCATGTTGACCGGTGTTGTGTAGTTCATTTGCCTCCATGAATGTTGAAATTTTGCTTCGCAGGACTCGCTCGAAAACTTTAACCCTCTCACCACGGAAGGGCTCTTGAACGCCCATAAAAAAGCATATAACAGGTACCCGGATGGTATCTTGAACGCCCAGTGGTTGAAAGCCTGTGAGCTTCGTGTGCGAGGCGTCGGTCCGACGCATGTAAACAACAGCCGGCTGGACCGTCGCCCCGCATCTCCGGCCACAAGAAGGAGAGCGTCGCTTGTTCGTGTGTGCCTGTATGTTGTTGTTAAGTATCGAAAAGTGGTGTAAAGTGGCTGTTTTGGCCATAAAGTTATCTCCAATGAAATCATCATCACAGCTCAACCAGTTGACTTAGAGAGCTCTACTTAATGCCATTCTACAGGTAAATAACACAGCTACGCTTGGGGATGCGGGAAGCAGTCTGATTAACGAATATACGGTAGCCTAGCCTAGACGTTTTTCGGCCAAAACACCCGGGTTTCGAGGAATATATATATAATACATAGCCGGGGCTGGAGGGTTAATGATGTGAGAGGTTAGAGCTACCGGGCGGTAGTTTTTTGGTAGTGCTTTACTCCCTCCTTTATGCAGTGGGGCAATTATTGCATTTTTCAAGCTATCTGGTATGTCACCAGTGTCTAAACTCCTTCTCCACATTATAGCCAGGGGTTTTGAGAGGTTTTCCTTACATTTTTTCATTAGGATCGAATTCCATGAGTCCGGGCCTGGTGCCGAGTGGGATGGCATGTTGGAAATGGCCTCTTCTATGTCTTTTGGACCGAAATCAATATCCAGCATCTGAGGGGTTTCCGTGGGGGAGGTTTCCATGAAAAATATATTTTGGTCTCTGATTACTTTTGTTTCATCAGGCTCACTGAATGCCATTTCATACTGCCTGCTTAAGAGTTCGCTCATTTCCTTTTTGTCCCCTGTGAAAGAGCCGTCCCCTTTGCTCAGTGGGCCGATGTTTGATGTTGATTTTGCCTTTTGTTTGGCGTATGAAAAGAAGTATTTGGAATTTTCCTTTATACCTGCAATAGCTTTCCTCTCCTCTTCCATATATTGTAGTTCATATGATATTCTTAGCCTTTGTTCAATTTCCACAATTTCTCTATCTATTTCGACCTTTTGCCTATCCTGTAGATTTTGATGTGTGCGTCTTTGTATGAGTAATTTTCTTCTTCTATACAGCCTCCTCCTTTCCCGATCTTGTTTGCTTCTTCGTTTTGTTTGTCTTGCAGGTATATGGTGGCTACAGATTTGGGTCATGGTTTCTGTTATTAAGACTAGACATTCTGCTGGTGTCAGGTTATCCATTAAATCTTCCCAGTCTATTTCCTCCAT
The DNA here is from genome assembly GCA_032716605.1 of Paralithodes platypus. Taxonomy (NCBI): domain Eukaryota; kingdom Metazoa; phylum Arthropoda; class Malacostraca; order Decapoda; family Lithodidae; genus Paralithodes; species Paralithodes platypus. The sequence goes on along the minus strand of CM064570.1, from coordinate 12,015,675 downwards.
TTCTTGATTTACCTCTTCCCACCTAATGTTTTTGTTATTGAAGTTAAATTTACTGAAGGGGCCGGTTTTTGTTCTCGATTCTGAGGTTGTCTGTACACTTTCTAAGGTTGTTTTGATCTCAATTAATTTATGATCTGAGTATGTTGTGTCCGATATGTTAATGCTGTGTACTAGAGAGTCGTTGTTAGTGAAGACCAGGTCTAAGATATTGTTTTCCCGTGTGGGTTCAGCAATATGTTGGGTAAGACTAAAAAAATCACAAAGTTCAAAAAGCTCTCTCGTATTAGTATTTGCTTCTCCGGTGTTATTTGCCACTAACTGGTTTTCTAGTTGTCTCCATTTAATGTTTGGTAGGTTAAAGTCTCCTAGCCATATAATATTTGGTGTTGGGTTCGCCAGGGTTTCCACTTCTGATTTTATTTTGTTGAGCTGGGTTTTGAATTCTTCTCGGGATGAGTCTGGAGGCCTGTATGTAACAATAACTGCTAAATTTAGGGATTCTATTTTAACTCCAAGTATTTCCACCACTTCATTACTGTTATTTAGGAATTCAGTACATATCAGTGAGTCATGTATGTACAAGGCTACACCTCCATGTGATCTATGCGTTCTGTCCGCCCTATGTAGGTTGTAACCAGGAATCCATACCTCACTATCTTCCTGATCTTTAATGTGAGTTTCTGTGAGAGCCGCAAATATAGCGTTTCCTTCTTCTAGCAGGCCCCTAATAAATGGTACTTTGTTCGTGGTTCTATTTTTTAGGCCTTGGATATTTGCAAACAAGATTGGGGAGGGATTGTTTGGAGTACTATGTGTACCTAATAGTCTTTGGGATGTATTGGCCACTCTTGGGAGGCCAGGAGGTGCTCGAGGTGTTCTATGTGCTCTTCCATCTCCCTCAGTCTCTTCATCTTCGTCTGCCCTTTCCCTCCTTGCCTTTTTCCTCTGTCTCGTCCTCGCATAGCTAGAGAGTTTTTTGGGCTACCATTCGTGTTACGTCTAGCATATCTCCAAGTCCCTTTAATATGAAAAGCTGGGCATTTCATATTGTAGCAGGTCTTGTTCTCAAGTGATGTCTTGCAAAGGGATGGGTGGTGGTATTTGCAGGTTTTACCAAATCTACATTTTCCATGACTGGTTATGTTGTTGCAAATTTTGGGATGAGCAAATCTACATGAATTCCCATTATATTCGCCCTTTTGACCAAAGTAGCACCTTCTTTCCAGATAATATCTGCACACTGGTGTAGACAACCCCAGTAGGTGTGGCTGGGGCTGCAAGGGGTTATGTGGTGAGCTAAGTGTGGTTGTGGGTGATAGTGGGCTTGGTGTATGGGTGGGTGAGGCCTGCAGGGGGGTGGAGTTACGGGTCGGTTGTAGGTGGGCAGGTGGCAGTGGTGAGGGGGGAGACGATGTGGAAGGGGAGCCTGATATGGGGGCTTGTTGCATCCTATGTTCATCCTGCAATTTTATTTGATCAACAGCAGTAGGGTGGTCAATGGCCATAGATGGGATTAATGTGGGTGTTTTCTGGGTCTGGGGAGGTGTGGGGAGATGTGCGACAGGGTTTGTGTATATGTAGGGTGCGAAAGGTTGTTGTTCGGAAGGCGATGTGTGTTAATGTGCAGGAGGCAATGTGGGCATTATCATGGGAAGGTGTGCGTGTGTGGGTTGTGATATTTGTATGGGCCCTGAGGCCCCAATAGTTCCCCATTTTCTGTGAAAGGTAGCTATGTCTTGGCTATATTTCCGTCTATCTTGTACTTCTGTATTTTCTACAGTCTGTATGACTTGCCATGTGATATCGAAACAACTATCGCAGAAATGGAGGTTCTTCCCTCTTGTATTGTACGCCTCATTTATTGGTGTCAATCCTATGCAAATCCAGTGATATGGTTGCTTGCATATCCGACATGCGGTGCCTTCATGGATGTGTATATTCATGTTACAACTCGTACAGTTGTCTCTGGTAAACTTTTTTTTTTTTTTTTTCCCCCACCTAAATAAACACTTAGTGAGTGCACATATACAAGAAACAAAGACCGAAACAGAAGGATTGAAGTGAAAATAAGAGAAAAAAAAAACAGTGACTAAGAACATGACGCCAACAATGGCCGGGGATCAAAACAAACCCGACCCAGAGTGCCCCGACTGCGGAATCAAGTTCGCAGGTGAAAAAAATGCAATCCAATGCGACTACTGCCAGGATTGGCTGCACTATTTTTGCACAGAACTCCCTGCCTATCAAATTCTCAACTATGCAAAAACGGCAAGGAAATTCATGTGCAAAACATGCTGCCTAACAAAGCTTGACACAAAAGGTGAGTGGGTGGCCGAGGCAGAAGCAGCCGTTCTCCAACACAAGGAACGAATAACCAAATCTGGAGCGATAAGTAAGGTAAGAAAAATCCATGTTCAGCCCCAGAGCAACAAAGATGTCACCAACACGCCAGCTGACAATAGGCCTACTCCAACAACCAAGGAATTAACTGGGGACACTGACCTAGGCCAAGGCCTACCCATAAGCCCAGAAGTAGCCTTAGGCAAGAGTGACGGTGACAACCCCCATACCAGTAACACACCAAACGTGGCTATAGGCCTAGATCTAGGGATGGGGAACACACCAGGAAATATTAGCATCACAATGCCAGATGCCCATAGCCCCCCCACCGCAACACTAGCAGACACGGCAGAGCCCCTCAAAATGCAGCAAGACAGGTGAGGTCGGGGACCCCAACGAGCACACACCCCACATGCAACGGATGCGGCCAAAATGCTCCTACATACAGTAGAACAGGTGAGGTTAGTGCTGTAAATACAAATTCATGGAGACCTAGGCCCAGAGCTGATTACAGGGGCACCGATATTAGGAGGATAAGAATAGAAGTATGCAATTTCTACCTAAGAAATGAATGCCGATATGGAGTAGTGGGCAGGGGATGCAAACAAGACCACCCAAAAATATGTGCAAAATTCATGAAGCACGGGCGGGATGAAAGAATAGGTTGCAAGCGTGGATGGAAATGCATCGACTACCACCCATATGTATGCAGAATCTCACTCAACAAAAGGGCATGTACTATGAGAGACTGCAATCTTCCACACATCAAGGGAACCAAAATACTGACGCCAAGAAACAACGTCAACAGACCAAGGGAACACGCTACAGGACAAATTCAAAGGGAATTTGCTTACACACCAACATATGAGGAAAAAATAGAAAGCCAACGCAATGCCCTCAGAAGCTGGCCAACCATCCAGCAAACTCACAAGGCCAGACCAGCAGCGGTACACACGGCTATGCCCGACCAAGGTGCTTTTTTAGAGGTAGTAATGGGACGTCTTCTGGAAGTGGAAAAAACGGTCTCAAGTGATAATGGAGAGATTCCTAGCCCAAACCGAGGGGCCAGACATGAACCACAGAGGAAGGTGCAACTACCACTAACTAGTTTTGTTGTGGGCAACATCAGAGGACTTTACCCACGAAACAATCAATGTAAAGTCCCTATGATTGGGGAAATTGCAGAGGAAGACAACTCAATTTTTCTAGCCCTCACAGAAACACACCTGAACGAAAACATTTTGGATGCAGAGATCAATATCCATAATTTCACTCTATTCAGAGCCGACAGAGAGGACAGAAGCCACGGAGGAGTAGCACTCTACCTAAGGGAGGATATGGCTGCAAATACCGAAACTTTAGTTGCATTCTCAAACGGCACAACAGAGCTACTAGCAGTACACATAAGACAAACCGACATGCTCATCATAATTTTGTATCGACCTCCAAACACCACAGGGGAAATTTTCAAGGAGGTCACAGAGAAAATACAATCACTCCTACAAAATCTTCCAACTCCCGCTACAGATGTCATCATCACAGGAGACTTCAACCTGCCCATCATCAATTGGGCAACCATGAAAATAGATGGAGGAACCAGGGATGAAAAACAGCAAGCCAAGGAGCTAATGACTATCATGGACACTGCATACATGAAGCAATACATCGAGGAACCTACAAGAGGCAACAACACACTGGACTTACTATTTGGCAACAACTTCGACCTGGTACACTCGTACGAAACTGTAAAAACTATAATGTCCGACCACAGCCTCATCAAAGTTAGAACCCCCACACCAACCGCCACACCACCAAGAAGATGTCAACAGGAATCAAGCCAAATACCCTGCACCTCTCTGAAAGATCTCAACTTCTACAGCAAAGATATAGACTGGGACAGACTGAGAGCAGAACTGGCAGGAACTGATTGGAGGGCACTATTCGAAGATAAAAACGTCGACGAAACTCTCAGTATCCTCCAGCAACAATGCCTGGAGACCTGTAAAAACACCATACCACCCAAATCAAGCAGGAAGCAGATCAAGCAGATTCCCAGAGATAGAAAAATACTAATGAAGAAAAGGACGTACTTGAGCGCCAAGCAAAGGAAGACCAGCTATGCGCACAATATCACCAAACTACAAGAAGAGCTTGATGAAGTTGAACGTAAACTCATCCAGTCACACCAAGAGCAAAGAACACGCGAAGAACTACAAGCAGTTGCAAACATACGAGTAAATAGCAAATTCTTCTATGCATATGCAAAAAGGAGACTCAGGAACACCACAACAATAGGACCACTTGCAAAACCTACGGGCGAACTTGAGAGTGACCCAACCGAAATGGCCAAGATACTCAAACAGCAGTATGAAAGTGTCTTCAGCCCGCCAAATGAAGACAAGAAAATCGAGAATGCAACGACTTTCTTTGGCAACGCTCCAGAGACACCACATCAACTCTCCTCGGTAACAGTATCAACAGAGGACATAATAGCAGCCATCGACAAGATTGGACCAAACTCTGCAGCAGGACCAGACGGCTTTCATGCCCAACTGCTAAAAAACTGCAAACATCAGCTAGCCCTGCCTCTAAAACTGCTGTGGAGCAAGTCCCTCCAAACTGGATATGTACCACAATCCCTAAAAGAAGGTAATGTCACACCAATACACAAAGGGGGTAGTAAAGGCATAGCCAAAAATTACAGACCAGTGGTGCTGACGTCACACCTTATTAAAATCATAGAAAGAACAATAAGAGCTAAGATGGTCAGCTTCCTGGAAGATAATGAGGCGTTCAACGAGGGGCAACATGGCTTTAGAAAAGGCCGCTCCTGCCTCTCACAACTACTATCACACTACGACAAAATCCTACAGGATATTCAAGACGGAGAAAATGTAGACGTCATATATCTAGATTTCGCCAAAGCTTTTGACAAGGTGGACCATGGGATCCTTCTACATAAACTCAAATCACTGGGAATAGGGGGAGACCTTGGAAGATGGCTCCACAGCTTCATCACCAACAGAAAATAAAGAGTCACGGTTCAAGGAAGCCTATCAGAAGCAGGTGGGGTCATCAGCAGAGTACCACAAGGATCAGTACTGGGACCTCTCCTATTCCTCATCATGATAGGAGACATCGACAGGGACCTGGAACACTCAACAGCCACATCGTTTGCAGACGATACCAGACTCATGAAGAAAATCACCTCACAACATGATGCTCAGCTACTACAACAAGACTTGGACAAAATCCTGAAGTGGGCAGAAGAAAACAACATGGCCCTAAACGGAGACAAGTTCGAGCTTCTAAGGTACGGGAACAAGAGAGCACTACAAAACGACACCAACTACAAAAGTGGACAGCAAGAAATTACCGCCAAGGACACAGTGAAGGACTTGGGAGTAAATATGAGCAGTGACGCCACTTTTTCCCAGCATATTACCAAAGCCACAACAACAGCAAAACAAATAGCAGGCTGGATCCTGAGAACCTTCCACACAAGAAATGAGAGGTGTATGCTAACATTGTGGAAGTCACTGGTCCTACCACGACTGGAGTACTGCTCCCAGCTCTGGTCTCCCCAAAAAGTAGGAGAAATAACAGAAATTGAAGCCACCCAGAGGACATTCACCAGTAAAATCCATGGGTTTCAACACTTTAACTACTGGGAGAGACTTAAGGAGCTGCAGCTGTACTCACTTCAAAGACGTAGGGAGAGATACATCATCATCTACGTCTGGAAGATTTTGGAAAAAAAGGTACCAAACCCAAACATCCAAGAGACTCAGCACCAAAGGCGAGGGAGGCTGTGCTATGTGAGGACTACGCCGGGATCAACACAAAAAATCAAATCCCTGATCCATCACAGCTTTACATACAATGGAACCAGACTGTTCAACTGTATACCAGCCCCTCTCAGGAACATGACCGGGGTGTCTCCAGACACCTTCAAGAAACACTTGGACATGTGGCTGGCCAAAATACCGGACCGGCCACCAACACCAGGATACCCCAGCACCAACTCCAACCGACTTCTGGAATGGAGAGTGGAAGAAAGGGAGCTGCCTGGTCGCAGTGGAGCCCCAGCTCAACTGTGTCACTAACGGACGGAATACAACTAAGTGTAACTAAGTGTAACACCCACCCTTACATGGGGGAGAGGGAGAGAGAGAGGGGGGGGGGGGGGGGCTTGGAGGACAAGGAGGTATTTGTTACGCAGTTTGTGGGAGTGTGTGTGTGTGTGTGTGTGTGGGGGGGGGGGGGGGCCCCCTCGTTTACCCTCGTTATGTTTAAACTTTAAGTAACTTTAATACTAGGTTAGGTTAGGTTGTTTGGTTAGGGTAATGTATTTTTGTACCCAAAGGCAGTCAAAATAGACGGGAACATGATGGTGAGCGTCCGCATAGTGAAAACAAGACGGGCGGTACACCCAGTAACTACATTCGGGATGGATGTAGTTACCGGGTGTACCACTACCGACATACAACGTAAATCATCTATAAATACTTATAATAAAATAAATACTTATAAATCTATTATACTAGGTTGGGTTAGGTTAGGTTGTTTGGGTTATACTGATGATCTGGACCGACAGTTAGCCCATCGATCTTTTTAGGCCTAATAGGTCCGGTGGAGCATATACATCATTGCTATATATGTCATTAAGAGCTGAAATGTATCATAAGGGAGAAAAATAAATAAAACGCTAAAATACGCACCACAGCTAGCTAGCAGTGCAATCTTAATGGGTGATGGCAAACTAACATAAAGATTAAAAAATAAATTGCATAGGTTTAAACTTCCGGAAATTAATAGGAAATAAATACGATGATTTCTTATTTTCACTTACGTCCGCCGCAGAACTCATGTTAAGGGATGTTAAGGGTTCAGGGAGTAAGGGATGTCTCATAATACTGTTTTTTTTTTTGCACTGTTACCCAACCAGCAGGGGTGTGGCAGCCCCACCCATAATACTAAGATAGGTTAGGTAAGGTTGTTAGGTTAGGCTAATGTGTTTTTTTTTCTCTTTTAACCCTCCAGCCCCGGCTATGTATTATATATATATTCCTCGAAACCCGGGTGTTTTGGCCGAAAAACGTCTAGGCTAGGCTACCGTATATTCGTTAATCAGACTGCTTCCCGCATTCCCGCGCATCCCCAAGCGTAGCTGTGTTATTTACCTGTAGAATGGCATTAAGTAGAGCTCTCTAAGTCAACTGGTTGAGCTGTGATGATGATTTCATTGGAGATAACTTTATGGCCAAAACAGCCACTTTACACCACTTTTCGATACTTAACAACAACATACAGGCACACACGAACAAGCGACGCTCTCCTTCTTGTGGCCGGAGATGCGGGGCGTCGGTCCAGCCGGCTGTTGTTTACATGCGTCGGACCGACGCCTCGCACACGAAGCTCACAGGCTTTCAACCACTGGGCGTTCAAGAGGGCTTCCGGGTACCTGTTATATGCTTTTTTATGGGCGTTCAAGAGGTCTTCCGTGGTGAGAGGGTTAAACTAATTTTCCTTGAACTTCATAACCCTCCCCTCTAGTAGGGGGCGTGTTTATAATATTGTTGGATAATGGGTAAATACTCATTTCAGCTCCTCTTCAGTATAAAACAAGGTCAATATACAGGAGGCGCTACAATATTGGTAAAAAATTAAGCTCAATAGCATGTGATTAAGCGATTTTTCTCCAAATTGTTGATGTAGGTGTCATTCCCGGGAAACTAACATAATACATATTATATGGATATTTACGTTTTAAGGGTTTGTTTACACTTCTTCTTTTTCGTCTTCATCTGGGAGACTTCTTTTGTGTGACTATCAGTCAACAACTGAGACATCTGGTGGCGAATGCAATGAACTATACTGGTGGCGTCGTAGCCAAAGTAATCACCCTACCTAATTCATGCCAAGAGTACTCGAGTTCACTGACACGTGATGTCTATCGACCAATCAGGTGATGCCATGATTTGGAAAACAGGTGGCCCAGGATATAAGCTGTCAGTTTGACTCTGGCCAGCTTGTGTAGAGGGTGTGAGCCGATCAAAGCTTTTTCCACCGTCTTTAAAAACACTGAGGCTGCTTAAGACCTTTTCGCCTTCCAATAAGTGTAAACTGTCCAAAGTGCAATAACCAGTGTTCCAAATACAGCTGACGAGGACAGCTGGTTTTGAAATGCACACACTTGTTTACATGGAAAAATTCGAAACAAAAATCCACCAGCTGTTGACCAAGATGCTTAGATAAGTGGTGATCGAGCCTCCAGCGGCCAGCCAGGCAGCCCAGTACCTCCTCTGTTCATTAAGGTTAGTTGGTTGGTCGGGACAACATAAAGGAGCCGGACCACAGCTAGCTCGGGAATCTTAATGGGTCATCGCAAAGTAACATAAAGTAACAGATTTTTTCGCATAGGATTAAACTGGCATGCAAGGGCTAGTTGGTTATACTGATGTTTTGGACCGACAGTTAGCCCATCGATCTTTTTAGGCCTAATAGGTCCGGTAGAGCATAGGCTATACATCATTGCTATATATGTCATTAAGAGCTGAAATGTATTAGCCTATAAGGGAGAACAAAAATAAAATAAAATACATAGGCCTACTGTAATACAATAAGTTTTTCAGCCAGTACCCAACCAGCGGGGGTGTGGGGGCGGCAGCCCCCACCAATAATACTAGGTTAGGTTAGGTAAGGTTGTTAGGTTAGGCTAATGTTAACCCCATTCTTACTAGGTTAGGTTAGGTAAGGTTGTTAGGTTAGGCTAATGTTAACCCCATTCTTACTAGGTTAGGTAAGGTTGTTAGGTTAGGCTAATGTTAACCCCTTCTTACTAGGTTAGGTTAGGTAAGGTTGTTAGGTTAGGCTAATGTTAACCCCATTCTTACTAGGTTAGGTTAGGTAAGGTTGTTAGGTTAGGCTAATGTTAACCCCATTCTTACTAGGTTAGGTTAGGTAAGGTTGTTAGGTTAGGCTAATGTTAACCCCATTCTTACTTCGTTAGGTTAGGCTAATGTTAACCTTATGAAAACCCAAACAAAGATTTTATTAGGGTTACTGTGTAATTTTAACATGAACATTAGTAAAATCCGAGCCAAGTTTCGTCAAAACTTGGCTCGTGTTTTCTAAATGTCGGGGTATGGAAATTTACAAAACCCGAGCCAACATGTTAATAAGGTTACTGTGTTATTTTCATTTTTAAATTAGTTAAATCCGAGCCAAGTTTCGTCAAAACTTGGCACGGGTTTTATGGGTCTGGAAATTGACAAAACCCGAGCCAATATTTTACCAAGGTTACTGTGTTTTTTTCATTTTTACATTTGTTAAATCCGAGCCAAGTTTCGTCAAAACTTGGCTCGGGTTTTCAAAAAATTGGGTTTTATGGGTCTGGAAATTGAACAAACCCGAGCCAAATTTGGGTTACAAATGTGTATTATCGTGTTCTATAGTGTTCTATACGCTTTTTACCCCTCAATTTCCCTGATCTTCATAGCCCTCCCCACTATCGGGGGGCGTGTCTTTAGACCGATGGATAATGGGTAAATGCTTAATTCCCATTCAATTTCATCACTAGATACGACTAAAACACCAAAAACAAAATCAAAATACCAAAAAAAATACCTGAAAAACACATTGTTGCGTCTCCTGTATATTAACCTAAAACAACACTACAGTATATCTGTAGGGAAAAAAAAAAAAAAAAAAAAAAAAAAATTACTGAAATCGCTGTCGGTCCAAAAACTCAGGTTTACCGTTGTTTGGTTAGGGTAATGTATTTTTGTATCCAAAGGCAGTCAAAATAGACGAGAACATGATGGTGAGCGTCCTCGTAGAGTAAACAAGACGGGCGGTACACCCGGTAACTACATTCTTGCCCAATTAGGTACCGTACTTATAACCGAAACTACCACTAATTATTTCTCAATATATGAAGGCTATTATATAATAAGGATGTTGCAAAGATCATATTAAAATTTGTTTCAACCTCCGGAGATCCATTTTATGTGCACTATATAAAGCACTGTAAAAACAAAAAACTCTCCCTATAATTCTCTCTATTGACGGCAGTGAAATTCTTATTAAGCCCCTTACTGTTAAGATAGATGCTGATTTCAATAATTCATGGGGGGGGGGGTGAGGGGGGGCAAAGCCCCCCTCAATCCATCCTCTATCCAAAGGCAAAGCAAAATGTATATATAATCTGAAAATTACTTACGTCTGAGTGTTTTAAGATCATTGGATATCCTAATGGGAGAAATAAAGTTTTCCGGGGATTGTAACTAATTTCAACTACTGTATAGCCTAATGATGAAAACTACCTAAAACCATTAACAAAACCCATGGGAAAATTAGTGGTAGGCTAGTTTCGGTTATATTTTCCAATAGGCTAATTAACAACATAACATAACCTGGGGGCTGCCGCCCCCAGACCCCCACAGGGTTAGCATTGATATATAATATCCTATGACAAAATACTAAAAATACGGTAAAAAAGTGAAAAATATTAGGCCTAGTTCTCAGCTGATCCAAGATGGCCGCCATTTTTCCTTCCACCCTTAACAAAGAAGGGTGGGAGAGGAGTGGAGAGATGTAGGGAGTAATACAGGATTAGGTCAGGGAAGGAGACTAGAGAAAGAGATAGGAACGAGAGTGAAGGAAGTAGGAAGACAGGAATGGAAGAGAAATATGGAGAAGAAAAGTACACTGATAAGATATAGAAGCAAGGGGAGACCGAGAAAAGAGGAGTTCTATGACGGAAGTTGGGGAGCTGAACTACTGTTTAAGGCTAGGGCAGGAGCATTAGAGACAAATAGGAGAACATGGAGGTGGAATGGGGGGTGAAAGAGTGTCTACAGTGTGAGGTGGGAGGGAGGAGAGTGGAGGAGACAATAGAACATATAGTGACAGAGTGCCAGGGGTATGCAGAGGAGAGAGAGGGGTTGGAAAATGAGTTGAAACGGGTGGTAGGGGAGAGGGAATGGGAAGAGCAGAAAGAGGAGGAGGATGAGGGTGTAAAATTTGTGTTAGGTCTCGAGACAGAAGAGGGGGGAAATGGGGAAAAGAATGAAGGTAGTGAAAAGATTTCTGGAGCAGGTGTGGCAGAAGAGAAAACGGAATAGGATAGAATAGGATGAGGGGGGAGAAGGGGACCAGAGCGGGGGAGGAAGAAAAATTAGATTAAATAGTAGAGAGGGGAAAAGATAAATTAAGATAAGGAGAGAACAAGATATTGGGGGGTGGAGGAGGGGGTAAAATAAGGAGAGGAGAGTTCTGCTTAAGCTATATACTTCAATTCTTTGTCTTTAACTATCCTTTCTACGACTACATAATTTCTAAACTAATTCTTAAATCTAGCTCTATCTGTTTCTGGAGAAGTCACCGGTGCATAGGTGAGCTGGCTTTGAGAGGGGACAGCAACTCCACAAAAAAGAAGAAGAAGAAGAAGAAGCCTATTTGGGCTAACCCACAAAGTCTAAGGAAAATTTATTTAATATGCAGCGGTAAAAACATATATTGCGGTGACTAATACTCTATGACAAAGCTATAGTACACATTTAGAACATTATATCCCATACGTGGCCGATAATCCAATTTGGGAAAATATCAAGGAAACCGACCACCTTTTATTTCGTGATTTTTTGTTTTGGTTTTAGCTAGTTTTCAGGCTATAAAGTGGTTGTCATTAATTAGAATCTCCGGAAAAAATGTTTTCCCCATTATCCAACAATCTTAAGATAGGCTACGGACCCCGATAGTGGGGAGGGCTATGAAGTACAGTAGGGTCTCACATAAAACGAGTATATGGTCGATAAACGAGGGTATTTTATGCGATTTCGTTTTATGTGAACATAGCATTTTGGTGGCCCAATATCGTCAATGTTCACTGGAAACGTAAATTTCCGTCAGGAGCGTACGATATTTCGGAGTTCTAGGCTATATGAAAAAGTACGATATTTCGGCGCTCTATATGAAAACTCCTCGGATTTGCCCCACTTTGGCGGCGGACTAGTTTTATGTGATCACATTCGTTCTGATCGAAAATTAAATATTAATATTTTAGGTCGCTCGTTTTATGCGACCACGTTTTATGCGGGACCCTACTGTACAAGGAAATTGAGGGGTAAAAGACGAAAATAAAGGGTAATGTTAGCCTAGCCTAACCTAACCTAACAACCTTACCTAACCTAACCTAGTATATTAGGTGGGGGCTGCCGCCCCCACACCCCCGCTGGTTTGGTGTTTGATTAATAAAAGGTCGACGGTCGCCAAAAAAAACTTGAATGAAGTCTACGGTATTTACTCTGCAAATCTTCAGCTTTAACAGGAGGTAAATATTAAATTTTTCAAAGTAGGCCTAGCCTAATTGAAAATGTTTTTTCCGGAGATTCTAATTAACGACAACCACTGTATAGGCCTAGGCCTAGCCAGCCTAATGATGAAAACTAGCGGTCAATATACAGGAGGCGCTACAATATAGGTAGCAAAATTCTAATGGTAGTTTTGGGTTCCTATCATCATATGCTTCATTTCTATATACTTTTTATGCCCGGGAAAAAAACAAAAAATCTTGGGTTTTTTATGTTTTTCTTGGATTTTTTTTTTTTTTTTTTTTATTAACCTAACCAAAAAACCTAACCTAACCTAAATGTATTTGGGGGCTATTAGGTTAGGTTAGGTTAGGTTTTTTGGTTAGGTTAATGACCAAAACAAAAAATCCCAAGAAAATAAATGAAAAATCCCAAGATTTTTTTTTTTTTTTTCCCGGGGATAAAAAGTATATAGAAATGAAGCATATGATGATAGGAACCCAAAACGGAAAAATGTTATTTTAATACCACAAATTTTCAGTGTTTTTTTATAAACAAAATTGGTCATTTGCATCAATATATAGTGTTTGTAATTAATTAGAAATCTCGGGAAAACCTATTTTCCCCATTAGGCCTATCGATCGATGTTGAGATACGCTCGCTCCCCGATAGTGATTTGAAAAGACATTAGCCTAACCTAACAACCTAACCTAACCTAACCTAGTATTATGGGTGGGGGCTGCCGCCCCCACACCCCCGCTGGTTGAGTACTAATCCCTTAATAAAAAAAAAAACATTGGCTGTCGATTATACGAAGGTGAACAAAAAGTCGATGAAGTCCATGGTGTTTACTCTGCAATGTTCAGCTTGATTGTAAATTCATAACGGGAAAGTACCGTATTGACAACCTTGATACGAAAATTAAATTTGGTCAATATTTACGAGTCACACCACAGCTGGGATCTCATTTTTAACGGTAGTTTTGGGTTCCTATCATTCTATGCTTCATTGCTATATACTTTTTATCCACCGGAAAATATTTTTTTTCTTGGGTTTTTTTTTTTTTTTTAGGATTAACCTAACCAAAAAACCTAACCTAACCTAACCTAACCTAACCTAACCTAACCTAACCTAACCTAACCTAACCTAACCTAACCTAACCTAATAGCCCCCAAATACATTTAGGTTAGGTTAGGTTAGGTTAATGCTAACAAAAATAAAAAAATAAACAAATAAATAAAAAAACCCAAGAAAAAATATATTTTCCGGTGGATAAAAAGTATATAGCAATGAAGCATAGAATGATAGGAACCAAAAAAACTACCCTTAGAAATGAGATTCCAGCTGTGGTGTGACTCGTAAATATTGACCTTAAATTTTAGTACCATACTTTTATATTAGGCTTTTGCGAGGGTTTAACACATTTTCATATGAGCTTTATAGCTATCGATGACTGAAAGTACCGTATTGACAACCTTGTTACGAAAAAGAAATTTTAGTACCATACTTTTTTATTAGGTTTTACCGAGGGTTAAAACAAATTTTCTTATGATTTTTAGAGCATATAGATTCAATATTTATCTTCAAATATATCAACAAAATTTGTGGTATTAAAATAACATTGAACCCCCAAAACTACCATTATAATTTTGCTACCTATATTGTAGCGCCTCCTGTATATTGACCAAACTAGCTAGGCTAAAACAAAACAAAAAAATTCACGAAATAAAAGGTGGTCGGTTTCCTTGATATAGGCTAGGCTATAGGCCTATCCGTAACCCCAATTTGTCCCAGGGCTTTGTTGGCTTTTGCCCTGACCGTCTGACGCTGGCCTACTCACATGTGTGCTCCACCTCATGTCTAGCACCCCCTTGGCAAGTTGGCTACCTGTGTTGCAGGTTTTTAGGTACGGGGTGACATAGGCCTACCTGGCCTAGCCTATACTCCTAGGCTGTCTTTCTCTTCTGTTGTGGCTAGGCTAAATAGGCCTAGGACTAGCCTAGAAAACAATCAAGCTCCCGTATTATATATTAGTACCAAACTGCGAAACAAAGGAAGGCATATCTCCATAACAAATACAGGCAAACGTCTGCCAACATTGCCCAACGTTAGGTAGGCTAATAATTATGATCCACCTTTTACTGTCACCATTTGGCTGGCGTTTATAACTCCCCTTTAAATGTATGTATCCACCACATATATCAGCCTATTTTCATGAACAAAACAACCACCAAACCTGTTGTATATCAATAAACACTTACAATAGACTTAACTTATAATAAAAAGAACTTAAAATAGGAGAAATATACCTTCTGTTGTAAATCTCCGGGTAGCCATTTTTGTTTACACTCAATCTCTATCGATCCTGCGCATGCGTAGTCCACATCAGACATGCGCCGTCTAGACTTTTATGGGGAAAGTTTCGACACTTTCGCTCCGTGTTCATACGTGTGAATATATGCTTGACCTGGGTTCGATCCCAGCCAAGGCGGACATATTTAGCGGTTATGGTAGTAAGTCCTAGCGTTTTTCACATGCTCGCACCCAGTCTGGGGACACCTCGACGACATATAGGCCTACAGACGAATTAATATAACGCACACATAACATTATTAAAGCTACTCCAACAGCATCCTCTCTCTCCAATAGTAGGCTACTCTTCTTCTTGTATTATATATCTATGCTCAACACTCTTCGGTAAGTAGGTATGAGGTGCCATTGTAAACACCTTCACCTGATCATGGAAAATTCGCTTATCGATCTATATATTGCCGAACACCCTCCGCTTACCTATTGAATGATAGTGGGGAATTAAGAAGCAGGCTTTTTGTGTGAACCCCACCTCCAAAGACTGGTCAGCCAATATTAACTAGGTTATGTTATTATGTTTGTCGTATCTGGCTTTAAAAGTGGCAATCATTGGCGCTGTAACCACACTCTCTGGGAGTGCGTTCCACTCGTCGATGACTCTGATAGAGAACCAATTCCCCTTCAGTGTCGTTTTCCAGTGGTCTGGTTTGAAGAGTTTCAGCGAGTTGCCCCGTAGGTGGTTGTTATTTTTCTGGAAAAACCTGGTGTATGGTATGCCCTCAAAGCCGTGTAGAAGTTTGTATGTTTCTATCATGTCCCCTCGTTTTCTGCGGTGCACTTAGTGTCTGGAGGCCAAGATGCTTACACCTTTCTTCGTAGGGTAATTCTTCTAGGTTTGGGACCATCTTGGTTGCTCTTCGCTGCACCCTCTCCATATGGTTAACCGCGAATGAATCGCCTCCATGGTCCTTTGTCATCCGTTAGCCGGCGCCCCTTCTCCCACACAACACCACTTTCACTCATATAGGCTACTTATATCCCTCAATTCCATCCCTTCATCTCTCGGTCTGGCTCTCGATCCCTCTCATACACCCTTTTAATCGTTTTCTCACTTCCCATACACTCCATAAATTATGATCAAACCACTTCAAGGTGTTTCTCTTCACACTCAATCTACAGTACATCCACACCACTTAATATCGCTCTCGTACTTTCTCTTTCGTCTCGACGACTCGATCCACACGCACCTCTCAAATAATTCATTTCCACCCTATACCTCTCACTCTTCATTTGTCGCTCCAACAACATCCATGCTTAATTCATTCCCATACGTCATTAAAAATTTAGGATATACTGAAGTACTGATAGCGAGAGAACTCAAACAAATGTTTTAATTTGAATACATTTAGTTTCAGAGAAGATATAGGCGAATAGTGGCTTGGAAACAGCTATAGTTGTAGGTATGTGGAATAATTAGCTATGGAGTGGCATATATAGGCCTAGTAGGATCAAGAACAATAGAATTAGCTATAGAGCTTCAAGATCAAATTAATTGATAGACACATATATATGGACGAAATTGGTTGCCTGTGAAAAGGATCTGCATGCCTTGAGTGGGGCAATCGACTTTCTGCATCAAAGGAAAAGACCGCAGTACTCATCCCAAGGCACGAAATCTGCCCACAAGGAAATCTGCGAAGCTACCCTAACCACCATCATCCTGGTCGATCTTACCAGAACAACCAACAAGAAAACCGAGGCCCTCAACACTGCGCCCCCCCCCCCCCTGAAGAGCCGTGACAGCTCCATATCGTTAGGTTAAATTACCCATTCAATTGTGAGGCTTACAATTCCGCTTGCTCGATCCAGGACATCAGGGACCCGGCTAAGAAAATGGACATTGAGTAGCCTACCACGATGAGGAATACTGTCCCCCGGAAATTTACCAAATTCAATTAAGCCATCGATGAAGATCAAGAGGAAGAAGAAATAGAGGAGATGGAAGACCCTCCTTGAGATTTTTTTGAAACTCAGGATCTATACCCGAGTTGACGTCTGAGATAGCGTAAAATAGTCTTTGGTGGCGAAGTCTAATAAACCTGCCACGTGAATCACCACGAGACTATCACCTGGTTCTTTCAAGGAGAACTAAGGTTGCTATCCTATTGTACGTCCGTGGTAGTAGCCTACAGTGGGTTAGTGCGCGAGTCTGGTAGACCTACCGAGGATAAAGGGTTCGGAGCCGCGCCAGGCCACTGGGCAGGCCTGGGGACTTTCGGGAGGGTTAAATTCCCTTCGCACCCAGCATTTCACCTACCTAGCTTACTTGAATCTTACTTGAGTCGTCTAGAGGTCCCGTCCTCACAGTCGTGGTCCGCCACCGCTGCGCTCGTCCCTTTGAAGGAAGCCCGTCTGGTCCGGTATAGAGTTTGAGGCCGCCCGGCAGTTAGCTGCAGTGTATCCAGACACTCGTGGTTCATCTGGCAGGGTCTTTAGGAACTTGTCTAATACTTTGCTAGCAAAGACACATTGGCCTTCTGGAAGGATATTAAAAAAATGCATAATAGCTGCACACCTCTACCCGTTAGTGTAGATGGGATCTCTGGTACTAATAACATAGCCAATCTTTGGAAAACACATTACCAAACTTTGTTTAACTCTGTTGGGCACCAAGGAAATACCATTGCTGCTACAACAGAGTGTAACAAAGAAGAAAAATATGACACAATTAAAGTTACAAGTGAAAAAATCAAGGCTGCAATAAGTAGGCTAGATGCTAACAAATCCTGTGGTTTTGATGGTATATATGCTGAACATTTGAAGTACTCCTCCACTCTCCTCTTGGAGAAACTCAGCAGTTGCTTTACCAGCTTTCTAATCCATGGTTTCCTACCAGAATCTATGATGTCCGTTACCTTGATACCAGTAATTAAAGACAAGGCTGGCAAAATTACATCAAAAGACAACTATAGACCTATTGCCCTTGCCAGTATTGTAAGTAAGATACTAGAGTTAATAATTTTAGACAGAATCTCAGTGTATATCTCAACTAATAGTAATCAATTTGGTTTTAAAAAGAATCATGGTACGGACCAGTGCATCTACACTCTGAAGGAGCTAGTGGATGGGTACATCAAAATGAACAGCTCTATTTTTGCATGCTTTCTTGATGCTAGTAAGGCATTTGACAGAGTCTGCCACAATATCCTGTTTGATAAATTAGCAACAAGGGGAGTGCCATCCTATATACTGAGAATCTTGAAGTACTGGTACGCCAATCAAACATTTAATGTAAGATGGGGTAACTTATTTCGGATTCCTTTACAGTAACCAATGGAGTGAGACAGGGTAGTATTCTCTCACCTTACTTATTCAATGTATATATGGATGAATTAAGTGATAAATTGAATAAAGAGCAGATTGGATGTTATGGTGGGAATAAAATCATCAACCATCTCATGTATGCTGATGATCTGGTCATTATTGCACCGTCTTCTGCGGGTCTGAGCAAACTTCTTGATATATGTGAATCTTTTGGTAGTAAACATTGTGTTAAATTCAACCCACTGAAAAGTGCTGTTCTTATATTTAGATCAAAATTACTGTATAAAAGTAAACTGCCAAATTTCTCACTCAATAATCAAATTATTCAAGAAGTAAACAAAATAAAATACCTGGGACACATTATCTCAAACGATTGCTCAGATGATGCAGATATCGGCCGTCAGCGCAGACAGCTATATTTACGTGGTAACACCATCTTGAGAAAATTCCACATGTGTAATTGGGAAACTAAAGTCACTTTGTTCCGGACATATTGTTCCTCTATGTACACGGCCCATTTGTGGTGGAAGTATAAGAGAGCCACCATAAATGGTCTGTGTACATCCTATCATAATATACTCAAGATGTTCATTGGTCTCTCTAAATATGAAAGCACTAGTATGGTGTGCACACTGTTGGATGTGCAGTGCTGTCGGGCTGTCATCAGGAGACTGGTGTACAGCTTTTCGCAGCGACTGCAATCCTCCAGTAACACGCTGATTGTAGCTCTTTGGTCTAGTGATCATATCTATGAATCCCGTATTATATCTCACTGGCAGAAGCTGCTGCACACATAGTATGTACTGTAATGTAATATATAGGTCTAATTGAACTATGAGCAATGATCTGTGCAATAGGTGTTAACCAACATTGAGCAATAGCCTTAGTTAGCCTATCTGTGTTATATTGTGACAAAATGTGATATGTGCTCTATTCTGTAAATAGGCCTACTGTATTTTTTATTTTATTGTGTCTTTATTAATATATCTTTGTGTATAATTATTATCTGTGCTCTGACGAGAAGTGTATGTGATATGGACCATTAGGTCGTACTGTATTTATACTGTATCTATCTTATGTGTCTGGAATAAAGAATTATTATTATTATTATTATTATTATTATTACCCCTTTGAACCTGCATGTCTACCGGGCAACCTTCTAAGTCTCGCACTTCCTTGGGCAGCGAGTTGAAAATGTTCGGTCCATTGTGACGTAGGCTGGACGCGAGGAGGGATTTCACTGTGTTTAGGATTCGCATAGAAAACCTGAATTCAGATATTATTACCACAGACTGACCTATTACATTCTTATATGCATATAAATGATTATGTCCTACCGACCTATATAGGCCTATATAGGCTATATATATAGCTATTCCGATGTATTATAAATATTAATTTGTCTTAATTAATTGTTTCTATCCTGTAAGCCTAAATGTAGTCCTAACTGTTCTATTCTTCCCGTTTGGTGAACCTAATGTTATGCCAGGTTTTTACTGGGGTTTAATTGGTTTTGATTAAGTGGGTTCTTCCTAACTGGAGAAATTTTATTGTTTTACCACAGACACAGAAAGACAATAGAGGATAATTATCACAAGACGTGTATTCATATTCCGTTTATTTGCACAAGAATATCGCATACGTAAAAGCTAGAACAACAATGGTCAAGAACAAAACAATTAAAGTGCACGAACGAGGCTCCACTACGTCTGACTCGCAAGACTGGATTATTCTATGCAATATCTGAGTAAGTATTAGGGACTGCTTTCTAACTGAAAGATTACACTTGTCCTGTATTTATTTCAGAGATAAGAATAGCACTCTTTTCAATCGAGGATTTACACTTGTGCTTAGAAAGGTTACGTAGTAATTATTTGTGTGAACATTTGGTTGTCACCTGCGTAGAGTTGTTCTGGATTTGGAATTTAAAATAATTATTTTTCTGATGTTAATTCACTGTAGTGCTTACACAATAGTTAACTTGAATTTATTTGTTATTAACTTTAACAGAATTATTATCAGCACTTCCCTGATTTATTTGGGTTTCACTAGTACTTCCTTTCCCTCGCTTTTTGCATACATGCGTAGTATCCGTTGTTTCCAGAATACTTATTATTATATACCCGTAGATATATTTTTTACTTTATCACTATTGATCCTTTTATCTCTTTTTCTGACAAGGCACTAAGTATATATTCTTTTCACAGTTAGATCTTCTATAACTTTTAATGGTATAATAACTTCACTTTAGATGTGTAGAGTGTAATCCAATAGGTGTAGTATGAGTAATCGCATATGTGTAATACCAGTAATCCAATTAGTGGAGTACAAGTAATCCAGTCGTCGGTAGAGATGTTGGCCGTGGGGGTTGTCCTGTCGTGACTGGGTTAGCACAGTTTACCGCGAGCTCTTTGGTTTGGGACCTTGAATCTATCTACCTCGCCATGGCAAAGGAAAAATTACAGAATCGAGTTAATGCAGGAGTAAACTCAACTGACTACTCTGATCTTTAAAAGAACTTTGATGCACCATTTGTGGTTTATTAAAGTTACAGTCCTTCCGCCCATGGGTCACAAGGAACAGTACTTAAACAAATAGGTGGATACGTTAGCGGCAGTATCACAATTGTTTTTCCGCCCATGGGTCACAAGAACAATTATGACTACTGTGCCTTCAATCTTTTCAGCTGCTCTTCCGCCCATGGATCACAAGGAACAGCCTTCCAAAGTTACAGTCCTTCTGCCCATGGATCACAAGGAACAGTACTTAAACGATTGGATGTCGATCTTAGAATTGCCTGCTGAGGTCACCTCTTTTCTCAGCGTCTTGGCGGTGGTGTGGCTGAGCATCAGAAAGGCGCCTAGGGGTAGGGTATTGTAGGGCGGTTAGCTCCTTGTGGCTTGGAGAGGGGTGATATACTTCCTTTATAGTGCCATTTTCTTGATTGATTTCTCTTCGCTTTTCTTCTTCTGTTGGACTTTGGAATTGGTTATTGAAATTCTGGGTGTGAAGGGAATTCATGGTCTCCTGAAAACTCCCCAGGCCCGCTTAGGGTCAACCTTTCCTGGTGCCTGGCGCGGGGCTCGAACCTCTGAAGGGAGTTTAACCCTCCTAAAAACCCACAGGTTTTGAGATGCCTTGGGTGGGGTTCGAACCCTGGTTAGTGACCATGGCCCCTAGGTCAACCAGGCCCGCGCGCTAACCCACTGTACTACCACGGACGTACAAAAGTATAGTAACCTTCAGAGGTGGGCGCGCTCCGGTGGGACCGGTAATGCGGCAGCGCTCCGCGCTCATCAGACATAAGGTAATGCGGCAGCGCTCACGCGCTCCTTTTGTCAGCAGACCCGATGCGCTTCCCGCTCCGCGCTCCTGCGCTCCACGCTCCCAAAAATAGGTATATAAAAACAAAACAAACAAAACAGCTTCTAGAAGTTATTTAATTATTTACCTTTGTCCTTCACTTTGTCCTTTGTCTTTCACTTCACTAAATTCCAAGAATTCAAAACATTAAAAAAAACTCAAGTCATGGTGTCTTTCTGAAGTTTAACTGTTTAAGTTTCTCACTTTCTCAGTTTCTGTTATTCTTTATGTCATATCAATGAATCAAATGTCAATGATATGATATGATTGATATCATTGCAAATGTCAATGATATGATATGATTGACATCATTGTGAGTTTGTGACATTGTGACAGTCCATTGATATCTATGATATGACATAAAGAATTACAGAAACTGTCCAAACTGAGAAACTAGGTCCGAAACTGCCAGGTCCGACGGTATATAATTTATAATAATTATATATATACGGCCGGGACTAGCGTCTTGTGAGATGTCAGTTGTCACGCCCAGTGCCAGGTCCGTATATAATTATATACTGACTCGCCGAAAAAAAATCGTAGCAGCGAAACGACTGCACCTATGGCTTTCATATTTTTAGTTTTTTACCACATGTACCTTACCCTTCTGCATACCCACCACGGCACCACCACTACCCCAAACCCCTCCTCCCACCCACTCGCTGACTATCGGTCGCCTCACAAGGAAAAAAAAAGAAAATCTGTGGCGGCGAAACGATTGCACCAATCGGTTCCATATTTGTGTGACAAGTGCCTTACCCTTATGCCTTCCCTCCACCACACCCCCAACTGCCTCCCACAACCCACTTCCAGTGTATCCGTACGAAGAAAAGGAAAACAAATAAAATCTGTGGTGGCGAAACTACCTCACCAATCGGCTTCATATTTGTAACACGAGTCAATTACGCTTCTACCTTCCCCCCACCATCCCCCAAACCACCCTCCCACCCATACATTCAAGTAACATTCCGATAGTATCGATACCATAAATGATAAAAGTCTCTGAAGTCTATAGTGTCTTTTGACTATCAGACAGTCAGACAGGCTCGGGCTATACCACTGCCAGACTTACCCTTAGGCCCCTTCGTAAGCCGTAACTTGCCTGTAAGGTTTACTTTGCGTTAGCAAAAACCAAAAAAAAAAAAAATAACAAGTTAACAACTGTAACACTGTCAGTCTGTCACTATCATAGTATCACTGTATCACAGTTCACTAACACCGTGAGTAACACCGTACGAACGGTACGATGACTGTACACGATAATGACGTTCTTGTACCTGTTGTTGACAGGAAAAATCGCCTCCGGAGCGCCAGAAAAGAGCGCGAATTTCTAGCTGCGCTCCCCGCCTGCACTCCAATTTCAGAATTTTGCCGCTCCTCGCTCCGCGCTCCTCTATATTGGTAATGCGCACCGGATCGCAGAGCGCCAAATGGCGCGCACCTGCCCACCTCTGGTAACCTTAGTCCGATTTGTAAGAACCAGGTGATAGTCTCGTGGTGTTTCACGTGATGAGTTTATTGGACTTCCCATCAACGACTATTTTACACTATACCTGACGTCAACTCGGGTAGTACATTATTGGGGTTGCGGGATATTTTCGAGGGCATTACATTACATCCTTCTTTAACCCGGGAACTGCGGGGAGACTCTTAAGAGTTCCCCCGGCGGACTGCGGGAAGACTCTTAAGAGTCAGAGAAAAAAAAAATCAACTTAAAACATCAAATTTTTTATTTTTGTGTTTTTATATTTTATTTTATTTTTGGCCCCTGGGCCATGCAAAATCTCAGTCCTCTACCTCCCCTCCTTCCCCACTTTCCTCCCCTCCCTCAGTTATCACCTATTTTCCCTGTTATTCCCTTATTCTGAGGTATATTTTCGTGCTAACATTAGCGAGTTGCAAGCAGGGCGTTGTCATCACTGATAGAAAGCGAGTGCAAGAGAGAGAGAGAGAGTATCGATCGACTGTGTCTCAGTGGCCTTGGGGGAAATTGGCGGGAAAGCAGGTTGCCTCTCCCATACATTCTATAACTCGCGGCCTATATCTCCGATTTTGACCATCCAAACACTGTTTTCACTCGTTTTATTGTTGTTTCAGGTTAATAATTAAAATGCCCCAGAACAAGAAGCCCACCACAGAAGCCACGAGCGAACACCACACAGAAACACCCGGAAGAAAGGTCCACAGAACGAAAGGACCAGCTGACCGAGCCCGCCATTCCAGACAGGCCCAAGCCCGCAGGGCTAAACAGCTCCAGGACACACCCATTTACCTTTTCTAAACCGACCATTTTCCACACCTCACGTACACTAACCCCCTCGTGTCCTACACTTATTAACTACATAGATGATGAACAGGAATATACATTCATATTAAAAACACCCATGCCTGTCCCGACGTTGAGCCAATGCCAACACATCAGACAGCCATAATTATATCTATGTATGTTCTTGCATCCGAGAAGTAGATGTTATATATCTTAGAAGTTAAAACACCCACGCTGTCCCTAGACCCCGTATATCATTTTCCATGACTAGTATAGATATGTGTAACCCGTGCTCAGTCGCCCCTTGCATTGTTCCTCTAGTAACTAAGTCTATAATATTAACTGCCACCAGCATTGATGCGACATAGCGGCAGTGTCCTTGTGTCGTATTATGCCAAGTACAGATCAACCAGGTTTCATCACCTTATTAGGACGACGACTATAATGTCATCGTTCATCGATGTATGCAATCCTTTAGGTTAAGTATTTTATCCGCCATTGTGTTCACCTTTTTCCATTTACTTTCCACAATTGTCATACGTCTTCCCCTTGCCCCCTTCGTATCCACAGTCCACACTACGCCAATTTACTTCGTGTCTTACACCTCTTACCCCAACCAGAGATTATATAAGATAACCTGGTTATCAGTATCTGTCATAAGTACCCCGAAACAATAACTAAGTACCCCTACGAACTGCCGCTGTTGTTGATATTATATTTAATAGAAAACGCAGTTCCCAGGGCCAACTAATAGTATCCATAACCCTCGGACTGATCACATAACTCTATCTTTTCCAGACTCCTATACCACCCCATAGTTGCATTCCCCGGTAGCATTTGGCTAACGTATTCTACTGCCTTTTCAAACTTCCATATCAATTGTAGCCTAATGCCACCCCCACGCCCAGGGACCTTAGGGGCAAAATTTCCCTGTAGCCCTTGAACTCTCCCCCCCCTCTCATTAAGACACCCGCGCTTCTCGACTCTTGTCCGACCTAGCCTCTCTCTCATACCTCTTGAAGATCCTTGAATTGTCCGTTGCTAACGCTCTCCAACCTTTTATATATATACTCCTATCCAGCCTACCTTCACTTAGTAGGCCAGAACAACATTAGAACTTTACTAGCCCCTTGCATGCCATCTATTCTCTTACAACACATTCACAACCCTGCACCCAATGGTCGTCGGTGCGAGGCTAGCCGCCCCGCCAGTAACTAACTTCTATTGCCATACTTCCAGATAAATGTGGCAGAGTTAGCAACCCAGTCTCCACCATATCCAGCAAACCCTACAATTAACAACCAGCCGAGTAAAACCAGCTAGTTAAGGCACCTTCGGTTTTGGTATTAAAGACACTCACATCTGTCTCATACACAGAGGGTTATTACAAACACTGGTGATATGGCAAGCCCCTAGCCACAGCCGCCGGACGACTATATCAGAGAGAGGGCGCCCAGCTCCCCCTTTTTGCCCACCCGAGGAGGGAGACCCCCACCCCCGCGGAGGTATACCTGGCCCCTGTTTTGACTTTCGAGTCATTGCCAGGTAGCACAGGAATTCTTCCTATCAATGAACTAACCATGAATGACTAACACCTTTACTAACCTCTATTACCTCACAATAAACCATTTACCTTTCTTGCATGCTCTGATCACTAAATTAGCACCTCAGCTATACCATAGAATGAAGATTGAACAATCTAGAGAGACGCTCCTATCACAGCTGTCCCCATCCTCCTCGCAAAGTAGATCCAGTCTCTCTCCCCTAAATACGTCCAGTATAGCCAAAATAGTACCTCTTACTAAGGCTCAGTTATATGAAAATATAAAGGCTTCCTATCGCCCTGTGCCACAACAGTAAATACCATCTTACCTAGTCCCCATATCTATTGAGAGCTCAATTAAGTCCATAAGACTCGAGATCCCTACTGTCTACAGGGTCCAGAACCGAGCCTATAAATCTAACTCCCGCCCCCAGTCAAATCAGTTGAAAGCTAGACACCAACCAGTGGTCACTACCCTGCAGTTTACCTCTAGCTCTGCCCTTGTGTTGTTCCGGAGTTGAGAGATTCCAGATCCGGCAGACTCCGTGGCAGAGAAGACTGATAGAAGCATCTGTCCATGTACAAGTCCTAACGTGCACCTTATAACCTTCACACAAATTCGTGGGTATATAAGTGTGTAGCCAGCAACGATCATCAAGAGATCCGACTTGAGAACTTCCTACATTTTGGACCATCTGGACGGCCGAGGAACCAGTCGTTAGCCCCCAACATCACCGGAAGCAAGATAACCAGGACCAGATCTACCCATACTATTCAAGATTCATGTTACTAGTACTAAGTGTTATAGTACTAGCTTGATACTCACCTATTAACTTTCTATAAAGTGGCTAAGACCTTGCCCAGTGTAATTCATATTTAACCATTCCATTTGGGACGTACTAAGCGATCAGTGTTTTTTAATTAACAGGCGACCTTGACTCTCGTAATTACCTTATTCAGATATTAAAACTCTAGTGATATCTAACGTTCGCCCACTGATTTGTGTTCTACATATTTCTGCCTTAAGAATATCAAACTTAGTTCAGTACCCCCATGAGGTTACTAGAGATTTCCGTGTTCTATAATATACGCGTCTAATCCTAACTGTGAGTTGCTACGTGGGCACGCGACCAGCCAGCAAGAGGTAAAATCAGTGACATTGAATTATACGAATATATTGAGGTCTTCCAGTACAATATAAACTTGCTAATTAAACCCGTGATCAGAAGAATATACCTGAACGTAGGAAGTGGGAGACTAGGCTCCATCCAGATCCGCTAATGCTAGCAGTTCCCTTCTATCATTTGTTTTGTGCGAATATAACTATCTTTCTATGCTCTTTATTTCTTTATTTCAATAAACGTGAACTTGTGTCGTGTTACCGTGTGTTTATTTTGTGTTCTCTATTCCTCATACCTTGTATTGTGCATGCAGCCTTCTATACCCAGTCATTCAGAACTCACATTACCCAAGTTAAACCTTTAGAAAAACAGGGCATAACAATAATAATAATAATAATAATAATGGTTCTTAAAGCTAGCGCATGCTAAGCTAGCTAAGGATAGCTCAATAAGGCCGATTAGGCGTATTTCCATTGGGGTCCTGTACTACTACCCCATCCCTTTGCTCATGAGGGATGGTAACGACTCAGTGCTTGTGAAAAATCTTTAACGCGCCGAGCGTGGGCGCGAACCCGGGCCTTCTGGGTGGAAGTCCGAGACGCTAGTCACTACACCAAGCGAGCCGCTTTATAATCCTTTTTATCTTTTTACCTTTTATCTTTTTACCTTTATAATGAACCCATAATAGGTGCGTATGGATAAGTATTAATGCTATTTATGGTAAAATGAATATTTTAGTGGTGGAAACACCTCAAATACGTCAGCACAGGGGGACGTTTCTAATTACCCCCATGCGCACTTCTTAGGTTAACTAGGCTAGTCCCTAGCCTCTTTAAGGTCGTAAGGTATCGTAGCTGTATCACCTCAGCAATCTCAATATTGTTAGGGTCCACGTGATGGGTGCTCTATGTAGCTACCAGATCACGTTCCGTGACTGCCACCAATGAAATGCTGGGTGTGAAGGGAATTCATGGTCTCCTGAAAACTCCCCAGGCCCGCTTAGGGTCAACCTTTCCTGGTGCCTGGCGCGGGGCTCGAACCTCTGAAGGGAGTTTAACCCTCCTAAAAACCCACAGGTTTTGAGATGCCTCGGGTGGGGTTCGAACCCTGGTTAATGACCATGGCCCCTAGGTCAACCAGGCCCGCGCGCTAACCCACTGTACTACCACGGACGTACAAAAGTATAATAACCTTAGTCCGATTTGTAAGAACCAGGTGATAGTCTTGTGGTGTTTCACGTGATGAGTTTATTGGACTTCCCATCAACGACTATTTTACATTATACCTGACGTCAACTCGGGTAGTACATTATTGGGGTTGCGTGATATTTTCGAGGGCATTACATTTATGTTGATGAATAAGTTTTTTCCCTGGTGTTGGAGGGCGTGTCATCTCGATGGTAGTAACTCGTGTTGGCTGGGGGCGGTTGTGTCCTTTTTAACTCTGGGGTGGGGTGATAGCCTACACACTTACACTTTGTTACACTTTGTTGTATTCCGTCCGTTAGTGACACAGTTGAGCTGGGGCTCCACTGCGACCAGGCAGCTCCCTTTCTTCCACTCTCCATTCCAGAAGTCGGTTGGAGTTGGTGCTGGGGTATCCTGGTGTTGGTGGCCGGTCCAGTATTTTGGCCAGCCACATGTCCAAGTGTTTCTTGAAGGTGTCTGGAGACACCCCGGTCATGTTCCTGAGAGGGGCTGGTATACAGTTGAACAGTCTGGTTCCATTGTATGCAAAGCTGTGATGGATCAGGGATTTGATTTTTTGTGTTGATCCCGGCGTAGTCCTCACATAGCACAGCCTCCCTCGCCTTTGGTGTTGATTCTCTTGGATGTTTGGATTTGGTACCTTTTTTTCCAAAATCTTCCAGACGTAGATGATGATGTATCTCTCCCTACGTCTTTGAAGTGAGTACAGCTGCAGCTCCTTGAGTCTCTCCCAGTAGTTAAAGTGTTGGAACCCATGGATTTTACTGGTGAATGTCCTCTGGGTGGCTTCAATTTCTGTTATTTCTCCTACTTTTTGGGGAGACCAGAGCTGAGAGCAGTACTCCAGTCGTGGTAGGACCAGTGACTTCCACAGTGTTAACATACACCTCTCATTTCTTGTGTGGAAGGTTCTCAGGATCCAGCCTGCTATTTGTTTTGCTGTTGTTGTGGCTTTGGTAATATGCTGGGAAAAAGTGGCGTCACTGCTCATATTTACTCCCAAGTCCTTCACTGTGTCCTTGGCGGTAATTTCTTGCTGTCCACTTTTGTAGTTGGTGTCGTTTTGTAGTGCTCTCTTGTTCCCGTACCTTAGAAGCTCGAACTTGTCTCCGTTTAGGGCCATGTTGTTTTCTTCTGCCCACTTCAGGATTTGTCCAAGTCTTGTTGTAGTAGCTGTGCATCATGTTGTGAGGTGATTTTCTTCATGAGTCTGGTGTCGTCTGCAAACGATGAGGCTGTTGAGTGTTCCAGGTCCCTGTCGATGTCTCCTATCATGATGAGGAATAGGAGAGGTCCCAGTACTGATCCTTGTGGTACTCCGCTGATGACCCCACCTGCTTCTGATAGGCTTCCTTGAACCGTGTCTTCTGGTTTGGTCTGGGGCTGCTTATGTGTTTTACAGGCTGGAGGTAGGCTAGATGGAGTGGACAGTGGTTGCAAGTTTGTAGGTTTGGGATGTTGCAGGGGAAGTGTAATCGGCGAGAACTAATCACATATTATTTTCTGCCCTGCAGAGGTATATAATTGTTTACCCTTGGAGTGACGTTTTCTCTGATGCGGGGGAGGTGTGATAGAGAGAGAAAACGGCTTGGTGGTAGTGAATGCTTGGGTAACTGTTTCTCTGTTATTTCACTTGGTATGTTGGCTGTGGTGGTGGTGTGATGATGATAATAATAATAATAATAATAATAATAGTTCTTAAAGCTAGCGCATGCTAAGCTAGCTAAGGATAGCTCAATAAGGCCGATTAGGCGTATTTCCATTGGGGTCCTGTACTACTACCCCATCCCTTTGCTCATGAGGGATGGTAACGACTCAGTGCTTGTGAAAAATCTTTACTGCGCCGAGCGTGGGCGCGAACCCGGGCGGAAGTCCGAGACGCTAGTCACTACACCAAGCGAGCCGCTAATTATTTCACCTAAACTACCTGTTTTAGTCCAGAATAACGGTATTTACTGTTCATACCGCAAAAATGTTAACATGCCACTTGGCAGATAGGCCTACTGTAAATATTTGGGAAAATCTCCTCACACACGTCTCGGTCTCGTGTTCTTTTCCGATCCAGATAAGGCAGTTCGAGCCGCTGTAGACCCATATAGATATTCATAGAATATCTTGCTTGGATCTGTTGTTTGAATATGAGCTACTGGTGTTTCATGCAGGTTTCAGTTATTTAGGTGGGAAGGTTAGAAATGCCTTAAGAAAGGAAAAACAGGTCACAAGAAAACGCAAGTGTGAGAAACAGAAAACCACAGAAAACGTCAAGGATGAGGGGGCGTGAGAATAATATGAATTTGCTCACTTGATACACATTTTTTTAATAAATTACCTATTATAACAATCAATATGCACATATATTATATAAAAGTAATGTGGGAATTGATTTATTTATTTAATCCAATTTGCTTATTTCAATATGTATAAGAAATATTTTAAATGCTGAACATTACTTGAATAGGTAAGACTAGTGTATTCAAGAATTTTACATGAATAAATGTGCAAGTATTCTCTCATTTACACTCACTTTTTTTTACATTCTCCCATTTTGCTTGGCACGTTATTCTCCTTCGCTGATGAACCTGTGACAAGGGAGGTGGGCTATCCGGTTCAGCGCTGATTTTTCATAATTAACTCGACCGGATAAAGGTTCAAGTGAGTCAAATTATATTTAAGACTGTTTATAAAGCAAAGAGGAGTAGCCTATGCATAGGGGACTTTATCGGAATTTCGGTTTAATGTTATTTTAATACCACGAATTTTGTTGATAGGCCATATTTGAAGATAAATAATGAATCTATATGCTCTAAAGATCATAAGAACTTTTGGGTTTAATTCTAGTTTCGCTTTCACAGCATACTCATAAATTTCTATGGCTACTTTAGAGTTGGGTAAATCTACAGTTATACTACCACTCCCCCACTACCCCCCACCACCTCCCCCCTTCAAAACACGCCTTTTAGCGTGTTTTTGGATGGTTCAACAGACGCGGAAACTGGAAAAAAATGTATTTTGATAACAAATTATCACCAACCAGATAAAGAGTTTTTCAGGTAATTTGTTGTTGTTTTTAATGTTTTCTTTGATATACAGTGTTGTTTAATACCGAGGACCGTCGCATTTTAGTATTTTTAACATTAGCCTAACTTAACCTAACCTAACCGAAAAGTAACCTGTCTCCGCGACAGTCTAAACTCCCCCTCACGTTCCCTGTTTATGGGTGCACGACGGTCTAAACCCTGCTCACGTTCCCTGTTTATGAGTTTGCTAAGGTTTGTAATACTTCAATGTATCTATTTTAAGTCAAATATACATTTCCGCGCATCATCAAACCATACTAAGTCTACTACTAATAATATTAACCCATTAGGCCTAGTACCAAGTAACCAATAGAATAGCGACAAAATAGGGGTAGTATAACTGTAGATTTATCTAGAGTTGTCATATACCATACTTAATTCCTATATATGTCCAAAGCGGCGGAAATGCATTATAAGGAATTATACCTACTGTAAAAAAATAATATTTTCTCCCCATATGCGGCACCATAGCTATTACATAATACTAGGTTAGGTTAGGTAAGGTTGTTAGGTTAGGCTAATGTCGTTAATGTAGTTTATTATAATTATATTACGTCTTTTACCCAGCAATTTCCCTGATCTTCATAGTTGGTCGGGAAGCTATGCCTTTACAACGGCGCCTCCCTTTTGTCGCTGTGTACGTGAAACTAGAATTTTACCAAACTTTGTTTTAACCCCCGGCAAAACCTAATAAAAAAGTATGGTACTAAAATGTCTTTTTCGTAACAAGGTTGTCAATACGGTACTTTCAGTCATCGATAGCTCTAAAGATCATATGAAAATGTGTTAAACCCTCGGAAAAACCTAATAGGCTAGGCCTATAAAAGTATGGTACTAAAATTTAATTTTCGTAACAAGGTTGTCAATACGGTACTTTCCCGTTATCAATGTACAATCAAGCTGAAGATTGCAGAGTAAACACCGTTACACCATAGCCTAGACTTCATTGACTTTTCTTTCACCTTCGTATAGGCCTAGGCCTAATCGACAGCCAATATTTTATTTTTTTTTATTAAGGGATTAGCCTAGGCTAGTAGGCTACTCAACCAGCAAGGGTGTGGGGGTGGCAACTGGCAGCCCCCACCCATAAACTAGGTTAGCCTAGGCTAATGTCTTCAAATCACTATCGGGGAGCGAGCGTGTCTCATTCTCAACATCGATCGATAGGCCTAATGGGGAAATAGGTTTTCCCGAGATTTCTAATTAATTACAAACACTAGGCCTATATATTGATGCAAATGACCAATTTTGTTTATAAAAAACACTAGGAAAATTCGTGGTAGGACCTATTAGCCTAGGCTAAAATAAAAAAAAATCCGGAATTTCTAATAGGCCTATAATAATAATATCCTAATAATATTTATTCAGTTAGCAATTTACAGAGTTGGTACCACATAGGGCCTAGTATGTTACAAATATGACATGTACCAGCCTTGCATAATTCCAACTAAGGATAGCCCAATAAGGCCGTTAGGCATATTTCCATTGGGGTCCTTGTGGGATTAGGTTAGCTGGGGAAATGGAGAGGATAAAGAAATAGATACTTTAGAAAAAGTATTTCTAGGGGGTTATTTTAAGATGCATAAGAACATAAGAAAATGGGAGTCTGCAGAAAGCCGATTGGCCTAAGCAAGGCAGATCCCTGTCCCACACAACCCCAAATCAATTACAAAGCTCAATTATAGGCTCAACACTCTAATACCCTGAGGATCATCTTACCAAAACGGTTAGAGATTAACGCAGGATTATGGGGGTCTGCAGAGCGCTGATTGGCCCAACCCGGCTGATCCCCCTTCACACCCAACCCTTCTCGTCCATATGCTCATCCAATTTTATCTTAAAGCTCCCTACAGTTTTAGATCCCACTATAGCACTTGGTAGTCCATTCCACCCATCCACAACTCTGTTACCAAACCAATATTTGCCTATATCTTTTCTGAAACTAAATTTATCTAACTTGAAACCATTGGTACGAGTTCTTTCGCTATCACTGAGCTTTAGTACATTTGTCATGTCCCCTTTGTTAATCCCACTAACCCACTTGAACACCTCTATCATATCCCCTCTAACTCTGCGTCTCTCTAACGAATGTAAACCTAATTTCTTCAACCTTTCTTCATACGGAAGATTTCTAATATTATGGATCATTTTTGTCATTCTACGCTGTACTCTCTCCAATGAATCTATGTCCATTCTGTAATAAGGACACCAAAATTGGACAGCATAATCCATATGGGGTCTCACTAATGACAAGTAAAGTTTTAAGATAACATCAGCAGTTCTGTTACTCACACTCCTAGAGATGAACCCGAGAATCCTGTTTGCCTTGTTACGAACGCCTATACACTGTTTTCTAGGCTTCAAATCATTGCTAACAAACACACCTAGATCTTTCTCGCAGTCTGAATTTTCTAATTCTAAATTAGCTAGTTTATATTTAACATTTGTTTGCATCTTCCCTATCTTTAATACCTTGCATTTGTCAATGTTAAACTTCATCTGCCAATTTACTGACCATTCATGTAAGGTATCTAGATCCCTTTGGAGGCACTCTATATCGCTATCTGAATCAATTGATCTCCCCATTTTAGTATCGTCTGCGAATTTACTTATCCTACTAGTTATACCTAAATCTAGGTCATTTATGTATATAAGAAACATAAGAACATAAGAAAATGGGAGTCTGCAGGAAGCCGATTGGCCTAAGCAAGGCAGATCCCTGTCCCACACAACCCCAATTACAAAGCCCAATTATAGGCTGAACACTCTAATACCCTGAGGATCATCTTACCAAAACGGTTAGAGATTAACGCAGGATTCGAGTTTTCTAATTCCATATTAGCTAGTTTATATTTAACATTTGTATGCATCTTCCCTATCTTTAATACCTTGCATATACAAGTACTGTACAGTATATACTGTACATACATACAGTAGATTGGTTTAGCATAATTTTCCATTACATGTGTAACGGCTCAGACGGGGTTGCCTATAAGTAGTTCGAGTGTACTGTAGTATAATAAAGTCCCGCCACAGCACTGCCCCACCAAGTCATCACTGTGGCTGATGTTGGTATAGTGCTAACCGTCCTTCAGCAAGACTTAAGAGTCCCCCTGCAGCACTTGCGCCTGCAGTATCTGCAACCACACCAGCCTTAACAGTGTTACAAAAAGACAGCACCATAACAAGACTCTACTGTATATTAGGCAATTTGGACTATAGAAAAATAAAGTCCTGCTCCAATATGCAAACACTGTTACCGACACAGGTGTGGTGCCAAACAGCGCCCAGGTAAGACTCAGTCCCCTGTGGCACCTATACGCACCCCACCAGCCTCGGCAGTGCTAAGTTAAAGACTTTATTGCATAGTAATGGCTGTTGGTCCAGAAGGATGACAATAAATCAAGGGGGGGTGAGTGGGGCAGCGCCCCCCTTCAATCCATTATGTATCCAATTTACCCCACAATTACCTTACCTACTGTAAAAAGGCGATTCACCCAATATATGGCTCAAATTAACAAGGTATCTTCAGATTGA
This sequence comes from Paralithodes platypus, assembly GCA_032716605.1. Classification (NCBI taxonomy): domain Eukaryota; kingdom Metazoa; phylum Arthropoda; class Malacostraca; order Decapoda; family Lithodidae; genus Paralithodes; species Paralithodes platypus. Next base: position 11,981,270 of record CM064570.1, on the reverse strand, counting down.
TGGATAATGGGTAAGTTAATGCAATTCCTCCTCTCAAACCATGAAACACTATATTCCTTGAAAAAAAAATAAAAAAATGGTACAGTAATTATAGCCTAAGGCCGATGTAGTCTTGTTGAACGTTACCAAGCGGAAGGTGTTGGACTTAACAATTACGCACATATTTAACTAATTTCTTAATATTGGCGGTTCAATTAATATTTAGGCCGCAGGGTACAGTATGTGTTGAGGGGGGGCTAACCCCCCCTCGCCCCCCGAAGACTTATTATCATCATATATATTGCCAGCAGGGGGCAAAAACACAACCGCAAACGTAACTAACGTTGAGCGTCGCCCGTTTTTCAGCCCATATGCACTTCTTTATTCTCGTCGAAAACCACATTAAAAACGTTATTAAATGGTTTCTATAACTAGTATCAGACCAGAAAAGGGTGTACTGTAGGTGGTTGGAGGCATGGACACCTAAATTAAATCTCTAATAAGTATGTGGTGGTACCTGTCAAATGCGTGCCCCATTAGTAAAATTCTACCCTTCTTACGTACAGTCTCCAGAGCTGGGTGTCAAACCAGCCATTTTATTTGAAGACTTGGTCCTTGGATGAATATGTGAGTGAATACAAGACAATTAACATGAGATAGTATTTTTTTGACTATTTAATCACTTCCAAATACATAATTTGAACTATAAACCAATCATTTTAGCTTTACATAGCCTATACAGTACAATAATAATGACTAACAATATTGGGCTTGGCTTTCGTTTGACACCCTGCGTAGTACGGTTCTTAGAGTTCAAGTGGTTTCAAAGTCAATTTTGTTGTATGTATGCTATTTTACCTATTACAGGCATACTAATGACAAACACTTAACCTATTTAACCTGACAATCACGAAATAGACCTAGGGGCTAGGGTAGTTATTTGTGCATTTCTAGCCTTGGATTCTGACAGAATTAGTTATATTTACAAAATAGAACATTATTTGTTTTCGGTATGCTATTATTTTACATATATCATGTATATATGAACCTTCAAGAGTGCTAAAATAAGTTGGAAAAGCATTTGGGTGGTGAAAAACGAAGATATTGGCCACCCGGTCATAATCTCAGGCGAGAGAGAGCCACAGGCAACCCTCCCCTCTCCCTGTCTGCGAGTCAACTGAGGCGTGTGGGCCGGTGTCTGGGTGTTATATAACGATCTTTTATGCAACCCACTTGTGCTACATTATCGCGGGAGAGAAAAATAACCGATAAATGATGAAAATAAGAGGAAAAATAGGTGATAATTGAGGAGAGGGGGGGGGGGGGGGGGGTGAGAAACACATGGATGAGTACTAGAGGGGAATTATCTCACCTAGAGACAAATTCCTTTGTTTTGATAGCCCCTGGGATGTTTTGGAAGGCTTTTTTTATGGTCTTGCTTCCGTGAGGCCTATCGCGTTCCCTATAGGAAGCCTTCCGTGAGGCCTATAGCGCTTGCTGGGTTAATAAGCAACTGGGCAGGTTATTTATATACATTTTATTTCCCATCTCCTGGCGGCCTGGCTTGATATAGCTAAAATAACATAGAAGTAGCACTGTAACAGCTAGAACTTACTCATTGGGCGGGTGCCCAACCCCGAAAAGGGTTGAAATAGGGGAGCTATCCCCCCGCCAAAGGCGGCTTTCTAGGGCCTTTCCTAGCTGATGCTGAGAGGATTGGGTTCTAGTCATGTGGTGATGGGTGTTGAAATGGTCGCCGACATGATAGTGGATATCACTCTAAATATGTGGGGCACAGGGAAAACACATCCTCCTTCAACGGTTTATTTCTCCGTAATAACAACAAAGCTTACAAGAATGGCCGCTAGGGGCAATACAGAAAATGGAACTAATGGCAAACTAATTTATCCTTTGGAAAGTAACTCCTTATATATTTATTCTGAGTAACTTGAGTTTATATCTTAACATCCCCTCTTAAACTTAAGTTATTCCCCTGACAACACTGAACTTATTCAATTTGTACTTTGATACTGGCTTTGTAAATAAATCTGCAATGTTATCTTCAGAAGGTACATAAGCTAAATCAACAATCTTGCTTACCACTTCTGACCTGATAAAATGGTATCTAATATCAATGTGCTTAGATCTTTGATGGTGTACAGGGTTCTTGGCTAATGCTATAGCTCCTTGATTGTCTACATTCAAAGTTACAGTGTCTCTTTCACAACCTGTCATATCAGAATACAATTGTCGCAAGAAATTAGCTTCTTGCATAGCACAAGTCATGGCCATATATCCTGCTTCACATGTAGATAAAGCTACTACTCTTTGTTTTTTACTTTTCCAAGAGATCAATGGGCCTTGTTTACTCAGTTGAAAACTATAGCCTGTCGTACTACGTCTATCTTCTGATGCTCCCCAGTCTGAATCACAGTAACCAGTTAATTTCATTTGACTATCTGACTTCTGAAAATGTAAACAATAATTCAATATCCCTTTAATATACTTCAGTACGTGTTTAGCTAAGCCTAGATGGGCCTTAGTGGGCTTGGACATAAACTGGGACAACTTTGTTACTACATAACTTAAATCAGGCCTTGTTCCTGTCATAACATAAATTAAACTCCCAACAATTTCTCTGTACAATCTTGGATCAGCCAAATCAGTAGAATGATCAGAAATCAACTTACTTACAGTCGGATTACATGGAATGGCTTTTGGGTTACAGTCCTTCATATGAAATTTCTCAAGAATTCTCTCACAATATTTTCTTTGGTTCATACTAACACTCCCCTCTAAACCAAAAGTGAATTCAATTCCAAGAAACCATGATAATATTCCCATGTCTTTCATTTTGAATCTATCTTTGAGGGATTTCTTTATGGCATGAACATAAGAACATAAGAAAATGGGAGTCTGCAGAAAGTCGATTGGCCTAAGCAAGGCAGATCCCTGTCCCACACAACCCCAATTCAATTACAAAGCCCAATTATAGGCTTCACACTCTAATACCCTGAGGATCATCTTACCAAAAACGGTTAGAGATTAACGCAGGATTATGGAGGTCTGCAGAGCGCTGATTGGCCCAACCCGGCTGATCCCCCTTCACACCCAACCCTTCTCGTCCATATGCTTATCCAATTTTATCTTAAAGCTCCCTACAGTTTTAGATCCCACTATAGCACTTGGTAGTCCATTCCACCCATCTACAACTCTGTTACCAAACCAATACTTGCCTATATCTTTTCTGAAACGAAATTTATCTAATTTGAAACCATTGGTACGAATTCTTTCGCTATCACTGAGCTTTAGTACATTTGCCATGTCCCCTTTGTTAATCCCACTAACCCACTTGAACACCTCTATCATATCCCCTCTAACTCTGCGTCTCTCTAACGAATGTAAACCTAATTTCTTCAACCTTTCTTCATACGAAAGATTTCTAATATTATGGATAATTTTTGTCATTCTACGCTGTACTCTCTCCAATGAATCTATGTCCATTCTGTAATAAGGACACCAAAATTGGACAGCATAATCCATACGGGGTCTCACTAATGACAAGTAAAGTTTTAAGATAACATCAGCAGTTCTGTTACTCACACTCCTAGAGATGAACCCGAGAATCCTGTTTGCCTTATTACGAACGCTTATACACTGTTTTCTAGGCTTCAAATCATTGCTAACAAACACACCTAGATCTTTCTCGCAGTCTGAATTTTCTAATTCTAAATTAGCTAGTTTATATTTAACATTTGTTTGCATCTTCCCTATCTTTAATACCTTGCATTTGTCAATGTTAAACTTCATCTGCCAATTTACTGACCATTCATGTAAGGTATCTAGATCCCTTTGGAGGCACTCTATATCGCTATCTGAATCAATTGATCTCCCTATTTTAGTATCGTCTGCGAATTTACTTATCCTACTAGTTATACCTAAATCTAGGTCATTTATGTATATAAGAAACAACAGGGGACCTAATACCGATCCCTGGGGGACACCACTTTTGACTGCTCCCCATTCTGACTTGGTACCATTTATGCCGACTCTCTGCTTCCTACCAATTAGCCATGACCTAATCCATCCTAACAACGCCCCACCTATTCCATGTGCCTCAACCTTTCTCATCAATCTCTCATGAGGGACTCTGTCGAAAGCTTTACTGAAATCTAAATATATAATATCATATGACTTGTCATTATCTACTGCTTCATATACCTCTGAGAAAAAACTAAGCAAATTAGTAAGGCAAGACCGTCCCTGAGTGAATCCATGCTGAGAAGAATTTATTAAGTTAAATGTTTCTAAGTGGTTTCTCATTTTCCTAGCAATAATTGACTCTCGTAGTTTTCCTATGATTGAAGTGAGACTAATGGGACGGTAATTGGATGCTATTGATTTATCACCTTTTTTGAAGATCGGAACTACATTTGCAAGCTTCCAAGCTTCTGGAACTATACCTGTTTCTAATGACTTGTTAAATAGAAATGTTAATGGGTAACTTAACTCATCTCTGCATTCTTTTAATACTCTGGCATATACCTCATCAGGACCAGGCGATTTATGAGGTTTCAGTCTGTCAATTTCCTTAACCACATCATTTCTACTTATAGTAACCGTACTTAACCTATTTTCTATACTATCGCTGTATACCTTACGGACTTCTGGAAACTGTGCCAAATTTTCATTAGTGAAAACGGAAAGAAATTGACTATTTAATGTACTGCACATTTCTAAATCACTTTCTGTCAATTTTCCTATCGAAGTTTTAAGGGGACCAATTACATCTCTAACCTTGGATTTATATAGTTGGTAAAAAGCTTTAGGATTATTTTTTGAGTCATTGGCAACCTTAATTTCATAATTTCTTTTTTCTTTCCTAATATCCTTTTTTACCTGTCTTGATAGATTCTGATAGTAAGCAAGTAGGTGAATTTCGCCTTTTCTAATTTTTCTATATATTCCTCTCTTTTGTCCTAGAAGATCTAATAGTCTATTATTCATCCATTTGGGTTGGTTCTGTGTTGATCTAAATTTTCTTTTGGGGATATATTTATTTTGCGCATTGAATACTGACTTGATAAAATTATCGTATATATCTACCAAGTTTGACGTCTCCTCCTGACTTAAGATGACAGGTGCCTGAGAAAGGATACACTCATTTGGACACCTGGATCGACTTAATTTTTTGACCATAGGGTCCGCTAACAGGGCTTCTCTTAACCCACCATAATTGGCTTTTCTGAAGTCAGGTATTAATGTTGTATTCTCTCTGGTATTACCTTTCCATTGTATATTAAAATACACAGAATTGTGATCACTATTTCCTAGGTGGTCCCCGATTTCTACACTATTTATCATATGTTCATCGTTACTGAAAACTAAATCGAGAATATTATCACCTCTAGTCGGCGTATCTATGAATTGAGATAAAAAACTATCTTGTACTACCTCAATAAACTCCTTTGAATCAGAGTCGCCTATTTGTTGCTGCCAATCTATATTAGGGAAATTAAAATCCCCCATAATGCACACGTTGCTAAGCCTTGATGCTATTTTAATTTCCTCCCATAATGATGTTCCGTCATTTCTACTCATATTTGGCGGTCTATACATAACTCCAATAACTAAAGTCTCACTACCTTCGTTAACTTCTACCCAAACACTTTCATTTTCATTATTTACTCTAATACCTGATTTAGTACAGCTTTTTAATGAACTCCTGACAAACACTGCTATACCGCCACCCCTCTTACTTGTTCGGTCATATTTAAACAAACTATATCCCGGTATATCAAACTCTGCTAAAAAATGCCTGGTTTCTGTATTAATCCATGTTTCAGTTAGCGCTATTATGTCTATATTTTCTTTGCTAACCAGTGCTCTAAGTTCGTTCATTTTGTTACATAAACTCCTGCAATTTGTATAATAAACACTCAAACTATTACTTGTATTTGCAACTATTTTTCTATTGTTTTTAACTAATTTATTTTTACCTGTTGAACTACTGGACCTAGACGGAAAATCTACGCTATCAGAATGTTCGTTATTACTATCAATTTGATGTGGCTGGGATTCTATTTTACTTACACACCTATGGTTTATTAACAAAACCCCGCAACAAACTTGTCGAGTGTGCTGGCTAAGGTCGGCTAAAGTGCTTCATCATTACTGGCTGCTATAATTATGTCATCTACCCATATTAGAGTCATTGTTACTGTATCACCTTCAAACTTTGTACTGTATACAAACAAGGGTCAGCAACAGATCGGGTGAAATTCTGATCAGTTAGAAAATTATGTAACATATTATTCCAGTTCCGTCCACTTTGTTTCAATCCATACAAAGATTTTTTCAGTTTGCATACAAGTGTTTCACCTTTTTCATTTTTCTTGGTAAAACCTTCAGGCTGCTCTAGGTAAATTTCACAATCTATCTCCGCATTTAGATAAGCTGTTTTTACATCCATTTGATGAACCTTCATTTCTTCTTGAGCTGCTAGCTGCATCATCATACGAATGGAAGTGTGGCGTGCTGTTGGTGAAAATGTCTCTTCATAGTCTACATTCTTGACTTGCGAATATCCCTTTGCTACGTATCTTGCCTTGAATTTTTCTTCGTTGTTCGGACCTAGTTTTATGGCGTACACCCATTTTCCACCAACAACTGATCGGTCTTCAGGGAGTGGTGTTAACTCATAAGTGTCGTTTTCATCCAAAGCGTTGATTTCTTCTTTCATTGCTTCATGCCACTGATGAGACTCTGATGATGAGAGAGCCTCCTGATATGTACAGTACTTGGGATGTCAGCAACACGATAGCAGTAATCAATCTAACATTTCGCAACATTTGATAAATCTTGATCATGCATGACATACTCTTTCAAGTGCTTGGGTAAGTTCCGATTTCTTTGGGGGTATCTTCTTCCTTCAGCTTCATCTTCATTCTCCTCCGTCTTGAGCTGTGTGGTTTCTTGCGGGCCGTCTTGGAGTGGTAATGTGGTGTTTTTTTCTGATTCACAAGTCTTGGGTCTTGTATATTCTGTGTACCCACATTTTTCTTAGAATTTTTCATTGAATTTCACACATCTCACTCTCTTCACGTCATTTTGCTCCGAGAAGTCCACAAGATAGGCTGGACTCTGTGTATCATAGCCTAGAAATACTCCTCGGTCACAGCGGTCATCCAATTTCTTCTTGTTTTGGACATATGCATAACATACAGTTCCAAAGATATGCATATTCTTCAAGTTTGGCTTTAATCCTGTCATCATTTCATATGGTGTTTTTCCAGTTCTCGGGTTGTAGCACCGGTTCCTAATGTAAGCGGATGTCTTCACTGCATATGTCCAAAGTTCCTTCGGCAAGCTAGCTTCCAATAGTAAACATCTGGCCATCTCAAAAGGGGTTCTCCAGGATCGTTCAGCTGTGCCATTCTGGTGGGGAGAATATGGTGCAGAAAACTCATGCTGGATATGATTTTTCACTAGGAATGATCTGAACTCTGCAGAAGTAAATTCTTCGCCATTATCTGTCCTGATTCGCTTGACAGAACCATAGGGGGCACTGTCTGCTAAAAATCTCTCCATAGCTGCTACTGTATCACTTTTGTTCTTCAGAAAATACACCATAATGACACCAGAGTAATCCTCTACAAACAAAATTGCATACCTAAATCCCTCTCTTGCAGGAGGGTCAATGGGGCCTGCTAGATCACAATGTATTAGTTCAAGTTTTTCATTAGCTTTCTTGTCTTGCTCCCTATTCCTGTATTGTGTCATTTTCCCTTTTGTACAAGTTTCACAATCAAAGTTCATCTTGCCGGAAATGTGCATACCTTCAATGACATCTTCGAGTTTCATCACATCTTTCACATTACAATGGCCTAAAATTCTATGCCACTCTTCCAAGGTGTGGGTGCCACTTTTGTCAACATTTACATTATTGAGAAAATAGCTTTTGGCATGTCTGGATTTCAAATTCTGTGCCATCTGGAGCTTTTAATTCTGCATGGTCAGGGGTAAATGTTACTGTTGCTCCCCTTTCAGTCGCTGCTTTAACACTAAATATGTCTTGTTTGTAGGATGGCACATACAAGGAATTCTTTAACTCAACTTGTATGTTTCCTTTGGTGTCACACAGCTCCACACTTGCTACACCTCTACCCGACACAATACCTGAAGTCCTGCTACCATCTGCAAGTTCAATAGTGTGACTCACAGGTTCAAAACGTTCATCAAATTTTACAAATTTGGATTTGTCTGTAATGATGTGTGTTGTAGCACCACAATCTACCAATAACCTGTCATTGCTGGTAGGCCTAACAAGATTAGTATAGCTTGTCTTTGCTTTGAATGCAAAATAATGAGAACTGTCACTGTGTGTAGGCCTACTCACTGCACTTACATTTTCTGTTTCTTCTCTGTCACTCACAACTTTAACATAATTCTTCTTTCTACAGTAATTTGTGTCATATGTAGGGGACTGGCAATTTTCACACCAGCGGCTTGGTCTTCTGTAGGCTTCCTTTTCTTCTTTATTCTTTGTTGGACATTGGAAGGATTTGTGTCCCATTTTCCCACATACATAACACTTGAAACTGGTTTCCCCTGATTTGGCATTCATAACCCTATCTTCTCTGGATTTATGTGGCTTGTGGACTTTTTCAGATTCTTCAAAACTCCTCAACTGAACTTTAAAATCTATGAAACTCCACGTTTTTTCTCTCTGAGTCACGACAGTGGAAAAAGTTTTATAATCAAGGGGTAAGCCTTTCAGCACCATAGCCACAAGTAAACTGTCACTGATAGTTTCTTTCGCATTCTTCAAGGAAGTTGCTGCTTTCTCTGCCCTAATCATGTAGTCGGTTACACTCTCATCCTCTGCCATCTTGAGTGTTGTCAGCTCGGTGTACAAAGAAATAATCCTGGGTTTGCTTGTTCCTAAGTAATGTTCACAAAGTATTGCTAGGGCCTTCTTACCATCATCTTGGGCATCTCGGATCACCAGGGCTAAACTTGTGTCGTCTAGCAGTTGTACAAGCTCGGCATACACTTCAGCATTCTTATCAGCATCCAGGGGTGGGTGCTGCCAGGACACTATGAAGTTTTGAATTCTTAAATGTGCTAAAAACTTCACTTCCCACAATTCGTATTTTTCTTCATCACCATCGAATACTAGGCGATGCCTGGGCCCATAACCTGTTGAAATGGTCGCCGACATGATAGTGGATATCACTCTAAATATGTGGGGCACAGGGAAAACACATCCTCCTTCAACGGTTTATTTCTCCGTAATAACAACAAAGCTTACAAGAATGGCCGCTAGGGGCAATACAGAAAATGGAACTAAATAATGGCAAACTAATTTATCCTTTGGAAAGTAACTCGTATATTTATTTTGAGTAACTTGAGTTTATATCTTAACAATGGGCTGGTGTATCAGAGTGAGAACTGAGCAATCTCTGCCATACCCATAGCTTACTCTGACTGTTCCTTTTACTTATATATTTTCTAGATCTCAAGTGACGGCGTCTCTTCCGTGGATTGACCTCCCAATCTACCAAGATTGGAAGCCAAAGCGTCACATTTTTCCCTTGCCCCTCAACTTTCTCTTCATAATTGCTGAGGGGCACAGGGCCCTGGGTGGGGCTTTGGTTTCCCGGGCGTTTCCGCACCCTCCTCAGCTCCCCGCCACAGAGTGGCTTCGGTCACCCAGGCTTTATTGTGGTCGGCAGGTAGGGTTCTGTGGGGGCGCTCGGTTATGGCCTTGGCCTTGCTCGGGGCCTTGGGGCTGTTCGGCCAGGCAGCATGGGGAACAACAACTCATTGTTTTAACAGCTAAAGTAACGCAACACGTATATATTGAACAAAGATAGACAAGTGAAGTTGAAGCTATGAAGGTGAATCATTGCTTTTATCCACGACTATGGGTCTACATCAATATTCTCGATTAACTTTTGTTTTACAGCGTACTGTATGACTAAAGGTTATCTAGGGCCTCGTATATCAAGAACAAAACATTTTCACAAAAAATCCATCACAAATTTAAAAAAAATGTAGACTGGTGATGTCACGGCTACTGTACGGTATGCTATATCATGATGGATGTTCTTAATTTCACCTGAATATCCAAAGTAATAAGTGTAACAAGAATTCAAAAATTAAGAACTATTCTAATTATTCATAGCGCATAACATAAGAAAATTGGAGTCTGCATAAAGCCGATTGGCCCACACAAGGCAGATCCCTCTCACACCCAACCCTAATTGTAAGGCCTAATTATAAGCCCAGCGCACTAACACCATTAGGACTGACCTCACCAAAACGGTCAGAGGTCAGAAAACGGGGTCTGCAGACCGCCGATTGGCCTGCACCTGACAGATCACCCTCACACCCAACCCATCTCGTCCATATGCCTATCTAATTTTATCTTAAAAGCTCCCTATCGTTCTTGATCCCACTAACATCCCCATACAAAGCAGGTGAAATAAATGACGTAGAGAGTGTACAAAGAAATTTCACTTCGCATATAAGTTCGATAAAACATCTACACTATTGGGAGCGTTTAAGAGCACTGAATCTGTACTCACTGGAACGTAGAAGAGAACGTTACCTAATAATATACACATGGAAAATCGCAGAGGGTTTAGTACCAAACCTACATACTCCGATAGTCATGAAATTCAGTGATAGGAGAGGCTGGGAATGCGAAATCCCCCGGATGAATAACAGGGGTGCTATGGGCTCTCTGCGAGAGGGCTGGTTATCACACAGAGGCCCACGTCTCTTCAACAAACTCCCACGGCGAGTAAGAGACATGAGGGACATCTCGTTAGACAACTTCAAGAGAGCCCTAGATGTCGAACTGCAAAAAGTGCCAGACGAGCCCATCCTCGCAAGGGAGCGAGCTGTCGCTTCAAACAGTCTACTGCACCAAATCACCACCCATAACGAGGGGCGTCGCGCTCCTTGGTGCCGCTAGAGGAGCGGCGAACACATCCAAAGGTATCCAAAGGTAAGGTATAGCACTTGGTAGCCTATTCCACCTATCTACAACTGTTACCAAACCAATATTTGCCTACTGTATATCTTTTCTGAAACAAAATTTATCTAATTTGAAACCATTTGTTAGAGTTCTTTCGCTATCACTGAGCTTTAGTACATTTTTCATGTCCCCTTTATTAATCCCACTAACCCACTTGAATACCTCTATCATATCCCCTCTAACTCAGCGTCTCGCTAACAAATGTAAGCCTAGTTTCTTCAACCTTTCTTCATACGGAAGATTTCTAATATTATGGATCAGTTTGTCATTTTACGTTGTACTCTCTCCAATGAATCTGTAATAAAGACACCAAAATTGAACAGCACACATCCCTTCAGTAACAATGCTTCCCAAATTGGTGGGACCAGGGGCTTACCTAATTATTAATATAGAATAAAAAGGTACTGAAATAATAATTGTGGTGGTATATCTTGTGACATGATGATTCGTGCAGGGGTATTGAACCAGCTAATATGTAAGCTGGCCCCAGCACTGAAGCATGTGGCTTTCATGTGCTGGGGAACACTGCGCTATCTGACCACATACCGGTATACCATATGAAGGGGGCACAGTGTAATGATTGACAATTTGGGATTAACCCAGTTTGATGCCATTTTTCAGTTTATTATGGCAATCATTAGACAATTTATTTAACTAATTTGATAATTTACTCAACTTTGGAAGTACGGTACCATTCCGAGTCGCAGATTAGTTAAGATAGTAGCCTATGTAGTCCGTTGATTTTTGGGGAGAGTCAGGTAGGAAGCAGAGTCAGCATAAATGGTACTAAGTCAGAATGGGGCACAGTCAAAAGTGGTGTCCCCCAGGGATCTGTATTGGGTCCTCTGTTGTTTGTTATATACATAAATTACCTTGATTTAGGTATAACTAGTAGGATAAGTAAATTCGCAGACGATACCAAAATGGTGAGAACAATAGATTCAGATAGCGACATAGTGCCTCCTAAGGGATCTAGATACCTTACACGAATGGTCAGTAAATTGGCAGATGAATTTTAACATTGACAAATTAATGGTATTAAAGATAGGGAAGTTGAATACAATTGCAAATTATAAACTAGCTAATATGGAATTAGAAAACTCAGACTGTGAGAAAGATCTTGGTGTGTTTGTTAGCAATGATTTGAAACCTAGAAAACAGTGTACAGTACTGTATAAGCGTTCGTAACAAGGCAAACAGGATTCTCGGGTTTATCTCTAGGAATGTGAGTAACAGAACTTCTGATATTATCTTAAAACTTTACTTGTCATTAGTGAGACCCCATATGGATTATGCTGTTCAATTTTGGTGTCCTTATTAATATTACAGAATATGAAGAAAGGTTGAATAAATTTGGCTTACATTCGTTAGAGAGACGCAGAGTTAGAGGGGATATGATAGGTGATCAAGTGGGTTTAATCATGAGTGATCAATGGGTTTAATGGGTGATCAAGTGGGTTAGTGGGATTAATAAAGGGGACATGAAAGATGTACTAAAGCTCAGTGATAGCGAAACAACGCTAAAAAAAAAATTCAAATTAGATACATGGTGTTTCAGAAAAGATATAGGCAAATATTGGTTTGGTAAAAGAGTTGTACTGTAGATAGGTGGAATAGGCTACCTAGTGCTATAGTGGGATCAAGAACGATAGAGAGCTTTAAGACAAAATTAGATAGGCATATGGACGAGATGGGTTGGGTGTGAGGGGGATCTGATGGGTGTAGGCCAATCAGCGCTCTGCAGACCCCCCATTTTCTCATGGTATTATAGGTAACGCCAACGAACTTGACAATCTTGATCCCTGGCCTCTGTAACTCAAAAGAGTCTAGAGCAAACTGGCTGTAAATAGCCACGCCTATTTCCTGGTGGACTCTTCCTAAATTATGTAAACGTCGGCCCGATTGCTTCCATTCAGTAAGAGTTATAAAAAAGTTAAGGGGGTCAAAATTATTGTCAAGTTTGCTGGCGCTACCTATAGTGAGCTGGACCTATAATTAGGCCTTGTAATTGGGGTTGGGTGTGAGAGGGATCTGCCTTGTGTGAGCCAATCGGCTTTCTGCATACTACCATGTTGTCGTTTCCCAAGCTGCCTAGCCGAACAGCCCCGATTAACTTGCTTATTCAAATAAGTACTGGTAACAAGAATTTGATTAGGTGACAAATAAAATAACAATTTCAAGAATTTATACATTAAAATATGATGCCTTGCAATATAACTGGTTAGTCATATGAATGATTTGGGTTGGGTGTGAATGGGATCTGCCTTGTGATTTCCGGTTTCTGAGTTCTCTGAGTCAGTCAGAGAGGAGGGTCACGTCCGTCGCGGTACGGGATTTTTCGACTATCCCGCGGGATACTGGTGAATAAAACTTTCAAAAAATCACACACAAAAACAAACTTAGTGTCGCGGTCCTGTGAAGTGCAAAATCGAACCGATTGATAAAATATCTGGAGAGATATACGCGTTTTGGAGAAAAAATCTGTTAACTCCTACAGCAGTGCCACGGCGCTGGTCTAGGACAGGCCCGGCCATAAGGCGGGTGGAAAGAAGAAGGGAAAGAAAAAACCGTTACGTCACAAAGCAAAGTGTTAGCTATATAGTCCTATGAAATCAAACAGGGCTATGGGAAAATAGGAAGCCTAAGTTAAAAGTGATAGTGAACATCGTATATCACGTAAATAAACTAGGAAAGTATAATACAGAGAATTAAAGTCAGGGGAACTTTTAACTTTTAGCTTGGGAACAGGACGTATGCTGTAAACAAAATACCCTCGGTGACCGCAAAGACCATAAACACATATATCCCCTCGCTCTCCTGGACACGTCCCCTCCCCTCCCCCTATACGATTTTACCAAAAGCGAAACTTAACCTCGACAGGAAAGGGTACCGACAAAACAAATATCGTAAATAATAGCAAACAGAGAAAAACAATATATAAACAAATTAAATCAGTGCAGATTATTTCTCGACCATATCGCAGGTTAGTAGTGACGTTATTGGAGAGAAAGATCTCCCACGCAACCAAATGTGGTGAAAATTCGAACCTGAGCAGTGTTGAATCAAGTTGATAGGTAAAATATGAAAATTAAAATAGATACTATATATAGGTAGCCTGGAAAGTTCGTTATTTTCCTAGAGTGCCGTATATTCCGCTAAACAGTCGACCAAAAACGGGAAAAGTGGTTAGGGCAGTGAGAATTCTGTTTCATAAGATAATTATTGAAAGTGTTACTTAAAGTTACTTAAAGTTTAAACATAACGAGTGTAAACGAGTGCCCCCCCCACACACACACACTCCCCACAAACTGCGTAACAAACACCTCCTTGTCCTCCAGCCCCCCCCCCCCCCCCCCCCTCTCTCTCTCTCGCTCTCTCTCTCTCTCTCTCATCTCTCTCTCTCTCTCTCTCTCTCTCTCTCTCTCTCTCTCTCTCTCTCTCTCTCTCTCTCTCACTCTCTCTCTCCTCTCTCTCTCTCTCTCTCTCTCTTTCGCTTCCTTCTCCTCTCTCTCTCTCTCTCTCTCTCTCTCTCTCTCTCTCTCTCTCTCATGTAAGGGCGGGTGGAAAACCAAAACCAAAAAAACAAACAATTTTTTTTACCAGAGACAACTGTATGAGTTGTAAGTTGAATATACACATGCATAAAGGCACCGCATGTCGGATATGCAAGCAACCATACCACTGGATTTGCATAGGATTGACACCAATAAATGAGGCGTACAATTTAAAATGTAAAACTTGCAAACTAAACAAACCAAAATTGGGACAAGGACAATATAAAGTCAAATTAAATTATCAAAATTGCTATGTGGAAACAACGCTTACTAAAATGAAAATTATTAAATAAAAGAACACAATCCACCACATAGGGTGTACATTACTACATGAGCAAGTTAATCTGTTTCCCAAGCAAACTAATCGCACATATAACAACGCACTATCGTCACGTTAAAGGAAGTAGTCAAGTTTGGGAAGTCCGGGACGTTCTGGCAAATTTTATTCTGCATGAATAAAGAAACTACATGTTAAATGTCAAAATATTATTTAAAATCAAATTTGCAACATGACAAGACATTAACAATAGTACAAAATACAAATATTGATAAGATATCTATACTATTACAAAATAATATAAAATACAGTACAGCACTCACTAACGATAGTGCTATCGGGTAGGTACCTGTAAGCATAGCATGCCTCAAGTGACCCCTATCAATAACTACCCTACAAATAACCTACATTTATAGCACAAATAAACTAAGGAAATCGCAAAAGTAAGCAATTGATACTATCGACAATGAATACATATACTGTAATATAAAGACAAATAATTGCAAAATATGAAGTAACAACAGATTTAAACAAAGAGTACTCTTTTAACAAGAACAATAAATTTAAAAAATCATCAATATTAATATTAATAATAGAAAAAGATAAACAATAAATACAGACAAAAAACAATAAATACAGACAAAAAGTAAGCAGAGGTTATACAAGAAACTTAAAGTTAAAAATGCTTGATTAAAATTATTGATGTCAAATTTTAGAATACAGTCACAATAATTGACCCTAAAAAGATTAAATTTATGGAACAATTTACTTGCCTCAAAACCTCTGTCCACTAAGAGTCTGTATAGTAACCTAGCTCTAGCCCAAAAGTCATCTACTTTAGTGCAGATTTTACAAAATCTTATTAATTGGGAATAAAAACAATTATAAGTTATTTTACTATCGATATTACTACTAGGGAAAGGAAAGTTTATTACGTTAAAATTAAAATCAACTTTGTGATATACTTTAAGTATGCACTGTTCATTAACAATCTCTATATTTATATCAAGAAAATTTTCAACTTTATAATTTACGTTACATTGTGTGAGGGGAATAGAATTAGGGTAAATAAGTTTAGCAACTTGATTAAAATTTAACAAATTGCAAACAAGAATATCATCAATATATCTACTATTATTACTTAACAGTTTAGCAAGTGCTAATTTTTCTGGGATTTTATTTTTCTTGCCACTGTCAACTAAGTCTTTTATATATTTAAATTCTAAAGCAAGCAAGAATAAGTCTGCAATTAAAGGGCTAGCATTTCCACCCATAGGAATTCCTAATATTTGTTTGAAAATGTACGGCCCGAATCTAACATAAGTATTGAAAAGGAGGAATTTAAGGGCATCTTTAAGTTTAGTTCTATCAAAATATACAGAACTAGTGGGAGTAGAGCTAAGTGATGCATTATTAAAATATGTATAAACATTTATGAAATAATTACAAGAGGGAAGAATCTCCATTTCTGCGATAGTTGTTTCGATATCACATGGCAAGTCATACAGACTGTAGAAACTACAGAAGTACAAGATAGACTGAAATATAGCCAAGCCATAGCTACCTTTCACAGAAAATGGGGAACTATTGGGGCCTCAGGGCCCATACTAATATCACAACCCACACACGCACACCTTCCCATGAAAATGCCCACATTGCCTCCTGCACATCAACACACATCGCCTGCCGAACAACAACCTTTCGCACCCTACATATCCACAAACCCTGCCGCACATCTCCCCACACCTCCCCAGACCCAGAAAACACCCACATTAATCCCATCTATGGCCATTGACCACCCTACTGCTGTTGATCAAATACATTTGCAGGATGAACGTAGGATGCAACAAGCCCCCATATCAGGCTCCCCTTCCACATTGTCTCCCCCCTCACCACTGCCACCTGCCCACCTACAACCGACCCGTAACTCCACCCCCCTGCAGGCCTCACCCACCCATACACCAAGCCCACTATCACCCACAACCACACTTAGCTCACCACATAACCCCTTGCAGCCCCAGCCACACCTACTGGGGTTGTCTACACCAGTGTGCAGATATTATCTGGAAAGAAGGTGCTACTTTGGTCAAAAGGGCGAATATAATGGGAATTCATGTAGATTTGCTCATCCCAAAATTTGCAACAACATAACCAGTCATGGAAAATGTAGATTTGGTGAAACCTGCAAATACAGTACCACCACCCATCCCTTTGCAAGACATCACTTGAGAACAAGACCTGCTACAATATGAAATGCCCAGCTTTTCATATTAAAGGGACTTGGAGATATGCTAGACGTAACACGAATGGTAGCCCAAAAAACTCTCTAGCTATGCGAGGACGAGACAGAGGAAAAAGGCAAGGAGGGAAAGGGCAGATGAAGATGAAGAGACTGAGGGAGATGGAAGAGCACATAGAACACCTCGAGCACCTCCTGGCCTCCCAAGAGTGGCCAATACATCCCGAAGACTAATAGGTACACATAGTACTCCAAACAATCCCTCCCCAATCTTGTTTGCAAATATCCAAGGCCTAAAAAATAGAACCACGAACAAAGTACCATTTATTAGGGGCCTGCTAGAAGAAGGAAACGCTATATTTGCGGCTCTCGCAGAAACTCACATTAAAGATCAGGAAGATAGTGAGGTATGGATTCCTGGTTACAACCTACATAGGGTGGACAGAACGCATAGATCACATGGAGGTGTAGCCTTGTACATACATGACTCACTGATATGTACTGTATTCCTAAATAACAGTAATGAAGTGGTGGAAATACTTGGAGTTAAAATAGAATCCATAAATTTAGCAGTTATTGTTACATACAGGCCTCCAGACTCATCTCGAGAAGAATTCAAAACCCAGCTCAGCAAAATAAAATCAGAAGTGGAAACCCTGGGGAACCCAACACCAAATATTATATGGCTAGGAGACTTTAACCTACTAAACATTAAATGGAGACAACTAGAAAACCAGTTAGTGGCAAATAACACCGGAGAAGCAAATACTAATACGAGAGAGCTTTTTGAACTTTGTGATTTTTTTAGTCTTACCCAACATATTGCTGAACCCACACGGGAAAACAATATCTTGGACCTGGTCTTCACTAACAACGACTCTCTAGTACCAGTGTGTTACCAGTTTGCTATGTTATTACAGTAGGGTGATAGATGTACTCCAAGAAAGAGGCGGATGGGTGGACTGCGTCTACTTAGACCTTTCCAAAGCATTCGATAAGGTACCACATAAGAGATTGTTATCTAAGCTTGAGACGCTAGGATGTGTCAGGGGGAGTTTGCTGAAATGGATGGAGAGCTATTTAACAGATAGGGAAATGAGGACCAACATTAGAGGAACTTACTCATCGTGGCGGAAAGTTGAGAGTGGTGTGCCGCAGGGATCTGTGTTGGCACCTCTCATGTTCCTTATGTACGTGAATGACCTGCCGATAGGCATAAACTCCTACATGTCAATGTTTGCAGATGACGTAAAAATTATGAGACAAATAACAAATAAAAGTAGTTGTGAGGAGCTGCAAGGGGATTTAGATAAAATATACGAATGGAGCACCAAGTGGAAAATGAAATTTAATATAAGTAAATGCCATGTGTTAAATATGGGAAGAAGTGTGAATAGACCAAATTGGGAGTACAGGATGGGAGATAATATAATTAGCAAGGCCGAAAAAGAAAAGGATTTAGGGTTGATTATACAAGATAATTTGTCGCCAGAGAAACATATTAACAAGCTCTTTAGCGGAATGTATGCAATGGCCGGGAATATGAAAGTTGCTCTGAACTACTTGGATGAGACCATGGTAGCGAAAATTATGAAGAGTATGATTAGACCAAGATTGGAGTATGCAGCAGTGGTGTGGTCCCCGCATCTAAAGAAGCATATTCACAAGTTAGAAAGAATCCAGAGAGCAATTGGTTCCAAGTCTCAGAGAACTGCCATATGAAGGGAGGCTAGACAAATTAAATCTACCGAGTCTAAAAGAGAGGAGAGAGAGGGGAGACATGATAATGATGTACAAATGCACCCGGGGGCTGGAGAGGCTGGATAGGGAGGATATATTAATTATGGATACAGGAATAACTAGAGGCCACAGCTACAAAGTAAAAAGACCTACCTGCAAGAACGATATCAGGAAGTTTAGCTTCCCCTATAGATGTATTGACAAATGGAATGGGCTGGAGGAGGAGGTGGTAGGGGCAAGGAATATCCATATTTTCAAGAAAAAATTGGATAAAAAGTAGACTGAGAGACGGGACAACACGAGCTTAGCTCAACTCCTGTAAACTACAATTAGGTAAATACACAGCATTAACATATCGGACACAACATACTCAGATCATAAATTAATTGAGATCAAAACAACCTTAGAAAGTGTACAGACAACCTCAGAATCGAGAACAAAAACCGGCCCCTTCAGTAAATTTAACTTCAATAACAAAAACATTAGGTGGGAAGAGGTAAATCAAGAAATGGAGGAAATAGACTGGGAAGATTTAATGGATAACCTGACACCAGCAGAATGTCTAGTCTTAATAACAGAAACCATGACCCAAATCTGTAGCCACCATATACCTGCAAGACAAACAAAACGAAGAAGCAAACAAGATTGGGAAAGGAGGAGGCTGTACAGAAGAAGAAAATTACTCGCACAAAGACGCACACATCAAAATCTACAGGATAGGCAAAAGGTCGAAATAGATAGAGAAATTGTGGAAATTTAACAAAGGCTAAGAATATCATATGAACTACAACATATGGAAGAGGAGAGGAAAGCTATTGCAGGTATAAAGGAAAATTCTAAATACTTCTTTTCATACGCCAAACAAAAGGCTAAAACAACATCAAACATTGGCCCACTGAGCAAAGGGGACGGCTCTTTCACAGGGGACAAAAAGGAAATGAGCGAACTCTTAAGCAGGCAGTACGAAATGGCATTCAGTGAGCCCGATGAAACAAAAGTCATCAGAGACCAAAATATATTTTTCATGGAAACCTCTCCCACGGAAACCCCTCAGATGCTGGATATTGATTTCGGTCCAAAAGACATAGAAGAGGCCATTTCCAACATGCCATCCCACTCGGCACCAGGCCCGGACTCATGGAATTCGATCCTAATGAAAAAATGCTAGGAAAACCTCTCAAAACCCCTGGCTATAATGTGGAGAAGGAGTCTAGACACTGGTGACATACCAGATAGCTTGAAAAACGCAATAATTGCCCCACTGCATAAAGGAGGGAGTAAAGCACTACCAAAAAACTACCGCCCGGTAGCTCTAACCTCTCACATCATTAAAGTTTTCGAGCGAGTCCTGCGAAGCAAAATTTCAACATTCATGGAGACAAATGAACTACACAACACCGGTCAACATGGGTTAAGAGCGGGAAGATCATGTCTCTCACAACTTTTGGAACACTATGACAAAATTCTTAAAGCGCTAGAAGAAAAGAAAAACGTGGATGTTATTTACACCGATTTTGCTAAGGCATTTGATAAATGTGACCATGGTATAATAGCCCACAAACTGAAAGCAAAAGGTATAACGGAAAATCGGACGGTGGATATACAATTTCCTCGTAAACCGAAAACAATCGGTAGCAGTAAACCAAGTCACTTCTGAGCCTTCGGATGTCAAAAGCTCAGTGCCCCAAGGAACAGTGCTAGCGCCCCTTCTGTTCCTCATACTAATTTGCGACATAGATACCAACACCAGACACAGTACGGTGTCGTCTTTTGCTGATGACACAAAATTAAGCAAGATAGTAAACACACAAGAGGACACGGGCCGACTGCAGGAAGACATGAATGTAGTGTTCCAGTGGACCAGGGAAAACAACATGCAATTCAATGAGGAAAAATTCCAATTAATACGGTACGGAGATAATAATGGTGTTAAAGAAATTACAAATTACTTAACAGAATCTAACCACATAATAGAACGGAAAGACAGTGTGAAAGACCTTGGGGTATTAATGTCTGAAAATATGGGTTTCAAAGTACATAACCAGGTCAAAGTGGCGGCTGCGAAACGTGTAACGGGTTGGATTCTGCGTACTTTTAAAACACGCGGTGAATTGCCTATGATAACGCTCTTCAAATCTCTAGTGCTACCGCGGCTTGAATACTGTAGCGTATTAACATCCCCATACAAAGCAGGTGAAATAAATGACGTAGAGAGTGTACAAAGAAATTTAACTTCGCATATAAGTTCGATAAAACATCTACACTATTGGGAGCGTTTAAGAGCACTGAATCTGTACTCACTGGAACGTAGAAGAGAACGTTACCTAATAATATACACGTGGAAAATCGCAGAGGGTTTAGTACCAAACCTACATACTCCGATAGTCATGAAATTCAGTGATAGGAGAGGCTGGGAATGCGAAATCCCCCGGATGAATAACAGGGGTGCTATGGGCTCTCTGCGAGAGGGCTGGTTATCACACAGAGGCCCACGTCTCTTCAACAAACTCCCACGGCGAGTAAGAGACATGAGGGACATCTCGTTAGACAACTTCAAGAGAGCCCTAGATGTCGAACTGCAAAAAGTGCCAGACGAGCCCATCCTCGCAAGGGAGCGAGCTGTCGCTTCAAACAGTCTACTGCACCAAATCACCACCCATAACGAGGGGCGTCGCGCTCCTTGGTGCCGCTAGAAGAGCGGCGAACACATCAAAAGGTAAAGGTTATGTTCTTAGTAGAGTACTTACCATTTCCCTTCCTCCCCCAGGATGGCTACCATGTATGACAAGGGTGACATGAAGTCCGGGATGATGGACGACGGGGCGCCCATCCATCGCATCCGCATCACGCTCACTTCTTCGAATGTCAAGAGCCTCGAGAAGGGTGAGGAGAATGTCTTGAAGAGTTTATTTTATTTTAAATACTTACAATACTTAGGGTGGTTCCCTTTCGTTTATTTATATAATTTTCATACACTTTCTAAGTTGCATCTTGGTATTCAAACCATTTATATTATTCCTTAATCCTCGGAATCCGGGAGGCCTCATATGAGGCAAAAACAAATATTGACAGGAATCCGGGAGGCCTCATATGAGGCAAATTTCGTCATAACTCATAACACGGCAACCACGCGTCATATCGATGTCATCTCAACGGCATTCTATAGACAACAATCAGTTCTACAATTTGCAAACAAAAAATGACTGCTCTAGGTGGTCTCAATCAGTAGTTACTGAATTATGAAGTTTGCCTGTACCAAAAGGGCTCGGGATCATATGAGGCCCCCCGGATTTCGTGGGTTAATACTGTTCATTATTCTATATGTGTGCAACATTGGCAACAGAATAAATTAAAGCAAAACAAAACAAACCCAAGTTATTTACTGTAGCTAATGATCCTGCTTCCTCTTGGGTCTACTATGAGGAGCCATAAGCAGACTACACATCACCACCTATTCCTTTATTGATAATATAACTAATAATTTCTCTTCCTCTTGTAGCCACTGAGCTGGTGCGAGAAGTATGCATTTACTTAGCTGTCTATCGCTTCCCTCCTTGTCCTCTGTCGCCCCTCATCCCACACAAAACGCTTGTATACCTTTCAATTCCATCTTGCCATAAATTCTTGGTCTGGACTTCCACCTCGGTCATTTTTCCTTTTCATCAAATCCAAACCATATCGTTCTTGTACTTTCTACATGTCTTTCAACTAATACTCCTTCCTCTTGTTTCAAGTGTGCTCTGAGCTGGTGCGTGGAGCTAAGGATAAGCAACTGAAGGTCAAGGGGCCCGTTCGCATGCCCACCAAGATCCTGCGCATCACCACCCGTAAGACCCCCTGTGGTGAGGGCTCCAAGACCTGGGATCGCTTCCAGATGCGCATCCACAAGCGGGTGATCGACCTCCACTCCCCCTCGGAGGTGGTCAAGCAGATCACCAGCATCAGCATTGAGCCAGATGTCGATGTTGAGGTCACCATCGCAGAGTAGGACTTCTCAATAAACCTTTGTCGTAAAGAGTTGTTTTGGTTATCCCTTTCATGTATAATATTTTAGTAATGTTACTCTTGTTAGTACAGTTACACTTAGTTACACTTAGTTGTATTCCGTCCGTTAGTGACACAGTTGAGCTGGGGCTCCACTGCGACCAGGCAGCTCCCTTTCTTCCACTCTCCATTCCAGAAGTCGGTTGGAGTTGGTGCTGGGGTATCCTGGTGTTGGTGGCCGGTCCGGTATTTTGGCCAGCCACATGTCCAAGTGTTTCTTGAAGGTGTCTGGAGACACCCCGGTCATGTTCCTGAGAGGGGCTGGTATACAGTTGAACAGTCTGGTTCCATTGTATGTAAAGCTGTGATGGATCAGGGATTTAATTTTTTGTGTTGATCCCGGCGTAGTCCTCACATAGCACAGCCTCCCTCGCCTTTGGTGCTGAGTCTCTTGGATGTTTGGATTTGGTACCTTTTTTTCCAAAATCTTCCAGACGTAGATGATGATGTATCTCTCCCTACGTCTTTGAAGTGAGTACAGCTGCAGCTCCTTAAGTCTCTCCCAGTAGTTAAAGTGTTGAAACCCATGGATTTTACTGGTGAATGTCCTCTGGGTGGCTTCAATTTCTGTTATTTCTCCTACTTTTTGGGGAGACCAGTAAGTCAGTAACTGACTTAATTTGCCACATGCCCTATAAATCATAAATTTGATAAGCTCTTCCCAGAAACTACAGACCTGTGACCTTGACTTCTCGCATCATAAAACTATTTGAGTGTCTTGAGAACAAATTTGATACACCACCTTGAGGCGAAGAACCACCTTAACTCTAGGCAACATGAATTCAGGAAGGGGAGGTCCTGCCTCTCAGCTCCTGGATCACTACACGAATGTTCTAGAGGAGGTGAAATATGGAACGAAAGTTGATGTGATCTACCTAGATTTTGCAAAGGCATTCGACTAGGTGGATCACAGAGTTCTCCATAAAATTAAGAAGATGGGCATCAGAGGGAGGCTTGGAACTTGGATCCATAGATTCCTTACTGGAAGAAAACAGGTCACCGTAGAGGGAGCACAGTCCAGTAGCTCAGAAGTAATAAGTGGTGTACCCCAAGGATCTGTACTTGGACCTCTTCTGTTGTCATGATAGGTGACATAAACCAAAAAGAAACGACACTAGGATCTCCAATGCCATTCGGACAGATGTGACAGATTTACAAAGTTATCTAGATTTTTTTTTTTTTTTGGGCATCATCAAACATTTTATATAGCTATCTGAATTTTTCTCTCCATTTTGGTATCGTCTGCGAATTTACTTATCCTACTAGTTATACCTAAATCAAGGTAATTTGTATATAACGGGACCTAATACAGATCCCTGGGGGACACCACTTTTGACTGCTCTCCATTCTCACTTGGTACCATTTATGCTGACTCTGCTTCCTACCAATTAGCTATAACCTAATCCATCCCAACAACGAACATATGGGAAGCGAGAGAATGACTAGGAGGGTGAACGAGGTGGAAGGATGGAGTGAAGAAGTATATGAAGGACGTCGGTGCTGGTTGGGAGGGGCGTCGACCAACTGGAGACAGAGGTGCATGGGGGCGTTTAGTTCGTGGCCACCCCTTCGGGAATCACGGCGTCGGGCAATAGATACCCGCCAGGCCCTCCAGTATCAATGTACTGTAGTCGAAAGATCATTGCAGCACAGGCATAGGGCACATGTTAAGTGTTGCATTATAGACCAGTTCAGCTACCATATAAGTATAATACACAAGCAAATGTTGGCGGGTGCCCAACCCCGAAAAGGGTTGAAATAGGGGAGCTATCCCCCCGCCAAAGGTGGCTTTCTAGGGCCTTTCCTAGCTGATGCCGAGAGGATTGGGTTCTAGTCATGTGGTAATGGGCTGGTCTATCAGAGTGAGAACTGAGCAATCTCTGCCATACCCATAGCTTTTTTTTTTTTTTTTTTTTTTCTATGTGATTGAAGGAGGCAAAAGGCATAACTGCCTATAGCGAGTGCCTCCCCCATAGTTGAATGAGTGACAGGGCCAAAATCAAGGGACGTTCGAGCCAAAATGCCTGGACACACGGAGTTTGAAGCAATTTAAGTCATAGGAAGAGGGAAAGACTGATTCTGGGAGAGAGTTCCAGAGCTCAGATGTTGAGTAGAAGAAAGTTTGAGAGTAACGTTTCACTCTTGGGTTGGAGAGTTGCACAGAGTAGGGGTGGGATTGAGTTGCAAGACGGGTACCACGTGCCCTACGTAAAGGAGGTGGTATGCACTGGGATAGCTCTGAGGAACACTGATTATTATAGTAGCGATAGAATAGCGAGAGAGATGCAACATTGCGGCGGAGAGAGAGAGATTGCAGAGAGTTGGTGAGTGGACGGGAGTTAATGATACGAAAGGCCTTCCTTTCAACTTTGTCTAGGAGAGAGGTGTGAGAGGAACCTCCCCACACATGTGAACAATACTCAATACAAGGACGCACTATGCCCCTGTACAGAGCAAGAAGCTGTGCAGGGGAAAAGAACCCCCTAAGGCGGTTGAGCACACCCAGCTTCTGGGAGGCTGCCTTAGCAAGACTGGTAATATGGTCCTTCCAAATGAGAGCAGAAGAAAAAGAGACACCAAGAATATTGAGAGAAGATGAAGGGTTGATTTTGTATTGTTGAAGAATAAGGGATAGTCCGCTGGGAAATCCTGACGGGTAGATAGATGGAGAAATTGGGTTTTGGAAGCATTAAAGTTAACAAGGTTTTCTCTGCCCCAATTGGAAATAGTATTTAGATCAGAATTTAAGAGTTCTATGGCTTCATTACGTTTGTCGTTGAGGGATTGCTGGCTGGGGCGTTCTGAAAAACTAATGGAGTAGTGTAAGGTTGAGTCGTCTGCGTATGAATGGATGGGAATTAAGGTACAGTTAAGGAGATCATTTATAAAAATTAGAAAGAGAATAGGAGATAGGACAGAGCCCTGAGGAACACCGGAGTTTATAGGGTGAGGAAGTGAACAATGGCCATCCACAACCGCAGCTATGGAACGGCCGGAAAGGAAATTAGAGACAAAGGCACAGATGGAGGGATAGAAACCGAAGGAGGGTAGTTTAGAAATTAAAGATTTATGCCAGACTCTATCGAAGGCTTTCGATATGTCTAGTGCAATAGAAAAAGTCTCACCGAAGTCCCGTAAGGAGGATGACCAAGAGTTAGTAAGATATGAAAGAAGATCACCAGTAGAGCGACCCTTAAGGAAGCCATACTGGCGATCTGAGAGCAGATTATGAGAAGAGAAATGCTTAAGAAATTTGGAAGCAAGAATAGTTTCAAAAACTTTAGAAAGACAAGAGATAAGAGCAATTGGACGATAGTTGGAGGGTTGAGAGCGGTCACCCTTCTTTGGGACAGGTTGAATGTGAGCAAACTTCCAGCATGAAGGGAAGACGTTAGAGGATAGACAGAGACGAAAGAGTTTGCCTAGGCAGGGAGTCAGCACGGAAGCACAGTTTTTGAGAACAACAGGAGGAACACCGTCCGGACCGTACGCCTTATTAGTGTTAAGCCCAGAGAGGGTAGAAAGTACATCTTTAGAAGAGATTAGGATATTAGGCATAAGTAAGAGAGAGGAGGGCGGAGAGGGAGGAATAGCACCGGAATCATCCAAGGTGGAGTTTCTAGCAAAAGTTTGAGTGAAGAGTTTAGCTTTGTCAGAGGAAGAAGTGATGGTTGTGCCATCAGAGTGGGAAAGGGGAGGGAAAGACGAGGAAGAGAAATTGTTGGAGAGGTTTTTGGCTAGATGCCAGAAAGCTTGGGAAGAGCTAGAGTTGGATAGTTCAGTGCATTTATTATTGATGAAAGAGTGTTTGGCAAGTCGAAGAACAGATTTGGCTTGATTCCGGGCAGAAACATATGAAGAATGAGAGTCTTGAGTTTTAAGGCGTCGGTACCGTTTGAATGCTTCCTCCTTATTGTGGACAGCAGTAGAACAGGCGTGAGTAAACCAAGATTTTTTAGCATTAGTCTGAGAGAAAGAGAATGGAATGTATGCTTCCATGCCCGATAGGATTACCTCGGTAATGCGTTCAGCACTCTCCGAGGGTCCTCGGCCATGGAAGCAGAAATCATTCCATGGGAAATCAAAGAAGTACTGCCGAAGAGCCTCCCAGTCGGCAGCGCCAAAGTGCCACAAGCGTCGCCGGCTAGGAGGATCGGGTGGTTGTACTGGAGAGATAGGACAGGTGACAGAGATAAGTTTATGGTCGGAGGAGCCCAAAGGAGAGAAAAGATCGACAGTATAAGAAGAAGGGTTAGAAGTTAGAAACAGGTCAAGAATGTTGGGCCGATCTCCGATGCGATCCGGGATACGGGTGGGTTGCTGAACTAACTGCTCTAGGTCATTTAGGATAGAAAAGACGTAGGCTTGTTCACCAGGTGGATCAGTAGTGTGAGAGGAGAGCCATTGGCGGTGGTGAACGTTGAAATCTCCTAAGATGGAGATTTCTGAGAAAGGAGAAATGGATAGAATGTGTTCCACTGTAGAGTTTAGATAGTCAAAGAATTTAGGAAAGTTGGTAGAGTTAGGGGAAAGATAGACAGCACAGAAATATTTAGTAAGAGAATGACAGGAAAGTTTGAGCCATAAAGTTGAGAATTCAGAGGAGTCGAAATCGGGAACACGAGAGCAAGTGAGTTTGTTGTGCACATATGCACAACATCCGCCTTTGGCTTTGAAACTAGGATAGAGAAAGTAGGAGGATACAGAGAAGGGGTTGCTGGATGTTGCTACAGACACCTGGGTTTCGGTGAGGAAGAGAAGATCAGGTTTGTAGGAGGAGAGATGGTGCTCAACAGAGTGAAAGTTAGAGGAAAGTCCGCGAATGTTGCAGAAATTAATAGAAAGAGTAACAGGCCGAGGTCCAGGTAATTGTGTGGGGTCGTCAGGGGATGGTCGGTCGGGTGAGGGGGCATTTATGGTCCCCCCCCCTGGGGACTCCGAGGCTGGGCTAAAATTCATCATTTTGTGTTTTTTTAATTTTGGTGTGGAGGAATGAAGTGTGGTGTGCATGTTTAGTGTAGTGAAGTGGATAGGAGGAGGAGGTGTTTGTGAGAGCTAGCTGGATTGCTCTCAGTGTAAATGAGGCACAAAGAAAATCAGTAAGAGAGGCCAAGCAAATGAAACAGGAGTTCCAGCGACTCTTTATCACATGCCTATAACCTCACCTGGGTCTAGCCCTGATCGATTGGTGCCTACAATCTCCCCACCATACAGCTTACTCTGACTGTTCCTTTTACTTATATATTTTCTAGATCTCAAGTGACGGCGTCTCTTCCGTGGATTGACCTCCCAATCTACCAAGATTGGAAGCCAAAGCATCACATTTTTCCCTTGCCCCTCAACTTTCTCTTCATAATTGCTGAGGGGCACAGGGCCCTGGGTGGGGCTTTGGTTTCCCGGGCGTTTCCGCACCCTCCTTAGCTCCCCACCATGGAGTGGCTTCGGTCACCCAGGCTTTATTGTGGTCGGCGGGTAGGGTTCTGTGGGGGCGCTCGGTTATGGCCTTACTCGGGGCCGGGCTGTTCGGCCAGGCAGCATGGGGAACAACAACAACAACAACAACAACAACAACAACAACAACTAAAGTTGGAAGAAAGGCCAGAGGCAACATTATCTCTGCATGCATTGGAGTTGACATTATATTTTCTATCACTGTTCACTGAGGGCTAAAAGAAAAACCTCCAATCATGTCTTATTCACTTTCCAAAGTACTCTGTTGCTCTGAACTTTATACTGTTAACCCAAAGAGCATGCAATTGAGGTGTTTAACCCCTTGAGCACCAGCGACACATGTTATGCGTGGCCTATGTATGTATTCAAAAATCTGGATAGTCCTCAAAATAGTATAATTATGTTAATTAGTCCAATCAAAATGTAACTGGACCTGGAGATAATTGCAACAAATTATTTCACCAGTATTGGCTTCAGGAAACCCCCAAATACAACATAAAGGTCCTCATAAATCCGGATGAGGGAAAGTCCTCAAAATTGCATAGTTGTGTTCATTGCTATCGCCTTGAGCCGAAAATTGAAAACCAGCATAACTTTACAACCAAGTGTTTTACCATAATAAAATTGGTGTCTATACCCATGTTTTCATGGCCAAGGAATCCAATGTACACTCGGATGCCATAGTCTCTAGCACACTCAAACAAATTCGTGGACCTCCCCTATTTCTAATTATGGAAGTATATCTCTGGAAACTAATTTATGAATATATTTTTCTGTAAATCAAATACAAAACTATATATACTATTAATTGACAAGCAAGTTCCATCCAAAAATCAATTCAGATAGTTATAATTGCATAAAGAAAAACGGGGGGTCCCCGAATTCTTATGGGTGGGCTAGAGACTATGGTATCCGAGTGTACATTGAATTAACCTGGACTGTTAATTACTCTTGTCCTATGGTTGGTAACCCTCCAGTCCAGCCGTGTGCGTGTGGGCGCGGGAGTGATTTTCCAGTATTTTGCCTATGCATCACCCTATTTTAATTGCAACTGTCCGCCGCCCACCAGGACCCCCAAATAACCTAGGTGAGCGTTTTTATATTGTTTTTCCTTCATTACTAACCCATCCCCGTGTGTTTTCAGGAAAAAATAATAATGAAAAGTGGCTGGTCCTGGCGTCTATCTATCTATCTATTGCCTGACGCCGTGATCCCCGAAGGTGTGGCCACAAATGAACCGCCCCCATGCACCTGTCCCCAGTCAGTCGACGCCCTTCCTCCCAACCAGCACCGCCTTCATCCATATACTTCCTCACTCCATCCTTCCACCTCTCCCTCTCTGTCCTTCCACCTCACTCTCGTACACCTTCTTAGTCATTCTTTCGCTTCCCATACGTTCCGTATGGCCGAACCCTCTCAAGGTGTTCCTTTTCACACTTTCTGGTCCTGGCGTGTACATACTGTATATATTAAATTGCTTTGGGTCCAGTGGGTTAACGCCTTTCTCGCAGTCCCCCGTCATATGACGGGTGTTACAAATCACTAAAACAGCCAAAAAATGCAAATTTTCAAGATTTTGGCCTACGTTTGCAATATACTGTACAGTAGTTGCAAGACGTCGTATAGTGATGATTCAGGTGTCATTGGAAATCTCTATCATTGTACTTTCACGGATATATCATTGTACTGTACTGTATTACTTTCTGGCTCTTCCTTATGTATGAAAATGAGCAGGTCTGTTCTTGTAAAGTTACTTTGGACTTTACACACATTTTAAATCACTTACTGGTAACTTTGAAAATGGTTTAGATCAATATACAATAGTACAAAACTAAAAATGGAATATTTAAATGAAACCTAAGAGTATGTTAAGTAAGCTTTAATAATCATTTGGCCACCTTTATAAACATACAATTTTAGATAAAAATTGGGCATTTGACTAGTGGTTACTTCATTTATGGAAAATCTAATATTTGTTACATTGTGTTAAAAAGCACATCATAGCTTAATCCATTCTTAGAAAAGGAGGGAAGATACCAAGAGAGAAAAATTACCATGTATATAAACAGATTAAATATTACATCCTAAATTTTGCTGACGATACTAAACTGTGAGTCTTGTTCTAGACTCCGTGGTCTGGTAAAACAAACTTTTAATAATAATAATAATATACAACTCCTGGTTTTCCCCTATGACACCTATAAACAAAAATAATTTGATCTTATGCAAACAAAGAGTTAGCAGACTTCAAAGTAATTTTCAATCTAGTGAGCAATGCAGGAAGCTTTAAAACCTTCAGTACGGGTTATGCCATTGTCATTTTATTCTGATTACTATCAGACCAGTTTATTCAGCTTAGGAAGGACCTCTTAGGATTTAAAAGGCTAGTTATTCTCAATTAATCCTTTGACTGCCACAGATCCTTCCTAAACAGGACAAAATTGTCTGATGATAGGCAGAATAAAATTAAAAATTACATTACTGTATAAAGGGTTAGGGAACGCAGCTGGAGAGGTAACTAAACGAGATCGAGTATGTTTACTTCCCACCAAAATTGATATATTGTCACACTACAGTTAAGATAATTCCCAATAATTACAATCCTGTACATGGTGGTTGTTTAAATTAATAAAGATACTGATATATCATATCACATACTAACCACTCCACACCACTCTTGCACCAAGTCATTCCCCGCTGATATGGAAATCAAAGTACAGTAAGTAATGTTAGGATAAGACATGTTAATTCTTTCAGTATTATGATGCAATTTTTCACATTCTTCCAACCATAAATTAATTTTATTAATTTTTTGAAGGCCCTCAAATTAAAAGGGTAAAATCTATGTAGATTGGAAACTGACAATGTTAGAAAAACACCATTTAAGGATGGGCCTTTATTACAGCTTCAGTTTAACCTGAAGAAGCTATGAAGCGAAATGTTTTCATACTAAAGGCTCATACGGTAAACATCTATCTCTATTAACCCCGACTCGCAACTTCTTTCCCAAACTGTATTACATTCTCTAATAATAGCCAAATTATATAAAAGAAATGTACTCATATACTGAAAGTTAATATGAAATGTGAGAGAGCTGATGTAGGCTATTTAATCTTACAAATGATAGTCTACCACTTAAAATAAGGGCAGTGCTAAGCGACTCTGAGAGAAGAGTCAGGAATGGGCAATAATTTTTGTAAGGTGCCCTTTAGCCTCGCCATTAACAAGAGCGCAAACTTTCAGAATGTACAAGAGATATTCTATTGGCTCAGTAGCTCGTGCTCTACTAAAAATTATGAACCAAGCTGACTAAAAGCTGAATGAAATGAAGCTTTATTCTTTTCCACCCAGCATATCCTTCTTTTTTTGAAGGGAAACTGTAAACCATGGCAAAGGCTAATTTTTTTAGTTCATGTTAGTCAATGATATACAGTAAATACAGTACAGTATACCATAGTATAAAGATGGAATAAGGTTGGGCTAGATTATGTTGAAATATTGTTAGTTCAGAAAGTTAGCATAAACAATTATAACTAATATGGTGTGGTGATGGGCTGGTCTATCAGAGTGAGAACTGAGCGATCTCTGCCATACCCATAGCTTACTCTGACTGTTCCTTTTACTTATATATTTTCTAGATCTCAAGTGACGGCGTCTCTTCCGTGGATTGACCTCCCAATCTACCAAGATTGGAAGCCAAAGCGTCACATTTTTCCTTTGCCCCTTAACTTTCTCTTCATAATTGCTGAGGGGCACAGGGCCCTGGGTGGGGCTTTGGTTTCCCGGGCGTTTCCGCACCCTCCTCAGCTCCCCGCCATGGAGTGGCTTCGGTCACCCAGGCTTTATTGTGGTCGGCAGGGAGGCTTCTGTGGGGGCGCTCGGGGCCTTGGGGTTGTTCGGCCAGGCAGCTTGGGGAACAACAACAACTAATATGGTAGGTGGCAAGGCATCCTTTATGATTAAGAATGTTTTCACCTTAGCTCCTGAGCCCATACTGAGTGAGCTGCCTCCTGTTGTCTTGGTCCCGTAGATGATGAGATCCTGGGGTATACACTCGGGAGAAGAAAAAAACAAAAACATTGAAAATAAGCTACATAAAAAAATACCTACATACCTAACCTCAATTTAAATTCAATCACGTCCTTATGTTCACCCTTTCAAACAGATAGCGTAATGCATAAATGCGTGTAATTTCGGTGAGAGTATCCTAGGTTCGAGTCCTTGGAGTGCCACATGTATTTGTTCATTTTATTAATTGAGTTTAGAAGTAAAGTTGGTTGGTGAACAAATATGAAATAATAAAACTATATATTTTTTTAATTACCAGATTTTTTATAACTTGTTAATGATTAACATGAGACAATTTTGTTCAATTTGAAGCATAGATGATTATACAGTATTCAATTATAAGGGATAAGTGAGTTTTTATTACATTTTCAGTCAGGCTGTGATGTTTCTATACTGTACATAAATAATTTTACCGCCAGATGAATTTACTCAACTTCGGAAGGTCCTTTAGGAAACACAGGGTTAAGGGATATCTTAACCCTTAACTGGCGGCGCGCAACATATGTCGAGTGAAATAAATTTGGACTAAATGGCGGTGCACGACAGCTGTCGAGCGCCATTTTCAGCACGTAATGTTGCCGAGAGAGAGAGCTGAGCGGTGGGATGAGCGTAGTAACCTTATGACCGCTCCCCACGACCACCGTGGACGTACTGAACTGTATACTACCTTCCTCCCCCCTTTCTCACTCGGTACACAGGGAATTATGTACGGAAATTACCTTATTTTAGGGTTTTTGCACGATCGTTGCAAGAGAACCAGTGGTCGTACAAGGATGGTTCGGGTGTCATTGGAAAGCTCTGTTTACGCCCTTTCAGGGATAGATACTTGTTTTACGCTCTGGGTCTTGTTTATGCATGAAAATGAGCACGGAAACAACCCTATTTAGGGTAAAACCCCCCCCGCTGTGCGGTACGGTGTAATATACCCTACCACCCGCCAATAAGGTGTTAATGAACCGTCTAAATCGGGCAGGTCCTTTTATCATTAAAATTGTCTAAATATATCTATAAACAAAAACAAATCATCTGATTAAATAAATGAAAGAACCATTTTTCTACAACCTACTAGGCTAAGACCCTGGAAACACATAATTTGATTGACTCGACCTACGGGTGTTGGGTGTGCTATCTCCGCCTTCACTTTTCCTATTGGTTGAAAGGGTTAACAGGAAAGGAATGTCATTGAAAGCAATATGACATCTGACACAAGAGCCTACAGCACTACATTCAAGTTGTCAGTTCAAAATTCTCTCACCAGACATATAATGGTAATACAGGTAGTCAAACAAGACTATTCAAACTCAAGCCAAAAACAGCCCTTTCATTTAGTCATTAGATATACACAATCAAAATTATGCTTCACAGATCTTATTCTGTCTTTGAAAGTGATAAAATGGCCAACACAAAGCAATTTCCTGTATTCCATCTTGCACTCAATCCAGTCCCAAAACATGCCTGGGTTTGACACTTGGTACAATATAAGCATAAAGTAGTACATAGAGAACTACCCAGCTCAACTCAAGGACAGAAATGCTGAACAATATATAACAATTACACGGCAAACACTGCACTAATACAGCAGCATTTTGTTTAAGTCGACAAGAAAGACACATCAAATACGGTTATTTTTCCCACGGCTACTAAATGTTTTTATATTTTGCTTCAGCTATTCCATATTTAAATAAAACTCACCTAAGCCTCCCTGCACTTCTGAATTTCTCTGAAACAGATAAAATACAAAACCATGCACAGCAATTGTACTGTACTGATAATATTACTTGAAGGAAAAATGGATCTTTGAATACTGGAAATCACTATGTACGGCCGTGGTCAATACTGTAATTCTGATACATTTTCAAGCCTCGAACTGATTGAACAAACCTCAAAATGCATATATCCGGTAAAACATTAATAATAAGACTCAATTTAACCCGAGACAACTTTAAAATTGTATGTTCCAACATTCGGTCATTAATGCTGATACTGTACATATATTTCTGAAGTTAGATCAGGTTGAATTGAAATTTCTTGTTAATTCTTTACCTGATATTTGTAACTCAGAGGATCCTTTAAATTTGTTGAGGCTTTAATACAGTATGTATCAGCATTCAAGACTGTAACTGTACATTCTGGTTTCATTAGGTCTTGGAGAGTAACAATGTAGCTTTTACTGTGGCTATAAAATGGCTGTAGTAAAAATAGCCTTATACACATTGATGGTTCAGGTCATCACAGTTAAGTTTCTTCATCATTGTGAGGGAAGCCAATTCTCACTTTAAAATACACTACTGCATGAGAATAAATACTTTAGATGACAGAAAGGATACAAACATAATTTAAAGAGGAGCTTACCCAGTAACAGTGAGGGAATAAGAATTAATAATTCTTGCGTTGTCCCCATCTCTAATGATTGCGCTAGCCATTTTATTAGTTTAATCCAATGTATCTGTTGTACCCAGATTTGAATGCAGCTCTTAATGGTGCTGTAACTACCTGTGCAAGAAACGAGTTCCATAATTTTATTGATTTTTTTTTTGTAGTTTCTTTAGATTGACCTGAATAATTTATTGTGTGAGTGAAATATACTCCTCCTAAAATGGTGTTTTTATCCACTCTACTGTATTTATAGGATGAATCTTAGATGTGTCTTGTGTGTGAGAGATAGAAGGAAGGCTGTTATCTGTCAAAATTCAAGAAGATAACATGAAAAAGAGATAGGCAAATAAAGAAGCTGCATAGAAATGCACTACTGTAAAGAGAAATATGAAAAAGCTGGAGAGAAAAATTGTAAAGCTGCAGGGAAATACTGTACTACTGTACACAGAAATAAGCTGCTAAGTCCTGAATACATGAATGAATGAACAATGCTCCACATGGCAATTTCTGACCATCTTTTGTTGAACATCCTACCAAGAAGGATTAAGATAGTGCTAAACAAAAATAGATGATTAAATATATATTATAACATAAAAACAATGTCCCCTAAAAATCTAAATCTATCAACTGAAAGAAGTAAGAGATAAGAACTCACCAGCAATGATTGTAACATCATATACACTGGGTAAAAGCCAGCTGCTAATCAGAACAGGATGGACAAAACAGCACTAAGCAACAAATGTGAAGTAGTATAATAATATTGCTATGTAAACAATGTGAAAGTCGCCACTGCCGTAGTACTGCCACCTGTGCTATGATCAACAGTGTACGGTACATTATAATATGGCATTACAATAATCAGATAGATTCCATTAGCTCTCATATTTTTAGTCAAATTACATGGTGGGTATATGCTTTCATAAATTTATTCAAGTGCATTGGAGTTTGTAATGGAGGATTAATGTTAAGAACGGGGTCTTCCTTAATTACTATGATTTTTGCTTTGATGTCTTTTTATATTAGGATGATTGTGTTGTTTATGGTAAAGTTTGTTGTGATATTAACTTCCACATTCAGTAAGGTGGTAGTGTTGATTATTATGACAACTACAAGGACTTTTAGTAGAATTGGCAACATAAACGCAGTGACAACCTCATTGATGTTGACAAACAAGGAACACCACGTAAGGACATGTCTTTATTTACGATGTTTCGCTGTGTGGCTTCTTCAAGACACCTATTACCGAAAAAACATTGTCAACAAAGATGCTCCGTGGTACTTCTCTCACTACAAAGCAACATAATTATAATATCTACATTCTTGACCCAAAACATGTTCAACATATGTGAGGTGACCGAAGCAACACAAAGTACAGATCCAATGTAACAACACATTTCAAAACCAGGCACGATGCTTTTTTAAAACACAGAACAAAACATACATCACATATCAAAACCGCCGAAGACATCTACACAACTCTAAACAACGGATAAAACATGTCAAATGCACTGTATCCAGAAAATACAATATCCTCCCAAAATGGCTTCCTAAATCTTAGTGTAAACAAAAGGGGAGAGGAGTTATAGCTATGTACATTTTTACAACATATTATTTCACTGGTAAGCTTTCACTCATCCATATAGAGTAGACAGCCAATTTGTATGAGGTGTTCCAATTTATGAACAAATTACAGTTACTCACAAACAATTTGTCAATTTAGATTAATAAAGTTTGTGTCAAAATGTACCTTAACCATTATACTGTACATTCTTTCACTAAATGTTTAAATCTTATTACTGTACTAGCTTTTGGTGGGAAGTATTTTTATCAGTATGACGTACTAATTAAACCACTGCATACGAATTGACGAGTCCTCCTTACAGTAAACACTTAAATGACGGAGTGATTCATAAGAAGCATGATTTTAGAACAAAGAAACTAAACTTCTCATGGATCGATCAGTCTTTAAAGTGTACAGTAGAGAATGTATGCATTCTTTAGCCCAATCAACTCTTGCTACTCTCGTAAAAAAAAAAAAAGGGAAAAATGGTGGCAAGGTTGATAAAAAATATAAATATCTTTTGTTTTCTCGGACTTCTCGAATAACCAATAGGATGATCTCAATTTTTTGTCCCAGAAAAATTAAATTTCAACAAGACGCACAAGAATCCCTAAAAGATCCTATACTTTCATAAATTTCATTCGGAGTTATTGGTGTTATGAACGATATTTGTTCATATTTAATTTAAATGTTTTAGTTAATATTACGATTATATTTTTCTTTCTTCATTAATATGTGAATACATTTTCTAAATATATGAATAATATTTGTGTAAAAGTATGTTCCACATTTTGTTTATACCATATATTGTAATATCTTGTGTACTTTACTTTATTGCTATGTAAATTCCAAGAGCCACAATTTCTAAGCAATTCATAAAATTCAAATTACAGTACTGTACTGTACTCTCAAACTCCAGATAGTTATGTAAAGGTAAATAAATCAACAAGGAAGAAATACTATCACATAATTACAGAAAAATCCATTGCACCTGTAATATATAATAACACACTCAGATCCTGCCACCCAAAACACAATCTTCACTTATACATTCTCCCTTTATATTTTAAATACTTTCATAAATTCTACGACAAAAAAGGTGGCTGCGACTGTTTACTAAATGGAATAGGTAGAGATAAATCCTTTGAAAGTGTCTAGAAAAATATCTAAGTGGACAGTAACATGATAGAAAGTGGGTATACTGTATAGTTAACTCATTCAGTCAGTTCACTCTAATTGTTGTTATTGTGGCTACTTTCAGATCATTTTCTTCAACTCTGGAGAAATGTGTCCGATTATAGGGTTAACCAAGATCGTCTTAAAACCTTTGATCCCTAGAGGTCCTTCCTAAGCTCAGTAAATTCATCTGACAGTAGCATTAATGAAGTATACTGTACATAGAACTTTGATTGAATGGTTAAGAATCAGGAGCTAATTGCACAGCATCCAAACCTAGATCTATATGGTATATACTGAGATTATTAAATATGCAAGATTCTAATAAAGAAAAATTAAAGAAAAGTACAAAACGTGTGATACTTAGTAACATGTCTATGATTCAAAGAAAATCATGACACATGTAAGCCAAAGAATTATAGGAATACCAACAGGTGACAAGGCAGATATAAAATAGAATAGAGTAGGAATAAATAACAGCAGAAACATCCAGAGTAACTTACAATCAGTGTTTGGGTTGTGATAAGGTTATATCAGGAAAGGCATATAATTATCCTATGATTCATTTAGTTACTTTAGTCCCTTCCAGGTTCATGACGAGTTTTAGCAGTTTCTTCTGACTATTATTAGACATTTTTATACAGCTTAGGAAAGACCTCTAGCAATCAAAGGGGTAGTCGATCTCAATTATCCTTTTGATTCACGCAGATCCCTCCTTTACTTAAGAAAATTGTCTAATAATAACCAGAATAAACTGTCAAAAATCATCATAATCCTCAAGGGGTTAAAGAATGGCCATGGTTGAAGTGCCTCTAGGTTGCTTTGTACACAATTGCTCTTCTCATTCTTACACTGCATACGGTAGTATAGTATTTCACGGTTCACCTACATATTATTTAACTTTCTTATACTAAGCCATTGGTGGTCTTCCCTTATCAGCTGTACTTCTCACTTCACGTAAATGGCTTCAACACATACTTCTCCCATTTTAAAACTTTCATATATTCCAAAATAATAATAATAATAATATTAATGATAATAATACAGTACAGGTCTCCCTCACTATCCGATGCCCCAATTTACGGTGTTATTATAGGTTTTAAGGTGTTTGGGTTTGGGTTTTGGCTGGTCCGAGCACACAGCCCCATTCACCCCATTAATTTTAAGGTTTGCTATATGATTTTTCTATTTAAGATTGGGTTTTCAGGAACGTAACAATCGTAAATTGAGGCAGACCTGTACTCTGATTCTGTAACTCTGAGGAAATTTGCTGGTAACCTAGCTTGTGTGACTCTGGCTAAAAGGTTCAGGGTCTCGGAAAGCAACACAAGACTCAAGTATCTAAACAAACTTCAAAAGTGTCAGCGTACCATCAT
This sequence comes from Paralithodes platypus, assembly GCA_032716605.1. Taxonomy (NCBI): domain Eukaryota; kingdom Metazoa; phylum Arthropoda; class Malacostraca; order Decapoda; family Lithodidae; genus Paralithodes; species Paralithodes platypus. Next base: position 11,942,382 of record CM064570.1, on the reverse strand, counting down.
CATAGTGCGAGCGAAATAATAATAAATAAAACCTGTAAAAGTCCTAGTTACATATAATACTAAACGTTTAACCCACCGAGCCCCAACGACGCAAACAGTGCGTCGGTAATGTATGTAACGCTAAACCCCAGCGATGCAGACGTCTGCGTCAGTGTCACTCCGGTCCCTATTACTCCGGTCCTATGGCACCTAGAGGGCTCAGATTTGTATGGGAACTGTGTAAGTATCCCACGCACCCATGCCGATGGTTGAAAACTCTCAAAGTCCAACCGCGTGCGCGTGAGCGCGCAAAAACATGTTTTTTTGGGGGAAATTGCCTTAAATTTTTTACTCTTGTAAAATCCGTTTTCGGGGGCTCTGTAGGACCATTTTTTGAGCTTTTTGATCGGTTTTTCGTGGTTTTTCCTTCATTCCCAACCCATTCGTTATTGTTTCTGGAATAAAAAAAAAAATCAGAATCAGCCGGTCCTGGGTGGTATTTATAAATATTTAGCTGGTACTCAGCGGGTTAAATGTACAGTCGGTAGCTAAAACACTCGTACACTCCTCTAGAACAATTTTGATGGGTTACCTATCGTCGTCTTCTCTGAATCTCGCCACCAGCTAAGGGGAGGAAGCCACAACCACCAGCGCCAGCAAAGCTGAAGGAGATACAAAAGATCAAGCTTCTTCTACCACCACCTCTCAGCCTTCAGCGCAGCAAGGAGTCTGTAACACCATCAGGAGAAAGAACAAGTCATCAGCAGATTCAGAGCCAAGACCATCAACTCCAACATCACCAATGGAAGGACAAACTCCAACAACACCAACATCTCCAATATTCAAACGTTGTGAATTAAATTACGACCCAGCACGCCTATCTACACCAACGGCAAGCCAAACTTCATTTGGTCCAAAATCAGCTCTACAACGGCCAAGCACCGACATGTGGTGAAACTTAAGGGGGAGGTAGTCGCTATTTATGAATCCCCTTCTCCCTCATGTTTAGCATACAGTATTAGTTTTGAGATTTTAAGACGTTAGTTCCAGTACTTTGGCGATTTTGAGACCTTTTGCCCCATTTCTTTGTCATTATTAAGATCTTTTTAGTGCCATTTAGGTGTCGATTTTTCCTGGCGAGCGATAGCGAGCCTGTAATTTTAGATACCAAAAGATTTACAAATTTATCTTGAAAGGGGGTCTAGGGGATGGATTTTTAAGCTTGATGGAGGTTTAGCGAGGAAATTCAAAATAAATGAATAAATTAATACATACTGTAGACCAAAAAAACAAGCACTACCCTCTTATAAATTCTAAGTTCATTGATCTCTACACCCATATGCCGAAATAGCAGTAGACTCACCGAGACAACAGAACAATAAGAAAATTAAGAACAGCAAGGTGGTTTAGCCTACCATCTTTCAATTGGCGATGGGCTGGTCTATCAGAGTGAGACCTGAGCGATCTCTGCCATACCCATAGCTTACTCTGACTGTTCCTTTTACTTATATATTTTCTAAATCTCAAGTGACGGCGTCTCTTCCGTGGATTGACCTCCCAATCTACCAAGATTGGAAGCTAAAGTGTCACATTATTCCTTTGCCCCTCAACTTTCTCTTCATAATTGCTGAGGGGCACAGGGCCCTGGGTGGGGCTTTGGTTTCCCGGGCGTTTACGCACCCTCTCGGCTCCCCGCCATGGAGTGGCTTCGGTCACCCAGGCTTTGTTGTGGTCGGCGGGGGGGGTTCTGTGGGGGCGCTCGTTTGTGGCCTTGGCCTTGCTCGGGGCCTTGGGGCTGTTCGGCCAGGCAGCTTGGGGAACAACAACAACAACAACAACCATCTTTCAAACTCTCCAACTCTTCATCACTTTACCTTCGTCTACGAACTCTGCTTTCTCCACTAGTGAGTTTAATTTCCGATAAATTTAAAAGCATTTTCCTACATACTGTATAGATTTTGTTTAGTGTGTTGTCATTTCGATAGTTATAAATTTTAAGAGTTTGTTATATTAATTTGAACAGTAACTTTTTAGTTCGCTTTCAAGTTTAATATTTGAATCGCTTTCAAATGTTCCTGTGTTTCCTCTCCCACTCAATCCAGTACCAAAACACCATTGCCCCAGTTTGACCCTGTCGTTGAGTAGTGTAAAAGTATTTCTGGCGCCGACTGTACAATATATTGCATGGTTCACAGCGAATATTTGGTAAATAACAAGTGACTCTATAGCCTTAACTACTGTACTTACAATATTATGCTCAAATAGTCGGAATAAAATTGAAGTACAGAGGAGTATCATAAATTTAAAATAATTCTGTCTGGACAAGTACTGTATATTAAGATCATGACACAATAAATGTTTGCCAATATCTATATTATCAGTAACTTACAATTACATCAATAATACTTGTAGTATCAAATGTTAGTTATAAAAAACATTAAGTAATTTACATCCAATTGTTGGAAATTTGTGAAACTGATGATAAACATGAATTTCAGATCTATGGTTTTAGGATACCTGATACTTCACTGTTGTCAATTTCTTAACTACCTTTAATGTGAAATAATGGCTGAATGTGTCCTGATATACTTAAGTATGACTTGGGTATATATGTTAAAAGCTAATAATATATTTTAAAAATTATATATATTAATGTTTTAAAATTCGCCTTAAAATATTTTCTGAATCAATTAGAGTATAATCTTAAAAGTTATATAGAATCAAAGGCTTAATAAATATTAATTACTTGGTGTCAATTAATTTATAAAAGGGATGGTGATGGCAATTATTTTAGTGAATATAGAATTTATGTAAAATAACTTGCTATAAAGTTTGCAAAGCTCAACAAATATAAGCATGTTAAAAAGGCCATATACAGTATGAATACTTATGAATCTGTCCTTAAAAAATTAATAGTCTCAAGTCATAAGTTATACAGGTCCTCTTAACCCCTTGAATCAGACAATGACAATGTTTTCTACCTTCAGACAATATTAGTCAATTTGGGAGAGATTTGAAAAAGTTGGAGGGTTAATTAGGATGGTCTTTAACCCTTCAAGTTCTAAGGCTTTTTATTCTTTAAACAATGTTTTTCCTTTCGCAGCATTGTTAATGGACGAACTAACATGAACAAATGATGTTACCTTTAGTAATTGGAATGCTAATCCAAGTAATTTTCATAAACAACACTCACAATATACATTTGGTATCAGGCGCTGCATAAGGAAAGGATTGTTTAGGATTGCAAGTGTGTGTGCTTTCCCTAAGTTGAGTAAAACTATCATTTGACAACATCACTGATAGCCAATACATCATCATCTGACTGAAATGGTTAACAAGAAGGACAAGTTATGTCCACAATTGTCTCGCAAGTCCTAATGAAGTCACAGCATTCTCAAATAATTATAATGTCATCTAAGTTCAATATATGAATAAAAAAAGGATGAAATTGATTAACTGTAAAACTGTAGAATGAATAGCAAGTTCTTATAGGTCTTAGAAAAAAACAAAATACAGAAGGGTTGAAACCCTGTTAATGCAAAATATGAAATTCTCAAGTCCTATAAATCAAAACAACTCTTACCAGTCCTTGTGGCATGAAGGATAGTCAAACGGTCCTGCAAGTCCGAGTAAATATAAGAAGCACCAGCAACAACAATTTGACACTAGCTTACCATACGTGAGGGTCGGGAGAAGTGCCGGGGAAGGAGGTAGGTTGATAGGGTCCATATTTGCGAACCCAAGTATCATTATCGTTTTATGTTAGCCGAGAACACATAACTTTCAACTCGGTCAACCCCATACTGGTCCTTAATTAAACGTACTCCTGTATCAATATATTTTACTTTAACCATGTAGCATCACGTCAGGGGGGTGACCTGCTTTTTGTCTCTCCTTATCTCTCTTTCTCTGGGTTGTATCTATTTGGCCACATTCAGCCTACTGTTTTAAGACGTTTATCCCCATCCAGGTGTCGATTTTTTCCTGGCGAGCGATAGCAAGCCAGCATTGTATTAAGAAATCCGGCTTCGCCGGAGAAATTTTTCTATTGAAAAATGTACAAATTTAGCCTGCTGTCAAAAACATATTAAATAATATGCTGGCTCGCTATCGCTCGTCAGGAAAAAATCGACACCTGGATAGGGATAAGTCTTAAAACAGTAGGGTGAATGGGGCCAAATGGATACAACCGAGAGAGAGAAAAACGAGGTGGGCCTCCTTAAATAAAACAATATGAAGGCAAACCACCCCATGATAAACCTTACTTACAAACCCTTGTATCAATAATATTTCAATTTGTCCGAGGATGAACAACTATAATGATCAAGTCCATCTATCCTCAATCAAATAAAGCTATCAACGCCCCTCCATAATTGTGTACTTGTTATTGAACCAATTATATGATCAATTCCATCTACTCTCACTCAAACAGAGCTATCAATCAACTCCTTAAGTGTGTCCTTATTATTGAACAAACTATAAGATCAAGTCCATCTACTCTCAATCAAACAACTCCACAATTGTCCTTGTTTGTGAACCTTCTATCTACTCTCAGCCATACAGTGTTCAAACCATTTTTTTACAGTTCTTATTTAGAATTAAATACTGTATAATGAGCATGCTAATCAACTCTCACTCAAACAAAGCTATCAATCAACTCCATAATTGTATCCTTATTAATGAACCACTGTATCAATACAATTGTATATTAGCCACCTACAAACAAGTTAAACTCTGGTAAATCAACTCCATAGAGGTTCTTACTTAGGAGACCCTGTAAAGCATATTTTTGTTAATGACCTCAGTAAAAACACCAGCTAAATGAATTACTCCATAAAGGCCCTTACATATGTACTCCTAGATCAATAACATTACAGTACGATACCCTCAAGAAATGAAAAACACAGAATTGTACTGTAAGAGTTGAAGTAGTGACTCATTGGGTATCAACTGAAGATAAATAACAATTGTAGTATTTTTACAAATCACAGTTTTTAAGCTGTTATCACTTTCAAATTACAATTCAATTGTGCATTTTTACATATCAAATGGTTAAGAACTCAATCCAAAATTAACATAGCTAATCAATCTTAATGTTCATCCTATAAATAATTCATTGCAATACAGTACTCAGCTATGAATGATTCAATACAATATACCAGTATAAAAAATTCTATACCCTGAATTAATCAATGCAAATACACAAAATAATTATCATTCTATCTATTACAATAAAGTACATGAAGTAACATTATATTCTGAAATATTAATTATTCATAGAAATATTTACTCTCCTGAATTATTCATTGCAATACAAAACAATCATCTCTCTAATCATAAATTATTCATTGCAATACATACCAAAGTTCTTCAATACAATACAAAAAAAAGTCATCCTCAATACAACCTCAAATTTACACATCGCAACACCTAATAAATTGTCTGCAATCAAAATGTATTCACTAAACTTACAGAACACATTGAAGGGTCTGTAATCTATTGTACAGTTAGCCAAATAAGTTATGTCGCAGCACCAAGTATATTTTGTTCAATATTTGGTATCATAACTATCCAAGCATTCATTCATCGTTTCGAGTGAGATATACCAACATGTTCCTATCTATACACACCCTATTCAACATCTGACAGACATTAATACAGCATAAAGCGAGCAAGACGTAAGGACAGCGGCGACACGACTTATTTGGCCAACCGTACACTATAGTGGATGACGGCCAGAAGTTGTATATTGCACAAAGCCTGAAGAAAAATATATATATACATGAACCACCACTCACTTTTCAAACTGGTCGGCTAGTTATTTCTTGAGATAAGGTACTGATCATTGGGGTAGTACGTTCAAATTCTTGTGCAAAGAGAGAGAGAGAGAGAGAGAGAGAGAGGGGGGGGGGGGAGAAACAAGGAGACAGTGGCAAGAACATAACAGACGAGTGGCAAGAACATAAACACAGAATGTAAGAGATGAACAAACACAAGACTATCGGCATACTCCCGCTACAGCCATCCTACCCAAGAAAGTTAAGGGGAAGTTTTTGTTTTTCTGGTCCCCCTTCTCCCTCATGCTTAGCTCTGTCAGTTTTGAGATCTTAAGACATTTGCCTCATTAGTTTGGCGATTGTAAGACCTTTCGCCCAATTTCTTTGCCATTATTAAGACCTTCCATGTCGTTTAGGTGTCAATATTTTCCTGGCGGGTGATAGCGAACCTGTAATTTAGGAGGAACCAGGCAGGTCATTCTCTACCGAAAAATTTACAAACTTATCTCGAAGGGAAGTCTTGAGGGTGTTTTTTTAAGCTTGATATAGGTCTAGGGAGCAAACAAAAAACCTCCCCTTAAAGAGACCTATTCTCCGAGTGTGTGGTTTTTGTATTGGCACCGGTTTGAGATTACTTGAAGTCTGCTGCGTCCCCCTTGCTTTCCTAACGTACTGTCTAGGCAACCGAAACCCTTGCTCCAACGTCGGCCCACTTGAGAGAGAGAGAGAGAGAGAGAGAAAGAGAAAGAGAGAGAGAGAAAGAAAGAGAGAGAGAGAAAGAGAGTGAGAGATAGTAATTTCATATCTACAAATAAAACTCAAGCGGCCGACCATTCTCACAAGAGCGAAACCCGTAAAAAATTAGAGCGCGCAAAAGAAGCCGCAACAAAAATAAATACAGTAAATAATGGTACCTACAGAACAATAATTCCGCCTAACTACAAAAGCCGGTAATAGGCCCGGAATCCTATGATCGGTTTCATTTCATCGGACGCCAAATTGAATCTCTTACCAACTGTTTTCTCGATAATTATTGTAACTATATGTAACTATTATACTCCTGCATCCTATAAATTCATATTTTTTCACCAACCAACTTCACTTCTACTCAATTAATGAAATCAACAAATACAGTATATGTAGCATTCCAAGGACTCGAACCTAGGATACTCACACCAAAAATTCCGATATTTATGCATTACGCTATCAAGACAAGTTTTCATAATTATCTCCATACTTCTTTTTAAATTTTTCGTATTAGTTGTGTAATTGATATAAGAACATTGTAATTTAGCGTTGGATGAAATGAAACCGAGTATACTCTTTTATTTTTTACTTGGCAAAAAATATACTCCGTTAGCAGCTAATTTCTCGATAATTAATGGAAAAATTAGAAGCTGCTATGTCTGTGTATCGTATTAAGGGGAGATGGGCCGTTTTTCTGGTCCCCTTTCTTCCTCATGCTTATCCCCATTGTTTTTAATTTTTTTAGACATTTGCGCCATTAGTTTGATGATTTTAAGGCCTTTCGCCCTATTTCTTTGTATATATTAAGACCTTTCGTGCCCTTTAGGTGTCTGTAATTGTGGAGGAACCGGCCTTCGGGTGTGATATTTTTCTACCGAAAAATGTACACATTTAATCTTAAAGGGCGATCCAATGGATGTTTTTTTAAAGTTTGATGGAGGTCGAGGGAGGAAACTAAAAGATAAATGAATATATAAATTAATAGACCCTAAACAATAACCACTGTCCCCTTAACCCTTCCAGCCCGGCTGTCCTTTTATAAGGACACCACGGCAGATGGGTAGGACCCCGGGTGTCCTTATAACAGGAAGTAAGCTTGAAAGCCTATTCAGCTTGTTTTGAAAGCCGTCCGTCCGACGCATGTAAACACAGCCGATTGGACCGACGCCGCGCACCTCCGAACACAAGAAGGAGAGGCGTCGTTTGTTTTTGTGTGTCTGTATGTTGTTATTTCAGTAGTGAAAAGTCTCATATGGCAAAAATCGCGGAAAAATGTGCTCCACGGAAATCGTCATCACAACTGAACCAGTTGACTTAGAGAGCTCTACTCAACACCAGTCTACAGATTGGAAACCACAGTACGTTTAGACATGCGTGGGAATTTTCTAGCAGTTAAAATAACAAAGATACGGTAGCCTAGGCCTAGACGTTTTTCGGCCAAATCGCCCGGGTACCCCACACTGTCCTTAACCCAGGAACTGCGGGGAGACTCTTAAGAGTTCCCCCGGCGGACTGCGGGGAGACTCTTATGAGTGAGTGAAAAAAAAAAAAAAAAAAAAAAAAAAAATTGGCCCCTGGGCCATGCAAAATCTCAGTCCTCTACCTCCCCTCCTTCCCCACTTTCCTCCTCTCCTTCAGTTATCACCTATTTTCCCTGTTATTCCCTTATTCTGAGGTATATTTTCGTGCTAACATTAGCGAGTTGCAAGCAGGGTGTTGTCATCACTGATGGCAAGCGAGTGCAAGAGAGAGAGAGAGAGTATCGATCGACTGTGTCTCAGTGGCCTTGGGGGAAATTGGCGGGAAAGCAGTTTGCCTAACCCATACATTATACAACTCGCGGGCTATATCTCCGTTTTTGACCATCCAAACGCTGTTTTCACTCGTTTTATTGTTGTTTCAGGTTAATACCTTTATAATCAACCCATAATAGGCGCATATGGATAAGTATTAATGCTATTAATGGCACAATGAATATTTTAGTGACGGAAACACCTCAAATACGTCAGCACAGGGGGACGTTTCCAATTACCCCCATGCGCACTTCAGAGGTTAAGAGGGAGAGCCCGGGTGGGAAGGGTTAATGCTAGGTTTTCACAATTAATAACATACAGTATTTGGTTATGAAAACCTTACAATAGCGGAGTCATTTGGATGGGGACAAGTGAAAAAAAAAATAATAGAAAATATGGGGAATGGGCCTGAGTAAATAGATAGATAGATAGAAGTTAATTTCTTGCCAGCTTAAAAAATATATTCTAGACAAACCCTATTGTCGGTAGTGATTAATAAAGTTTTGCCATACACAGTAGTACATTAATTATTGTAATTGCGATGAGAAGTATTAAAATAGAAAACTTGAAAACAAACTCAAAAGTTACAGCTCAATTCAACATAACGAACTCATTAAAATTAAAAACTATCGAAACGACAACACACTAAACAAAATCTATATTGGAACATTATTACAGTACAGTACTCTCATTACAATTACAACTAGCATATCCAATATTCCAACTGCAGAAAGGCAACCACGTCTGAGCCGTTACAATGTACAATCGAGGGTATTAAGTGTTATCATAGATTACAGTGGTTTTCGCTCAAAAAGTGTTATTTGTATCTTTATAGTTACTGGAAAAAGTGCTTATCCCTCAGAATATTAGTCAGTGTCCGAAACTTTGTGAAATATCTGACAACACTTATTAACCTCGACTGTACAAGTCTCCCTCACTATCCGATGCCCTGATTAACAATATTATTATAGGTTTTTAGGTGTTTGGGTTTGGGTTTTGGCTGGTCCGAGAACGCATCCCCATTTACCCTATTAATTTTAAGGTTTGCTATATTATTTTTCCATTTAACCCATACCATACCGTAGGATACAGTAATAAAAGCCCCTGCAGTCCCAAGCACTGTGGCAAAAATGGCAGGAGAGACCACCTTTTCACCTCAAGAGATGGAGCAAGACTGGCCCAGTCACCCTTCAGCGGGTCTTATATAAGCTGAGAAGTGTTGCCAGACCGGTAGCAGTGCTTAAACAGTCGTGTTACCAACTAAGGGTTGTACAGGCAGTTACAAGGAAAGTATATTACTGACGAATATACTCGGGCCTGGAACTGGGGGAGTTACTTATCTACTGACGAATATACTCGGGCCTGGGACTGTAAGGGTTAAGATTGGGTTTTCAGGAACGTAACGCAATCGTAAACCGAGGGAGACTTGTATGTATATGTATGTACCTATGTATATCCCCACCGACTGGCTAGGAATATTGTAATTACCACCGACAATGACGGGATTTTGTTTGGGAATACGGGCCTTAAAGTGAGGAAGTCAGAATACCTAACCTTACATAAGTCAATATAAAGTAAGTCAGTTTTATTATGTATTCAGTTAATAGTATCCATAATGTGTTTTTTTTTTTTTTTTTTTAGTTTTACATAGCTTGGTTTTAATATACAGTAGTAATAAATGGGATGAATAACCGAGATGTGCCGGTAGGTTCGTAGGGTCGTGTACGAGGGTTTATCTCAATCAAATCATCTATACGATTTAAAGGGCTTAAAATATACCAAATGCAGTAGTATTAAAACTATTATATAATTAGCCAAACTGCAAGTTTTACATTTTAAAGTATATACTGTATATGGTATTTCTATTGAATGTGACAATAATATACGTAATTTTGAAGTACAATGATCAAGATGCAAAATATAAGTTATACTTGTAGACATTTTATAAAAGAAAGGGTAAGATTTATAGAACTCTAAAACTAATAAGTAGCCATACTGAATTTTAACATCCGGCAGCAAAACCTTAGGAAGAGGATATGTTCAATCTCAAATTCACCAAAAAAACATATTGATCAAACTGAAACAAACTCAAGCCAAAACAAATGTCTCTCTTCAGCCCCTGACACATCTCTACAGTGGCACATCACAGTACAAAATGGTTCCCCTCAAGACCCGTCCGTAGAAATCGGGAAATGGCCAGAACGCAGCCATAACCCAAGAGTATGGTTAGCAGCTCCCTGGTCAGCATTGCCAGCAATAGGGAGAGGTTTGCCAGCTTGGTTCCTGCAATAGCCATGTTGCAAACCTTAAGTTAAGATAGGTAGGGTTCAGGGCTCGCTATAAAGGCCACCAAACACATTCAGTTCAACATGCCAGGCCTAATACTGTATTGTACAGGCCAGGTTGAAGCTAATTTGAGTGTATGTGACGATGGCTTGATCGTTTGTGCAGGCCGATGAGACCTGCACAAGCCGACAAACCACCCACACACACACGCACGCACTCAAACTGGTCTTATGTGGTACTGAGATATGACAAGCCAAACTGAGCATGTATACCAGTCTTTTCAGCACCTGTTATATGTGATTGTGTACTACTGTTACCACGTCAACTCCTGTCTAACAGTAGCACCAGGCTGTCTGTGTTGACAATGTCCTTGAGAACAGTGTGTCTGACCCTTGGTAAACTGTCACAGGGTACAATCATGGATATACAGTGGTCCCACTCACAATAAGAAGGTAATAAACAACATGGTAGCAACAGTACGGGTACCGGTACTTAAGTTAGCACGACTCTCCCTATAGTAGGCTTGGTTGTACAGTTACAGACAGACGTTCATGGTACACTGTAAGGAATATGTCGTAATGAGTGTCGTTTATGAAGGCTATGAGGCTCTTTTGACGCATTTAAACATACGACGCCAATTTTTCTTAATTTGTCTATGTGTACCACGAACAACTGTTCATACTGGTACAAATTCACTTCATACAAACAACTGCCAACTATTCCCGAGCACAGAACTTATATACAATAGTTTTTCTGGCATCATTTAGTAACTCACTTCACTACATTCTTTATATATGTGAATAAAAAAGAAAATATAGATGATAAAAATAATCCCAATATAAAAAAGACAATAAATAAACCTGGAACTACTTACTAATTCCAATATTGAGCAACCATATCTTGACACTAATAGTTTCCTTCTCCAAGAATTTTCTGACTAACGATCGTTCTTCAAGTTGGATGATCATATGCTAATAATAATCAATACAATTTCCCTTCACCTATGAATAGATAATCTGTACTGAAATACGACAATTTTTGTATTTATACTTTCCCATCGACTTTTCACTTAATATAAACATGGAAACTTGACAAAAGGAGTACCAATTATACAAATGCTGGATTTATATTTTTCCATCAGCTTTTCACTAACTATATACATGAAAACTTGAAGAAAAAAAGATAGTACTGCCAACAACCAACCACTGTCGTTCCTCAAGCATAGTTCTTCTTCAGTCAAGACGCTGTCACACGAGCGCTTTTTCCGTCAATTTTCCATGAGCAAGTTTTTTCTCGTATTATTTTGGGACATTTTCGCACGGGTATCGGAAAGTAGACTGAAGGTAGATTATGTTAGACGGCTGAGTTCTGATAAAGTGTAATTATTGAAGCATCCAGACTATAATTGCCTGTAAAAAGTGCTCGAAAATGTGCTCGTGTGACTCCGGCTTCAGACATCTATTCTATTCTATTCACCAATACAAAATGCTATTCACCCACCACGAAGAAAGTATGGTGCCTTTCGGGGCGCACTGGAATTCCGATACACAATGCAAAGTCTTGTTGTAAACTTTAAGGGGGGTGACCTGTTTTTGTTCTGTCCTTTTCTATCTTTCTCTGGCTTGTATCCCTTTGGCCCCATTCAGCCTACTGTTTTAAGACTTTTATCCCCATCCAGGTGTCAATTTCTTACTGGTGAGCATTAGCGAGCCAGCATTTTTTTTTTTTTTTTTTTTTTTTAGACAGCAAGCTAAATTTGTAAATTTTTCGATAGAAAAATGTCTCCGGCGAAGCCGGATTTCTTCATATAATGCTGGCTCGCTATCGCTCGCCAGGAAGAAATCGACACCTAGATGGGGATAAACGTCTTAAAATAGTTGGCTGAAAAGGGCCGAATGGATACAAGCCAGGGAGAGAGAGAAAAGGACAGAAGTAACAAAAAGCAGGTCACCCCCCTGATGGGCTGGTTTTTCTGGCCCCCTGCTCCCTCATGTTTAGCCCCATTGTTTTTTAGATTTTAAGACCTTCGGCCCATTAGTTTGTCGATTTTAAGACCTTCCGCCCCATTGCCTTGTCAATATTAAGACCTTTCGTGCTAAAAAGGTGTCAATTTTTTTCCTGGCGAACAATAGTGAGCCTGTAATTTTGGAAGAACCGGCCTTTGCCCGGGACATTTTTCTACCGAAAAATAAACAAATTTATCTAGAAGGGGGATCTAATGGATGTTTTTTAAAGTTTGATGGATGTTTAGGGAGAAAACTAAAAAAAAAAATTTTTTTTTTACCAAAATGTGAACCAAAACTTTTGACTTTTTCATTCTTCAGGTTTGAAATTTACTTACACCTTAGCCCCTTTACTACAATGGCTCCTTGGTTACTTTATTCTTGCAATGAATAAGGTGATTTTGCTTATTTTTTGGAAGAACTTTCGGTTGTCATAGAGATGAAGTTTGCAGTTTATAACGCCGGGCACTCCCTTGGTTAACAGAGCCTAGTGTGCCCTTGTAACACCGACTTAACTGGTTGTTGTTGTTGTCGTTCCCTAAGCTGCCTGGCCAAACAGCTACAGTCAGGCTTTCCCAAAGAGGGGACTTAACTGGTTAATTCAAATAGTTTATACTCCTTAAAATCCTAGAGATCCTTCCAATGTTGACACTAAATTGTCTAATAATAGCCAGAATAAGATCAAAATTATTTCATTGTGCTGAAAGGTTTAAAATATCTCAGATTAGCTTGGAAAGATGTTTCTGGAGTTAAGTCCAGTTAAGATTAAAGACAAAATTTAAGTCAAAATTGTGAATATATTACATAACCTTCGACCCCTAAAATATGCTTTGGATTGGCATCTCTATCCACAATATACCAAGCATCCATATTTTGTCTTCATTACTTATTTTGTTGACAGAGTGAAGAGTTTTACCGTACCAGTGACTATAATAATAATGTTCTATAATAACACTATAGCACAGGGGCACAATACTTTCTTTCTGGTGGGCGGACACGAAGAAACCGCTCTGGGAACTATATCCACCAGAATAAAGGTACAGTACTGTAGAATCACATGAACCACTTTTTTGAGCTATTTACTGTATCTGCAACTTTTTTTCTGGAGATATTATGAGTTCTCTTGTATTATTATTGGCAATTGGAACGAAAGTGGATTATCTAAGTTACCTGAATTGTGGTGAAACATCAATTTAGAAGCTTGTAGACCAAAATTGCCAAAAAATTGCCCATGTGACTCTGCTTTAACTTGAGGTAAGTACAGTGTCTTTTCACAGAAAGTCACTAAGATAATTGGCAGAAAAGATATTAAGAACGGGAGGGAGGGGAGAGGGAAAAGTTTCTGTAAGGGCGACCGGTCGATTGCCGTATAGGGAGTCTGGGAGCGCTTTTTATAAAATATTATCACCACCACCATTAGCATCACAGCATAGCGAACTATGAAACCCGGACTACCCACCAACCGGGCAGCGTATAAGGGCCCGGACATTGTGAGTGGGGACCCAGGAATCAGAGGAGAGGGCCCTTGCATTCTCAGACGAGCCCCGCGCCGGGTGACGTTGAGCCCGCATGTCATAATCTGAGCCTAATGTACGAGAGGGGGCCTGTATATTTAAAGCCGCACCTGACACACCCCCAAACTGGTCCCACATATCATAAGTCAAGCCCCACACATGATGAGCTAAGGCTTGCACAATATGATCAAAGCCCCACCTAATAGTTAGAGCTTGTACACAATAATACAAACCTAACATATGATGAGCCAGGGCTTCCACATTATAACCCAAACCGAATACACATAATGGGGCTCGTACTCTAAATGTCCCGGCCACCACATCCCCAGCCGGGTCACACACACCACACGCCGACCCCAACACATCGGAAAAACAGCTTACATTAGGCCGGGATCACGAAAGTATGGCTACGGAGCGACGCGAGGCGGCAGCGTTAATGTTGTCCAAACTGCTCCACTTCTTGTGCCCGTTGCGCCCCATCTGAGCCGCGTACTTGTCCTCGCAGCTCCTCGACATGGCCTCCAGTTTCTGTGCCCGTTCCTTGCTGAGGGTCTCGGCAGGGAAGGTGAGGTCATTGGCCTCGGCTAGCGTGCGGAGGCTGAAGTAATACTTGGCATACACCGAGGACGGCACGTTGATATTAAACTGGATCATCACAAGGTATTGACGCTCCAGCTCATTCCTGCACAAATAACAAACAAAATTATTAGTTAACCCTTTCAATACATTTTAAGGAGACTGTGGTAATTTTTTTGGGTCTATTTACAGTATTTATATATACATATATTTTTAGTTTCCTCTCTAGAACTCTATCAAACTTTAAAAAACATCCGTTTGATGAGAGATCCCCATTCTAGATTAATATCTACATTTTTCGGTAGAAAAATGTCACTGCCGAAGGTCAGTGCCCCACAAGTACAGGCTCGCTATCGCTCGCCAGGAAATAAATTGACACCTAAAGGGCAAGAAAGGTCTTTATATGGACAAAGAAATGGGGTGAAAGGTCTTAAAATTGCCAAACTAATGGGCCGAATGTCTTAAAATCGCAAAACTAATGGGACTAAACATGAGGAAGAAGGGAGACCAGAAAAATGGTCCCTCCCCCTTAACCCCTCCAATCCCAGAGACGACTATAGTCGTCGGTAGATAAGTAACTCACCAGTCCCAGCGACGGATATAGTCGTCATTAATGTACTTTCCTTGTAACTGCCTGTACAAGGCTGTACCAGTTACCACGACCGCTTAAGCACTGCTCCCGTCATGGCAACACTTCTCAGCTTATATGAGACCCACTGAAGGGTGGGAGGGCCAGTGTTGCCTCATCTCTGGAGGTGGATAGGTGGTCTCTCCTGCCATTTTGGCCACATTGCTTGGGACTGCTGGGGACTTTTATTACTGTATCCTACGGTACAGTACGGGTTAATCCCTTCAAGACAATCAATTTTTTTTTTTATAATCTGGCTACCAACAGGTGATTTTTTGCAGTTTGTTGAGGAACTGTTTGAGTCTGAGGGATAATCAAAATTATTTCACTCCTCTCATTCCCAGAGATCCTTTCTATGCTTACTAAAAACTATCTGTTAGCTACCAAAATAAATAGATGAAACGTCACTGTAACAAAAGGGTTAAATATATTCTGGCTAACATTAGGGAACTTTACCAAGCTTATTAAGTACCATACCCATCTTTCAGTATAATAATCGTCCTGTCTTCCACAGGCTCTAAAGGACAAAACTCTGAAGATGAGCACCACAGTAACATGCAGCCTATTGTATACCCTAAATATTTCTTCTCTATTAATAAAAACAGATAGACTAATGCTTAGTGTGCGGAATTTTGGTGTGAGTATCCTAGGAGTACCACATGTATTCATTACTTTCATTGATTTCACTAGTTGGGTTTATTTATAAATTAATTGGTGGGTTGGTGAAAATAAATATGAATTTAACCACTGATGCCTTCCAGTAGCCAGACCTGAGGTAGAATGAAATAAGAGGATTGACTTACATATCATCAACAGAGATGTCCTTCAGTATCTGGCAGTAGTCCACATTCCACACTGCCTGGTCATCCCACACCTTACTGGCCAATATAATAGCACCAAGCACGATCCTCTTCCACGTCCCGGGGGTCATGTCAATGTCCGCATAAGTTAGCAGTCTGTAGGGAAGATCAATGTTCACATTAGACTATTCAGTGACATTCCTTAACTTGGAGTTACCTTGCAGAGGTTCGCCTGCCTTGATGAGAGCTGCTCCCCCCCCGAGTATGCTTGCTGCCGGTGATTGATGAACCAGATTATTCGAGGGAACACCTCTCTCCCCCCGCGAAGCATGGCTAATCAGGCACCGTCATGAGATGGTTGTCCAAGGCCCTCTTGAAGACTTACGATGGCACATCTATCAGGTTTCTCATGTTCTCTGGCATTTCATTGAAGAGGCTACAACTCCTATTTGTCAGCCAGAAGTCCGTCAATGTGCCCAGAGGCACCTTACACTTTTGGGGTGGGATGTTGCATTTCCTAACCCACCTGTCGCTCAAGTTCCATGATACTGTGGTGGCAGGTTTGGCACTAGACATTCAACAACTTTCCATGTGTAGATTATTAAATACCGTAAAATGGCCTAACTTCGGTCAAGCGGTATACTTCGGGCATTTCTGGAAAAAATATATTAGCTACAGTTAAAAAATTGCTCTGCATTATGGAAGAAAACCACAAACATACTTGTTTTTCCATAACATCATGAATTATCCCATAACTGCAGTTCAATATATTATTTTCCAGAATGTCCGAAATTATCTCTCCGTTTAAAGTTACGTCATTTTACCGTAACTCTCTCTTCTTTGCTCCAGTGAATAGAGGTTAAGAGCCGTCAGTCGATCCCAGTAACGATATTTTACCGAACTGATTTGGGATGAGAAGCTTCTTTGAACACCCTCTATTTCGTAATCATTAGATCATTATCAATTATCATTATATTAGGTGAGAAGAAAAGGGGGAGCAGACAAAAAAAAAACAGTGTGAAAATGGAATAAAAGACACTCTAAATTTGAGCAGTCTGACATGTAGAGGATGAAGAGGCAACAAGTAATACAGAGAGATGTAGATATTTCATAGATACCGGTAATGGATGAAAATTAGGGAGAACCAGAGGACTACAGTACATAATTATGAAGTTGGTGAATCTTAGAGATAGGCCAAACTATTGATATCTTTAATTAAATAATTTGACTATGCTACAAACTGACAGACAATATGATGTACTTTGTGAACAAGTAACAGATGTGTAGATGATTTTGTATAAAGAAAAAGTGGTGATGTTTCGAGCTTATCAGACAAAGAGTGAGAGAAAGAAATAATTTTTGTTATCAAAAATGTGTACAGTAGATGATTTTGTATAAAGAAAAAGTGGTGATGTTTCGAGCTAATCAGACAAAGAGTGAGAGAAAGAAAGAATTTTTGTTATCAAAATCAATACAATTATTAAATGTCCCTCACCTTTCGAGATACACCAAGGTAATGATGGCACACTCGGCAGTCAGCTGGGCAGCGTTGAAGAGCGTCCGCACGAACTTGTAGATGTGACGATGCTCGGGGTTATAGCGGTCGTAGTCGGGAGGAACGCCATCCTTCTGTCGGAGCCCAGGGAGAGATAGAGGAAAGTTATAGGCAGGGTGGCAAAGCAAACCAGAGCAATATTTTTCTGGTACCAATGAATTTAGGTATGAAGAGGAATAAAGGAAAATTTGCATAAAGTTGCATTGTATTGGCCATCTAATCACTTCCTGCAGCATAATGGGAACTAAGGACTTTAAATTTCAACTTTTTTATATCTATAAAGGGGAAATGGGCCCTTTCTTCCCCATGCTTATCCCCATTAGTTTTGGGATTTTAAAATGTTTTCCCCATTAGTTTGTCGATTTTAAGACCTATCGCCCCATTTTGTTGTCATTATTAGCAATTTTGTGCCCTTTAGGTGTCAATTTTGTTTCCTGGTGAGCGATAGCGAGCCTGTAATTGTGGAGGAACCGGCCTTCAGCCAGGACATAATTTCTACCAAAAAATGTACAAATTAATCTTGGAAGGAGGATATAATGGATGTTTTTTAATTTTGATGGAGGTCTAGGGAGGAAACTAAAAATCAAATGAATATATAATTAAATAGACCCAAAAAAAAAACCACTGTCCCCTTAATAGTTACTGAAATAAGGAATTTAGTTTTGAGACTGGCTATAAACAGTCTCTCGTTTGCACCCTAGTCATAGGCTGCATAGACAGACTATTCAGTAACTGTATTTTAATAAGCACACTCACAGAAAGTGGGAGGTTTGACGTACCTCCCAACCTACCAAATAGGAAAACCTACTATTTGGTAGTAGTCTTGGAAAATCCAACGTCAAGGCTATTAACCTAATTGCAATGACGACTTGTCTATTTTGACTGCTATGTCGTCATTCCAACCGCGGTTAAAAAGAAAACGTCTAGAGTCTACTCCTTATCTTGCTCTAGGAGACGTTGTACATTAACCAAAACTACCACCGAAGGTGAAAAAAGCATAGAAGAGAAGAAAAAGGGGTTTACCTTAGTTACCGCTTAAGGCCCATCCCGTGTTCCGTCATGTGCAGATCCCTGTCGAACGTGCGCATGAGCGACCCTCTCTTGTCATCACATCTCACGTCAGCAGAAGAACGCGGATGGGCAGGGGTCCGGCGTGATGGAGGGTATTATGTACGTTGGATTTTCCAAGACTACTACCAAATAGTAGGTTTTCCTATTTGGTAGGTTGGGAGGTACGTCAAACCTCACAATTTGTTAGTAGTCTTGGCAAATCCAACGTCAAGGCTGCATAACAAATAGGAGGAGGACATCCAAGCCCAACCTACCAAAAAAACCAATGCATAAAACAAAATTACAAATGACAAAGACACAATTTAAACAAGAGTTTAATAAAAGAGTGAAAAACTGAGGAGTAGCTAAAAAGAACAGTTTTAACACATGCCCGTCATTCATATTAATGCAAAAACATAGACTTGTCTGAAACCAAAAAGGTACTGTACCCAAAATCCCTTTTCTTCAAAAACCAACAAAAACACTGAACACAAGAACAAAACACAATTTTCAATGTGGCAAAAACACTTATGTACTGGAACAATACATAATCCCAAACTTGCAATCCAGTGTTGCAAACCCGTACCCCCCCCCCCCCCCCCCCTTTGTCAAATAAAACAAAGGAAAAGAACGAGGGACAAGGGGGGAAGACCAGGGATCTTCGCCAGAGCACCAGGAAACACGACCCCCGAGAGCAATCACCGGCCGAGGGGGTCGAACACTGGACACGGAGAGGTAGGAGGAGATGAAGGAATTGATAGAAGACCACAAAACCGCTGAGGCGATGGCAGGGAAGGATCGACGTGGCAGGAACCGGAAGGAGGCAGCAAAGGATCTGACATCGTGCGCAGAACCCCTACAAACAGGGTGACGGGCACGAACGGTCCGACAAACGTGGCGGCCCATCTGCACCTGCGAGAGCCTCCCACCTGTCCGAGGAGACACCCACACAGCAGTACCCGAAGGCGGCGCCACAGACGCAACAGAGGAGTGCAAGGCTGACACCGGGCACAACACATGGCGAGGATGCCCACGCCGTAAAGCCTGGACGGCGAAAGGCTGGAAAACGGGGGCCTCCCTCCCATGCGTGGTAACAAAAGGAGGGGAGGAGGCGAACGAGACGCCATGCAAGGCCGGGGAGAATCGCACGCAGTCCCGGGGCCGTGACAATGCCGCTAGTGCAGACACCCGATCCCCAGTGGCCAGAGCGACAAGGAAGAGTGGACGCCCGAGCAACGGAACCGGCGTAGCGGCCCTTGTATACGTGGGTGAAGCCAGAAGGACCAGAGCCCGCCCCAGATCCCACTGCGGAGGGACCTGGTGCGGAGGCGGTCGATCCCGGAAGGCAGCTGTCAGGAAGGAATCCAGCTCCTGTGGCGGAACGACCAGCCCAGCGACGGACCCA
Source organism: Paralithodes platypus (assembly GCA_032716605.1). Classification (NCBI taxonomy): domain Eukaryota; kingdom Metazoa; phylum Arthropoda; class Malacostraca; order Decapoda; family Lithodidae; genus Paralithodes; species Paralithodes platypus. The sequence continues at coordinate 11,922,269 of CM064570.1, read as the reverse complement.
AAGACCCCCCGGACGGCAGACAAGTGGGTACGTATAGCGTCGACTGGAAAGCGACGTGTACGGAAGAGGTGAAACAAGGAGCGTAGGACGAGGGAAGGAGAGCCAACTGGCAGGCGAGTGGCCTGTAGCCACCTAGTAAAAGACCTCCAGCGGGACCCGTAAGTCCCCCAAGGAGAAGACGGCCAGGAACGCTGCAGGAAGTCAGTCAGGGCCCGGCCGGGGACCGGGAGCCACCGTGCCTCATGAACAAGCACGATGCGAAGGCCAACGAGGTCCGCAGGTCCCCAACCTAGCCCAAGTGGAAGCCGGAGACAGGTAGAGGGACCGGACTCGGGCACCACCGCGGCAACCGGGCGGACCAAGTCCGTGCCGGCCACAGAGGCGCGAGGACCCAGACGCAGCCGTGGTACAGCCACAGCTTCGCGAGGACTGGGCACATCAACAGCGCGTCTGGCGGCGGAAAGATGTATATCGACCGCCACCTGTACCAGGCTACCATGAAAGCGTCCGGACCCCCCCCGGAGCGCGAGGCCGGAGGGAGAGGTCCAGAGGCAACTGGCGCGGCACCCCCGATGCGAACAAGGCGACCTCCGGAACACCTCAGAAAGCCGCGAGGTCGGCGAACACAGTCCGTTTCATCGCCCATTATACAAGAACGCCCTGCCCTCTCGACAGGGCGGCCGCCCACAGGGTGGCAGGCCCGGGCAGGGAGGAGGCATGCAAGGAGAAGGGGTGTCGGTCCGCGAGGAAGAACAACTCCACCGAGACCCCCAATAGAGTCAACGACCTGGAGGACCCCCGCATAAGGAAACAGGGGACAGCTTGTCTGAGTGTCCAACCCGAAGGCCACCGACTTACCCCGATGGGCCAGCGCGTGGTCCCGCAGGAAGAACAAAGGAACCAACAGTCCGAGGGCATAGACGGGTAAGAGGAGGGAGACCCACCCATCTGCCGGGAAGTGGACGTCCCAGGTTCGATCGGGAACCTCACCCAACCTCGCTCGACGTATCTGTGGCTACCCAGACCGTCGGCGGGGGGGCGGTCCAGGGCACAGACGCAGAGAGCGAGCCCCGAGCAACCCAGCGACCGAAGCGTCTGCGAACGGTACGCGGGAGCGGCAGGAGCCGATCCATAGGGGCAACTTAAACACCGCGGTGCCCATGAGGAGGAGGCGGCGTAGCCAGAGGCTCCCTAAGGGAAGGGGCAGAGCGGCCCAATGCAGCGAACCCACGAACGAGTCCCAGAGCCACCCCGGGAGGGAGACCGAGTGCAACACGGCGAAGACCGTCCACCGAAGGTGCACCGCGGCCGGCAGACCCCGGGTCACCGTAGCGCCGGACAAAACCCATGCGAGACCGACCCATGGCACGACACGCGACGGGGTCAAGCGTGACTTGGGAACATCGAAGGGGAACCCTAACCGTGCGATGTTGCGAACGACTGTGAGGGCGTCGCCAATGCACAGTCCTAGGGCGTCGGAAACTACCAACCAATCGGCCAAGGAAAACAGGATCTGGAGCCTGCTCCTGAGGAGAGGACCCAGAGCCTGCCCCACCAGTGCGGAGAAGATCTGCGGCGCGATGTGGAGACCGAAGGGAAGGCCGTCGAACAGGAACACACGATCGGAAGTCCGAACGGCCAAGAATCGCTGGAAGCGAGGATGGAGAGGAACGAGCCAAGACGCATCCTGGAGGGCCAGCGACACTACCCACGACAGAGGGCACAGGGCCAGGCGTACCAGGGGTACCGGCAGCATCCGAAACCGTGTGTGCACGATGTGCCCGTTGAGGGCCGACAGATCCACCACCGGTCGCATCGCGTCGCAGTTCGTCGACGGTACCAGAAAGACACGGGAGAGGAAAACCGGGTGACCGGCGGTCAACTCCCTCGACGCTACCCAGCTCGGGCATGGAAGTGAACACGTGGGCCACCTCTGAAGAGATGGGCCGGCGTCGGTGACAAGAGCGGAGTGGGGGTCTGGACGTCCACCTCCAGGTGAGACCCCTCCGCGCAACCCGCCGCCCCCAACGTCCCTCGCGGCTACCGAGGGGCGCAAGGGCGAAAACAACCCGAGGGAGCACCCGAGAGGAGGGGAGCGACCCGGTCGGCCAGGCGAGAAGGAGCCGCGGGGGGAAACAGAGCAAGGATCCCCGGGGCTGAGATAACAGGGCGGCCCGACACCGAGGCGGAGGAGGGAGGGACCACCACCGTGGGACGAGACCGTGAAGGAAGAATAGGCACTGAAGCAGGTGAAGTAGGAGAAGCAACGACATCCAGGCGGACCCTCCTGGACAGTGTAGGAGGAGGGAGCAGAGGGCCAGCTACAGCATGAACAACCGCGCGCGGAGAGGACAACGTAAGAGGAAGTCGCCTGGGCTGGGGAAGTGGGCGGAAGGGAGTAGAGCCCCTATCCGTAGAGGCCAGGGGAGGGCGCACAGGGGCAGAGCCGCTAACCCCGGCCTCAGGGCGAGAACCATGACGAGGGCGATGGGCGTCGTCAAGGCGATCAGGAGGACGACGAGGGGCAGTAAAGGACGGACGACGAGGCGAGCGAGAGCGTGGACGGAGCCGGGGAACCCCCCGACGATGGGACGACCGGCTGCGGGACCCAGGGGAGAGGGCCAGGTGAACGGCCTTCAGTCGGGTCAGGGATACCCAGGGCGACGCGGATCCGGTCGGCAACAAAGGCCGGGGAACGGTGGCCCACAGTCCTAATGTGGCGGGAGACCATAGTCCACACCGACGGAAGGGAAGCAGAGACCACAGCCGCCGCCGAGGAACCAGGGCCATGGAGCAGCACAACCACCAGGGCCAGACACGTGCCACACAGAGCAGGGAGGTAGGCCGTAGAGGACACACAGAGCGAGTGGCGCAAGCAGGACTTGTGGCTCTCCAAGCACGGGGAGCGACAACCAAGGCGAAAGCAAGGCAGCCTACCTGCACTAGAAGAACACACACCATAATCAGCACGTCGAAGGAGTAAGTGGAGAGAATGTCCAAGAAGAACCAGGGAAGGAGCATGGGGAAACAGGAACACACATGCAAACAGGTATCCGTACTCACCCTAAACTGGGAGCACAGAGGTAGGTGAGGAGGGCGGCCGAGGCGGAAGAGCACTAGCAGAACCTGCAAAGATGGAGAAAGTGTTAACCACCACTCAACATCTTACATGCAGGGCCTATAACACCAGTAAAGTGCATACACCAATATAGTATCAGGCAACAAGATGACATAAAAAAAGTCAATAGTGAAAGCCAACTATTACCGCAAATTTGTGGGCCAATGGAGGCATAACCGTACCGACACCACCCTCCCGCAATTTTGCGGGACCCCCCAACGATCTCCGCAAATTTGCGGGGAGCCGAAACGTCCCAGAGGACCGAATCGAGCTCCCGCAAATTTGCGGGACCGGCCGAGATGGTCCGGCGCCGAAAAAAAGCGAGAGGAGCGTCTAGGGAATACCAAAAAAGGCCACAAAAAATGCGTCATCTCCTTATGAACTCCAAGCAATGATGGCCATCAAGCTGAGCAGTGTCTTCCTTGAATTTATCCTGACTCAACCGGTAAAGGGAGAGGCAAGGAAGACACACCAGGGGAGAGGAGGCACATCCCCCAGGAACCACCCAACCCACAGAGATAGAGCAAAGCCCATGAGGAGAAGTGGCAGGGAGGGTGGTTTCGCACAAACAGGGGCCCCCGTGAGGTACCCCTGGATTGGGCAAAAGACTATGAAAGGATGGAGGTGAAACAGGAAGAGAAAACAAAAACCAGTAAATGAAACTGGTGAGAAAAAGGGTGGCCTAGCCGTGAGCAGAGAATGTGTCAGGGGCGAAAAACCCTGTGGTGTGAAAGAGGGGCCCCCGTGGGGTACCCCTGGAGTATCACTAACCACCTGTCGCCCAGGCCCTTGAGACACAGTGAAGGACTCGAAAGGGGGGACTCGGGAATAACGCTAATAATGCGGCCGACACAAACTCTACAAACAGCACCGCCACCAACGAAATCTCAGATTGTTTACCAACGGTACACCTAGGCTATGAAAAAAATGAAAACTCATAGGGGCATAGCAATTCCTGAATGAGAAAACGAGCTAGGCTAAATTAAGCTAAAAGCTAAACTATGCCCAGACTAACAAAAAAAAGAATATGAAAAGAGAAAGAATGAAAAACATATACGAGGAATGCCAGGCACCCCCGTACCTTCGGTAGGCTATTTCCACACGCGTCTCCATTATACACACTTAGGAGCCCATTTACGTGTGCCCTAGATCACGTAACATCTGTCTAACAAAAAAGAAGGCCAGATAAGCCGAAACGAACCTAAACAGGGTGAATTAAAGGAGCACAACAAAAGCGACTTCATTCAATGGAGCGCGTGAAAAAATGATGACAAGAGAGGGTCGCTCATGCGCACGTTCGACAGGGATCTGCACATGACGGAACACGGGATGGGCCTTAAGCGGTAACTAAGGTAAACCCCTTTTTCTTCTCTTCTATGCTTTTTTCACCTTCGGTGGTAGTTTTGGTTAATGTACAACGTCTCCTAGAGCAAGATAAGGAGTAGACTCTAGACGTTTTCTTTTTAACCGCGGTTGGAATGACGACATAGCAGTCAAATAGACAAGTCGTCATTGCAATTAGGTTAATAGCCTTGACGTTGGATTTGCCAAGACTACTAACAAATCAACATGTCTAACAATTTTTGTTTAGCTTTGTTTGATTGATAATAAGATGTGGACCAAATGTGGATATTATAAGTTTGTTGTTTTCAAAGTTTAATTTCAGATAAATTTAAATGCATTTTTCCACATATAGATTTTGTTGTTGTTGTTGTTGTTGTTGTTCCCTAAGCTGCCTGGCCGAACAGCCCCGAGTCCCTGAGAAAGGCCATGGCCACGATCGGGCTTTCCCACAGAGCTCTCATTGAGTGTAGATTGTGTTGTTGGCATAAGTGGTTGTGTGAAATGCAGTCTTCTATGATGTGTTTAATGGTATGGGGTGCTGTGTTACATCCCGGGCAGGTGTCGACAACGGAGTCATCCAGTCTCTTCTGATAGCTCAGGAGAGCTGGATGGTGTCCGCATCTCAGCCTGGCCAGGTGGACTCTGTCCTCGCGAGGAAGGGAGGATTCGGAAGGATGGATTTCGGGAGGTCGTGCATGCAGCTGCGTGTTGTCTGTGAGTGAGTGGATGGATCGGTGAGAGATATGAGTATGGATGTGCTTCTGGAAGTTGGTTCGGGGTGGGCAGGGAGGGAGAGAGGACAATAATTGTGTGTGATACCGTGTGCTGGGTGTTGTTTTGATATTTCTTGGTGTCTGTGGGTGTGTTGCCATGTAGTTTAGTGGGTGGTCTTGGTTCGTGGAGGCTGCTGCCAGGAATTGAGTGCCTCTCATGTCCAGATGGTCTTTGACTTTGAGGATTTTGGTTTCTTGATGTAGGTGATCTGTGGGTGCAGTAGCTGTGCAGCCTGTAATGATCTTCAGGGCTTTGTTTTGAATAGTCTGTAAGGTCTTATGATGTGTTTCAGCTAGGTTAGAAGCCCAGGCTGGGCTTGCGTATTCCATCACTGATCTTATGTATTGTTTATATACTGTGGTGGTAGTTTCTTTGTTGTGTCCAAATTTTGTGTGAGCAAGTGACCTGAGGGCGTTAAGTCTGGGTGTCAGTTTCTTTTTAATGTTTGTGGTGTGCTGTTTGAATGTCATATGAGTATCATATGTTACTCCTAGGATTTTGGGTGTGTGTGTATGTGTTAGGGTGTGTTGTTTATGGTGAGTTGAGGGATGTATTCGTGTTCTCCTGTCCAACTTGTGAGCAGGGTTGCGGTGGATTTGGCTGGGGCTAGATTAAGTCTGTTTGTAGTGCACCAGCCATGTAGTGTGTTTGAGATAGGGTTGAAGGAGATCTGTTGCTCTTTTTGGGTCATGGTGTGTGCATGTGAGTGTTATGTCATCTGCATAGGAGGCTAAGTTTATTTGGGGCGTATTGGGTGTAGTTATATAGTGCATGTACAGATTGAAGAGTGCGGGCGATAGGACGGATCCTTGTGGGACTCCGTTTGGAAAGTTTCTGATTTTAGATGACTGACCGGCAAAAGATACGTGTGCACATCTGCCTGCTAGGAAGTTGGCCAGCCACCGTTTTGTGTTGTTGTGCATGTTTGTGTTGTAGATTTTGTTTGTTAGGTTGTGGCGGGGGATGGCATCGAAGGCTTTACTAATGTCGAGTGTGGCTAATAGTGATCTGTATGGTGGTCTAGCTGAATTGATGCCGTCGAAAGCTCTTTGTGTAAGGTCTGTGAGAAGAGTGTTTGTGGAGTGCAGTGGCCTAAAGCCATGTTGTGTTGGAGCTAGGGGTAGGTCAGGTGTAATTAGTTGTAATACTAGGCGTTCCATGACTTTGGAGGGGGAGCAAAGGAGTGTGATGGGGCGGTGCGAGGAGGGTAGCGTGGGGTCTTTGTTGGGTTTGGGGAATGTGATGATGATACCATGCTTCCAAATGTCTGGTATTGTGTTGTGTGAATAGCTGTAGTTTGATATGTTAGTGAGTGCTTGTATGCCTTGTGGTCCCAGGTGTCTGAGGTGTATGTTGCTTATGTTGTCTAGGCCACAGGCGGGTGAGTACTTGAGGTTGTTGATGATATGCTTTGTCTGGTGATTGGTGAAGGGTGTATAGTCAGGGTCTGTGGGGAATTGTCTCTTACGTCGGATGACACGTCGGTCGTCTTTGTGAGGTTTTAGGTGGCTGACATGTGATAAGTGATTGATGAGAGTGTTTGCTTGTTGTCTACATGAAGGAGTAGAGTCTGTTGTTGTGATTGCAGCATGTGATTGTGTTGTGTTGCTGTTGGAAAGTGTGATGCTGTTTAGTGTTTTGTAGAGTTTTTTGGGGTTTGTTTTGTGATCAAGTGTTTGTAGGAAGTTATTGCAATTTAGTTTTTGTTGTTCTTGTATTTTGTTGTTAGTTTGGGTGTTGAGTGCTTGAATTTGTTGTGTGATGTCTTGTGTGTGGGGTGCTGGGGAGTGTTTCAGTATGTCGCGTTGTCTGATGAGGTTTTGAATTTCTGGTGTGAAGTTGGGGTTGTGTCTTTTTCTGTTACCTCTTGGAATGTGTTTCTTGTCAGCGTTTTGGATAGTTTTATTGAGTATGTGTACAGCATTGTTGATGTTAGTGATGGGTGTACTGTTTAGAGTTGTGAAGTGTTGTTCTGTCTCATTTGTGAATGCTTCCCAGTTAGCTCTTTTATAATTGGTGTATGTGTGTTTGTGGCTAGCTGGGGTGAGTCTGGTTTTGGTGGTGATAATGATCGGGAGGTGGTCAGAGCCTAAGGTTCTGACCACCCTCCAGGATGTTGTGGGGGCGAGTTCTGGGGAGCAAAAGGTGATGTCTGGAGATGATGGGTTATAGAGGGCTTGGTGAGGAATATGGGTATGTTGATGGATGTCGTTAAGGATGATGAGGTTATCTGTTTGGTTTTGTAGTACCAGCCCTCTGTCTGTGTCGGGGTTGTCGACAAACCAGGCCGACGTCTTGGCGTTGAAGTCACCACCCAGGATGATGTGTGGGGTGTGTGGGGTGTTTGTGATGTGTTGTAAGTGTGGTTTTTGTTTAGTGTGTTGTTGTATCGATAGTTTTTAATTTTAATGAGTTTTTTATTTTAATTTGAACAGTAACTTTTGAGTTAGTTTTCTATCTATCTATCTATTGCCTGACGCCGTGATCCCCGAAGGGGTGGCCACGAACGAACCGCCCCATGCACCTATGTCCCCAGTCAGTCTCCCCATCTCTCCCTCCACCTCGCTCTCGTACACCCTCTTAGTCATTCTCTCGCTTTCCATACGTTCCATATGGCCGAACCATCTCAAGTTGTTCCTTTTCACACTTTCCAGCACATCTACCTCCACACCACACCTCCTTCTTACTTCCTCATTAGTCTGTCTATCCCTCCATGTAACTCCGCACGCACTCCTTGAGTAATTCATTTCCACTGCTCTCACTCTTGGTCTGAGTCTCTCAACCAACGTCCATGCTTCGCTTCCGTAAGTCAGTGTCGGGATTACCACACTGTCATGCAAGGACTTCTTCACTTCCATACTGACCACCCTATTTCTTGTTACTGCTTTTAGCGTTCCTACAACCCTCTTCCCCTGTTGTACCCTCTCCCGAACTTCTTCATCCATAGTCCCATCTTTACTCAACACACTGCCCAGATACTTAAAAGAGTTGATGATCTCCATAGCCTGACCGTTCAGCTTCACCTCACACTCTGTGACTTCACCCCTTTCGAAGACCACAACCTTGCTCTTCCCGCATTTACCTTCAAATTCAGTTTTTCGCACACTGTTCCAAACTCATTTACCAGACCCTGCAACTCCCATTCATTATCACTCATCAGAACTGTATCATCCGCAAACAGCAGTATACTGTAGGTAGCTTCCACTCAATTCCCTCCCTTTTCAGCGATACACCAACATCCACTGCTCTTGATAGGATTTCTTTCATGACTCCATCCATATATACAGTAAACAACCACAGGGACATCACACACCCCTGTTTCAAAACAACATTCAGGTCAAAGAACTCGCTCTGCTCACTCTCCACACGTACTGCCGCCTTTGCACCCTCATACATGCTCTTCACTGCTTTCAGCAACCTGCCCTCTACTCCATATATTCTAAGTACTTTCCACAAACCTTCTCTATCCACTCTGTCATAGGCCTTCTCCAAGTCCATAAAGGCAACATACACCTTTTGTTTCTTCTCCAGATATTTCTCCACAACACAATTCAGGGTAAAAATCTGATCTACACATCCTCTTCCCTTCCTAAAACCTCCCTGCTCGTCGCCTATCCATTTCTCCATTCTCACTCTCACTCTCTCAATCACTACCCTACTGTATACCTTCCCTACTACGCTTAGAAGACATATTCCTCGGTGGTTACCACACACTCCTCTTTCCCCTTATATAGGGGGACTATTATGCCAGTCTTCCAGTCATCGGGTGCACTCCCCTTCTCCCATGCTAGTTTGCACATTTTCCATACCCATTCTATCACTATCTCACCACCATAGTTTATGAGTTAGTTTTCAAGTTATATATTTTATTAAATAGTAACCACCTACCGGTAATATCATACCAGGGCCTATCAATGTAATTTAAATGTTTATAGTTTCTACATGTTAATCTTGGATGTCCTCATTGAGCAGATGTATTTTTTTTTTTAGTTTTTCATTTTAACCTATAAACGGTGAGCTGGGTGTATTGAACACCACTGTTCTGGGCGACCATATTAGGCTCCATTCATGCCTATAATCATAATTTTACGATAAATATCGTTATTACTTATTCATCTGCGCCTATTTTACCTTCACTATGAAGATAGTAACCTGTAACAACAATAAAACAAGTGGGAATAAGGTTCTTATGGTCAAAATCGCGAATAAACATGGAGCAGCCCATTCATGAATTGTGGAGCAAATTCAGGCAACCCCTCCCTTCACGAGGCCTCAAGCCATACTGACTGACTCACACTCTCCCTGGCCTTACGCAACACACTCGCTAGTCACATGACCACACCATAGAACTGACTTGGAGATGTTTACACGAAAATATACCAACGAATTAGGGAATAATAGGGAAAATGGGTGATAATTAAAAGGGGGAGGGGGAAGGAGGGGATGTGGAGGAGTGATATGAAGTATAGAGGAAAAAAAAAAAAAAAAAAAAAAAAATAGAATACCAGTGAAAGCTATAAACCACAAAAGAATCCTACAACTTCGTCAAAATAAAGGTACGGTTGAAAGATACTGACCGTAAGTGGATGTAACTTTTCGTCGAATATATCTATAGAGCGTGAAGAGGCGCGGTGGCGGATGTGGTAGTAGATAGCCAACGCTACGCACTTTATGGTGTTCTTGAGGTTGGGCTGGGATACTGTGGAGTCATCCAGGTAGATGGTAGAACACGAGGACGACTTTTTTAGTGTGCGCCCTTCATCTAACTGTGGAAGAACAAGTTGAGGAATAAAGTTAATTCTATCTATCTATCTATATACTCAGGCACATTCCCCATTTTTGTATTTTTGTATTTTTTTTAGCTGGGGGTGGCCGACTCGAGACAAAACCAGTTAATTACAGAATTTAAAAGTAATTTCTGTATTCAGTCAGTGTGGTACAGTGGTGCGTTTTATGTAAAGTATCATCGCTTGAAGCTAATCTTTTTATTGTCAAAGAGATGCGTACAAGAAGGCTTAGACATGTGGAAAGGACAGGTGATCTAAATTGGGTCAAGAGATGTGAACGTCTGTGAACGTGGTGGGAGGTACAACGAGAATTAAACCTAAAAAGACGTGTGATTAGGTTGCATGATTTAATCTCAAATTTTAAAAGCTGATAAATGAGGCAGCACAGAACAGGCATACGCCCAGAGCAGGCGATATAAATATTTTTCGTCTTTTTTTTTTTAACCTATTCTAACTGTGAAACAAAGGGTTAAGGAAGACGAAATAATGTGTGGAAAAAATTGTCTGTTCTGGCCTGTAATGAGACACCAAAATATCTTTCCCAGCTAGTATGTGGCCTTGACATTGACAATAAGTGGAGGTGTATAAGCGTGTTTTCAAGTGTCCCATGAGCGGCATTTTCATATTTTTTGTGGTTTTTAACTCGATCTAGCACTGTGAAACTGAAGGTTAACCCTTCAACCCCGGGTGGTACACGTGTGTACCATTATGTTTTGACCCGAGGAACCCGGGTGGTACAACATTGTACCATTGCTTGCGTATGTGCTTTCGAATGGCGCGCGTAAACATTTCGTTCTGTGGTCGCTAGGTGACGCCACCAGACACCATGTACGCCACCAAAACAGTCTCTACCCTGCCGCCAACATGGATACTAGCCCAAAAAGTGATTCCCCTGTGTCCGATTCCATGCTCCCTTCGACGCCTGCCCATGTTCGTCGCGCCCTAACGCAAAGGCACGTACAAGATGCGTTGACTCCCGGAGGTATTGAAATAGCTTTGAGGAGTTATGAACGTGGTGAAGGACAAAATAGTGTTGATGACTTGGGCAGTGATAGCTCCGAGTCTTATCAGTCTCACTATAGTGAAGATTTAGACGATCTAGACGAAATTCATCAAAGAGACGCGCAATTTGTTGGATTTGAGCATGACGATGAAAGTGATGATAGTACTGAACGTGATATAGTTGTGCAAGGTGATGAGAGTGTAGTGAGAGTGAGCGAATGGGACAGCACTAGGTCGACTGCCAAGTTTAGGTTGAGTGACACGACACCTAGCCCTTCGCCAGCTAAATCCCCATTCAAGATACGTTTTTATAAGAAGCAAGTTCTTGAAAAGGCGGCCGCGGCAGCCAGGAAAAAGGCCCTAAAACTTGGTGAGGGAGCAGTGCGTGAGGGTGCCAGTGAGGCTGAGCGTGAGGGTGAGGTTGACCCGCCATTGTCTTCCTTATCTACCCACGCCACCCAAGTTGCCCCAGGCGCCCGCCATTCTTCCCCACCACCACCAGCACTGCCTAGGGTTGAGGACCCCCACTTTCGGCCTATTTACCCCCTATTTCCCCCGAGAGGAGACATACTACTACAGAAAAGGGAAAAGGGAGAAAATATGTGAAAAAAGGAGCTACAAGTAGGCGCTCTTTGTTCGAGGCTCCCGCGGCTTCCACCCCTGCCGGTCCCAGCCATACGCCCCCGCAACTTTCCCCAGGGTCCACCCCACCTCTCCAGCCTACAACAGAGGTTCCTGACGATGTATTTGACCTCGCATCCATACCTGCACCTACAGACACTGAACCAGTGCTGTCTACGACTCGTCGTAGGCCAAGGAGCCCCGAACCTCTGCATGAAGATGACAGAGCCTCACCTGCCACTCCTTCCCCACCTCGCCGACCTACACGCCGCCCACGCATCATTCGTTCCCCGTGAGATTATGAGGGGGGGTCTGAAGATGAAGGGCACCTCACAGATGACTCTGGCCATGATTACCTGGGTCCACCGTCAGGGCAAGATGACGGCTCTGACGACAACGACGATGACTTTATGGACATCGACGACCCTCAACCCAGACGCTTGGCCCAGGGCCGTCGTGCTCCTGGCCGCCCTGGCCGCCGGGCTGGGCCTGGGCGCCGTCGCGCTCCTGGCCGCCCTAGGGTGCGCGCCGCCAAAGTTCGTGGGCCCAGCTGCAGCTCCTCGTCAGCGTCGCCAGCAGGACCCATTTTATATTTTCAACTGGCAGGATGTGGCTGCTGATGAAGTGAATGACCCTGATGTAACCCCTTTTGATGAGGTACAGGAGGGTTCAGGAGTTACCCCAAGTTTTCCCGCAGGCCCCAATGCTCCACCACATGAGCTTTTTGAGGCATGTTTTGATAAGGAGGTTACTGAGTTTGTCATAGAAGAGACAAACAAGCACCAACAAATCGAGGTGAACTTTTTTGGCAAGGTGACCAAGGGCCACATGAAGCGGTGGACCCCAGTGACTCATCCCGAGTTCATGGTGTTCCTGGCAATCACCATGCTAATGCCTCATGTAAAGAAGCACAGGTTGGCTGACTATTGGATCACCAAAGATCTGATATCCACCCCTGCCTTCGGGAAATACATCTCTCGGGACCGGTACCTCGACATCCTCGGAGCGCTCCATCTTGTCACCAACACCGACATGCATCTCTCTGACAAGCTGTGGAAGATTAGGACGTTGTACGAGATGATGCGAGAACGTTTCACGTCATACTTCACGCCCTTCTGCAACGTCTGTATTGACGAGTCTCTTGTGCTGTTCCGGGGAAAGCTGAGCTTCAGGCAGTACATCCCCTCAAAGAGACATCGCTTTGGTATAAAGTTCTTTGTGCTGTGCGATTGCCAAACTGGCTATGTCCTGGACTTCCTGGTCTACAGCGGGAAGGAAGGGGACGTGGAAATAGACCCCCTCATTGGCTTTGGCGGAGCAGTGGTTCAAGCCATGATGAACCGGTACTTCGAGAAGAATCACGTCCTCTACACGGAAAACTACGACACGTCCCCCACTCTCTCAAAGTACCTCCATCAGCGCAAGACGGGGACTGTAGGCACAGTTAGAGCGAAAAGGAAGGGCATGCCAACTTTCCCTCCTAAAACCAAGAAAGGCGATGTCTTCAAGAAGAAGTCGGGACCCATTCTGGCTATCCACTGGCACGACCAGCGGAAGGTCAACCTCCTGAGCACCGTCCACAAGGGGGAAATGGTTGAGACTGGCAAGGTGGATCGCCGCACCCAAGTCAGGGTGACCAAGCCCGATGCTGTAATGGACTACAACATAAATATGAGGCTGGTGGACAAGTCCGACATGCAGATAGGCTTCATCGACTGTCTGCGTACCTCGTGCAGATGGTACAAAAAGTTCTTTCTGCACATGGTGGACATGTCAATGCTGAATGCCTACAATATCTACAGGCTTCGGAATCCGCGCACACCCAGGAAGTTCAGTAGCTTGCGGAGGTTCCAAAAACAGGTGTTGGTGGAGCTCCTGGACAGGTATGCTACGCCACAGAGGGCAGTGGCACAACCTGGGCGCCCCGTTCAGGACCGCATGCAGTGTGCACAGTATCTAAATGTGCACAAGCTCGGTTACCTGCCTCTGGAACGAGATGGAGTCACCATTAGCAGAAGGCGGTGCCATGTCTGCTGGAACAGCCAGGTGAGGCCGAGGAAGCAGAAAAAGACCACCATGCAGTGTGTGGAGTGCCAGGTGTCACTATGTGCTATACCGTGCTTTGCTGAGTACCACACCAAGCAGGAGTACTAACTAATAATCATAGTGAAAGTACCAAAGACTGACAATATGTATGTATATAGGCAACAAGTGGAAATAAAACAATGTATTGTGATAAAAAAGTCATGTATTATGAAAACATATATAAATAAGTGAAAAAAAGACACAATAAATTGTATATAAAACGTTTACAAAGCATATAACTAAGTGAAAGTGACACATGACATAATATTAGATGGCCAAAGTATAATAAACACCTGTGATAACGAATAATCAGTGCCTAATATAACAATAACCTACCTCAATTACTAATAAAATGTACCGTATCAAGTGAAAATGAGCATTATCAGTGACAGTGACACTCTCTCAAGCATATTTACCAAAGTGAAAGTGACACACGAAGTAATATTAGATGGCCAAAGTATAATAAACACCTGTGATAACGAATAATCACTGCCTAATATAACAATAACCTACCTCAATTACTAATAAAATGTACCGTATCAAGTGAAAATGAGCATTATCAGTGACAGTGACACTCTCTCAAGCATATTTACCAACGTGAAAGTGACACACGAAGTAATATTAGATGGCCAAAGTATAAAAAACACCTGTGATAACGAATAATCACTGCCTAATATAACAATAACCTACCTCAATTACTAATAAAATGTACCGTATCAAGTGAAAATGAGCATTATCAGTGACAGTGACACTCTCTCAAGCATATTTACCAAAATGAAAGTGACACACGAAGTAATATTAGATGGCCAAAGTATAATGAACACCTGTGATAACGAATAATCACTGCCTAATATAACAATAACCTACCTACCTCAATTACTAATAAAATGTACCGTATCAAGTAAAAATGAGCATTATCAGTAACAGTGACACTCTCTCAAGCATATTTACCAAAGTGAAAGTGACACACGAACTAATATTAGATGGCCAAAGTATAATAAACACCTGTGATAACGAATAATCAGTGCGTAATATAACAATAACCAGCCTCAATTACTCATAAAAACTACGGTATCGAGTGAAAATGTGAAATATTAGTGACAATGATAGCCTAATACACATATTTTATATAATTGGACTCCAAATAACTATAATAACATCACTATCAATAAATAAAATCGCCTCCGGGAGGTAAAAACTCTGGTGCGACGAGTGGCTAAGTGCGCAGTAGGTTAGCCAAGCCGGGGCCTGGGCCAAGGCGACGCATCCAAACGCGGGAAGATTTTCCCGCATAAAAATCACTCCACTTCCCGCGCTCGCCATTATGCAATCACTTGGGCTAGAGACCTCTACTCAACGGCATTCTACACATGAAGGTTTGTGCAATTTTTTTTTTTTTTTTTATAACTTTGTGTCATGTATTTCAGGAGTAACAGGTGAATCAACATGGACCAAAATTCCTCAAAACCCCCGGTCACAGAGTACAGTCACGATCTACCCTAGCCGGGGTTGGAGGGTTAAGGAAGAGAAAAAAAACATGTGTGGAAGAAAGTTCATGTTCTGGTATATAGGGAGACACCAAAATCTCGTACTCAGCTGGTCTGTGGCCTTGACAGTGAAGATAGAAAGTGTAGGTATTTTTGCACGGAAATATAGGATCAAGCCGTGACAGCTTGCGCTAGCATACACTCGCTGCAATGGTTCGTAGAGCCCTGAGCTCACACGAGTTAGGCAACACCAAGGCCACTAGTAATCCTGGCAACTGCTTGGTACAGTACTACAACACGCCACCTCGGGAGTAATTTTTACTAAGGGAAATACAGAATGTACGGTATGAGTACGATTCCCGCTGCAATGCACAGGAACGTATGAGAACGTTACCCGACATGGAGGGGTTAAAGGGTGGGCAACGTCCTGAGACGTTTAGTCCATTTTTAATACCTTAAGCGGCATATAGAGGAGAGACTACATACATACACACAAAGTGTGTTAAAAGTCGACGGAGGAATTCCTAGACGCTCTCTCGTGACTTTCACTCCAACCAGGAAAATCCACTATACTGTACTTTGTTGATTATAAAATACTCATGAAAGAACACAAAATCACATATTCAACTCATTGCCACAGAAATATGAAGAAAGCTACACACAAATGTTTTATGACTTTTTACACAAAGGATACCATGCTTCATCATAAGCTACTTAAAGTTTTCCATATCCACTTCCTTTAGAGAGATAAAATGAGTTAAAAACTATAAAACACACAAAATATGCCTGTCCATTCACCACCATTACGTAATTTTCATCATATGCTGGTTAACATTAGACGATTTTCTTTAGTTTGTAATCTACCTCACATAAGTATATACGATCTCAATAAAATTTGTTAGTAACATACTGTAGGTCCTTAAACTGCATAAAATCACCTAATTTTAGCCAAAACTAAAGGCAAAAAGGCACCATGGTGCTGAAGGGATTTAGGGTTAAATTGTATGTAGTGTGTGTGTGCATATTTTTTTTTTTTTTAATTAACCAGACCACTGATTCACAATATGAGACTCATAGGGCTGGTTGTGCATGTACCAAGGTCCCTCCAGCACTCCCCCGGCCCCCGACCACCCAGAGAGGTTCCGATCTTGGCAGGCAGACATGCAGCTAAGCCCTACCACCACAAGCCCGCCCACCACACTTTCAGGCACACCCTTCATATTAATAGTCTCCCCGGGCCAGGCGCCTGATGGACTATTATCTAGTCCAACTTGCGCCCGACCCCTTCCCCCAAATGACCACGTGTTCACTCATCTATTCACAAGCATTCTCCATTCATTCCTGTTATTTTTCTCTTCTCTTGCCTGATCTATAGTCATTCCTCTATCATCCAAAGCTTGCCTTACACAGTCTCTCCATCTCAATGGGGTCTTCCTGCCCTTTTATTGCCCCTTGTATCTGACTCACAGGAAGGAAATGAGAAGATGCTATCAATTAACATGTCAATGTTTATTCCATTAAATTACCCTGATTGATAAGTGTACAGTACTGTAGTCTGGATGAAAAATACAGTATAAATAGAATCACAAATAAATCTAATGTAACTAAAATGTTCATATGTTTAAATGTCATAATTATGTTCATGCAATGCTCACTGGTACCTACCCGATAGCACTATCGTTAGTGAGTGATGTATGTATTTTGAACTAGTGTTAATATCTTGTCAAATTGCAAATTTGCTTGAATAGAACATTTTGACATAAATTGTAGTTTCTTTATTTCATACAAAAATTAAAGGAATTTACCATAACGTCCTGAACTTCCCAAATTGACCAATTCCTTGAACATGACGAGAGTGTGTTGTTATATGTGCGATTGATTTGCTTGGGAAACAGTTAACTTGCTCATGTAGTTGTATTGTTCCCTAAGCTGCCTGGCCGAACAGCCCCGAGTCCCTAAGGAAGGCCATGGCCACGGTCGGGCTTTCCCACAGAGCTCTCAAGGAGTGTAGAATGTGTTGTTGGCGTAAGTGGTTGTGTGAAATGCAGTCTTCTATGACGTGTTTAATAGTATGGGGTGCTGTGTTACAACCTGGGCAGGAGTCGACAACGGAGTCATCCAATTTAGTAGTAGCCTCTACGTTCCAACGTAGAGCTTATACTATGACGATGTAATCTGCTTCGCTCTAGAGCGGCAATTATCGTATACACATAGCGCGAATTAAATCGAAAACATCTAGAGTAGCACCTTACTCTCTCTACTAGGTACGTTGTACATACTTTTGAGGTCTTTTTAATAGAAAATTGAAAAGAGAAACGAGAAAAAAAAGAAAAAGTTGTCGACTAGGCCATTCCATCTGGCTCTTCACGCCGCTGTCAGGGGCATACCTTCTAACCCGTTCCGGATTAAAGGGCATCTCTTTCGCGCTACCACTCGGGTGCACACGTGTTTTCTAGTGCTCCATCATTTTGGTGCCTTCCACTCCTATCTTCGTCACCTTTGGTGAGTTTTGGGCCTTTAATTGGCGCCTGGATTTATAGATAGATGATCCGTGTTGTAGGCACAATGTAAAATGGGCACTCAGATGTTTTATTCGAATGTTTGCGTTGAAAGTGGAGGTCTCTCATGTTTTCAGCCCTCTGCGCATGTGTGTCTTTGGACGCCGCTAGTGTTGAAAGGCCTTTGCCTTATATTGCTTTTATTTTCATTGCGGTGACTTTAGTTTAGGTTTTGATAGATTCTATTCATTTAGGGCTTCTTGTCTCTTACTTTGTTTCTGACTTACACGCATTTTTTCGGTGGCTAGGCTAACTTCGGTGTTTCGGGTGATGTTATGGTGGGGGGCGCCGACCCGGGATGTCATTTGCCCCATGTGGTTTTTTATGTCGCGCTCACACCTCTTTGGGTGTGCGGTGGCTAGTGGCGCCCTTCTTTTTTTTTTTTTCTTTTCCTATCGCCTAGTGGGGGAAACGAGAAAGAAAAGAAAAAGTTGTCGACTAGGCCATTCCATCTGGCTCTTCCCGCCGCTGTCAGGGGCATACCTTCTAACCCGTTCCGGATTAAAGGGCATCTCTTTCGCGCTCTTTAGGCTATCTTTTTGTTGGATGGCCTAGCCTCCGGGGGGCTTTTTGTCGTTCGATTCTGTTGCAGCCCCTGGGGTTGTCCTTTGACCCCCTTTTTCATTGTGGGTTCGCACCAGTTTTCTGACTACCTCTGGCTTTCCAGATCCCCAATTTGTATTCTACATTTTCATTAAGGCTCCCAACCCTTACTTTACCTGCTTGGGGCCTTGCGATTAGGCTATGTCTTCCTCTGCTCCTCCCTGTTCGTGGGTCACGTCCCACGCCAGGTCGGTATTTGGTTGGCGTTTCCTTTTCTCGAGTCCCTGGGGGGGGGGGGGGGGGGGCCTTCTTGGCAGACGTGACACACTTCTCCACTACATTATTTCTGTATTAAGTGTCGTCGGTGAGTGACGCTTCGGTCCTCTGTTACTTGGACCTGGCTCGCCGCTCCGCCCTGGAGCGTCGGTCTTACCGGTCCAGGGCGAGCGTCTGGCACTCGTCGCATGTCTTCTTTCACTTGGACCTTCCCTAGCCCTCAGACTATTAATATGGTAATCGCCGCTCCGCCCTGGGGCGTCGGTATTCCCGCTCCTGGGCGTGCTTTGGTGACTGCTTCTGGTCTGTCCCTCTTCGGCCCCGCTCTAGGTTGGTCTTTGTACCGCCCTCGAGCATGTGTTTGGCTGTTCTGGACCGGGCGTGAGTCCGCTATTTCATCCTCCCGCTCAAGCATGACCGCCCCGCCCTGGAGCGTTGGTTTTTCCCGCTCCAGGTCGGTTCGTTTGTTTTTTTGGCTGGCTCTCTTCTTGGTGTCTTCACCCGCCCTAGGGCGCGGGTTCTTCCCCCGCTCTGGGTCGGTCCTACTCGTCTTTGTGGTGCCTTGGTAGGGTTCTGGTGGCTGTGGCCCGCTCTGGAGCGTATCGGTGTCCGCTCCAGGGCGTGTTTACCCCGCTCTACGGCGGCGTGTGTTTCACGCTTTTTTTACTGTCCTGTTGTCCCGCCCCAGACCGGAGGGTACCTTGATGGTCCGCTCCTCTCTGGGTTTGGGTTGGGTAGTGCATTGCTACTTGTCCATGCCTGTTGGTGCATCGGTTCTGGTGTTTAATGCTCTGCTCCCTTTTTTCCCAGGCTGTGCTACGCTCCACTTTGGGTGCTCTTCTGTGCCTCCCTCGCTTCCGTCTAAGGCCTACAGGTAATGTCGCCTTCTTTGTTCACCTGGTTGGGGTTTACATTGGGGAGGGGGGGGGGTGATCTGCACTCTCCGTTATGCAGCGGAGGTTTCTTTCTCAAGGTTTAGTGAGCGCTTTTGGGCGTCTCCCTTCCCTTGTGATCGGTTTACCTTGCGACTTTCTTATTTTTGTCTATAGTGGTGTATTATTGGCCTTCGTCCTTCCTTGGGGTTTTTCAAGGGGGGTGGGGGGTTATTATCTTTGTCTGGGGAACGCTACAGCTTCAAGGGTAGGGGCAACGCGCGGGTGGTTTTCTCCCTTTGTGCCTGTCTCTGTTTTTTAAGGATTCTTCTGTCTGCTAGTATTTTTTACCTACCTATTTGGTGGCTCAAGACTGGTTTTTTCTTCCGGTTGCAGGTGTGATGCCGCTCCCTCTCTGCACCAGGCGGGGATGTGGTAAGCCTGTGGTCAGTCCCGACCATCTGGAATGCCCTACCCACGTGGCTTGTTACTCCAGGGATGGTTATTCTCCCAGGAGGTGCGGCCCTTGCCTAATTAATGTCATGGCAGTGGAGTCTCAACCCTCGTCACCTGCGGCGGCGGAGGCGGCGGCGCGCCTCCTGACTACGTGGGAGGGCATTTCCCGATATGTTGGGAAGACCCTACACCGCATCCCTCACTTCAAGGATGAGGATGTTCGGCTACTGCTCCGCCTTCCTTCTGCTCATTCGTCAGGGCTCTAGGCCGCCCTTCCTCAAGTGCCTCCTGCGGACCTCTCTACGACGTCTTTGGACCGCGGAAGGAAGCGGAAGTCTCCACCTTCACCTGTTCGGCCGTCAGGGTCGACTACCTTTAGGGCGAAGCGCACTGTACCACCTGTGCCTCGTGTTGTGTCCCCTCACTTTGCACCACCTCGGAAGACTACACACGACTTGATCAGGGAGATTGAGGCGTCTCAGGCTGCGGGACATCAACTTGTTCCTCCCCCGCCTGCCAGCACATCGACGCCTTCACCACGGGTGGTCTCTTTGTTTGGTCCGGCCGTCAATGTACCCGCCCCACCTCTGTCGCCTCTGGGGTCCCCGGGTCCTGTCGATCTGGCGTTTCGCTGTGCCCAGTCCTCTAATGTGGGTCGTGATCCATCGCCTCCTCCGGCAGTGCCAGACGCCGGTGAGGAAGACGAGTGGACTGATGTGGAGGAGGATTTTGAGGATCCTGTGGACTCCGACAAGGGCGTTTGGATGAAGCCTGAGGAGGACGCTGACGTAGTTGTCCTGGAGGACTCGCCTCGTCCGGATCTGCACTATACGCCTCCCCCTCGCTTCCCTGCTCGGAGGACTCGGCTGCGCGTCGACGTGTCGTCTTCCCCTGAATCGACGTCGCCTGATCGCTCGGCCGCAGCCCCTGAGTGGCTTGAGGCCTTCAACTCCCTCAAGGAGGAGAACTGTGCCAGGTTTGGGGCTTTGCAAGCAACCATGGAACGGCTTACCGAGGCTATGGTTAAGCCTCCTCAGCTTCCTACGGTGGTTCCTGTCGTTACCCCTCTTCCTCCATTTGAAGATCTACTGCCTACTGGCCCTGCAACCCCTGTGGTGGCGGCCGCGGCTCTGCTTGCGCCTGCCCCCTCTCCGACTCCCTCGCCGTCTTTTGTCGTGCTGCCTGGAAGCGGGCTGGGGATGGTTGGCCAACCCGTTAGTGTTCCTCCGCTGTCTAAGTTTAAGATCCCCAAACGTGTCCTCCCTTCTTTGTATGGCGAGCCTGCGTCTTGGCAGAATGTGGTGGCTACTCAATCGGAACTTGCCGCCACTCATGCACGGGGGGAACGGCCGGTTGCTGAAAATTGGGCTATACAGATTAGTGCTAAAGGTGTCTTCAGAGCTCTGACTCCGGACGGCCTAGTCCCAGAGGTCGATATCCGGCCTCACCCCAGTAGGTCGGATATGCATTTTTTTACGTACCATCCTAGGGTATCTCCCTCTGGGTCTACACGTTTATGGTCGGACTACACCCGCCATGACATCTTAGCTGATGCGCCCGCTCTGTCAGCCATTGCCGGTCTTCCTCTGGTTAAGAGTACTCGCGATGCTGAAGGCAACGTCATGCTCGAGCTCACCAATCTTGAGGACGGGCCGTGGGATCGATGGCTGGCGAAAGGGGTTGATTTTGGCGTCAGGTCGGCTGAGGGCTTTGTTTCTCTCCCGCCGCCTGACAACACTTTTGTGTCTGGGCTAGTCCTGTCATCGTCCGGGGTCTCTCCCAAGTATTGGTCATGGCTGAATGCCCCTAAGATTGTGTTAGACCAGTTGCCCTCGTCTTTCTTCATGCGCTCGGAGAAGAGTGCCCTGGATCGGGATCACCGGCTCCGGCAACGCGCCGCTCGCTTGCTCTCCACCCTCCTCCTGCAGTTCCAAATGGCGAGGATTCACCTCCGGCTTCTTGAAGCCGAGCCGGCTGGCGACCTCAAGAAGCTGCAGCTCGCCCTGAACTCGGTGGGTGACCTTCAGAGTGCCGTCCATGAGGCTGCTAGGTGTAGGCAGTCTCTGAGGGTGGCCTTCTGTAAGAAGGCGCCCGCGGAGATCAGGACTAAGCTGCTCCTCTCTGAGCTCGCAACTGAGGGTCTCTTCTCCGATGGTGCGTGGCAAGAGGCTTACCTCTTTGCGACTATGGGACGCTTCGCGCCCCGTGTTTCTGGGGCGTTGCGGCCTCCCGCAGCCGCTTCCTACCAGGGTCGTGGGAGGAAGGCCGGTCCGCCGAAGGGACGCCAGCCTTGGAGAGGTGCCGTTGATGGGCGACGCCAAGGGGGCTGGGGACGGGCCTTGCGCCCTTATGTCCGCCGCTCGCCTCTTCGCCCATCTCGTCAGCTCGCCATTGAGGCGTCCTCGTGGAGTCCCGACAAGAGGCAGGAGCATAGCCGCCCAGCGCAGGATCCTTCGCGCAGGTTTCAGGGACGCGGTCGCTCCAGGGGAGGGGGTGCCCGTGGAGGTCAGTCTCGCCGCGGCAAGACTGACGACTTTGCTTGGTCAAAAAAACGCTAGTTCCTCCAGGTTTTTCCCCTTCTCTCCTGACCGCCTCCCCGAACGAGTGTTGAGGCTCACACAAGGAGCCCCTACCGGCTTCTTTTGCCCCCACTATCGGCAATGGCCTCGCCGATCATGGGCGCGTCGGGTTGTGAAGAGGGGTCTGTCCTGGAGGTGGCGGTCACGGCCTCCTCTCAGACGTCCTTCCCTGACATCGGCACGTCTCTCCAAACGTGGCCAAAGTTATCTTGTCGATGCTCGAGAATGGGATAGTTCGGGAAGTCTCCCCGCTCAAGCGGGTCTTCCTCTCACGTGTGTTTCTGGTCCCGAAGAAGGACTGCGATGCGATGAGACCGGTGGTCGACCTGTCGTGCCTAAATTTGCATATCGTGAACGACCGCTTTCGGATGCTCACCATCAGTCAGGTGCGGTTGGCGCTCCGTCCCGACTGCTAGGTGATATCCCTGGATCTCAAGGACGCATACTGGCATGTACCGATTGCTCCTCGGTTCCAGTGCTATCTGGCGCTCCAGCTGCACGAAAGGGTGTTCACGTTCGACAGGCTGCCCTTCGGTCTCAATATCGCACCACGAGTCTTTACGAAACTCGTCAAGCAGGCTCTGACTCCTCTGCTCCGTCAGGGGATTCAGATCCTGTTTTACTTGGACGATTGGCTCATCTCCGCAGACCCTCCCACTCAATGTGCACAACACACTCTCCTTGTCATCCAACACATCACACGTTTAGGTTTCAAGGTAAACATTCCCAAGTCGTGCCTCACCCCGTCGCAAGACGTGACGTGGGTGGGCCTGGACTGGGACATGGCGAGCGCGACCGTCAGACAGAGTCGGGTGAACGCATCGAAGATTCGAAGGAAACTTTTCGCTGCGTTGCACTCGGTCTCCATCACCAGGAAACTCTGGGACTCGTTGATCGGGTCGCTCAATTGGGCGTGTCTGACCATTCCCCTAGGGAGGCTCAGGATCAAACGCCTGATTCAACTGGGCAACAAGGCATTCCCACTGTTGCCTCCACATCGGCTTTGGCCGATTCCACGCTCGATCCATTTACTTTTGACACACTGGGTTGTTCGGGGCAAGCTCGCGAGAGCTGTGCCTTGGACTTCGCCCCCGCCGACCATCTGGATAGACACCGATGCGTCGAGCGAGGTGGGATGGGGCTACCAGTCAAACATGGGTCACCAAAACCAAGGCAGGTGGTCAGGTCTCACTCACCTACACATAAACGTCTTCGAACTGTTAGCCCCATTGTTCTTCCTGCGGGATCATGGGCACGCCCTTCTCGGCAGGTCGGTGGCCTTCAGGATGGACAACATGACTGCAGTTCATTGCATACAGAAACAGGGCTCCTCCAGATCCGCGGTGCTTCAGGATCTGGCAGAGAAACTGTTTTTTCAGGCAGATCGTTACAACATTACACTTCATGCAACCTACCTGCCCGGGTCTGCCAACCTGTGGGCGGATGCTCTGTCTCGGGGACGGAGCACCCAGGTAGAATGGTCATTCAAACAAACCGTATTCGACGGCCTGGCAGCCTCCTGGGGTGTTCCGCAGGTCGACTTGTTCGCTTCTCACGAGACGACCAAGTTGCCTGTGTTCCTGACCCGCTGGATTCGCACTCCAGCGGGGGGACCGGACGCTTTCAGCGAGGACTGGAACAGGTGGCAGTCACTGTACGTGTTTCCGCCACCCGATGCACTTTTGATGTGCAAGGTCCTCCACAGGCTGAGAGGGTACCAGGGCAAAGTTTGGTTGATCGTGCCCCTCTGGCCGGCCCAAGCCTGGTACGCTCAGCTGAAACGATGGTGCCCGGATCCCGTGCCTCTGTCGTTCTCAAGCTTCCACTTGGGGTCGATTGGAGACCTAGGGACCTCGTTGGCATTCGCATCGTGGATGTTTGTGAGGCGGGGTGGCTCCCCTTGTTTGGACGATCATTAACTGACAAATTCACTCTACATTGGACACCATCTACATGGAAGATATATGAATCTCACTGGCACAGCTTTACTTCTTGGTTACACACCTCTTCACAGACAACTCCATCAGTGGCGCTTGTTTTTCACTACCTCAATTATTTATTTGAGGAGCGTTGCTACATGTACAACACTATTAGGAACCACCTGTCTGCCATTCGTGAGCCTTTTGAGACCCTCACGGGGTTGGTCGTTCCTCAGAAAGAACTAGAGTTCTTCATGCGAGCCTGCTTTCGGCTCAGGCCACCCCCGCGTCAGATTCCCCCTCAG
Organism: Paralithodes platypus; assembly: GCA_032716605.1. Taxonomy (NCBI): domain Eukaryota; kingdom Metazoa; phylum Arthropoda; class Malacostraca; order Decapoda; family Lithodidae; genus Paralithodes; species Paralithodes platypus. The sequence continues at coordinate 11,897,543 of CM064570.1, read as the reverse complement.
TGGTCTCTGGCGGCGGCTCTCAATAGGCTCTCGTCTGCGGCCTACACTCTTAACTCCTGACAGATTACTTGACAAGACACTGTTTCTTCTAGCTTTAGCTACGGGTGAGAGGGTCTCGGAGTTGGCTGCCATGTCTCGGGCCCAGAACTGTTTGCGTTTTGCTCCCATCCTCGGGTCGGTAACTTTGGCTCCGTCTGTTTATTTTGTTGCTAAGAACGAACGAGAGGCACACGTGTTTAAGCCTTTCACTGTCCCCGCTCTTAAGCGCAGCCATCGTCATCACACGTTGTGCCCTGTTCTTTCACTTCATTCTTATGTTCATTCCACTGTGCCGGGGTCGGGGTTGGAGCTCTGGGTGGCGTCTAAGACCGGTAGGAGATTAACAAAACGTGCTGTGGGACTACGCCTGTGTCGCGTCATTAAGGATAGCAATCCTCTGGTTCGGGGTTCGGCGCATGACATCAGGTCTTATGCGGCCACGCTCCGCTTCCTTCACAATCACTCCCTCAGGGACATTACTGACACAGGGCTGTGGTCTTCCCCCAGCACGTTTGTCTCCTCCTATCTGTCCATGTCCACGGACAGGCCAGGGCGTCCTTGTGTTGCGTTGGGCCAAAGAGTTCCTCTAAGTGCGTGGATCAGATGTTTGTAGTAAGACAGTTATGCGAGAAGTATTTAGAGAAGCATAAGGAGATATTTTGGGCTTTTATGGACTTGGAAAAAGTGTATGATCGTGTGGACCGTGAAGCAATGTGGAAGGTGTTAAGGATTTATGAAATAGGAGGAAATTTGTTAGAAGCAGTTAAGAGTTTTTATGAAGGGAGCAGAGCATGTCTGAGAGTAGGAAATGGTGAGTTGAGTGAATGGTTTGAGGTAAAGGTAGGTTTGCGACAGGGTTGTGTAATGTCACCATGGCTGTTTAATATGTTTATGGATGGTGTGGTGAGGGAGGTGAAAAGGAGAACTATGGGAAGAGGATTGGGTTTAGTAGGAAAGAATGGTAGAGATTGGGAGTTGAATCAGTTGCTGTTCGCTGATGACACAGCATTGGTGGCGGATTCTGATGAGAAACTGCAGCGGGTAGTCAAAGAGTTTGGTGTGGTTTGTGGAAGGAGGAAACTGAAGGTGAATGTCAATAAAAGTAAAGTAATGGTGTGTAATAGGGGAGAGCATAGGGTGAATCTAGATGTGAGACTGGATGGGGAAATATTGGAACAAGTAGAGTGTTTTAAATATCTAGGAGGAACGATAAGCAGGAGTGGAGGTATGGAAATGGAGGTAAAACAGAGAGTGTGTGAAGGAAGGAAGGTTTTCGGAGCAATGGGAAGTATGTGGAAGACGAGAAATCTCGGAGTGAAAGTAAAAAGTGCACTGTATCAAGGAATTGTTGTGCCAACAGTGATGTATGGGGCTGAGACATGGGCTCTGAATAAAAAGGAGAAAAGAGGGCTGGATGTGATGGAGATGAGCTGCTTAAGGAATATGTGTGGAGTTACTCGTAGAGACAGATTGAGGAATGAAGAGATACGTAGGAGAGTGGGGCAGCAGGAACATTTGTCAGCCAGAGTGGACAGAAGGGTGCTGAGCTGGTATGTTCATGTTGAACGAATGGGAGATGAAAGGCTTACAAAGAGAATATATGAGTCAGGTACAAGGGGAGATAGAAGGGCAGGAAGACCCCCATTGAGATGGAGAGACTGTGTAAGAAAGGCTTTGGATGATAGAGGAATGACTATAGATCAGGCAGGGGAAGTGGTGGTGGACAGGAGTGAATGGAGAATGCTTGTGAATAGTTGAGTGAACACGTGGTCATTTGGAGTAAGGGGTCGGGCGCAAGTTGGACTAGATAATAGTCCATCAGGCGCCTGGCCCGGGGAGACGATATAATATGAAGGGTGCGCCTGGAAGTATGGTGGGAGGGCTTGTGGCTTTGTCTCCGCTGCATGTCTGCCTGCCGAGATCGGAACCTCTCCGGGTGGTCGGGGGCCGGGGGAGTTTTGGAGCGACCTTGGTGACCCTGGTCTCTGGGTCTTCTCCTGGGTGACCTGGATGTGTGTGAGTTTGTGCTTTTTATCTGTGTTTATTTGTTGTTTTATGTTGTTTTTGTGTTTTCCCTGTTCTTGCTCTGTCTTGAGTCGGCTACCCCCAAAATGGGGATTGGGCCTGAGTACATAGATACATTCCTCTAAGCTTGTCCTTCCCCCTACTGTTTTTCTCCTATCCTGTCCGCTCCTATTTTGGGGGGAGGGGGGTGGGGCTATGGGTTACACATATATGTATATAATGTCACCTAGGGTTAAGGACCTTACCTAGGCTTAAGGATATTGTTTTTTCATTTCCTTCATTATTACATTATTATAATAATAATGTATACACCACTATTGTCCAACACCATATGGCACCACACACACTTTAGACTTGCGGGCGCCTCTGGCACCCAGGCCTGTGGAGGCAGCAAGTCCTTCAGTTCACACCAGACTCTCACATAACCAACCAGCGTCTCGGCGCTCCTGTAATCAACCCTAGCCAATAAAGGATTGAAGAGTACTGGTGTTATATCTCCATTCATCTTTATTATATGGCGCAGTGTATATCAGTATCTGAACCTACATGGAGAACCTGCACTACCTAGCTGAGGCTGCAGCTGCTGTGGAAGCCGGCTTGCTGCCATGCGGTCCCTACCCTGCTACATCTACCTCCCAACCGGTCGAGCCTTCATTGCCCGATGCCCTGTCTCCATACCCATCCATCATCTACTTGAATGAAAGGATCGACGCCCTCCAATCGAGTATCGCCACCTTTCTACAGCATCACCAGGACCAGCAGCCTCCACAACTACAACATCGACCCCGCGACAGCTCCACCACCGCCCCGCCAGGATCTACAACATCGCCCCGCGACAGCTCCACCACCGCCCCGCCAGGATCTCCAGCCCCACCAGCCTCTACAACATCAGCCCCAGGCCAGTAATGTTATCCACCAGGCTGACCCATCCTTTGCCTCACACCCCACCAGTGATACACTTATTCATCCCTCTACACAAACACCCACACCTCATACATCTCCCCATGTCTCAGTGCCCCACCATATGCCAGTTCCCCATGTCTCAGTGCCCCACCATATGCCAGTTACCCATGTCTCAGTGCCCCACCATATGCCAGTTACCCATGTCTCAGTGCCCCACCATATGCCAGTTATTCCCCACATGTCTTTGTTACATATGAACATGACTGATCCCCTTACCCACCCTATCAAGAGCGAACATCCCACACCCTCCCCATCTGACGGCCAGGCCCACACTGGTGTCGGTAGCGACGGTCGGTATTATGGCAGCCATTATGCCCCCCCTGGCTATCGTACGGCTGGCACCAACCCTCACGGCGCAGCCTCTTATGCGCATGACGTCACCCATCACACGACGGCCCCTCCCCTTGGATATCATACGGCGGGCACCAACCCTTACGGCGCAGCCCCTTATGCGCATGACATCATCATACCACCACCACCTCAAGTCCCTTCCTACCCAGCCCAGCCACGGCCCGCCCCGCCGGGCTGCCCCTACGCGGCCCCAGGCCGCTTTACATATGCCGGGACACGCCCTACGCAAATTCTGGGCTGATTGGGAGGTCTACAAACGGCTCGTCCTTCTACCACCTCACGAGGCTACCATCGAGCTCTACCAGACGTGCGACCCTGCCCTTCAGAGCGCCATATTTGCTCACAATCAGGCGTTCTCCTCATTGCCAGAAATCGACCTAGCAACTCTCATCACACAACTCGTCCATCGACAACGGAACCGAGCAGCCGCTCGCCACCACTTCCGGTCTCTCCTCCAACAACCTACTGAACAGATCCGGGACTACGTCACACGTATTACGGAGGCCACTTTGGACTGTGGCTTTACCTGCCCCTGTTGCCACACTGATGTCTCTGACGAACACATACGGGACCAGGTGACTATCGGGATTAGTGATTCGTCCCTTCAGCAAGATGTTTTAACTAAAGACCGCACCCTACCTACCTTACAAGATGTTATCAACTACTGTGTGGGGTTCGAATCTGCGGCACTCGATCAGACGGCAATGCAACCGGGGGTACATGCTGTGAAATCACCATACCAGCGTCTCAAGAGTACTTACCCACGCCCCGCCCCTATCCAGCCCCCCGCCCAACCCACTCAGTCCCCGTCGCCCGCCCCACCACCTCCCCACGTCGGCCCCACTTCATCTCCCACACGTTGCTCCGGGTGTGGCCTATCTTCACATTCACAAGCCCAATGATCTTCGAAGTGTCCTGCATGGGGCAAGACCTGCACGGCGTGTAATAAACCTAACCACTTTGCCAAGGTTTGTAAATCCACCTCTTCCCAGTGCAGTGGGTGCGGCCTATCCACACACTCTCGAGCCGAACGCCCATCCAAATGCCCTGCTTGGGGCAAGACCTGCCCGTCGTGCAACAAACTCAACCATTACTCCACAGTTTGTCACTCCACGCCCTCACCTTCATCCGCGGCTGTTATCATTGGTACTATCAAACAGGCTGTTAACAAACCACCACCCGCACGGCTCCCCTCCTTGCCCATTACCATTTCTACTGCCATGTCGCCCCACTCTCGCCCCACCAGCATCACGGCCCACCTTGACACGGGCGCCCAAGTATCTGTGGCCGGTTTGCAATTACTACGGGCACTGGGCCTCCAACGCCACCACCTACAGCCTACTCACCAACGGATCACGGCCGTGGGGGGTCACACTCTCCAGGTCCTGGGTTATATGCCGACTACCATTACCGCCACCGACGTTGCCGGCACCCCCTACACTACTGATGATGATATTTTTATTATTCAGGCACAGTCACCGTTATTTATTAGCATTTCAGCTTGTAGGGCACTACATATCATCCCTCCCGACTTCCCCACACCTACCCCCTGCATGGCCGCCCACACAGCCCAACCACCACCCACCTTGACCAGGACCCCTCCACCACACCGGCCCACTTCCCTCCCCTTCCCACCTAACGACCTGCACCTGTCTGACCTTCGTGACTGGTTCTTGTCACAGTTTGCGTCTTCAGCATTCAACACCACCAGCGGCCCACTCCCCACGATGTCTGGCCCTCCCATGCACATCCACATCAAGCCTGGCGCATCCCCACGTGCCGTGCACACCCCTGCCCCTATACCACATCATTGGAAGGCCCAGGTCAAGGCAGATCTCGACAGGGACGTCGCACTGGGCATTATTGAGCCTGTCCCCATCGGTACCCCTACTACCTGGTGTTCTAGGATGGTGGTGGTCGCCAAGAAAACTGGACAACCCCGCCGTACAGTTGACCTGCAGGCACTCAACCACGCCTGCCTTCGGGAGACACATCACACCCCGAGCCCATTCAACTTGGCCCAATCCATCTCTGCAGGCACTCGTAAGACGGTCCTAGACGCCTGGAATGGATACCATGCTGTTCTACTCGACGAATCCAGCAGGGAGGCTACGACTTTTATCACGGAATTTGGCCGTTACAGGTATATCAGGGCCCCTCAACGTTACTTGGCAGCTGGCGACGCCTATACCCGACGCTTCGACGCAATCATACAGGCTGTCCCTCGTAAGGTGAAGTGTGTCGACGACTCCCTTTTGTGGGACTCTTCAGTCGAGGAGGCATTTTGGCACACTTTTGATTACCTGGTCCTCTGTGCAACCAACGGTGTCACTTTCAACCCTGACAAGTTTACCTTCGGCGCCCCTTCAGTTGACTTCGCCGGACTCACCATCACAGACACTGGAATTAAGCCATGCACGTCCATGATTAAGGCCATCCGTGACTTCCCCACGCCCACAGACATCACGGGAGCCCGGTCGTGGTTTGGTCTCGTTGAACAGGTCGCCTGGGCCTTCAGCATCAAACCGGAAATGGCGCCCTTCCGGGAACTTGTGCAGTCCAAAACCCCCTTCCACTGGGATGAGGCACTCGACCGTACCTTTGCTACATCTAAGGACCACATCACACACCTGGTTGAGGAAGGTGTCTGCTCCTTCGAGATCGGCAGACCCACGTGCCTCGCCACAGACTGGAGCAAAACCGGCCTTGGCTTCCTCCTACTCCAACAACATTGTTCCTGCCCCACCGCATCTGCCCCCACCTGTTGCAAGGTCGGTTGGAAACTTATCTTCGCCGGCTCCCGTTTTACCACACCTGCGGAGTCCCACTACGCACCCGTCGAAGGCGAGGCTTTAGCAGTGGCTGACGCCCTTGACAGATGCAGAATGTTTGTCCTGGGCTGCCCTGACCTCGTCGTCGTCGTGGACCACAGACCTCTACTACACATCCTTAACGACCGGTCCCTTGACAACATACCAAACCCTCGCCTGTTCAAGATTAAGGAACGTACCCTACGATACCAGTTCATCATTCAACACACGCCTGGCAAATGGCACCGCGGCCCCGATGCTGTCTCCCGTTACCCGACCAGGCCCTCCGCGGACGCCCATGATGTGCATAATGCGGCCGCCAGCGAGCTCGATATCCACTCCGTTTCCTTGGCCTCCCTCACCATGCTCGCCGCCATACCTGACCCAGTTGTATCATGGTCTGACCTTAAATCTGCCGGCCAACAAGACAGCAAGTATACCTCCCTTCTTCAGACCATCCCCGAGGGCTTCCCGGACTCCAGAGAGGCGACCGCCCCACAACTACGACAGTTCTGGGGTGTGTGACGCACCCAGTGCTTGGTAACGCAACCTGATTGTACTCCTTGGTACTCCACTGTACCGCCCGTGATCTGGCTACCGTCAGCCGCTATGTATATTGAGTGTGACAACTTATAACTATGTTCTTTGTATCTCTGCAAAGGTCTCGTCATGTGCTAACCAGTGGTGGGTTTTGTTTTAAGCCATGTCGAGACCTTCCATTTAATATGTAGTATCAATAGAGAAGTTGATAGATAGGACAATGGGAGTTCAGAGAGAGAGAGTGAGTTAGGCTTCAGAGCAAGAGGGTAGCAACGCGCCGCGCTGCCGGCCGGGTGGTTGCCAGACGTATGGACTGGTTGGCAGCCTTGCCCTTTTAGCTAGGCGCGATAGGGTTGGTAGTCCATTGTTGCCTGCCTGGGCTGGGCCCATGTTGTCGTACAGCACACTGCCTGGAGGTTGGCTGCGTGTTCTATGATCAGGTTGCCTAGAACCTTTGAGATTCTAACATCCCTTGCTCTCTCTCCCCACTTCTCACGGTTGCACTCTTTCTCTCTGACGACATTACTCTCATTTCATTCTTCTCTCTATTTAAATGCATAACCTTCCCTTGAGGTCCTAAAGGAGTTTCAGCACTCACCTCTCGTATTACTCTTAGGACAAGCATATATTTACATGTATTAGATTTAAGGGGTTAATGTGAACAGCGATCTTCTTGATGAGGATAGTTGGTGAACGTTCTACATGTTCACGAGTTATATGCCCCGCTCATCATCCCATTTGTGACTAGACTGGTGCCATGTGTAAGAGCCTGACCATGCCCAGGAGTTGTCTGTAGAGGGACGAGGACTTAGCCTTGATTTGCATACCGAGCCAGGAGCGAGTGTAGCACCCGAGACTACAGCTCGCTCGTAGTGCCGGTATAGTAGAGTAACGTAATTTATCTGTCCTTGTGTTCTCTACAGTCTTCTCCTGGGTTCTCGCTTTCGGTGCTGGGACTCGTTGTTCCTGTGACTTGGCCTGCTAGCTAGAACACATGGGGATGATGAGTGGGATATATCTTTATTTTACTATGCATTGCAGCTCTCTTTAAGTATATATCTATAACACTTTACAATACACATTACTCACACACAAGACAACACTATTAATACTTTCATGTATCAATTAACTGCACTGTCGTTTTGCTGCTGTGTCCGGAGTTCTGTTGCGTAGGGCGCATACGGACTCGGAGGGGAGACAGAGTGAGAGAAGCGAAGTAGCCTATGCGGTAGTAGGCTACCGGCGCAGTACTGTTGCCTGCAACCTTTTAGTTATTCCAAGTATAGATTCATTATTATAATAAGTGACTACTGTTTATGTTCCTCCCATGTGTATTATTAGGTATCTACTGGATCATGAACATCTTGTATGCTACATGCTAGTGCATGTTAGTAGGGGACAGTTAGTGTAGTGCACGCGCTTTCAAGTAGGCGTGTACATTTGTCATTTAGCATTTCACTGTCATACCTTTAGCCTGCTTCTATTCTACATTATTAGAGGCTTAATATTAACGTAGTTTCTTGAGTATTGCATTTCTTTAGTAATAACGTAACCTATAAATGTCTGAGGGAGTTTAGCCTCATAGCCTACCCCTGTTGTACACTTTCGCCGAGTTAAGGTACCTCGTTACCGTAGACGATAACTCTGTAGGGCGTTGGTGCTTTTGTTGTCTGGAGCATATAGTATTTGGGACTGGAATCGAGCGTGTCGTTGTCACTTAAGCCATTTCTGTCCTACGATCAAGAATCCCGAATATGTATTGCCGATCCAGCCGTAACAAAATGGCGACCTTGCACAAGATTCAGTAGTATCCTATCACATGTTTTTTGGAGAACTATTCTATGCTACCTAGTAGAGCTGGCTAGAATTTTCTTGCATATTGGAGGAATTTTTATTGTGTCATTATTGTATTGGTGGACTTGCAGATTGTTTCGTTAGGTGTCTAGAGTAGAGTCATTCAAGCATCTTTAACATTTTGTGAGTCGAGACTGCAATTAGTAATAAGCACTTTTTTTTTGTTTATGAACAGCAATTGTATAACCAGCACTATGTCTAATGACTCATCATTTACGGGGGAGGATAACACGGTACAGCCTAGTGACCAGCAAGTACAGCAGATATTTAGGGAGGGGAGTGTTATAAGTGGAGAGAGGGATGCCCGGGCATTTTTGCAGACACCTTTGACCGAACAGCGCCTGCAGGCTATTGATTGTTACGGTCTTCGCTGTTTAGCCACGGTTTTGGGGCGGGACTGTCCTGACAGTTGGCCCAAGAAGAATTTGGTGGCATGTTTGTTGGATGGGGCGGTGGGTGGAGTGGGGTCTTGGGGGGTTCCCTCCAAGCCTCCATTCCACTCTACCCCTGAGCTGGGCCCTCAGCCAGCGAGTCTTAGCACGATGCAGCAGGAGGGTTCTCAATGGCAAGCTGGCTTACCTGTAAACACGTCTCGGTGTGGAACCCCCATTTTGTGCTCTCCCCCCCCAGGCCTGTCTCCTGAGATGTTATTTCAGCTAGAACTAGCTAAGCTTAAGTTGCGAGAGAGTCAACAGGCTAGTATAAAACGGATTAAGCTGCAGGAGACTCAGATACAACAGGCTAGTATAGAACGGATTAAGCTGCAGGAGACTCAGATACAACAGGCTAGTATAGAACGCATAGAGGTTGCTAGAATCCAAGCCAATCAGGATGCAACCAGGTACCAGGCTGAAATGGATGTCGAGAAGTCTAGAGTAGAGACCACGGGGCGTCATCTCGGTGGTGGGCACCGGGTTACAGACTCACTTTCGCATTTAATTAAGTTAGTACCCGCATTTGATGAGACAGCAGTGACTGAGTTTTTTGCTCGTTTCGAAAAGAAGTGTCGTGAGTATGACTGGCCGGAGGTTAAATGGGCAGCATTAGTTTCATCACGTCTAGTGGGTAAGGGGTTGAAAGCCTACGATGCACTGTCACTGGACGAGAGTGTCGTGTATGGACTGGTGAAGGAGGCTGTGCTCCGGGCCTACGAACTGCAACCCGAAACTTATAGATTGAAGTTCCGTGGCGTGAATAAGAAGAGCGACGTCAGTTTTATGGAGCACGCACGGGACTTAACAGATGCATGTAATAACTGGTTTCGGGCCGAGCACGCAGAGTCGGCTGAGGAAATTAAGCAACTTTTCTATCTGGAACAGTTTTACAAATGTACTGGAACCGATCTAACGCTGAACATTAAGGAAAAATGTCCCAAGACAGTAGAGGAGGCTGCCAAGATGGCAGACCTCAGATTATCATTGATTCGTGGTTGCGGTGCCGCTCAGAGGGCTGAGTCAGGGCAGAAGGGGCGCTATACCCCACCCACCAGAGTTTTCGATAATAACAAATCCTATGACACACATAACCACACTAAAAGCATTGCACCTAATAACACCTACAAACACAAGCCTCTCCCGTTTACTAAAGGTCAGGCCCCTTCTTCGCCCGCACAAGGGAAGAAGCCCATTGGGGATGTGAAATGTTACAAATGTCAGAAGCTAGGCCATTATTCACGTGAGTGCCCTAGTAACACTCCCGCTAAGCCGGTGTCATTGGTTCACAGTATCGGTGTGTCTCTGAAGGCTGCAGCAACTGCCCGGGGTAGGTTGTCAGCAGCTGAGGCACACGCGGTAAAGAAGCGTACGGAAGGCTCGACACCTGTCCGGGACACTTTCTGTAGCCATCGGGGACACGGGTTTGTGAGCTGGGGGAGTGAACTACGGAGGGTTGACTTGCTGAGGGATACGGGGGCTTCGCAAACTTTGTTGAGGAACTTCACAGGGAAACCGATAAATGCGGCCAGAGTTGTTGTGGTGCAGGGTATAAATGCTACGAGGTCATACCCACTTGTGAGGTTGGAGTTGAGAGTGGGAGAGGTGTGCAGGGAGCTGGATGTAGGGATCGTTGAGTGTTTGCCAGTTGAGGGCGTCGACCTTCTTCTCGGCAACGACTTTGCGGTGCCCACTTCCGGGACTCCACCCTTAGTCGTTGCCGAGAGGGCGGCCGACGTGGATGGTGAGAATCGGGAATGGGTTGGGAGGTGCCAACAGGATGAGATGGCCTGTGTGGTAACCCAATCTCGCTCTGCGGCTCCTGCACAGCCTAGCACTCAACCTCGGGGACAGTGGAGGAAGGATCAGGAGAAGGTTGCTAAGGGCAGGAAAAGGGACATTGATTCTGCTGCACTTCTCGGTGATTCGGTACTTGGACCTATAATAAACACGGGAGTTGACTCTGGCCCAGAGATGGTGTGTAACAAGGCAGAGTTGGGTAAGACTTCGCGTGAGGCAAGAGCTGTAGCGAGAGCCACTAAGGCAGTAGAGCCTACTAGCCGGGGTAATGTCTTATTACAAAACCATCTTGATGCATTGACGCCCGGGGACATTAGTGAGCAGCAGCTGCAAGACGCTAGCCTAGCTCGTTATAGCAATGGTGCCATAGAGTTGGAGGAAGATGGGGATGCGAAGCCGGGAGATTTCTTTAGGCTCAACAGGATATTGTACCGCAGATTTCTAGACCCCAAATCGAAGTGGGAGGGCGGTGCGAGGGTAGTAGACCAGGTGGTTGTTCCAAATAAGTATAGAGAGTCCTTATTGTGTCTGGCGCATGATGTGCCGGTGGCGGGTCATTTGGGGGTAACAAAAACATTGGCGGCATTGGGCAGGTTTTTCTGGTGGCCTGGGGTCAAGGCTGATGTCTGTGCATGGGTGGCTGGGTGTGCGACCTGCCAGACAACGGGGAAGCCTAACCAGACAATCCCGAAGGCACCTTTGTTTCCCATACCTGTCACCGGGCCTCCGTTCAGCAAAGTTGTAGTAGATTTGGTTGGCCCTTTCCCGCCTACTAGTAGTGGCAATAAATTCCTGTTGACAATCATGGATGTGGCTACGAGATACCCGGACGCATACCCCATGAGAAACGGCTCGGCAAAGGCAGTTGTTAAAAACTTATTATTGTTCTGTTCCCGCTATGGATTTCCACGTGAGGTGCAGTCAGACCAGGGGAGCAATTTTACATCCAAATTGTTCAAGCAAACCCTTCAGTTGCACGGTATATGTTCTGTAGTGTCGTCAGCCTACCATCCCGAGAGTCAGGGAGTCTTGGAGCGGTGGCACTCGACCCTGAAGAGTATGCTACGCTGTTACTGTGCAGAACATGACACTGATTGGGATTTGGGTCTGCCGTATGTTCTGTTCGCTGCACGTGAAGTCCCAGGAGAGAGCCTGGGGTTCAGTCCAAATCAGCTAGTCTTTGGCCATAATGTGAGAGGACCTTTAAGTATGGTGAAAGAGATCTGGGAGGGCGAAGAGAAGCCGGGGTCTGTACTTAAATATGTCCTTGAGAGCCGGGAGAGACTTATAGGTTGCATGGCAGCGGCAGGTAATAACTTGGTTAATGCACAGGCGGTCATGAAGCACCAGTATGACGCCAAGGTGAAGCTTCGGGAGTTTTCGGTGGGTCAGGAGGTAATGTTGCTTTTACCTTTGCCTGGACACCCCCTTTCTGCCAAGTTCATTGGGCCGTATGTGGTGGCTAAGAAACTGTCCGACCTTGATTATCTCGTTGCAACACCTGACCGTAGGAAAAAACATCAGTTATGTCATGTTAACCTCATGAAAGAGTATGTGAGACGCCCCTCAGAGCCTCTCACTGTCCCTGTGCTGGCCTGCAGCGGCCAGGGTGGAGAAGGAGGTGGGGACAGTCATGCTGCTGAGGAGGATAGCTGGGACTGTGTCATTTCCGCGGAACAGTGGGCGGGGAATACTGAACAAGAGGCTAGGCAAGCTGTAAGTCACCTGCCTGAGCACCAGGGTGCTGCTGTCCTAGGCCTGTTCAGGTCATACCCCTCTGTTTTCGCCGAACACCCAGGTCTCACTACTCAGGTAACGCACGACGTGGACGTCGGTGATAATGTGCCCTTCAAGTCAGTGCCCTACCGTGTGCCCCCGGTAAAGTTGCCAGCTTTACGGGAGGAGTTAAAGTACATGGTTGAGAGAGGGATGATCACTGAAGGTTATGTGAAGTGGACATCACCCGTCACGTTGCAGCCAAAACCTGACGGCAAGGTGCGGTTCTGCATAGATTTTCGTAGGCTAAATGGCTTGACCACTACCAACCCTTACCCTTTGCCTCGAGTTGACGACAGCGTGGACAAGATAGGGAATGCAAAGTACCTTACTAAAATTGATCTTGTAAAAGGCTACTGGCAAGTACCCCTGTCGGACCGAGCTAAGCAAGTTTGTGGTTTTGTGGTAGATGGCAAGACCTACCAATGTAACGTAATGCCTTATGGGCTTAAGAACGCACCTGCCACGTTTCAGAACCTGATGAACGATATTTGTGACGAAATCCCTAACTGCACGGTCTACCTTGATGACGTGATAGTATATGATGACGATTTTGAAAATCACCTAAGGCACTTAGAGACCCTGTTTAGGAAGTTGCACGATGCTGGGCTGGTGGTGAACCTGAGGAAGTGCGAGTTTGTAAAGGCTACTGTGCAGTATCTTGGCTTTGTGGTCGGGTTAGGCCGGGTGTGCCCCCCCCTGAGCAAGATACAGGCTATCAATATGTTTCCCAGGCCCACCACTAAGCGCCAGGTCATGCGGTTCCTAGGTATGATAGGCTATTATAGGCGCTTCATCCGGGGATACTCTACTGTCTTAGCACCGTTAACTGATCTACTGTCGAAGTCAGTGAAGTTCTGTTGGGCTGCGGAGTGTCAGAGGGCTTTCGACCTAGTCAAGCACCTGCTGTGTACACATCCGATTTTGAGGGCCCCAGACTTCTCCAGGAGTTTTCAGCTGGCGACTGATGCCAGCGGTGTGGGTGCCGGGGCAGTGTTACTGCAGACTGATTCCGAGGGCTTGGAACACCCAGTGAGCTTCTTTTCTCGCAAGTTTAATTCGGCACAAAGGAATTACTCGACTATAGAGAAGGAGCTTCTGGCTATCGTTTTGTCGCTCAAACATTTCGAAGTTTATGTTCCAGCCTACGGCCCGGTAGTGACGATTTATACGGACCATCATCCCTTGAAATTCCTAAATCAGTTTCACAATCGGAATATGCGGTTGACCAGGTGGTCCCTAATGCTCCAAGAGTATAATCTCAACATTCAGCATATTGCCGGGAGTGAGAACGTGATAGCAGATTGTCTATCAAGGGTTGATGATCCAAGATAGTCGTGCACGGTGTGTGGGTTGAGCAGGAGTAAAATTAGGCCTTCTGCGTGTCGTAAGAGGCGACTAAAGAGGTTGGGTCGGTGGGCTTGCGACCCCCACCCGGAAAAAATATCTAAGCAAAGAAAAACGAACGAACAGCCTCGGATGCGGACGGAACCAACGTTGACGAACCACGACCGACTAAGGACATGCCTTCGGACATTCTGAGAATGGCTACGTGGAATGTTAGTGGCATGAATGATGGAACAAAAGAGAGAGAGGTTCTGGAAGTGTTAGTGAATGCCCGGCTGGATGTATGTGGAATGACAGAGACCAAATGGAAAGGTTCAGATGTGAGAGAATGGGAATGTGGAATGGGTGTGTGTGCTGGAGTGAGTGAAGGAACAGCGAGAGAAGGTGCATGTTTGTTTGTAAGTAGCAAATGGAAGGAATGTGTAAGAGAGTATGGGTCTGTGGGTTCAAGGATTGTGTGGGTGAGAATGAAAGTAGGAATACAAACGTGGGTGATTGTATGCGTGTATGCCCCGACAGAGGATATACTTGAAAGAAAGAAAGAGGAGTTCTGGATGAATGTGGAGGCGTGCCTGGAGAAGTTTGACAAGAACGAAAGAATATTTCTGATTGGGGATATGAATGGTAAGGTGGGTGATAGGAAAGTTGAGGGAGTGGTGGGAGGGTGGGGGGTACCATCAGAGGTGAATGGGAATGGTAGTGCACTTGTGGACGTATGTGTGGGAAGGAGGCTGTGGATAGCCAACACCTTCTTCCGACACAGAATGATCCACAGGTACACGTGGAAACGGATGTTGACGATGAAAGATAAGACAGTGGTGGAACGAAAGTCATTGATTGATTATGTATGTGTGGATGAACGAATGAAGAAATCTGTGATGGATGCTAGGGTGTATAGGGGTATTGGAGGGGGTCTGTCTGATCATTATGTAGTGGTAGCTAAGGTTAGGATACAAAAGAAGTGGGTGAGGAGAGCGGGAGGGAGGCGAGAGGAGGGTGGAATGGTGAGGAGGGTGGAGAGGTTGCAGGAGGAGGAAGTCAGGGAGGAGTACAGGAGAGCAGTGGAAAGACGACTAGGTGGGTTCGACCTGGAAGTTATGGAGGAAGTGGAGGAGATGAGCAAGGTGTTTAAGGATGAGATCTGTGCAGCATGTGAGGAGGTGTGTGGAGTGAGGAGAAGAGGGAGGGGAGTGAAAGGTACAGCATGGTGGACAGAAGAGGTAAGAATAGCTGTGGAAGAAAAGAAGAAAGCATATAGAGTGTGGTTGGGTAGTAGAGGGAATGAAGATTCCGAGAGACAGAAACGAGCGTGGTACGTGGAGAGTAAGAGGGTGGTGAAGAGAGTAGTGAAGGAAAGTAAGAGAAGAGTAGATGAGGAATTTGGAAGGAATCTGAGTGTAAAATGGAGGGAGAGTAAGAAACTGTTCTGGAAAGAAGTCAAGAAAGTTAGGGAAGGTAGCAAGGGAAACAGTAAGGGTGTGAAAGATAAGAATGGGAGAATGCTAGCCGAGAAGCAAGAGAGAGTCGAAAGATGGAGGGAGTACTTCAGTGAGTTGCTAAATGAAAGGAATGAAGAGCCAGCAAACATAGCTGGATATGGTATGGGAGGGAGAAGAAGAGAAGTAGTGGAGGAGGAGAGCGAGGTGGAGGGACAGAGGGGGAGAGGTAGACCGAATATGAGGTGGAAGGATGGAGTGAGGAACTACATGAACGAAGGCGGTGCTGGTTGGGGGGAGGGCGATCGTGACTGGGGACAGAGGTGCATGGGGGCGGTTCGTTCGTGGCCACCCCTTCGGGGATCACGGCGTCAGGCAATAGATAGATAGATAGATAGAAAATTAGGCTATCATAACGCCGTCCAAAAAGATTATAAAACAATAAAATCAACGAGAAAACTCGTTCTTTTTTTTAGTTTTGTAAGTCTTTATTGTTGTAGCATAATGAATGCGATATTGTGTTTTATGTATAATTCACACTTCAGTTGTTGTGCACCTTTTGCAATTAGTGGCAGCTAAGGGTAGCAGGTCGGTTGGTTGCCTGTCAGATTTTGATAATGCTTCTAAGGTCGATTATCTAAAATCTTGGGGGGGCTGTGACGCACCCAGTGCTTGGCAACGCAACCTGATTGTACTCCTTGGTACTCCACTGTACCGCCCGTGATCTGGCTACCGTCAGCCGCTATGTATATTGAGTGTGACAACTTATAACTATGTTCTTTGTATCTCTGCAAAGGTCTCGTCATGTGCTAACCAGTGGTGGGTTTTGTTTTAAGCCATGTCGAGACCTTCCATTTAATATGTAGTATCAATAGAGAAGTTGATAGATAGGACAATGGGAGTTCAGAGAGAGAGAGTGAGTTAGGCTTCAGAGCAAGAGGGTAGCAACGCGCCGCGCTGACGGCCGGGTGGTTGCCAGACGTATGGACTGGTTGGCAGCCTTGCCCTTATAGCTAGGCGCGATAGGGTTGGTAATCCATTGTTGCCTGCCTAGGCTGGGCCCATGTTGTCGTACAGCACACTGCCTGGAGGTTGGCTGCGTGTTCTATGATCAGGTTGCCTAGAACCTTTGAGATTCTAACATCCCTTGCTCTCTCTCCCCACTTCTCACGGTTGCACTCTTTCTCTCTGACGACATTACTCTCATTTCATTCTTCTCTCTATTTAAATGCATAACCTTCCCTTGAGGTCCTAAAGGAGTTTCAGCACTCACCTCTCGTATTACTCTTAGGACAAGCATATATTTACATGTATTAGATTTAAGGGGTTAATGTGAACAGCGATCTTCTTGATGAGGATAGTTGGTGAACGTTCTACATGTTCACGAGTTATATGCCCCGCTCATCATCCCATTTGTGACTAGACTGGTGCCATGTGTAAGAGCCTGACCATGCCCAGGAGTTGTCTGTAGAGGGACGAGGACTTAGCCTTGATTTGCATACCGAGCCAGGAGCGAGTGTAGCACCCGAGACTACAGCTCGCTCGTAGTGCCGGTATAGTAGAGTAACGTAATTTATCTGTCCTTGTGTTCTCTACAGTCTTCTCCTGGGTTCTCGCTTTCGGTGCTGGGACTCGTTGTTCCTGTGACTTGGCCTGCTAGCTAGAACACATGGGGATGATGAGTGGGATATATCTTTATTTTACTATGCATTGCAGCTCTCTTTAAGTATATATCTATAACACTTTACAATACACATTACTCACACACAAGACAACACTATTAATACTTTCATGTATCAATTAACTGCACTGTCGTTTTGCTGCTGTGTCCGGAGTTCTGTTGCGTAGGGCGCATACGGACTCGGAGGGGAGACAGAGTGAGAGAAGCGAAGTAGCCTATGCGGTAGTAGGCTACCGGCGCAGTACTGTTGCCTGCAACCTTTTAGTTATTCCAAGTATAGATTCATTATTATAATAAGTGACTACTGTTTATGTTCCTCCCATGTGTATTATTAGGTATCTACTGGATCATGAACATCTTGTATGCTACATGCTAGTGCATGTTAGTAGGGGACAGTTAGTGTAGTGCACGCGCTTTCAAGTAGGCGTGTACATTTGTCATTTAGCATTTCACTGTCATACCTTTAGCCTGCTTCTATTCTACATTATTAGAGGCTTAATATTAACGTAGTTTCTTGAGTATTGCATTTCTTTAGTAATAACGTAACCTATAAATGTCTGAGGGAGTTTAGCCTCATAGCCTACCCCTGTTGTACACTTTCGCCGAGTTAAGGTACCTCGTTACCGTAGACGATAACTCTGTAGGGCGTTGGTGCTTTTGTTGTCTGGAGCATATAGTATTTGGGACTGGAATCGAGCGTGTCGTTGTCACTTAAGCCATTTCTGTCCTACGATCAAGAATCCCGAATATGTATTGCCGATCCAGCCGTAACAGGTGTTAGAGACCGCCTCACTTCCGTCGATGGGGTAGCCCTCATGGATCAACGACCAGTCATCCCCCATCATCTTCGGTCCAGAGTTCTCGAGGCCCTTCACTCAGCTCATCAGGGTATGACTGGCATGAAGGCCCGTGCACGTGCGAGTGTTTACTGGCCAGGTATTGACAAGGCCCTACGCAACTGCCTGGATACCTGCCACTACTGCCGCGCCCACGCCCCGTCCCAGCCGAAAGAGCCACTCATGTCATCTGACCCACCCCAATGGCCATACGACCAGGTAGCCTCCGATTTTTTTCAGCACCAGGGCAAACACTACCTGGTCTACGTCGATCGCTTCTCCAGCAATGTCCACATCTTCTACCTGCCACCAGGTAAATGTGATGCTCACCACCTCATCTCGGCGTGCCGTACCCTCTTCACCCACTACGGAGCACCCCGGGTACTGGCGAGCGATGGTGGGCCCCAGTCACAGCCGGGGACTTCCAAGAATTCCTGGCACATTGGGGTGTGTCACAGCGGGTCAGCTCTGCGTTCTACCCTCAGTCTAATGGCCGCGCCGAGCTGGCTGTTAAAGCAGCCCGCCGCATCATCGCGGACTGTACATCCCCCACTGGCTCTCTAGACAACAACGCCGCAGCCCGTGCCCTCCTCCAATAAAGGAACACACCCCTCTCGACCATTGACAAGTCACCAGCTCAACTTCTCTTCGGCAGGACCCTCCGGGACCACGTCCCCTGCAATCCTGCACTTCTCCACCTCCACCCCCACTGGCTTCTCTCGGCCGAAGCTCGTGAGGCAGCCCTTTTTCACCGTAACGCTGCCCTAGCCACATACTATAATGCTTCAGCCCGGCCTTTATCACCACTCCACGTCGGTGACCGGGTCTCCGTCCAGAACCAGGGGGGCAACAACCCGACACGGTGGAACAAGACTGGCACTGTAGTGGAGGTGCATCCACACCGCCAGTATACCATCCGGGTGGATGGGTCGGGGCGAGCCACACTCCGCAACCGCTGCTTCCTACGACAGCTTCGTCTACCGCCCTCCACTCAACCTACACCGCCCGACTCCACCATCGCCTCGTCGGACGCCAATAGGGGGGGGGGGGGGGAGGAGATATAATAATAATGTATACACCACTATTGTCCAACACCATATGGCACCACACACACTTTAGACTTGCGGGCGCCTCTGGCACCCAGGCCTGTGGAGGCAGCAAGTCCTTCAGTTCACACCAGACTCTCACATAACCAACCAGCGTCTCGGCGCTCTTGTAATCAATCCTAGCCAATAAAGGATTGAAGAGTACTGGTGTTATATCTCCATTCATTATATAATATTTATTATAATTATTTGTTTGAAATGTAGATGTTACTGTATGTTTCATTCATTTCTTCCCATCATCATATTCTGTTCGTTCTGCATCACCCGCTTGTGTCATGTTCATGCATTGTCATTGGGGTGTTTGTCCTACTGTTTTTACTGGTAGTCCACAGAATTAAGTGTTCAGTCACTTATCTACTGGGTGTCACTTATCACCTCCGGCACTTTTTTTATTGTGCGTGGTGCTGTTTGCGATGTTTACGCTTGGTATTATCCGGTGTAGTACTTCCTACTTACTCCATATCATGAAAGGGGGGGAGGGAGGGGGGATCCTGTCATTCATATCCACCATTCTGATATGTAACATTCATACGATTCGGTTGAGATCACAAAGAACATGACATGACTGTACGTGATGTCTCTTAATATGAACCTGTCCGTACACTCTTTATATAAACTCTCTTGTTTAAGTCTGTCTTTTCTTTGTCATGATCCTTAACTACTTGCTGATGTTTGATTTTTTCAGCTTGGATGTCCGCCTCCAATTTTGGTACTCTAAGCTCTACGTTGGAACGTAGAGGCTACTACTAAATTGGGAGGTTTAACGACCCTCCCAATACCAAATAAGGTAAACCTCCTATTTGGTTGTAGCCTCGGAGTATCCAACGTCATAGTATCTCTCCCGCAGACCGTACCCCTGCCCATCCAATCTTGCCTCTTTTGTAGCTTGATATCGAGATGCCCTTTAATCCGGAACGGGTTAGAAGGTACGCCCCTGACAGCGGCGTGAAGAGCCAGATGGAATGGCCTAGTCGACAACTTTTTCTTTTCTTTCTCGTTTCTCTTTTCAATTTTCTATTAAAAAGACCTCAAAAGTATGTACAACGTACCTAGTAGAGAGTAAGGTGCTACTCTAGATGTTATCGATTTAATTCGCGCTTTATGTATACGATAATTGCCGCTCTAGAGCGAAGCAGATTACATCGTCATAGTATAAGCTCTACGTTGGATACTCCGAGGCTACAACCAAATAGGAGGTTTACCTTATTTGGTATTGGGAGGGTCGTTAAACCTCCCAGTCTCTTCTGATAGCTCAGAAAGGCTGGATGGTGTCCGCATCTCAGACTGGCCAGGTAGACTGTCCTCGCGAGGAAGGGAGGATTCAGAAGGATGGATTTCGGGAGGTCGTGCCTGCAGCTGCGTGTTGTTTATGAGTGAGTGGATGGAACGGCAAGATATATGAGTATGGATGTGCTTCTGGCAGCTGGTTTGGAGTGGGCAGGGAGGGAGAGAAGATAGTATTTGTGTGTGATAGCGTGTGCTGGGTGTTATTTTAATATTTCTTGGTGTCTGTGGATGTGTTGCCATGTAGTGTAGTAATGTACATCCTTATGTGGTGGCACATCCTATGTGGTGGCACATCCTATGTGGTGGCTTTGTGTTCTTTATTTCAAAAATATATTTTACGAAAGCATTATTTCCACATAGCGCTATTATGTCGTCCCTGTTTTGGTTTATTTAGCAAGTTTTACATTATAATAAATACAGTAAATATTATATATAAGGTACGGGTGTGTTGTGGTTATGGTCGGGAGTTGCACGGTTGGCGCGAATGGCACACTTGTCAGCTGTTTCCTGGGCCCAGTCAGACGGGAGGAATTACGTAAAATCTCTTACATCTCCCATATACTGTAAAGCAATATTATTGCACCAAAGGCACATGAAGGCATATTTGAAGAATAAGGACCCAGACATTAGGTGTAGAGAAAGAATAAAGCATATAAACAAGTCGGGTGTGAGTGCTATCGATTGTGCTTTTAGCAGCTTATGCTTGCTCCAGGGCCCTGCTTTCACTCCCTCGTATACATATACAGTAGGGTCTCACATAAAACGAGTTTATGGTCGATAAACGAGGGCGTTTTATGCGATTTCGTTTTATGTGAACACAGCATTTTGGTGGCGCAATATCGTCAATGTTCACTGTAAGCGAAAATTTTCGTACAAAGCGAACGATATTTCGTACAAAGCGAACTATATTTCGTACAAAGCGAACGACATTTCATACAAAGCGACGATATTTCGTACAAAGCGAATTTTAGGTCGGTCGTTTTAATCGAGACTCGTTTTATGCGAACACGTTTTATGCGGGACCCTACTGTATAGTATATGGGATATATCTAGGGCTGAGCGACGGTCCCAGAGTCCTGCCACTGCTTCCACAATAATGAGGGTGGAGGAGGGTGTGTGAGTGAATGAGTGAATGTGTGTGTGAATATGTGTGTGTGTGTGTGTGTGTGTGTACTTACTCTAGTTGTACTTACTCTAGTTGTATTGCGGGAGTGAGCATGCTCGTTATTTCCCGCCTCCTATATGTGTAGGTGTTATATGTATCGTTGGAATGGCTGTGGATGTGTGTGTAGTCTGTATTTTAGCCAATTGGCGACATCGGAAACGAAGGCTTAGGGTGGATCTGTATGGTACCATTCTCACTATAGACGGTACCGTCTCGCCCGAAGGCTTAGGTAGCCATCAGCTTAGGTGAACCATATGATACCCATCTCGCCTTGTACCATTTTTGCCAACCCCAGATGGGACGTCACAACGTCGTCCACTTATTCCAGGTACCTATTTACAGCTAGGTGAACTGAGGCTAACACATGAAAGGAGACAAGCCCAATTTGTCTCCGCCCGGCCGGGGATTGAACCCCCGACCCCTCGTGTGTGAGACGAGAGCTCTACCTACTAGGCTACGGGCTGTGTGTGACACTGCATGCTGGGCGCTGCTTTGATATTTCTTGGCACCTGTGGGTGTGCTGTCATGCAGTGCAGCAGGCAGCGCTGGTTCACGGAGGCTGCTGCCAGGAACTGAGTGCCTCTCATGTCCAGATGGTCCCCGACTTTGAGAACACTGGCCTCCCGATGTAGGCGATCTGCAAGTGCAGCAGCCGTGCAGCCCGTGATGATTTTCAGGGCTTTATCTTGAACAGTCTGCAAGGTCCCATGATGTGCTTCAGCAAGGCTAGAAGCCCAGGCAGGGCTTGCACATTCCATCACTGATCCCATGTATTGTTTGCAAACTGTGGTGGCAGTTTCCCTGCTGTGTCCAAACCTTGGGCGGGCAAGCGACCCGAGGGCGCCAAGTCTGGGTGTCAGTTCATCTTTCATGCCTGTGGTATGCTGTTTGAATGTCATCAGAGTACCACATGCTACTCCCAGGATCCTGGGTGAGTGCGTGTGTGTTAGGGGTGTGTTGTTTATGGTGAGTTGCGGGGTGTATTTGTGTTCCGCTGTCCAGCTTGTGAGGAGGGCCGCGGTGAACTTGGCTGGGGCCAAATTGAGTCCGTTTGTAGTGCACCAGCCATGTAATGTGTCGAGATAGGGTTGAAGGAGACGTGTTGCTGTGTCTAGGTCTTGGTGCGTGCATGTGAGTGTTATGTCGTCCGCGCAAGAGGCTTTGTTCATTTGGGGTGTATTGGGTGTATTCATATCATACATGTACAGACTGAAGAGTGCGGGTGACAGGACGGATCCCTGCGGGACTCCGTTTGGGAAATTTCTGATGCTAGATGACTGACCGGCAAAAGATACATGTGCACATCTGCCCGCCAGGAAGCCGGCCAGCCACCTCCTTGTGCCGTAGTGCATGTTTGTGTCGTAGTAGACCTTGTTTGCTAGGTTGCGGCGGGGGATGGCATTGAAGGCCTTACCAATGTCGAGTGCGGCAAGCAGTGATCCGTGTGGTGGCCCGGCCAAGCTGATGCCATCAAAAGCTCACTGTGCAAGGTCTGCAAGAAGCGTGTTTGTGGAGTGCAGTGGCCCGAAGCCATGTTGTGTTGGAGCTAGGGGTAGAGCGTGTGTAGTCAGTTGTAGCACAAGGCACTCCATGACCTTGGAGGGGGTGCAAAGGAGTGCGATAGGGCAGTGTGAGGAGGGTAGCGCAGGGTCCCTGCTGGGTTTGGGGCATGTAATGATAACACCATGCTTCTAGATGTCTGGTATTGTGTTGCGTGAACAACTGTAGTCTGACATGTGTGTGTACTTACACTAGTTGTATTTGCGGGAGTGAGCATGCTCGTTAATTCCCGCCTCCTAAGATATGTTTGTCATACCGTGCTTTGAAACTATGCACTGATGGTGCAGACACTACTTCGGCTGGCAATTTGTTCCACCCACTAATCGAGTTGGTAGGAAATCTTTTACTTTTCAGATCAGATTTACTATTTAGCACTTTTAGTTTGTAGCTGTGACCTCTTGTCCTCTCACCTCCATCCCTCTCTATGAAGTTTTCTTGGTCGATTTTGTCAATACCTCTAACACATTTATATATCTGAATTTGCTGTCCTCGTTTCCTTCTCTGTTCCAGTGTAGGTAGATTCAATCTCTCGAGCCTCTCTTGGTACTCCAAATTTTCCAAACCTGGGATCATCCTCGTAGCTGCTCTCTGTACCCTCTCAATTTTGTGGATATGTGCGTGCGTGCGTGCGTGCGTGCGTGCGTGCGTGCGTGCGTGTGTGTGTGTATTTACCTATTTGTATTTACCTATTTGTAGTATACAGGAGTTGAGCTTTTTAGGCTCGTATTGTCCCGCTTCGTGAGTTACAATTATCTAACTTTGCCTTAAAAATATGAATGTTTTTGGCACACACCACTTCCTCTTCCAACTGATTCCATTTACTTATACTTCTGTAAGGGAAACTATATTTTCTCACATCTCCTTTACATCTTCCTTTCATTAGTTTATATCTATGCCCCCTAGTTCTACCATTATCTTTCACAATATAACCCTTCTTGTCCACCTTTTCGAGTCCTCTCACACATTTGTACATCATAATCATATCGCCTCTCTCCCTCCTATCCATTAGAGATGGTAAATCTAATTTCTTTAATCTCTCCTCATATGGTAATTCTCTCAGTTCTGGTATCATCCTAGTTGCAGCTCTCTGAACCTTCTCCAGCTTCTTTATATGTTTTTTTAGATGTGGTGCCCACACCACTGCCGCATACTCCAGTCTTGGTCTCACCAATGTTTTTATTATTTTCTCCAGCATCTCCTCATTTAGGGTATGAGTACCAATGCAGACACAAAAATGGGCACTATTTTTTTTTATCGAGTTGCTTCTGTCAACCTATAACAGATTGAAAATTGGGGGTAGGGGGGATAAATAGCAAAAAGGCTATATTTTTAAAGAAAATCAAAAAAAATCTTGTATCTCTTATTCTTTAAGAGAGAGAAGACAAATAAGAGATGCATCTCCATTTTTTCACAAAACCATAAGGAGACGCCCCTGGACCTAAGGAGACGCAGGTATGTTTAAAACACAAAAACACATAAATTATATAAGTACTTACCTCATGGGTACCAGAAAGAAAGCATGGTACTTTTGGTTGTAAGTTGACAATGCTAAAGCAATAAAACGGACTGACATAGGCCTTATAATATATTATTAGAGAGACATAAAATATTACTAAACATACTAATTGCTCATTGTAGGCCAATAACAAAACAGTTTAGGGGATACAGGGAAGTTATATATGTAACATTCATGCTAATACAAGGTTTAAATCAAGACCAGTCGCCAACCCGGGCATATTTGGGGAAAATAGGGATAGGAAATGGGCGGAGGGCCTGGAAATATACAGTAGTCTATTTTTTCATCACTAGGCTGACAGGGCCCACACAAACATTTGACTGCTGGCAAGAACATGCTTAATGTGATTTTGAATTGCTGAGGGGGTAAAAGGGGTGCGTCTCCTTAGGGCCAGCAAAAAATTCTGGAGGTCCAATAGAGACGCATTTTTCAAACTATTGCCATACCTCACTGGTAGAAAGCCATTCTCCCCACTATGTATGGTGTAATTAGGGTCGAGTTTCCTTCACTCAGGATAAAAGAAAAGGTTATTATGTTTAATAATGTTAACAAAATAAACACACATTTACAAGGACCTAAGGAGACGCAACCCGGCTACCCTAAGCAGACGTGTCCGTCTCTATAGGGCCCAGGGTTCTAGTTAAGGCAGCTTCGTCAATGGTGAAGGAAACTCAACCTTATTTATACCAGACATAGAGGAGAGTATGCTGTGTTACCAGTGTGGTGTACAACCTTCTGGCATCAATTTGAAAAATGCGTCTCCATTGGATTTTACTATTTTTGCTGGACCTATGGGGACGCACCCTCACCCCCCTTCAGCCGTGCAAGTAAAAGCCTTTTGATCATGCAGTGTTATACTTCAACTCATGCACTATCAACCTGCAGTAATAGAAACGAGATTCAAATTAGGGAACTGTAAGAAATTTAGCTTTTTAAAAAAAATAAATCCTTAGGTTTTCGTAAGGAATTTGCGAAAACATGATTTTTTTTTAGTTCATCTCATCTCACACAATAACATATGAAAATAATAAGCTGGTACTATGTGAGCATATTAGGTGATAGTTAAAGAATATTTTGGCCCACCATTCATGCATCTATCTACTCATCCTATGCCTGTGCAAGTTTTTTTGTTTCAAGTGCGTCTCCTTTGGGCAATGCGTCTCCATTGGTACTCGTACCCTATATAGTTAAAGGCTATTTTTATTCTGTTTAGCAGTCCATATGTTTCTCCCACTATCTTATTAATATGATTCTCAGGTGAAAGATCACCCCTAACAGTTATCCCTAAGTCCTTTTCTTTCTCTGATGGGTTAATAGTGTTTTCTCCTAACTTATATTCCATATGAGGCCTTCTTTTACTTACTCCCATTTCCACTACATGACATTTATTTGTGTTGAATTCCATTTTCCACTTCTTGCTCCATTGATCTATCCTATCCAAATGTGTACTTACACTAGTTGTACTTACACTAGTTGTATTTGCGGGAGTGAGCATGCTCGTTAATTCCCGCCTCCTAAGATATGTTTGTCATACCGTGCTTTGAAACTATGCACTGATGGTGCAGACACTACTTCGGCTGGCAATTTGTTCCACCCACTAATCGAGTTGGTAGGAAATCTTTTACTTTTCAGATCAGATTTACTATTTAGCACTTTTAGTTTGTAGCTGTGACCTCTTGTCCTCTCACCTCCATCCCTCTCTATGAAGTTTTCTTGGTCGATTTTGTCAATACCTCTAACACATTTATATATCTGAATTTGCTGTCCTCGTTTCCTTCTCTGTTCCAGTGTAGGTAGATTCAATCTCTCGAGCCTCTCTTGGTACTCCAAATTTTCCAAACCTGGGATCATCCTCGTAGCTGCTCTCTGTACCCTCTCAATTTTGTGGATATGTTTCTTCAAGTGAGGGGACCACACTACAGATGCATATTCCATCCTGGGTCTTATTATTGCCGTTATTATTTGTTTCATGGTGTTTTCATTAAGATAATTGAAAGACATCCTAATATTTGCCAATAATGCCAGTGATTCTCTCACTATCTTATTTACGTGGCTTTCTGGAGACATGTTATCCCTAAATTCTATCCCCAAGTCTTTTTCTTTTTCTGCTTTGGGAATCACTTCGTTTCCTAGTTTATAATCTTTTCTAGGTCTGTACTTGCTTTTACCCATTTCTAGAGTCTTACATTTCCCTGCATTGAACTCCATATTCCATTTGATGCTCCATTCATGGATCTTTTGCAAATCTGCTTGGAGCTCAAGGCAATCCTCCTGGGTTCTGATCGTTTTAAGCAGCTTAGCATCGTCCACAAACATACTCATGTAGCTTGTTAGTCCCTCAGGCAAGTCATTTACAAATATTAGAAACATGATTGGGGCTAGAACAGATCCTTGTGGTACCCCACTCGTAATTTGAGTCCAGTTTGACGATTTCCCCCTTACTGTTGTTCTCATCTGTCTTCCGCTAAGGTAGCTCTCCATCCATTTCAGCAGTTTGTCTCCTACTTTTCCCTCATGTTTTAATTTCCATAGCAATCTCTTGTGTGGAACTTTGTCAAATGCCTTTTTAAAGTCTAGGTAGGCACAGTCTACCCATCCTTCCCTCTTGTCCACTGTGTCTATTACTCTAGAGTAAAAACTCAACAAGTTGCTTATACATGATCTGCCACCTCTGAATCCAAATTGTCGGTCAGTAATTAATCTTTTGGATTCCAGGTATTTCACCCATTTGTCCCTTATTAATCCTTCCAGAATCTTCATGAGGATGCTCAATAGTGATACAGGTCTATAGTTCAGTGGTTTATCTCTGCTTCCTCCCTTAAATATAGGAATAATGTTTGCTCTTTTCCATTCTGTAGGTACTATCCCTGTGTCCAATGATTTGGTCATTATGTCATATAACGGTATACTCAGTTCCATAGCATTTTCTTTAATAATCCAGCCTGATACTCCGTCCGGTCCAGCGGCTTTGTTTGGATCCACCTTACTCATTTTGTCTATGAGCTCTGGTCTGTTAAATGTTACTTCCGGCATTTCCTCTGTACCTATCTCATTGGTTTCTGGTGCAATGAATTCTCCTTCTTTTGTAAATACTGATGCAAAATTTCTATTTAGTTCTTCCGCAATCTCCGTATCCTCTTCTATGATTCTGTTTCCACTTTTAATCTTAACGATCGTGGCTTTTATCTTCCTTTTGCCGTTTACAAACTTGAAAAACATTTTTGGATTCTTTTCATAGTTCTCCACTATCCCTTTCTCATGGTTTGCCTCTGACCTCCTCCTCATTTCTGTGTATTTGTTTCTCTCCTCTTTATACTTTTGCCTGTTATCTTCCGAATCCCAGTTTCTCATCTTTTTCCAGGCTTTGTTTTTTGCTTCCTGTGCTTGCCTACATTCGCGGTTAAACCATACTTTGCGATTACTTTTTTTCCTTTTATTAATGTACTTAGGGACAAAAGTTTTTATACCAGTATCATAGATCTCCATGAATGCCTTGAGTTTTTTGTCTACCTCACTTTCAGATAACACCTGATCCCAATTTTGTGATTTGAAAAAATCCCGTAGTCCTACGAAATCGGTTCTGGAATACATCCAGTGATTTTCCTTGTGTTTTTCCCTTCCCTTGGGTAGATTATACTTCAATAGTAAGTCTATGTCTAGAACTGCATGGTCGCTTTTTCCTAGTGGGCATAGGTACTGAATACTTTGAACCTCCTCCTCCCTTCTTGTGAATAGAAGGTCCAATCTAGCTGGTTGATCACTTCCCCTTACTCTTGTTGACTCTTTTACATGTTGGTATATAGAATTTTCCATGGCCATACTTAAAAATTCATAGCCCCAACTTTCCTCTCCTGCTCCGGCTTCAAGATCTTCCCAATTCACTTCCTTGCAGTTAAAGTCCCCACACATGACTATTTCATTCTTTGAAGCCAAGATATTTCCTAGCACACTAATTGTTTCCTTACGCATTAGGCTATGCTCCTCCTTACCCCATGTCTTCGTCTTGGGAGGTACATACGCTACTATCACCACTATTTTTTCGTTTCCACCAATCTCTATTGCTAAAACTTCTGCTGTTGAAGTTACCAGTTTTATCTCAGACACAATCAAATCTTTCCTAGTAAGGATGCACACTCCACCTCCATGTCGAAATTTTCTGTCCCTCCTCCAAATCCTGTATTCAGACCATCCTAGTAAATTTATATCGAGGTCTTCTCTTAGTTTTGTCTCAGTGAGACATACTATTTCTGGTTTCTTAGTATTGAGTAAGTCTGTTAGTTCTAGTTTCTTAGAGATTAGCCCATCGACATTGCTATATAGAATCCTTATACTTTCTAGTCCCCCAATACCTGTTCCAAGCCCCTTAACTGCGGCGGTCTGTTCCCTACCCTCTTTTACTTTTAGTTTCTTTTTACCGAAAGTTTCATAATCTTCCCCTTTCTTACTCCGTAAAAAAACTTATTCTTTTCATGTTCTGTCCTCTTGCTATTTTCCTCCCTGGCAGTTTTCCTTAGTTCAGCCTCCTTCTTTCTCTCTTCTTCTGGTAAGTCTCGCCTGATGTAGATTTTGTCTTTACCCTCTAACCCTTTTAGCCTAGCCGCTACTGCCATGATTTCATCACATGTCCTTCTTGACTTAAATTCGATTTTTACCAGTCTATTGTATTCCTTTGTATATTTTCCCAGCCTAAACATGTCTGATATTTCCTCCTTCCAGGTGTCCTCCTCATCTTTAATAGAATCCAGAATCTTGTTGATGCGACCTTCATCCTGTTCTTTTCGTTTTGTCCAGTCTAGTTCCTCCTTTTCTTCCACCCCTGATATTATGAGGCAGTTAGCCCTACGACTTTCTTCCTGGATGGCCTGAGAGTTTTCGTGGATGCCTTGCTTAACCATACTTTTTACCTGGTCCTTTATCCTAACATCTTGCTGTTTCTGTTCATCCAATATCTTCCTGAATTCGTCACTGTGTGCCTTCCTTACACTGTCTAAATCTTTTACCACTTGGTCTCTAGTCATGCCCCAAGCATTTTTACCTTCAGAGATACTGGCGTCTAGCCTAGTCATTATCACTGCCTTTTCTCTCTCCACTGACTCCAACCTGTTCTTCAACTCACCATTCTCTGTAACAATTTCCTTCTTAACTAACTCCAAGCCGGTCACTCTGTCTTCCAAGTTCTTGATTTTGTTCAACAGCATGAAGCAAAATTTACCTGTGTCCTCAGTCGTCCATGTTGTCATGAAACCGGGAAAATCCGGCTCTCCCTCCGATTCGTCACTCCCGCCTTTATCACCCCTCCCCCCCTCAGCCCCCTCGTCACCTTCATTAACCATCTTCCCCACCTATTTCCTCTTGAAGTTGGAACCAAATATCTTGCCTCTTGTGATGGGCAATACTTACATAGGCCATATACTTTTACCCACCATACTGAGCCGAGAACTTCCCGCGCCGAAAACAACAATATTGTGCGGTCTTTTCGGATTGTTCACTCACACCCTATAGTTTAGTCACTAATTTCTCACTTGCCAGCCGAAGTTTACGTGTTTTATATGATCATCCTAATCCCTGGAGTCCCCTTTACACATGAATAAGATATATAATATAGCTCACTCCCGCCTGCAACCATGTAAGTAGAATCAGCTGGAGCCTGTGGACCGCTTCCTCTCGAGTCAGCTGTTGTGTGTGTGTGTGTGTGTGTATTTACCTAATTGTATTTACCTAATTGTAGTTTACAGGAGTTGAGCTAAGCTCGTGTTGTCCCGTCTCTCAGTCTACTTTTCATCCAATTTTTTCTTGAAAATATGGATGTTCCTTGCCCCTACCACCTCCTCCTCCAGCCCATTCCATTTGTCAATACATCTATAGGGGAAGCTAAACTTCCTGATATCGTTCTTGCAGGTAGGTCTTTTTACTTTGTAGCTGTGGCCTCTAGTTATTCCTGTATCCATGATTAATATATCCTCCCTATCCAGCCTTTCCAGCCCTCGGGTGCATTTGTACATCATTATTATGTCTCCCCTCTCTCTCCTCTCTTTTAGACTCGGTAAATTTAATTTGTCTAGCCTCCTTTCATATGGCAGTTCTCTAAGACTTGGAACCAATCTAGTAACTGCTCTCTGGATTCTTTCTAACTTGTGAATATGCTTCTTAAGATGCGGGGACCACACCACTGCTGCATACTCCAATCTTGGTCTAATCATACTTTTTATAATCTTCGCTAACATGTTCTCATCCAAGTAGTTCAGAGCAACTTTCATATTCCCGGCCATTGCACACATGTGGTGTGATGTTTGGTATAGAAAGTTGGCACTTAGACCTAGTGGTAGTGGTGTGGTCCCCGCATCTAAAGAAGCATATTCACAAGTTAGAAAGAATCCAGAGAGCAGTTACTAGATTGGTTCCAAGTCTTAGAGAACTGCCATATGAAAGGAGGCTAGACAAATTAAATTTACCGAGTCTAAAAGAGAGGAGAGAGAGGGGAGACATAATAATGATGTACAAATGCACCCGAGGGCTGGAAAGGCTGGATAGGGAGGATATATTAATCATGGATACAGGAATAACTAGAGGCCACAGCTACAAAGTAAAAAGACCTACCTGCAAGAACGATATCAGGAAGTTTAGCTTCCCCTATAGATGTATTGACAAATGGAATGGGCTGGAGGAGGAGGTGGTAGGGGCAAGGAACATCCATATTTTCAAGAAAAAATTGGATAAAAAGTAGACTGAGAGACGGGACAACACGAGCTTAGCTCAACTCCTGTAAACTACAATTAGGTAAATACAATTAGGTAAATACAGTAGAGTCACGCATCTCACGCATTTCGATCCCACGATTACACATCCCACGGTACTATCCAATGGCTACCTGAATTATCATCCCACGAAAAACCACACGATTCCCACGGATGCAGAGCTAATGGAAGCTCTACAGGACGCCAAACTTGATGCCATGGACGATGATTTCACAGGCTTTGGCGGCGACGGTGGGGTGACGGAGAACGAGAGTGGGGCCACGGAGGGTGGTAACTAACATCCGCCTCCCGTCTATCACCACATCCATCACAATAAGCACCTCATCAACTTTTCTAAGTTTTGTGTTTGTGTTTTACTTACCTTTCTTTACATTAACCCATCAGACCCGGTTGGGCTCTGAGGCACCCATAACAAACGCGGCCCGCGAACCACGGAAGGGCTCTGAGGCTCCGGCAGCTTGAAAGCCTGTAAGCTTGTTTTGAAAGCCGTCCGTCCGACGCATATAAACACAGCCGGTATGCCCGACGCCGCGCACCTCCGAACACAAGAAGGAGAGGCGTCGTTAGTTTGTGTGTGACTGTATGTTGTTGTTTTAGTAGTGAAAAGTGGCTCATATGGCTGACATCGCCACAAAGTTCTCTCCACGGAAATCATCATCACAACTGAACCAGTTGGCTTAGAGAGCTCTACTCAACGCCATTCTACAGGTACGAAATACATCTACGCTTGGGGATGCGCGGGAATGCGGAAGCAGTCAAAATAACAAAGATACGGTAGCCTAGGCGAGACGTTTTTTCGGCCAAATCCCCTGGGTTTCGGGGAATATTTATAGAATACATAGCCGAGGCTGGACGGTTAAAGCAACTTACTATGGATTATTGGCATGTAAAGTGAAGGTCAATAGTCGCCCGACGATAGCCTCCAGTACTTTTGTAATTTTCCCCATTACTTTAACCCTTATTTAGCGGGCTAGGTGGTCTATTTGACCGTAGTGCCCAGCGGGGTGTTTTTACCCTAACTAGGGTTGTTTACGTGATCATTTGCATGCCTAAATAAGACACAGAGCGTAAAACAAGTATCTATCCCTGAAAGGGCATAAACAGAGCTTTCCAATGACACCCCAACCATCCTTGTACGACCACTGGTTTTCTTGCAACGATCGCGCAACACGAGTGCAAAAACCATGTAATTAGGTACTTTCCCTACATAATTCCCTGTGTAGCGAGTGTGAAGGGGGATGGAAGGGTGATTTTCACTTCAGTTGGCCCACCGCGGTGGTGGGCGGAGGTCATAGCCTTACTACGCTCCTCACACCGCTCAGCTCTCTCTCTGCAACATTACGTGCTGAAAATGGCACACGACATAAGTTGTGAACCGCCACTTAGTCCAAATTTATTTCACACGACATAAGTTGCGCGCCGCCAATTAAGGGTTAATACTCCGCATCCCACGAATTCCGGTCCCACGGTAATATTTCGGTACCAATAAATCGGGAGATGCGTGACTCTACTGTACTCACCTAATTGTAGTATACAGGATTTGAGCCTAAGCTCGTGTTGTCCTGTCTCTCTCTCTACATTTATCCAATTTTGCTTTAAAAGTTTGGATATTTCTTGCTCCCACCACCTCCCCATCCAACTTATTCCAACACTCAATGCTTCTATACGGGAAGCTGAACTTTCTTACATCAGACTTACATATAACTTTCCTCAACTTACAATCATGACCCCTGGTTCTTCCCTCGTCCCTCACCACAAAATCTCCCTTGTCGATCTTCTCAAAACCTTTCACACACTTAAACATCATGATCATGTCACCTCTCTCTCTCCTCTCCCTCAGCGTTGGCAGCTTTAGCCTCTCCAATCTCTCCTCATAAGGTAGGTCTCTAAGGCTAGCTATCATCTTAGTGGCAACTCTCTGAACTCTTTCCAGTTTTTTATTATGTTTTATAAGGTGTGGAGACCACACCACTGCTGCATACTCCAGTCTTGGTCGTATTATTGTCCCTATTATTTTTGCTAACATCTCTTCATCTAAATAATTCAGAGCTATTCTCATGTTAGTCAACACTGCATAGGTTTCACCAGTTATTTTATTTATATGCTGTTCAGGTGACAAGCTGTCTGCCACAACTACCCCTAGGTCTTTTGCTTTCACAGCTTTACTAATTATTTCATCTCCTATTTTATATCCCCAAGAAGGTCTATATTTACTTTTTCCCATCTCAAGAACCTGACACTTACTCGTGTTGAATTCCATTTTCCAAGTTTGACTCCACTCATATAACTTATCTAGATCTCTCTGTAATTCTTCACAACTACTCCTACTTGTAATATGCTTCATTAATTTTGCATCATCAGCAAACATAGATATATATGAGCCTATTCCCATTTGAAGGTCGTTGATGAAAACCAAAAACATGATTGGGGCCAACACCGATTCTTGAGGCACTCCGCTTTTTACCCTTTTCCACGAGGAGAACTTTCCTTTTATTACTGTTCGCATTTCCCTCCCAATTAAATAGTTTTCCATCCACTTTAATAATACTCCCTCAACCCGCCCCACAGTCCTGAGCTTCCACAACAATCTCTTATGAGGCACCTTATCAAATGCCTTCTTGAAATCTAAGTAGATACAATCTACCCACCCCTCCCTCCCTTGTACAATGTCAATTACCCTATCATAGTAACTCAACAAATTTGTGGTACACGAATGACCTTTTCTGAACCCGAACTGCTTGCTTGAAATTATTTCCCTCTCCTCCAACATACCCACCCATCTTTTTCTAATAATCTTTTCACAAAGCTTGCATATAACACTCGTTAAGGATACCGGTCGATAATTTAGCGGGTCTTCTTTATTTCCACTTTTATATATTGGAGTTATATTTGCTTGTTTCCATTCTAAGGGAAGTTCCCCCTTGTTTAATGAGTATTGAACAATATTAAAAATAGGTCTCACTAGTTGTTCAGAACATTCTCTTAATACCCATCCAGCAATGTTATCTGGGCCCATAGATTTTCTCACGTCCAATTCTTCCAACAATGATTTTAGTTCATCCTTGTTGACTTCTATCGACTCTAGTCCCTGTATCTCATTCAATTCCACCACAGGTTCTACATAGTCATCCTCTTCCACAAACACGGATGTTAATGTATCATTCATAATTTCACACATACCCACTGTCTTCATATAATTGACCCTCTACCCTAAGCTTTGTTATTTTGTCCTTTATTTTAGTTTTACCGTTGATATAACTATAGAACAGTTTGGGTTCTTTATTACATTTGTTTACTATATCTTTTTCAAAGTTCTTTTTCTCCTCTCTTATAGTCTTGACATAGTTGTTTCTAGCATTCTTATACTCATCCCATTTTTCCTCAGTGTGTCTCCTTCTCACTTTATTCCATGCAGAGTCCTTTTTGTTCTGGGCAATGTGACATCGCATGTTAAACCACTCTTTCTCCTTAACCAGCTTTCTATCCTTAAATGTTGGTACATATTTATCTACCCCCTCCCTGTAAATGTCTAGTAACATGGTGTATTTTACCTGAATATTCTGTTCTTGCTCAATAAATGACCAATCTATATTTGCAAAGTATCCTCGTAATGATTCATAATCCGCCTTACTATAATTTAGTCTATATTCCCTATGTTCCTCCTCTCTGCCTTCCAGAAATTCCACTGTCAATTCAAATTCAATCACAGCATGATCGCTTTTTCCCATGGGACTCAAATATGTTAGGTTCTTTATTTCTTGGGGGTCTTTGGTGAATAATAAGTCAAGTCTTGATGGTTCATCACCTCCTCTAAATCTTGTATTTTCCGTAACGTGTTGTGTTAATAGATACCCCATTGTTAGTTCAAGAAATTTGCTACCCCAAGTATTTTCATTTGAACCCGCATCCAAACATTCCCAATCCACCTCCCCGCAATTAAAGTCCCCTGCAAGAATAAGCCTATTTTTCCTTTTACAAATAATTTCTAACATACGCAAGGTTTCCAAAATTAATTCATTATATTCATCGTTGCTCCAAGATTTAGTCTTAGGAGGTAAATACATTGATACAATGTCCAATTTTGACCTATCATTATCCTCAATTTCAACTGCTACCACTTCAGCAATGCTATCACCAAGTTTTAATTCTTTAGCAGTAATTTTATTATCTACCATGATCAACACTCCTCCTCCTAGCTTTCCTAACCTGTCTCTTCTCCATGTACTGTATCCTGCACAACTAATTATATTCGTGTCTACCTCCTGGTTAAGCTTAGTTTCAGTCAAACATACTACCCCGGGCCTCTCTCTTTACATATTCGTCAAACTCAATCTTTTTGGAAATTAACCCATCAATATTTGTATACATGAACTTAGCATTTCCAGTATTTTCCCTATTTTTCTCGTCCCTGCCCGTTCCTTTCTTTTTTGTACGTACCCCTCCCAATTTATTTCCTAGCTTGTCTCCTCTCCTCTTGTCTCCACCTGGACTGTTTCTCGCTCCGTTTCCACCTCCCCTCCCTCTGCCTCCACTTGGACTGTTTCTCTCTCTATCTCCACCTCCCCTCTCTCTGCCTTCTCCCCCGTCACCCGCACCACTGTACCAGTCAACCAATGTTCATACATATCCTGCCTTTGCCTCGGTTTTGGTAAGTGCTTGTAAATTGTGCTAATGTGAGACGATGACTATGCAGTTTATAACACCGTGCATGCCCTTGATTGACAGGGCTACGGCGTGCACTTGTTGAGGGGACTTTACTGGACATTTACCACAAATCGCTAGACCGAGCTGCCCAAATTCTTGCCGTCTACCAATGGTACAGCGTGAGAATGGAACTGCAGACCCTTCGATTAGCAGTCAGAAGTGCTACCGACCATGCCACAGCCCATGGCATTTCACCAGGAGAGTCTCTTATGAGGCCTATCAATTTGATGGGTTAAAGGGTTAATTGAGATGGTTTGCAAAATGTAAACCCAGGAAGTGCGATAACCCTTCCGGAAGGCACGGTATTTAAACATGTGTAAAACAAAAAAACTTTGAGTACTGGTAACATGACGTAACTTCGGACACTCTAGAAAAAATATACAATGAACCACAGTTATGGGATAAATACATGATGTTATGGAAAAACAAGTATGTCTGTGGTGTTCTTCCATAATGCAGAGTCATTTTTCCGTAGCTGTAGCTTACATACTTTTATCCAGAAATGTCCGAAGTATAGCCCCCGTTCGAAGCTAAGTACTGTAATTTCACGGTACCGTGCCAGTGCCGGGAAATGTCTTAAAACTAGGTGACACATAGAAAGTAGTATTATCTCCCTATACCACAACCTCCACTCCTCACCCCTTTTATTGAGTTTAGGAAGGACCATTAGTACCAGTAATTAACCCATGGACTGCTAATAAATGGGCAAAATACAAGGTCAAGGTGAAAGAGGGAAGGGGGCTCCCTCCTTCACCTGACCTTGTATTTTGCCCATTTATTAGCAGTCCATGGGTTAATTACTGGTACTAATGGTCCTCCCTAAACTATAAAATTGTCTAATAAAAGCCATAACAAATGAAAAGGACATCAGGATAGAATAACAAATGTTGAGCTGAGGAGACGTTTAGGTATAAAGAGTATTAGCGAGGTGATGCGTACAAGTAGACTGGGATGGTATGGACATGTGGAGAGAATGGATGAACAAAATTGGGTGACAAAATGCAGGTCTGTGATTGTGGAGGGAGCTGCACCAAGGGGTGGACCGAGGAAGACCTGGGATCGGACTATACGCGCCGATCTCAAATCCAAGAACTTGACAAGTGAAGCAGCCCTTAACAGGGTTGCCTGGAACGCCGCCATTAGGACAAGAGACTGAAACTGCACTTATGTGTGGAACACTCAGTCTTAAAATGTTATGTATGTATGTATGTATGTATCACCCATACTGAAAATGTTAAATACATTTGAAATGCAATGTACGGATATATACTTACATGACTTCTACTTCTTCTTCTTACTAGACCATCTGGAAACAGATAAAATCTGTTAGCAATTTTTGATTTTTTACAATGCATTTCTAAACATACGGACAACCTACAGTATTCATATATATTACAAAAATGCTCATAGACTAGTAACATTACAATAGTCATTATTATATACCCATTACAGTACCTTACCATTTAAATATACAATAACAAATGAAAAATTATGCATTTTCCACAGAGGTTTTGATGACAAATATCAGATTATATACCAGTATGTGTACTTAAAGTGGAGGAAGCTATTATTATAAAGATAATTATTAACCTTGACAGTAATATCTAGTACTATATCTAGTACTATATTGGCCTGGCTGGGTGACAGTATCGGTAGATCATCTGACTGGGAGCCAACTCCACAGAAGTGTTGTTGGTTTAAACCTCTCTTAGTGCAGACATTTAAATACTAATGGCTACCCAGATGGTGGATAAATTAACCACTGAATTCGCCAGACCAACTAATATAGCCACCTTGCCTTGGTGGGCTATGGCTTTCTTTCTTGTGACTTATGTACAAACAAAAATGCTTGAAAAAATTTATGACATTGTCTGCCATTTAAAGGTTACGCAAGCAAAAATAAATGCAAACTAACTTTCTATGACTGTTTTAGACACTTGTATGAAGAGCGGCCCCGCAGAGGGATGCAGCGATGGATCCTGGTCAAGGTCGTCCGGCTCTCGCTCACTGATGTGTTGAAGGTTACACAACTGTTCCTCACACCCTTCCTCAACGCACCCCTCCACACCACCTCCACCCTGTAGAAGACAGAGCTATATTATAACATTTCACTATGCCACACAGATGTGTTACTAGAGAAATATTGAGCAAGAAAATCACACAAAAGAAATATCCTTGTCATCCATTTTGCCACCACCCTCCATCACACACTAGAAAGAGAAATACAATAATATTAAACTTCTAACGCAAATAACACTAAGATTGCTAGTGTATTATTGTTGTTCAGTTCATTTCCCACACACCCCTCCACATCACCACCACTACCCTGTAATACAAAAAAAAAAAAACAGTAAAGTATGCTGTCACACAATATAAACATACAAAAACACTTATATTACCATACATCATGCAGAATAAAGAGACATAATGTGTTACTATGAGACACAAAAGAGAAATGTCACAACCCTCCATCTTAGCAGCACTCTGTACTACAAAGAACTCTACTGTAAAACTACTGTAAATCTCACATATAACGTAAACAAAAATACAGTAATGTTGGCTATTGATGTCATTTAGGCCTAGTTCCAATTCATGGAGCCACATTTCACAAACTCAAGTGCCGTTTCATAACTGTACCAATAACAGTTGGCGAGGCTGGAACCACTGTAGGCCAATGCTTTATCCTACAAACAATGCCCATCAATCAAATATGAGTAGAGAGAATTAGAAAACTCAGACTGTGAAGATCTAGGTGTGTTTGTTAGCAATGATTTTAAGCCTAGAAAACAACGTACCGGTACAGTATAAGCGTTCATAACCAGGCAAACAGGATTCTCGGGTTCATATCTAGGAGTGTGAGTAACAGAACTGCTGATGTTATCTTAAAACTTTACTTGTCATTAGTGAGGCCCCATATGAATTATGCTGTTCACTTTTGGTGTCCTTATTACAGAATGGACATAGATTCATTGGAGAGAGTACAACGTAGAATGACAAAAATGATCCATAATATTAGAAATCTTCCGTATGAAGAAAGGTTGAAGAAATTAGGCTTACATTCGTTAGAGAGACGCAGAGTTAGAGGGGATATGATAAGAGGTATTCAAGTGGGTTAGTGGGATTAATAAAGGGGACATGAAAAATGTACTAAAGCTCAGTGATGGCGAAAGAACTTGTACAAATGGTTTCAAATTAGATAAATTTTGTTTCAAGATAGATAGACAGTCTGACCTGCCAATACGCGAGCTTTTAATACGCGATTCACCTTATACGCGAGGAGGGGGTCGAATCATACCCAAAAACTTTCAAAACGTGTGATGTACCTTTAAAACGCGAATCCGGGGCCGATATAAGGGCAATTCCGGGGAGTTCAGCTAATACACGAGCCCCCCCACCATTCCGCGCATCCATCTGCGCAGGGACGCCAGTTACGTAGGCACGCAGGGCATTGTGGGATACGCCAGTCTACCCTCAGTCCACGCTCGCGCAACAGCAGTCCGACTCGTGTGCAGTGATATAGTTTTTTGCCCCCATCATCATGCCCCCTCGCAAGAACAAACTGAACAAGCTGAACTCGCCCTGCCTCGGAGCCCCCACCCTTCATATCTACAGTTACTGTTAATTTTAAGGTGAGTTTATTATTATTGTTATATTTTCTTATGATTTGGATGTTTGTGTATACATATACAGTATGTACCTTTTGTGGCAATTGACGGAGATAAATAGGCCTAAAGTAGACAACTTGGAGTCAGTGCCGCCCATATCGATTTATTCCCATATAATACTCTATTGCTAATACGCAAATTTTCATTCCGCGCCCTCGCGTGTCGCCCATATTCTCGCGTATTGGCAGGCCAGACTGTATAGGCAAATATTGGTTTGGTAACACAGTTGTAGATAGGTGGAATAGGCTAGCAAGTGCTATAGTGGGATCAAGAACGATAGGGAGCTTTAAGATAAAATTAGATAGGCATATGGACGAGATGGATTGGGTGTGAAGGGGATCTGTCAGGTGTGGGCCAATCGGCGCTCTGCAGACCCCGTTTTTCTGACCTCTGACCGTTTCGGTGAGGTCAGTCCGAATGGTGTTAGTAAGCTGGGCTTATAATTAGGGTTGGGTGTGACAGGGATCTGCCTTGTGTAGGCCAATCGGCTTTCTGCAGACTCCCATTTTCTTACGTTCTTATGTAATCAATTGAGATTTGAATCAAAATGTATGGTACCGTACCTAAATAATTGTAAATTTTGAAACAAAAAGTAGTACTGTAATCTAATTTTACTAATATTTTTTGGGTACGGTAGCTACCGGTATTACTTTTAACATTTTGTGAACTGGACCACTGAGTATTAATAGGAGTATTCACAGATGCAGTTTGTGTTCGAGTCATGTGATAAGAAACAGATGCTTGTTGAGCTCATTCAAAAGTTTATACTTTCTCAACAACACTATTGATGATCAACATGAAAAAACATAAACCTCTTCTGTACCAGTGCCATTCTTTTAACTTTATTCAGTTTAAAAAGTCTCCAGCAGTTAACAGCCTTAGAACTACCAGTACTGTATCTCCCTTATCCTTTACTACTACAGTTCCTTCTAAAGGCTAAAGCTGCACAAAATTGTCTAAATATAGCTAGAATAAAATTTAAAAGACGTCGCCGGTACAGAAGGGGTTAAGGATTTTAAACGACAATGATGGTCCCTGGTAAGATTTTTAGAGTGTCCACTATGACCAATACCTAACCATCTAACAAATTGGACAATTTATGGAAAGAAGCGGCGACTATCCATGCGCAGTATGTGGGAAGTAATTCAATGTTGCGTCTGTGGTGACTGGGTACACAAGAGATGTAGTGGAGCTAGAGGAGCTTTGACAAGAATCATAGACTTTGAATGTGCAGTGTGCAAGGGATATCTTGTATTAACCCTCCAGCCCCGGCTATTGTATTCTATAATTTGCCAAAAACCCGGGGGTTTTGGCCGAAAAATGTCTACGCCTAGGCTACCGTATGTTTGTTATTTTGACTGCTTCCGCATTCCCGCGCATCCTCAAGTGTAGATGTGTTTCGTACCTGTAGAATGGCGTTAAGTAGAGCTCTCTAAGTCAACTGGTTCAGTTGTGATGATGATTTCATTGGATATAACTTTGTGGCAAAAACAGCCACTTTACACTACTTTTCGATACTTAACAATAACATACAGGCACACACGAACAAGCGACGCACTCCTTCTTGTGGTCGGAGATGCGCGGCGTCGGTCCAGCCGGCTGTTGTTTACATGCGTCGGACGGACGCCTCGCACACCAAGCTTACAGGCTTTCAAGCTGCCGGAGCCTCAGAGCCCTACCGGGTAGCGCGGGGTGTGTTTTTTATGGAGGCCTCAGAGCCCAACCGGGTCTGGAGGGTTAAATGACCCGCCTGTCAGTGTTGATTTCGACAGTGTAACGCTGGAGTGTGTGAATAAGTTCTGCTACCTGGGCGATACGGTTTCCGCCGGAGGTGGCGCTGAAGCTAGCTCCATTGCTAGAGTCAGAAGTGGCTGGGGAAAGTTTAGAGAGCTGGTGCCACTCCTGACCATGAGAGGGCTCCCACCCCACATTAAAGGGAAGGTGATACCTTTTGTGTATTAGGAGCGCGATGACCTATGCCTCGGAGACATAGCCGGTTAAAGCGGAGGATGTCAATAAAATGGAACGGAATGAGAAGAGAGTGGTGAGATGGATGTGTGGGGTTAATCTTAGGGACAGGGTATCGAGCGAGGAATTGAGAAGGCGTCTGGGCATTAGGAGTGTCAGTGAAGTGATCCGCACGAGCCGACTTGGTTGGTTTGGACATGTGGAGAGAATGGATGATCGGGTACTCCGGTCCGATCTCAAAATAAAGAACTTGATAACAGAGGCAGCCCTTGACAGGGCCGCCTGGAAAGCTGCCATTTAGGACGTGAGACTGTAACCACATTCCCTGTGGACAAACGGTCTTTAAACTTGTATGTATGTATGTATGTATGTATGTTGGATATGCAGTTGCTGTGAATGTGCCTATTGGCTAGTATACCAGCTTTACACTAATAACAATAATAAGGTGAGGTGTGGAAGTACGGTACCTTATGAGTGGTGGATGAGCGGCTGGAGTGGCGCCCGGGGTACACACAACAGCTGTGTTTGTTACCCATTATGGTGGCTCCTCCTCCTTACTACCTATTGCTGCTGCCTCCACTCACCTGCAACAACATTTACACACAATAAATGGACAAATTGGTCACTGCTATATCACTGTAATTAAGGGAACCCACTTCGCTTTCTTTCTCTTTCTCTCCCTCTCTCTTTGGCTTGTATCCATTCGGCCCCATTCAGCCTACTGTTTTAAGACGTTTACCCCCCTCCAGGTGTCAATATTTTTGTGGCGAGCGGTAGCGAGCCAGCATATATGTATTTTTTTGTTGACAGCACGCTAAATTTGTACATTTTTCGATAGAAAAATTTCTCCGGCGAAGCCGGATTTCTCCATACAATGCCGGCTCGCTTTTGCTCGCCAGGAAAAAATCGACACCTGGATGGGGATAAACGTCTTAAAACAGTTGGCTGAATGGATACAAGCCAGAGAAAGAGAGAAAAGGAGAGAAAAAAAAAAAAAAGCAGGTGACACCCCTAAAGGGATGATGGGTTGTGTTGGTGTCCAGGGTAGAAGCAGCAGCTGCAACTGCCTAACCTTTCACAACACAGTACAGTATTATATTCTATTCTATTTTATTCTATTCTATATGCTAAGGCCCAATCCCCACTTTTCCTATTTTTATTTTATCTTCCTCTATTTTATTTTTTTTTTATTTTTTTTTGGGGGGGGGGGTATTTTCTTGGGGGTGGCCGACTCAAGACAGAGCAAGAACAGGAAAACACAAAATACAAGACAAAACAGCGAACAAACAGACAAAACACAAAATTCACACACAGTATTATATATTTGGGTTATACCATCACACAAACAAAACTGGAATTATATGGTACAGGTACTTCATTTGTTTTTCACCTGACGGTGCTGGTTTGGGGGGAGGGGTGTCGACTGACTGGGGACAGAGGTACATGGGGGCGGTTCGTTCGTGGCCACCCCTTCGGGGATCACGGCGTCAGGCAATAGATAGATAGATATTTTAGTCCCTTAGCAGAAAATGTCCTCATAAGTAATGGAAAACTAAGGCATTGCTATATCACTGCATCATATCAATACCAAGTTTTCATATACAGTATACTGTAAATTATACTTTTTCACCAACCAACTTCACTTATAAACTCAACTAATGAAATCAACAAATACATGTGGCACTCCAAGGACTTGAATCTAGGATTGAGCAATTAAGAAGGGGACAATAAATTTCCCACCAGCTCATAAAAATTAGCCTTTAATTTATCTTACCCCCCGTGGAGTAGCCTAAAGAGATAGAACACGAAAGTGGGCAGCCTGCATAAACAGTCTACGGGGAGGCAGTAAGTCCATGAGAAGGGGATCAGTGGACAACCAGAGCTACGCAAGTCATCTCACATAAGCTGAGCAGGAGTCAGATGGCTTCACTTCAGAATCAATGTTTAAATTGTTTGTATTCTTTGCACTAGCCACATACACATACAGTATATACTGTATATATTTATCTATCTATTGCCGGATGCCGTGATCCCCGAAGGGGTGGCCACAAACGAAACGGCCCCATGCACCTCTGTCCCCAGTCAGTTGATGCCCCTCCTCCCATCCAGCACTGCCTTCACTCATATACTTCTTCACTCCATCCTCTCTATATACTCTCTCTGTCTCTGACACACACACAGGTAGCTAATCCGTAATTCTAGATCTTTTTTTTTAGAATATTTGGATGCATCTTAAAAATTGTTAGAGGAAATGTTAAATTACCGGTACTGTATGATATGGTAGGCTGCTGTGAATATTTCTTGCTTAGATATAACTGTACCGTACCTGTGCCAGTATACAGTACAGTACCAGTATTAGCCAACTCATAACACTGATGTAGTTTTTAACCAGAGAACGGCGAGAAGACTCTTTGACACTTTCGCGTGCCTGGCCTACCCTCTCCCGCCTACCTAGGAAGTGAGCCGCGCTCTCCACCTCCCACCTACCCAGTACAGTACTAAGCCGCGTGGTATAGTAAAACGCTCATCCACCCTTCGGATGACGAAAATAACGTCATCGGAACGGCTACGGCCGGGAATCGGATGACGAAAATAACGCCATCGGCACGCCAAGTGTTAAAAGGTTTTGGTGGTGAAAGGCGACGAACCTCTTAAGATCCAAGGCCTAAAAAAGCCTTTTAACCCTCGGAATCTGGGAGGCCTCACATGAGGTAAAACAAAAATTGGCAGGAATCCAGGAGGCCTCATATGAGGCAAAATGTGCGGCTAGAAATCGCTGCTAAAATAATCATAAATCGGCAACCACTCGGCAACTCGCCGCTAAAATCATCATAACTCGGCAACCACGCGTCGTAGCAATGTCATCTTAACCCTTCCTACCCGGTCTGCCTTAGGTAAGGACAGCACGAAAGAAGGGCCGCTACCCGGTATGCCTTATCTAAGGCATGAGCTTAATAGCCTAATTAAGCTTGGTCCGAACGCCGTGCGTACGACGTATGTCAACAAACCCAAGCGTTCGTCACCGCACCTCCGAAAACAAGAAGACTCCTCAATGTTATTGTTCTGACGTCATGACGAAATTAGTGTCTAAAAAAACCCTATATTGGCAACATCTCTGCAATATTGGCTCCACTGAAATCGTCATCACAACTGAACCAGTTGACGTACAGAGCTCTACTCAATACCAAAATACAGATTGAAAACCGCACTACGATTATAGATGAGTGGGAAAGTTCTAGCAGTGAAAATAAACATAAATACGGTAGCCTAGGCCT
The DNA here is from genome assembly GCA_032716605.1 of Paralithodes platypus. Taxonomy (NCBI): domain Eukaryota; kingdom Metazoa; phylum Arthropoda; class Malacostraca; order Decapoda; family Lithodidae; genus Paralithodes; species Paralithodes platypus. The sequence goes on along the minus strand of CM064570.1, from coordinate 11,852,653 downwards.
AGACGTTTTTCAGCCATATCGCCCGGGTAGGGGCGACCGTCATTGGGTAAGACAGCCCGGGGAGGAAGGGTTAATAGCATTCTACAGATAACAAAAAGTTCTACAATTTGCAAAATTATTGACTGCTTTAGGTGGTCTAAATCAGTAGCTACTGAATTATGAAGTTTGACTGTACCAAAAAGGCCCCGGACACAGCGATCGGGATCATATGAGGCCCCCCGGATCCCATGTGTTAAAAGGCCCAGTAGCACTTAAAACAAAGGAATATGTGATTAATTGAGATAATTCCCCTCCATACCTCCTACTATTCCTCCACATATGTCAAAACCACCTCCTTCCCCCCCCTTTCAATTATCACCTATTTTTCCTCTTATTCCCTTGTTTATCGGTTTATTTATCACGCCAATCTCTCCAACCCGGTTCCAAGGTGTTCTCCTGCGCATATCGAGTACGTGAGGAGAGAAAGAAAGTGAGAGAGAGCTGTCAGTCTGCCTCCAGGCATCGGAGAGAGAGGGTATACGTCTTGTTCGCCTCACACTTCATGACTGGATGGTCGGCAATAATTCGTCTTTTTCACCCCCAAATACTATTCCCACTTGTTTTATTGCTGTTACATGATAATATCTTCATATTAAACGTAAAATAGGCGCATATAAATAGGCCTAAGTAATAACAACATTTAAGGTAAAATTACGATTTTAGGCGGGAAGGGAATGAAGCCTAATATCGTTGCTTGGCGGTAGGGTGTGCACTACCAATAGCTCACGCTTCCCGGGTTAACACTGTGCGCTCCCTTGATTGACAGGGCTAGGGTGTGCTCTTGTTACAGGGACGTACCTGAACATTTACCATGAATCGATAGACCAAGCTGCCCAAACTTTTGCCATCTACCAATGGCACGGCATGGGATTGAACTGTAGACCCTTCGATCAGTAGTCAGAAGCGCTACCGACCATGCAACGGACCATGGCATAACACTATGTATCACAAGTCAAGATCTGTTAGCCTAATTAATAAAGTTTATTTCAAAATGCACAGTACAGTACTGGTCTCTTATATTATCGTATATACAGTACATCTTTATGCTACCGGTAAATATTAAAATCTAATCTACTACCGGTATATACTGTACATTTTGGCAGATAGTACTTTTTATCGCTATTGCATACTAATTCAATCACAGAGTACAAATTGATTGGTCTATCCTAATTATTCTAGCCCACAGAACCTATGTCAAAAGATATTCATTTGCTAGAAAACTTAAAGATGCATCTATAGAGAGACAGTCAGTGTTAGAGAGAGCCATGATATGGAGAGATAGTGCTAGACAGACACAGTGATAGGGAGAGATAATGTTAGAGACAGACAGTGATATGGAGAGATACCCGGTAGTGTTGGAGAGACCGACAGTGATATGGAGAGATAGTGTTAGAGACACAGACAGTGATAAGGACATATAGTGTTAGAGGAAGGAAAGTTTTCGGAGCAATGGGAAGTACCGTAAAACCGGGTCGCTTCGGACTTGGGTCGTAACTTTGGACATCGGCGATAATAAGTAATTAGCCATTGTCATTATATAATGGAAACGCTTTTTGTTTTTGTTTTTTTTGGTGGGGTCCGTTTAGAGAAATGGCAAAGGAAGAGCATGTAAAAGCCCTAGGGAACTGACATGAGTATATATACACAAAAAAAATATTATATATATGACGAATATTTGTACATTTTTCGCTACCCTGCCAAACTTCTATCACCCTGAAGAAATTTGTTTGTATGAATGATGTTGTGACTGATATAATTTTGTAGTAAAATTACCAAAGACAACATCCACCAAAGGAAATTTGTTACACTTGTATAACGCTCTAGCTAGAACACTATCATTTAACCTATTGTGTTTTCCACACATCGTTTGTTATTATTTGCCCTATGAAAATAATTTATAATACTTGTCCATCATTAAAATGGTGGTTAAATATCAAATAATCATTCTCTGAGTCCATTCTCTGAGTCCAAAAACCCATAAAAATAGGATAATATGCTAACCGATTTATGTATTTAGGATAATTCTGGATATATAATATATATAAATTAGGAGAGGCATATATCTTGTCCCCAATTTTGTTTATCTGCTGTAAGAAACACCCATATGTTATACCTATAAAAATGCTCAAATTCATAATAATGTATAATTGTACTGTATATGCAGTGATAGAGTATACATACCTATATATTTCACTAGGCCTAGTTAATTTTCGAGTTATTGATTTGACAGCATTGGTTATTTTTCCTGCTCAATATTTTCTAAGAGTGAGTTCAATGCCTAACGAGAACAGATCCAAAAAGATTATATGTTAAACATCTTATATAACCCCCTCCTATACTAATTATACAGGCCTAAAAGTATTGACTGTGCATTTTCCAGTAAGACATCGAACAGGAATAAGCAGCAATAATAAAATATTCATATAAAATAGTAGGAGCCGAAAAATGAATGAAATTAAACCACGAACGTACGTCCGAAGTTCCCCTCCGCTTGTCCGAAGTTATCCCAGCTTTCTTGGCAATCATTTTCCATAAGAAATCACTGTATGTCCGAAGTTATCCATATATGTCCGAAGTTAGCCACTTTTCAAGATGACTTCGGACACCATTTAGGATAAGGATAGCTCTCTTATTATGAGGGATAATTTTAGAAGGCTTCCTGGATTACCGCGCATTATCACCACACATCACTAGACCTAGTTAAATCTCTATAATGTGTTTACAGTCAGGAGATATTGTTAAAAACCTCGAAAAATGTCCGAAGTTACCCGGTTTTACGGTACTGTATGTGGAAGGTGAGAAAACTCGGAATGAAAGCTAAAGTGCTATGTATCAAGGGATAGTTGTACCAACAGAGATGTATGGGGTTGAGACACCGCCCCCGCCGCCGTTATGTTTACATTTGTCGACCGCCGTGGTTGAGTTCACGTCTAATTTGACGGCGATTTTTTTCCGGTCATTTGCCCCCTGCTGGCAATATATATGATGATAACAATATGTCATGGGGGGCGGGGGGGGGGGGGGGGGGGGGGTGAGGGAGGCAAAGCCCCCACCCCCCCCCCCTCAACATATTATTGTATCCAAAGGCAGTCAAAGACTCAAAATAGACGGGAACATGATCGCAAGCGTCCGACGCCACTCCGCGTAGTGTAAACAAGGCTGGCGGTACGCCCGGATTCTACATTCTACCCGGATGTATTTCATAACTCATGGAATCGGACACGGGGAGCTGAAGACTTGCCAGTTCTGGGCAAGAATGTTAAGTGCGGGCGTAATGCCAGCCTTGTCTACACTACGCATAGTGGCGTCGGACCTTTGCCATCATGTTCCCGTCTATTTTGACTGTCTTTGGATACAATAATATGTTGAGAGGGGGCTTTGCCCCCCCTCATCCCCCCATGACATATTGTCATCATCATATATATTGCCAGCAGGGGGCAAATTACAGACAAAAATCGCTGTCAAAATAGACACGAACTTAACCACGGCGATCGGCAAATGTAAACATGACGGCGGCGGGGGAGGCATCGGACCTTTGCAATCATGTTCCCATCTATTTTGAATGCCATTGGATACAATAATATGTTGAGACCCCCCATGACATATTGTCATCATCATATATATTGCCAGCAGGGGGCAAATAACCGAATTAATCTACGTCATTATAGACGTGAAATTAACCGCGGCGATCGCCCTATGTAAACATGACGACCATACGCCCGGAATCTACATCCATCCCCAGTTCTGTCCCAACAACCATCTTGAGAGAACTCTGACAAGGTAATGTAGTTTTATCAATATTTAGAAAGTTTTATACCTTGTCCGCACCGGCGAATCTTGTTCTGTCGCGCACACATAGGCCTATTCAGTTTCACTTAATAACTAGTAGCCTAAGACCTATGGAAATGCTTAAATATGAAATATTTCACCTTTAAAGTGGAGAGTGTTAATGGGATATCTAGCTGGCGTGTGTAATTTTGTAAATACGCCCAGGAAGAAAGACAGAAAGAATACCACCCATCCGAAGTTGGCGGTACTCATTTACGGACGAAAAGTACCAAGTACTCATTTTGGTGTTTTACTCTATAGCCTAGGCCTACTGTATATTACCTTGGCGATGGGCTGGTCTATCAGAGTGAGACCTGAGCGATCTCTGCCATACCCATAGCTTACTCTGACTGTTCCTTTTACTTATATATTTTCTAAATCTCAAGTGACGGCGTCTCTTCCGTGGATTGACCTCCCAATCTATCAAGATTGGAAGCTAAAGCATCACATTATTCCTTTGCCCCTCAACTTTCTCTTCATAATTGCTGAGGGGCACAGGGCCCTGGGTGGGGCTTTGGTTTCCCGGGCGTTTACGCACCCTCTCAGCTCCCCGCCATGGAGTGGCTTCGGTCACCCAGGCTTTATTGTGGTCGGCAGGGAGGGTTCTGTGGGGGCGCTCGTTTATGGCCTTGGCCTTACTCGGGGCCTTGGGGCTGTTCGGCCAGGCAGCTTGGGGAACAACAACAACAACTGTATATTACCTACCACAATACATGAAACTGCTGTGGGAGAACAAATTTAAATTTTGATTTTCAAAATGTATTGAAAGGTTAGGTTAGGTTTTTAGGTAATTCGGTAAATATCCTGCTAACCCTCCAGCCCCGGCTATTGTATTCTATAATTTCCCCGAAACCCGGGGGTTTTGGCCGAAAAATGTCTATGCCTAGGCTACCGTATCTTTGTTATTTTGACTGCTTCCGCATTCCCGCGCATCCCCAAGCGTAATGTGTTTCGTACCTGTAGAATGGCGTTGAGTAGAGGTCTCTAAGTCAACTGGTTCAGTTGTGATGACGATTTCCGTGGAGAGAACTTTGTGGCGATATCAGCCACTTTTCACTACTTAACAATAACACACACCCACACACGAACAAGCGACGCCTCTCCTTCTTGTGGTCGGAGATGAGCGGCGTCGGTCCAACCGGCTGTTGTTTACATGCGTCGGACAGACGCCTCGCACACCAAGCTTACAGGCTTTCAAGCTGCCGGTGCCTCAGTGCCCTACCGGGTTCTGCGGGTGCATTTGTTATGGGTTTCTCAGAGCCCAACCGGGTCTGGTGGGTTAACCCTTCTTTAGCGGGGTGTTTTGGGCTCATTTGGGCATATTCAGGCCCTCCTGAATGATCAATCAAGTATCTGCATGAAAAGAAATTTATTCAGCAAAAAACTAGGCGCTAAAAGCTTCAAAATGAGACCAGAACGAGCTACGTAGCACTCGTGGTTCTAATGCAGTGGTGCCACGAACATGGGAGTTTAGCGTATAGCGGTATATTTTTCCCAGCTATGCTCACTACTGGCTACGCTGCCGTCCTCTCGAGAACACAGGGAGGGTGAGTCAGTGTGCAGCGGTAAGCCCTGGGAGTCGGCTGTCTGGCACGCTGCCCTCCCGGCCATTTGCACTTGATTTTAACCCTTTAAAAGCCTTAATAATGCTCCTAACTTGCTGCAAATTGGTGCACGCCTTAAGTCGAGTGCCGCCAATAAGGGGTTAAACACCGGGGACAATTTTTAAAAGAATTTTTTATTTGTTTTCCTTGTTTGTTTGTTTTTTAGGTGTTATTTTATGAACCCCGTCGGAAATTGCAGAACAAACATCCATCAATCTTAAGATACCAAAGCAACCAAACATATTCGCTTGCTCGCGATCACATTTCCGGCAATTTTGACTGCCGTGGGTTACAAAAATCAGTTGAGGAGGGGCTTTGCCCCCCATCACCCCCCCATGACTTATTTTAGTCAACATATATGTTGCCAGCAGGGGGCAAAAACAGAATAAAACAAAAACAAAAGCGAAACCGCGAGCGTACAACTATGTAAACATGACGACCGTCGGACCGTAGCCCGGATACTACATAAGAACATAAGAACATAAGAACATAAGAAAATGGGAGTCTGCAGAAATCCGATTGACCTACACAAGGCAGATCCCTCTCACATCCAACCCTAATTCTCCCTACCAGAAATTCTTGGAGTTGCCGCGCCAGACACGTTGTTTTGTACAGTAAGCGACCTGGGCCCTTTAAATGGCGATATCCCGCAGTTCTTCACCCTCCCTCTCCATCAATCATTCTTAATTATAAGTTTTATGTCGTACTTTCTATAGCTGACACATTACCCCCACAACTACCATACTATATAAGCACTTAGTGTAGCCATCTAGTATATAGTAAAAACATGCAGAATCGTAAGAAATTGTGATAAACTTTGCATAGCCTAGGTGTTGAGTATTGTTTATGTTGACAGACGTAGCTCTTGCGCTACTTCGGAAGCGTCCACCAGAGGTCTCCGGTGAATTCCTGGTAGGGAGAATTATAAGCCCAGCTTAAAAACACCATTAGGACTGACCTCACCGAAAAGGTCAGAGGTCAGAAAAACGGGGTCTGCAGAGCCCCCGACCTGGCCCACACCTGACAGATCCCTCTCACACCCAACCCATCTCGTCCATAATTTTGTCTTAAAGCTCCCTATCGTTCTTGATCCCACTATAGCACTTGGCAGCCTATTCCACCTATTCACAACTCTGTTACCAAACCAAATTTGCCTATATCTTTCTTGAAACGAAATATATCTAATTTGAAACCATTTGCACGAGTTCTTTCGCTATCACTGAGCTTTAGTACATTTTTCATGTCCCCTTTAATAATCCCACTAACCCACTTTAATACCTCTATCATGTCCCCTCTAACTCTGCGTCTCTCTAACGAATGTAAGCCTAATTTCTTCAACCTTTCTTCATACGGAAGATTTCTAATATTATGGATCATTTTTGTCATTCTACGTTGTACTCTCTCCAATGAATCTATGTCCATTCTGTAATAAGGACACCAAAATTGAACAGCATAATCCATATGGGGTCTCACTAATGACAAGTAAAGTTTTAAGATAACATCAGCAGTTCTGTTACTCACACTCCTAGAGATGAACCCGAGAATCCTGTTTGCCTTGTTACGAACGCTTATACAGTACACTGTTTTCTAGGCTTCAAATCATTGCCAACAAACACACCTAGATCTTTCTCACAATCTGAATTTTCTAATTCCATATTAGCTAGTTTATATTTAACATTTGTATGCATCTTCCCTATCTTTAACACCTTGCATTTGTCAATGTTAAACTTCATCTGCCAATTTACTGACCATTCGTGCAGGTATCTAGATCCCTTTGGAGGCACTCTATATCTCTATCTGAATCAATATTTCTCCCTATTTTGGTATCGTCTGCAAATTTACTTATCCTACTAGTTATACCTAAATCAAGGTCATTTATGTATATAACAAACAACAGAGGACCTAATACAGATCCCTGGGGGTGGGGGACACCACCTTTGACTGCTCCCCATGGGAGAGCATCAAAGCATCAAAAACTGATCCTATCATTTCATCAAATCTGCAAAAAGCTATCAGTACAGTACATCAAATTTTCCAGATGTGTTCATTTTGTCAAAAAACAGTTTTTCCCCAGATCATATCAATGTGTAAAAAAGTTTATATCACTTCAATGCATCAAAAGTTGGAAGTCATCGATGTATCAAAAATGTTAACCCCATTTTTACTAGGTTAGGTTAGCTAAGGTTGTTAGGTTAGGCTAATGTTAACCCCATTCTTACTAGGTTAGGTTAGGTAAGGTTAGGTAAGGTTAGGCTAATGTTAACCCCATTCTTACTAGGTTAGGTTAGGGAAGGTTGTTAGGTTAGGCTAATGTTAACCCAATTTTTTCTAGGTTAGGTTAGGGAAGGTTGTTAGGTTAGGCTAATGTTAACCCCATTCTTACTAGGTTAGGTTAGGTAAGGTTGTAAGGTTAGGCTAATGTTAACCCTAACTATTTTTGATGATATGATATCATCCAGTCAGTTTCATCCTTTTGTCAAATTGAAAAGGTCCAACTTTTTTTATGCTTTGAAAATATTGGGTTTTTGATGTATTGATAGGGCTGACACCCTTGGAATAGTTTTGACGCTTTGCAGGCGCCCCCTCCCCATTCTGACTTTGTACCATTCATGCTGACTCTCTGCTTCCTACCAATTAGCCATGACCATATCCATCCCAACAACGCCCCACCTTTTCCATGCGCCTCAACCTTTCTCATCAATCTCTCATGGGGGACTCTGTCGAAAGCTTTACTGAAATCTAAATATATTATATCATATGACTTGTCATTATCTACTGCTTCATATACCTCTGAGAAAAAACTAAGCAAATTAGTAAGGCAAGAACGTCCCTGAGTGAATCCATGCCGAGAAGAATTTATTAAATTAAATGTGTCTAAGTGGTTTCTAATTTTACTAGCAATAATTGACTCTAGTAGCTTTCCTATGATTGATGTAAGACTAATGGGACGGTAATTGGATGCTATTGATTTATCACCTTTTTTGAAGATCGGAACTACGTTTGCAAGCTTCCAAGCTTCTGGAACTATACCTGTCTCAAATGACTTGTTAACCTCTGAAGTGCGCATGGGGGGTATGAGACACCACACTCCTGTGCTGACGTATTTGAGCTGTTCCCATCACTAAAATATTTATTTTACCATAAATAGCATTAATACTTATCCATATGCGCCTATTATAGGTTGATTATAAAGGTATTAACCTGTTACAACAATAAAACAAGTGGAAACAGCGTTTGGATGGTCAAAATCGGCGATACAGGCCGGGAGTTACACAATGTATGGCTGAGGCAACCTCCCAGCCCACCACTTTTCTCCACCTCTGGAGAGAGACTGTCGATCGATACTCTCTCTCTCTCTCTCTTGCACTCGCTTGCTAACAGTGATGACAATGCCCTGCTTGCAACTCGCTAATGTTAGCACGAAAATATACCACAGAATAATGGAATAACAGGGAAAATAGGTGATAACTGAAGGAGGGGAGGAAACTGGGGAAGGAGGGGAGGTGGAGGAGTGATATTTGGCATGGCCCAGGGGCAATTTTTTTTTTTTTTTTTTTTTTTTTTTTTTTTTTTTTAAATTGATTTTTTTTTCCCTGACTCTTAAGAGTCTTCCCGCAGTCCGCCGGGGGAACTCTTAAGAGTCTTCCCGCAGTTCCCGGGTTAAATAGAAATGTTAATGGGTAACTTAACTTATCTCTGCATTCTTATAATACTCTAGCATATACCTCTTCAGGACCAGGCGATTTATGAGGTTTCAATCTGTCAATTTCCTTAAGCACATCATTTCTACTTATAGTAACTGTACTTAACCTATTTACTATACTATCGCTATATACCTTACGGACTTCTGGAAACTGTGCCAAATTTTTATTAGTGAAAACGGAAAGAAATTTACTATTTAACCCTCCAGCCCCGGCTATGTATTATATATATATTCCCCGAAACCCGGGTGTTTTGGCCGAAAAACGTCTAGGCGTATCTTTGTTATTCTGAATGCTTCCGCATTCCCGTGCATCCCCAAGCGTAGCTGTGTTTCTTACCTGTAGAATGGCGTTAAGTAGAGTTCTCTAAGTCAACTGGTTCAGTTGTGATGATGATTTCATTGGAGATAACTTTATGGCAAAAACAGCCACTTTACACTACTTTTCGATACTTAACAACAACATACAGGCACACACGAACAAGCGACGCTCTCCTTCTTGTGGCCGGAGATGCGGGGCGTCGGTCCAGCCGGCTGTTGTTTACATGCGTCGGACCGACGCCTCGCACACCAAGCTCACAGGCTTTCAACCACTGGGCGTTAAAGAGCCCTTCCGGGCAGCTCTGGTATTCTTTTTTATGGGCGTTCAAGAGCCCTTCCGGGAACAAAGGGTTAATGTACTGCACATTTCTAAATAATTTTCTGTCATTTCTCCTATCAAAGTTTTAAGGGGACCAATTAAATCTCAATTAAATCCCCCCTGGGGGTTAGGGAATAGAATATGCCCCACGTGCCTTCTGCGTGTCTAAGAGGCGACTAAAGAGGTTGGGTCGGTGGGCTTGCGACCCCCACCCGGAAAAAATATCTAAGCAAAGAAAAACGAACGAACAGCCTCGGATGCGGACGGAACCAACGTTGACGAACCACGACCGACTAAGGACATGCCTTCGGACATTCTGAGAATGGCTACGTGGAATGTTAGTGGCATGAATGATGGCACAAAAGAGAGAGAGGTTCTGGAAGTGTTAGTGAATGCCAGGCTGGATGTATGTGGAATGACAGAGACCAAATGGAAAGGTTCAGATGTGAGAGAGTGGGAGTGTGGAATGGGTGTGTGTGCTGGAGTGAGTGAAGGAACAGCGAGAGAAGGTGCATGTTTGTTTGTAAGTAGCAAATGGAAGGAATGTGTAAGAGAGTATGGGTCTGTGGGTTCAAGGATTGTGTGGGTGAGAATGAAAGTAGGAATACAAACGTGGGTGATTGTATGTGTGTATGCCCCGACAGAGGATATACTTGAAAGAAAGAAAGAGGAGTTCTGGATGAATGTGGAGGCGTGCCTGGAGAAGTTTGACAAGAATGAAAGAATATTTCTGATTGGGGATATGAATGGTAAGGTGGGTGATAGGAAAGTTGAGGGAGTGGTGGGAGGGTGGGGGGTACCATCAGAGGTGAATGGGAATGGTAGTGCACTTGTGGACGTATGTGTGGGGAGGAGGCTGTGGATAGCCAACACCTTCTTCCGACACAGAATGATCCACAGGTACACGTGGAAACGGATGTTGACGATGAAGGATAAGACAGTGGTGGAACGAAAGTCATTGATTGATTATGTATGTGTGGATGAACGAATGAAGAAATCTGTGATGGATGCTAGGGTGTATAGGGTATTGGAGGGGGTCTGTCTGATCATTATGTAGTGGTAGCTAAGGTTAGGATACAAAAGAAGTGGGTGAGGAGAGCGGGAGGGAGGCGAGAGGAGGGTGGAATGGTGAGGAGGGTGGAGAGGTTGCAGGAGGAGGAAGTCAGGGAGGAGTACAGGAGAGCAGTGGAAAGACGACTAGGTGGGTTCGACCTTGAAGTTATGGAGGAAGTGGAGGAGATGAGCAAGGTGTTTAAGGATGAGATCTGTGCAGCATGTGAGGAGGTGTGTGGAGTGAGGAGAAGAGGGAGGGGAGTGAAAGGTACAGCATGGTGGACAGAAGAGGTAAGAATAGCTGTGGAAGAAAAGAAGAAGAAAGCATATAGAGAGTGGTTGGGTAGTAGAGGGAATGAAGATTCCGAGAGACAGAAACGAGCGAGGTACGTGGAGAGTAAGAGGGTGGTGAAGAGAGTAGTGAAGGAAAGTAAGAGAAGAGTAGATGAGGAATTTGGAAGGAATCTGAGTGTAAAATGGAGGGAGAGTAAGAAACTGTTCTGGAAAGAAGTCAAGAAAGTTAGGGAAGGTAGCAAGGGAAACAGTAAGGGTGTGAAAGATAAGAATGGGAGAATGCTAGCCGAGAAGCAAGAGAGAGTCGAAAGATGGAGGGAGTACTTCAGTGAGTTGCTAAATGAAAGGAATGAAGAGCCAGCAAACATAGCTGGATATGGTATGGGAGGGAGAAGAAGAGAAGTAGTGGAGGAGGAGGTGGGGATCAGGAGGTCAGAAGTGTGGGAAGCCATGAAAAGAGTGAAGTTGGGGAAAGCACCAGGAACAGATGGAGTGTGTGGGGAAATGTTGAGGTATGGTGGTGAGATAGTGATAGAATGGGTATGGAAAATGTGCAAACTAGCATGGGAGAAGGGGAGTGCACCCGATGACTGGAAGACTGGCATAATAGTCCCCCTATATAAGGGCAAAGGGGAAAGAGGAGTGTGTGGTAACCACCGAGGAATATGTCTTCTAAGCGTAGTAGGGAAGGTATACAGTAGGGTAGTGATTGTGAGAGTGAGAACGGAGAAATGGATAGGCGACGAGCAGGGAGGTTTTAGGAAGGGAAGAGGATGTGTAGATCAGATTTTTACCCTGAATTGTGTTGTGGAGAAGTATCTGGAGAAGAAACAAAAGGTGTATGTTGCCTTTATGGACTTGGAGAAGGCCTATGACAGAGTGGATAGAGAAGGTTTGTGGAAAGTACTTAGAATATACGGAGTAGAGGGCAAGTTGCTGAAAGCAGTGAAGAGCATGTATGAGGGTGCAAAGGCGGCAGTACGTGTGGAGAGTGAGCAGAGCGAGTTCTTTGACCTGAATGTTGGTTTGAAACAGGGGTGTGTGATGTCCCCGTGGTTGTTTACTGTATATATGGATGGAGTTATGAAAGAAATACTATCAAGAGCAGTGGATGTTGGTGTATCGCTGAAAAGGGAGGGAATTGAGTGGAAGCTACCTATACTGCTGTTTGCGGATGATACAGTTCTGATGAGTGATAATGAATGGGAGTTGCAGGGTATGGTAAATGAGTTTAGAACAGTGTGCGAAAAACGGAATTTGAAGGTAAATACGGGGAAGAGCAAGGTTATGGTCTTCGAAAGGGGTGAAGTCACAGAGTGTGAGGTGAAGCTGAACGGTCAGGCTATGGAGATCGTCAACTCTTTTAAGTATCTGGGCAGTGTGTTGAGTAAAGATGGGACTATGGATGAAGAGGTGTGGGAGAGGGTACAACAGGGGAAGAGGGTTGTAGGAACGCTAAAAGCAGTAACAAGAAATAGGGTGGTCAGTATGGAAGTGAAGAAGTCCTTGCATGACAGTGTGGTAATCCCGACACTGACTTACGGAAGCGAAGCATGGACGTTGGTTGAGAGACTCAGACCAAGAGTGAGAGCAGTGGAAATGAATTACTTAAGGAGTGTGTGCGGAGTTACATGGAGGGATAGACAGACTAATGAGGAAGTAAGAAGGAGGTGTGGTGTGGAGGTAGATGTGCTGGAAAGTGTGAAAAGGAACAACTTGAGATGGTTCGGCCATATGGAACGTATGGAAAGCGAGAGAATGACTAAGAGGGTGTACGAGAGCGAGGTGGAGGGACAGAGAGGGAGAGGTAGACCGAATATGAGGTGGAAGGATGGAGTGAGGAACTACATGAACGAAGGCAGTGCTGGTTGGGGGGAGGGGCGTCGACTGACTGGGGACAGAGGTGCATGGGGGCGGTTCGTTCGTGGCCACCCCTTCGGGGATCACGGCGTCAGGCAATAGATAGATAGATAGATTAAATCTCTAACCTTGGATTTATAATATAATAATATTCAGGCTGGGAAATTAGGTATAGCCCGGCAGCCCGGACTAGCCCTGACATGTAGCCGGGCTAGTGATTTTCAATGTTAGTCTGCCCGGCAGAGTTGCCTGGGGGACAAGTTAATGTTTGTAATACTTCATTACATAACGCTTCAATAGAATATATAATAGTAATCATATAATATCAAATACCGGTAGATAATTATATGAAAACATCGCTGCTGTGCTCTCCTGGTGCGATGACTCTTTAATAAATAGAGACCAGCACATCCGATCGATTGTCATTTCTGTAATGTTTTCGGCAGAGAGCATTATACTCGGTTATATTTTATCTGACGGTAAATGTAATCACCTAGCAACTAATTTCTCGATAACTAACAGAAACATTAGAAAGTAAGTTCTCATAATTAACAACAGATTTTGCTACAAAATTTGAATAATAGATGAGTACAAAAGATGAAGACCGCAATTTACCATCAGGTGGAAAAAACCCATTATAATCATATACAGTACTGTTGAGTGGTACTTGAAAAGTAGACAGAATGGATAAAAAACACCATCTGAGGAAGAGCACTTTATGTACCAGCATTTGTTAGTGACCTGATGAAGCTATCTGCGAAACGAAACGTTGTCAATAAAGTGATCTTCCTCAGATGGTGTTTTTTATCCATATACAGTACTGTACTGCCAATATTGATTTATATCAGATACAATAACATAAATATGTTCAATAAACAGATAACAAAAACAGGATATTTGAGTAATACACGTTGGGCTAAATGTAGCCGGTTAAATCCTATGTCACCGTGTTATACAATAATTAGGGTAAGCAGCTGTTTGGAGGGTAGCAGATTAGCTTAGTCTGCACCTACGCTTGTCTCCACTTCGCCGATATTGGCGTGCACTTTGATTATATGTTCTATTATTCCCCATTTGAATGTTATTATCATCTGATTTTCGATAATTCGAGCTATTAGGATTTTTGGATTTTCTGTGATCGGAATATTAGAATTTTGTTGTAACACAATTTGACAGACAAATATATCTTCCTTATGTCAGTGTCGTGGTTTCACATTCAGTACAGCCGTACACATATATATATATATATATATATATATATATATATATACTGTATATATATCTCTCTCTCTCTCTCTCTCTCTCTCTCTTTCTCTCCGGTTTACGTTAGTAATGAACTATGAATTTGTAATGTGATTCAACAAAAATTTGACTTTGACTAAGGCTTGTTGTTCCTAGAAGTATGAGGTGTTTTCGCCGTAGTCAATTTTATAAGCTACACGTGTCAACCATAAAGGTTAGCATTATTTTGATCGTTTATAGATTCATTGAAAATTAAGATTTATGTATGGTTTTGCCTGTTTTAACAATATTCAATATGCAAGGATGGTAAACAACAATAGCTGAGAAGTTTATAGGGATGAGGGAAATGGCGAAATATATATATTTTTTTGTTTTAACTTTACTGTCAATCTCTTTTGGAAGTCATCAATTAGGTTAAATAATGTTCATACATAGCTAACCACGAAAGAGGGCAGGGATGTTAAGATGAGGAAATTTGAGAAGTTAATTAGGTTAGGGTAGCTTAGATAGGGCTATGTTAGAGTGACTGTAATTTGGCCAAATTAACTCCTTCAGACATATGTTCCAATAAGTCCGAGGAGGCGGGAGCCCCGGGATCATTGCCACTGCCTCGCACTACACTCACAACAACACTGCGGCCGTTAGAATTATCGGAGGAGGCTGAGGTTGCCACCAACGGTTTTATCGTAAGCTAACTTATCGGACTTACTGAGCTCATATGACGCAAAATCGCGTCATAAACTTATTGGAGAGGCATGGAGATAAGTCCATATAACGCGATCGCGTCATATGAGTTTTTGGTTATAAGTTCCATATGACGCGATCGCGTCATATATGTCGCAAGGAGTTAAGATGTCTTGAGTTAGGAAAGCTAAATGAACTTAGGTTAAGATACGATACATTTGTTTTTGGTTTACTAAGATAGCTTAGGGTAGATTTGGCTGTACAAAATCGTTTATGATGAAATGGTAGGATATTATCTAATAAGATAAGGATATAATAGCCGAATAAGTAAGACAAATTCGAAAGATATAGATTAATATACACAAATATGATTATATTTTAACTAAATTTCAATAAAACCTACATGAACTAACTTGTGAGACACCAAGACGTACCGGTAGTGTTCTAGTTCATTATCAAAAGTTACTTGATCCTGTGTTGGTGTTATAAGAACAGTAAAGTAGCAGCCGGCTATATTTCGCAAATATTTAGTTTAAATAATATCATAATAATTATTATAGATTATATTTAGTCATTCAGCAACATTTTCAAGGGCAGGAGAAAAGTAAAGAGGTAATAACATAATTTCCCTCTCTCTTGTATTACTAACACTCAGTAACCTACAGTAGTATAAGGATAATTCTGTATGTTGTCATGATAAATGTTTCACTCACATATATTGATTATTTGTAGTTAATGCCTGAGATCCGAGGGGAAATAATTACGGACAAGATTACATACAGTACGATGCAAATAGTGGTAAACAAATCTGAAAGGACTAAAGTATGAGAATCAGTAGGCTGACACCTAATCCCATATAAAAGACATTTATTGATGACACCTGCACTGGTTTCAGGCCCAAGAAAAAAACCTGAAGACGTGAAACAGCGTAAAAATTAATATTCATCAACGGAACACATGTAGGGGATGGAAGTTGGACAGAAGCCTAGGTGGGAGAAGGTACATTTAATGAGAATAACCTATTACGTTATGTAATGTAAGATGAGTGATCAATATTTACAAGGAACAGTATGTTTATTTGAAATGTTATTTTGACTATAAAAGTGTCAAGGAGCTAATGCTTATAGGCGGAAAATAATGAAGTCTTAATTCACTTACGTTTATGATAACAATTCTGAGGCCGTGATGAAGGAAGGTGGATTGACAATGCAAAACAATAGATAACGATTGAAATGTTAGAAAAGAAAGATAATATTAGAGACAGTTATGAAAACATATCATATGTTGACAAAATAAAGCCTTACCAAAGGAGCTTTGAAAGGATTATCAATAGGAGAATCTAAATAAAATAAACTATACTATATATTGGAGTGAGGGGATAAAGTGGTAGTACCGTAATCCAAGAAAGAGAAGAGGAGGGAGAGTGGAGAACAAACATTTAAGGGGAGGTATTTAGTTTGTTCCCTAGACCTACATCAACTTTAAAATTACACCCCCTCGAGTCCCTTTCAAGATAAATTTGTACATTTTTCGGTAGAAAAATTTCCCGGCCGAAGGCCGGTTCCTCTTAAATTACAGGCTTGCTATCGCTCGCCAGGATAAAATAGACACCTGAATTGCACGAAAGGTCTTAATATGGGGTGAAAGTTCTTATAATCACTAAACTAATGGGGCAAACATTTTATAATATCAAAAGCAATGGGGCTAAACATGAGGGAGAAAGGGGTCAAGAAAACAATCCCTCAAGTGGAGACCTCCCCTTAAATTGAAGAGGCCTGGGCATCCCGGAATGGGAGAGATGTAAATAACCTAATAAACGGAAACTTTCAATGGCCTCTTCTTATATTCAACGTTTTTCCCATCAACGTGCAATAACAAATACTATTGCTATGTCCAAAACATTAGTAATGCAGGAATTTTCCAAAACTCAATAAGTAAGGTACTGTGGACATAAAATAACTAATTTATAGAAGCTGGTGGCATGTTTGTGAATATATGTGGTACAAGTACTTAACTAGCGAAATTCTTTAAAATTTATTAGCGCAAGTAAAACATATGACAGGGCAAGTGGAAAAACTGTCAGGGCAAGTACATTTCAGAAGACACTAGCCAGGGGCAAGTAGATCCGCAACACTAATTTCCCAGTCTGATTTATATACTGTAGTTGGTAAAAAGATTTAGGATTATTTTTTGAGTCATTGGCAACCTTAATTTCATAATTTCTTTTTTCTTTCCTAATATCCTTTTTTTATCTGTCTTGATAGATTTTGATAGTAAGCAAGTAGGTGAATTTCGCCTTTCTTAATTTTTCTATATATTCCTCTTTTTTTCCTAGATCTAATAGTCTATTATTCATCCATTTGGGTTGGTTCTGTGTTGATCTAAATTTTCTTTTCTATCTATCTATCTATTGCCTGACGCCGTGAACCCCGAAGGGGTGGCTACGAACGAACCGCCCCCATGCACCTCTGTCCCCAGTCAGTCGACGCCCCTCTCCCCAACCAGCACCGCCTTCGTTCATATACTTCCTCACTCCATCCTTCCACCTCTCCCTCTCTGTCCTTCCACCTCGCTCTCGCTCTCGTACACCCTCTTAGTCAATCTCTCGCTTTCCATACGTTGCATATGGCCGAACCATCTCAAGTTGTTCCTTTTCACACTTTCCAGCACATCTACCTCCACACCACACCTCCTTCTTACTTCTTCATTAGTCTGTCTATTCCTCCATGTAACTCCACATGCACTTCTCAAGTAATTCATTTCCACTGCTCTCACTCTTGGTATGAGTCTTTCAACCAACGTCCATGCTTCGCTTCCGTAAGTCAGTGTCGGGATTACCACACTGTCATGCAAGGACTTCTTCACTTCCATACTGAACACCCTATTTCTTGTTACTGCTTTCAGCATTCCTACAACCCTCTTCCCCTGTTGTACCCTCTCCCGCACTTCTTCATCCATAGTCCCATCTTTACTCAACACACTGCCCGGATACTTAACCCGGGAACTGCGGGGAGACTCTTAAGAGTTCCCCCGGCGGACTGCGGGGAGACTCTTATGAGTGAGTGAAAAAAAAAATCAACTTTTGACATCGAAAAAAAAAAAAAATTGTTTGGCCCCTGGGCCATGCAAAATCTCAGTTTTCTACCTCCCCTCCTTCCCCACTTTCCTCCTCTCCTTCAGTTATCACCTATTTTCCCTGTTATTCCCTTATTCTGAGGTATATTTTCGTGCTAACATTAGCGAGTTGCAAGCAGGGTGTTGTCATCACTGATGGCAAGCGAGTGCAAGAGAGAGAGAGAGAGTATCGATCGACTGTGTCTCAGTGGCCTTGGGGGAAATTGGCGGGAAAGGAGTTTGCCTCACCCATACATTATACAACTCGCGGGCTATATCTCCGATTTTGACCATCCAAACGCTGTTTTCACTCGTTTTATTGTTGTTTCAGGTTAATACCTTTATAATCAACCCATAATAGGCGCATATGGATAAGTATTAATGCTATTAATGGCACAATGAATATTTTAGTGACGGAAACACCTCAAATACGTCAGCACAGGGGGACGTTTCCAATTACCCCCATGCGCACTTCAGAGGTTAAAAGAGTTGACGATCTCCATAGCCTGACCGTTCAACTTCACCTCACACTCTGTGACTTCACCCCTTTCGAAGACCATAACCTTGCTCTTCCCCGCATTTACCTTCAAATTCACTTTTTCGCACACTGTTCCAAACTCATTTACCAGACCCTGCAGCTCCCATTCATTATCGCTCATCAGAACTGTATCATCCGCAAACAGCAGTACAGTATAGGCAGCTTCCACTCATTTCCCTCCCTCCTCAGCGATACACCAACATCCACTGCTCTTGATAGTATTTCTTTCATGACTCCATCCATATATACAGTAAACAACCACGGGGACATCACACACCCCTGTTTCAAACCAACATTCAGGTCAAACAACTCGCTCTGCTCACTCTCCACACGTACTGCCGCCTTTGCACCCTCATACATACTCTTCACTGCTTTCAGCAACTTGCCATCTACTCCATATATTCTAAGTACTTTCCACAAACCTTCTCTATCCACTCTGTCATAGGCCTTCTCCAAGTCCATAAAGGCAACATACACCTTTTGTTTCTTCTCCAGATATTTCTCCACAACACAATTCAGGGTAAAAATCTGATCTACACATCCTCTTCCCTTCCTAAAACCTCCCTGCTCGTTGCCTATCCATTTCTCCGTTCTCACTCTCACAATCACTACCCTACTGTATACCTTCCCTACTACGCTTAGAAGACATATTCCTCAGTGGTTACCACACACTCCTCTTTCCCCTTTGCCCTTATATAGGGGGACTATTATGCCAGCCTTCCAGTCATCGGGTGCACTCCCCTTCTCCCATGCTAGTTTGCACATTTTCCATAGGGTAAGACGGGGTAATTTCGCCGAAAATCGCGTATTTTGACAAATAGAAACTGCCACGAATGGAATTTTTAAATTTTGTATTTTTTATCTATACATTCAGCCTTTCTGCTATAGATGCCCAAAAACGAAAAAAATATATAATGTTTTGGTCATGCTGCCGATTTTTTGAAAAAAGTCACTCGCCGCGACCTATTTTACGCATCATCTAGCTAGTAAACTAGATAACATTATATGATTAATGGCCAGACAAAACACTAGCGCGCAGGTAAAAGCAATGAAAACATTCAAAAACCCAAACTGACACTAAACATGCCAATAGAAAAACGTCACACACACAACTGAACAGGGCGGGCAGAGATGCAGGTGTGTCACACGTGTAGGCCTAGGCGCCACTGTCTCTAGTGCGGGTGTGGAGTTGTGGAAATGTAGTGCGGGTGTGGACGTGTCTAGTGCGGTTGTGGACGTATTTATTAAGCCTACGGGTGTGGAAGTATTTAGTGCGGGTGTGGACGTGTCTCGTGTGGGTGCAGCGTGTAGGTTGCTAGTACAGAGTACCAGGCAGCAGCTGACGGTTACTGCCAACACTGTGTCACACGCAAACATACAAACAAACACACATACAAACCACCCACAAACACCCGACCATACCGTCAGACGTGCCGCTAGCCCCGGCTCCATGCCCCGCGAAACTGCAACAAAACCTAAGCCAAACTAGATCTACAACCTAAGCCAAACTAGCTATACAACCCAAGCCAAACTTGCTCTACAACCTAAACCAAAACTGCTCTACAACCTAAACCAAACTGCAGCCGAATCCATGCAATAGTTTCGGAGATATCGGCGTTTGAATGCAAATTATTAGCGCCGCGGCGAAATTACCCCGTCTTACCCTAGCTCTCTTATTATGGGGGATAATTTTAGGGAGGCTTACTGGATTACCGCGCACTATCACCACACATCAGTTGACCTTGTTAAATCTCTATAATATGTTTACAGTCAGGAGGTATTGTTAAAAAAAACTTGAAAAATTTCCGAAGTTACCCGGTTTTGCGATATCGTATGTCATGTACTTCATAAGTTCATTGCCATATAGGCTATGTCCAAACCGTTGGTAATTCATTATAATATATGCCCTAAATAACTAACAATAAATCTATGGATATTTAATTTTCCGAATATAGCCTAGATTGGCAGCATCAAATAGGCGACTCTGTCAGTCTGATTCTGAGGAGTTTATTGAGGTAGGCCTAGTACAAGATAGTTTTTTATTTCAATTCATAGATACGCCGACTAGAGGTAATAATATTCTCTATTTAGTTTTCAGTAACAATGAACATATGATAAATAATGTAGAGATAGGGGACCACCTAGGAAATAGCGACCACAATTCTGTGTATTTTAATATACAATGGAAAGGTAATACCAGAGAGAATACAACATTAATACCTGACTTCAGAAAAGCCAATTATGGTGGGTTAAGAAGAGCCCTATTAGCGAACCCTATGGTCGAAAAATTAAGTCGATCCAGGTGTCCAAATGAGTGTACCCCTTCTCAGGCACCTGTCATCTTAAGTCAGGAAGAGACGTCAAACTTGGTAGATAGGCTACATACGATAATTTTATCAAGTCAGTATTCAATGCGCAAAATAAATATACCCCCCCCTAGGGGTAAGGGAATAGAATATGCCCCACGTGCCTTCTGCGTGTCGTAAGAGGCGACTAAAGAGGTTGGGTCGGTGGGCTTGCGACCCCCACCCGGAAAAAATACCTAAGCAAAGAAAAACAAACGAACAGCCTCGGATGCGGACGGACCCTATGTTGACGAACCACGACCGACTAAGGACATTCCTTCGGACATTCTGAGAATGGCTACATGGAATGTTAGTGGCATGAATGATGGCACAAAAGAGAGAGAGGTTCTGGAAGTGCTAGTGAATGCCAGGCTGGATGTACACGTATGTGGAATGACAGAACAAATGGAAAGGTTCAGATGTGAGAGAGTGGGAGTGTGGAATGGGTGTGTGTGCTGGAGTGAGTGAAGGAACAGCGAGAGAAGGTGCGTGTTTGTTTGTAAGTAACAAATGGAAGGAATGTGTAAGAGAGTATGGGTCTGTGGGTTCAAGGATTGTGTGGGTAAGAATGAAAGTAGGAATACAAACGTGGGTGATTGTGTGTGTGTATGCCCCGACAGAGGATAAACTTGAAAGAAAGAAAGAGGAGTTCTGGATGAATGTGGAGGCGTGCCTGGAGAAGTTTGACAAGAACGAAAGAATATTTCTGATTGGGGATATGAATGGAAAGGTGGGTGATAGGAAAGTTGAGGGAGTGGTGGGAGGGTGGGGGGTACCATCAGAGGTGATTGGGAATGGTAGTGCACTTGTGGACGTATGTGTGGGGAGGAGGCTGTGGATAGCCAACACCTTCTTCCGACACAGAATGATCCACAGGTACACGTGGAAACGGGTGTGGACGATGAAGGATAAGACAGTGGTGGAACGAAAGTCATTGATTGATTATGTATGTGTGGATGAACGAATGAAGAAATCTGTGATGGATGCTAGGGTGTATAGGGGTATTGGAGGGGGTCTGTCTGATCATTATGTAGTAGTAGCTAAGGTTAGGATACAAAAGAAGTGGGTGAGGAAAGCTGTAACTTTGAACACGTGCGGGGGCTGACGGAGGCGGCAGGAGGGGAGTGCATGCCCGCATGCCCACCCTTCCTGCCGCCCCCAACTAATTGTAGTGGGCCCTATCATTTCTCATCCTTTCTGTTTTCCGTTTTTCCCTTCTTCCCGCTGCCCCCTCCTTTGGGAGCACCGTGACTGTCATGAGGTAAACGACCGTACTCACTCTTTGGTTTCGTTGGAGGGTGTTGTGGGTCGGCAATCCCTACACCCGTCGAACTGTGGTACCCGACGTGTTCGAGCGAGGGGAAACTTTTATGCCAAACCCTAACCCTTGTGCTGGGTCGGCGATCGACGGCCCTTAAGGTGCATTAGTCGGGGTGTATATCTGCAAGAATTCCTAGGGCGGTCGTCCCGTCCTCTAATTGTGGCTCCATGGTGGGTTTGGAATCTGACTCAGATGAATTTAGAAATATTCGTCCTATGGAATCTAAAATTGCCCCCTCTGATGCCGACCCCTGCGAGAAATTGGACTGCCTCAAGGACCCTTCCCCTGCTGCCAACAGTGCCGGAGTTCCCCACTCAGGCATGGCACCCACAGACCTTGGCAAACCTCCTAAGGATACTGTGACGAATTCTCCATCGTCGGGTAGTGAGATCCATCAGGTGATCTCCCCGGCATCAATTCCTATGCACAGTACTGCCTCTGTGATCAATAATAGTGATGACAACCCCACAGTCTCGACTTTAACTTCTAAATTACCAGATTATGATTCTAGCCTTAGCCTACCTCTTCATTCCGTTGACAACCTTACTGAAGAACCTCGCATGCCCTCAGCTGACACCCCTACGGATGCTTCTTGCATCCCTGACCCGTCTGTGACTCCATCTGTTACCATCTTCCCTCCGGATGCAGGATCTCCTACCTCAATTAAACCTGCTTCTGTACCTCCACGATCTCAACGGGCCGTTAATGCAGGTACAGGAAAAGACCTTGCCGGTATTTCCTCTGCCATTCACACGCTTCAACCGTTCGTACCTTCGCATAACCGACAAAGGCGTAAACGTAACACGTATACCCCTGCTTCGAAGGACACTTATAACGCTATGTTCAGTCCCCCTGATTGGTCACGGTTTTTCACGGTCTCTGGTGAACCTATGGATGATTTCAGTCTATACGATACTCTCGCACAAGATATTGGTGACTTCACCATGCATGCTGTTGGATCGGCCAAGCGCATGATTGAGGTGAAAACACAGGAGCAATCAGAAGCCTTACAAGCCTACCTCGACACCCCCAACGACAGATACACAGGTAAACCAGATGAATACCTGAATCAGTGTACTGGCACGGTTGTGCTCCCTTCCGACTTCGAATTTGCAGATCAGAGCTTTACAGACTCAACCAATCGTATCTTAAAATTATTGCAAAGAACTGACCCCACTGTTGTTAAAGTTGACACTTATACTGCTCCTCAGCGTGGAAATCGGCCCCCACTACGCATTGTCAAAATCTATTTTAAGCGCCATGACCTCCCTATGCATGTCCGTCTTGCAGGTCGCCAACTGCAGGTACGAAGGTATGTTAACAAGCCGAGACAATGCACAAATTGCTGGAAGCTTGGGCATTCAACCCCACGGTGTCGGGCTCTCAATGCTCGTTGCTTAAATTGCGGCTCAGAACAACATGCTCTCAACAATTGTCAAGTTAGCGCGCCCCGTTGTGCAAATTGTGACGGGTCCCACAAAGCCAATGACAGAACATGCCCGCACTTTGCGTTTCATCGTGACATATATACATTTACAGGCCACAAAAGGACTCCCCTTCCGGTCTGCTGCAGCACAATTAAGGCAGGAAGGTAAATCTCCTCCATATCGACGGTTTGAATCAACTACACCCGCTGACTCCTCTGACCACCAGCGTCCAGAGCAGCCTCCGGCACCACCTATTAGCCCACAACATTACCCCACCAATGATACCTTCCGTTTAGTTCACCTTAACTCCCCGGACCTATCCACCTCTAACAGGTTCGAGGGATTTACTAACTTGACCGATGATACTGAGTTTTGGAACATGACTGCCGAAGAGAACCTCATGGAATGTAACACAGTACCAGATATAGAGACTTCTCCCCAATCTCGCTCCACCCAGTCGCAGCCTCGGAAAAAGCGTAAGGTTGCAAGTCCTATCCGGTCATTATGCCGGACCTCGAAACTCGGTTCCACCACACAGAAGTGGGTTATGCCTACCCACGATCCGGACTGTGGCTGCCATAACTGCGGCCGATTCTTTCTACTTCAGCACAAGACTTCTACCCGTACTCACCGAACATCTTCACAAATTTCTTTCCAAGCGAGCTCCAGCGGAAGATGCTCAAATTCACCCGACTCCTTGTTATTGTGTCACCCATATTTGTGAATCTGATCCTACGCCCAAGGACTTGATGCAGAGATTCCTGAAGGACAATAACCTGTTGGATTCTGACTTGACTAATATAGAGCTATCACAATCCCGATTTGATGTTCACCAACCTCCTGTCAATGTGCGTACCACCCTCACCACGCCTGATCCTCCCTGTAACCTTGAGCGACATGTTCCGTTAGCCGCTCCCCACTGCCCAGATCCCGATGCTCCCAAACCTAGAGACATTCCCCCACAAACTCCTGCTAACCCTACGACACCATCATCTGACAAACCTTCGATAAAGACTCATCATACCCCGAGCCCCTCACAATCTCCTGTATTGATATGTCACACCAATATCCCACCTGACAAATGTGGATGTCCAATTTGTTTCCGTAATTACATCACACCCCATATCTGTGCCACGGATCCCTGCCTCCTTGCTCGGACGCAGGAATTTGTCGCCACACGTACACTTCCCCCTAACCCTGATGAAGATGTTACCTCCGCTTATCTATTTATGGACACTCTGCGCCAAAAACTCCTCCACTGCCCCACCCTTGTTCCTAAACTAGTCACACAATTCACAGCTATTTCTGAAAAATTTACAGACCTTACATCTACCCCTTCACCTTCATCCACACAACCCTCTCCACACTCACAACCTTTACCAGACTCTCTTCAAGAGACCTCTATTGTCGATGACTCTGACAATCCTATTCTTGATGGCATATAACATTTTGCAATGGAATATAAACGGATACCAAACTCGCCTCCGTATGGGAGAATTACAACGATTACTTAAATTATATTCACCATTATGCATTTGCCTCCAACATGTAGGCAATTTTGTTGTCCCCCCCAGGCATTATACTGTTGCTGCTAGCTCCCCTATAACCCCTTCACATCTCCGAACGGCCATCCTTGTGCACTATAAGTGCGTATTTGTTCCTGTCACCCTTGACCCCAACCCTTTTCAAACAACTGCCATCTCCATTTCATTACCAAACCTTCCTTCCTTGACTGTTTGCTCCTCCTACAATCAACCCTCCTGTCATTACAATACTTCAGACCTTCATCAACTAGTACAACAACTGACCCCACCGTACCTTATTCTGGGCGACTTTAACGCACACTCTCCCCTTTGGGGCAACCCAAACACAGACATCCCAGGCGATAAAATTGAAAAATATCTCCTTCATTCTACTCTTTGTTGTCTCAACTTTGACACCCCCACCTACAGATCTGCTACCCACTGTACATTTTCCGCTGTTGATCTTTCCTTTGCCTCGGATGACGCAGCTCCCCTATTTGACTGGTCAGTTTTACAGGATCGCTTCTCCAGCGACCACTACCCTATACTCCTTAAGTATTTGTGCCCTGCATCCTCCCCTCAAATATCGAGTTATAATCTCTCTAAAGCCGATTGGACGTCTTATACGCACTCCTCTGCAGACGTTTCGGACTTCTCCCCTGCCCACAATTTTGTTTATTTTTCGTCCTTCCTGAACTCCATTGCACGCACTCATATCCCGCTTACCTCCTCGCTGACGCACCCTCGCCAGGTCCCTTGGTGGACGCCCACTCTAGCCCAAATGATAAAATTCAAGCATCGTGTGGAACGCCTTCTTAAGCGTCTGAGTGTTAGGCAGCAGCGTTTAAAGACTGTTTCCCCCCGGCTTTTTTCCACTAATCGTTACTTTGACCTTATAACCATCACTATTGAAAAAATTGCCCTTAAAACGTTCTATAACAAGATCTGTGCAGTTGTCAAACGCAGTATCCTTGACAACAAGATACTTTCATGGCGATCATATATCTCGTCCTTCAATTCCCGCACCCCTCTCTCTACTTTATGGAAAAAGTTTCGCAGTATCAACGGACGCACTGTACGGCCTCCACTCTCTCCACTCAAAGACCCTGCCTCGGACTCGCTTACACATGACCCCCTTGACATCGCTGCCATACATGCCAAACATTTCTGTCACGTCAGCTCAGACCAGTCATTGCCTCGTCAATTTCTTCGTTATAAATATATGGAGGAATCTCGCCCGCTATCTTTTCATAGCGGGAAAACACATGAATATAACACCCCTTTTTCAATTCCGGAATTGCGACACGCGCTCGACCTGTGTACAGACACTACTCCTGGCCCGGATGGATTCTCGTACGCTCTCATCCGTCACCTCCATCCACGTGCGCTACAACATCTTTTACAACTGTACAATCAGTTTTGGATAAGTAACTACTTCCCACCGTCTTGGCGGCATGCTTACACTATACCCGTACCGAAGCCTGGAAAAGATCATAGTCTTCCCACAAATTACAGACCGATTGTGCTTACCTCATGCCTCTGCAAATTAATGGAAAAAATGATCAATCCTCGACTTTTACATTACGCTGAGTCACATGCCCTCCTATCCCCATATCAGAATGGTTCCCGCCCTGGCCGTTCTACACTGCACTCACTTATTCGCCTTGAACACCAAATACGTGATGGGTTCTCCAAGAACCAACCCACAGTGGCAATATTTTTTGACATTGCTAAGGCTTATGACACAACATGGAGACACAGGATTTTAAAAAATTTACACGATTCTGGCATGCGGGGTCCTCTTCCCTGCTTTTTACAAAATTTTCTCTCTAACCGTACATTCCAGGTCAAAAAATAATGGTCTCCTATCGGACATTATGTCACAAATTAATGGAATACCACAAGGATGTGCCCTTAGCAGCTTACTCTTTATTATGGCGATCAATAGTGTCATATGCAGCCTCCCACCTGAAATATCGTATAGCTTGTATGTGGACGACTTCGCAATATATTATACTTCTCCCAGTCTGACTCACATACAACGGCGTCTCAACATTGCTCTAAAATCCATCCACTGCTGGTTTTCAATTTTCTGCTGAAAAGACTAAAGCCGTTGTATTCTATAGAAATGTTCGACATTTACGTAACCAGTCCATTACTCTCACCATGGGACATTCTAATATGCAGATCCTTCCACATACCAGGTTCCTTGGTATAATCTTTGATACTCACCTCAATTGGAAGAGTCACATTGCCTGCTTAAAGGCACGTTGCTTCCAGAGAATGAATGTTCTGAAAACAGTCGCACGAGTCCATTGGGGCGCAGATCGCGCTATGCTTTTACTGTTCTACAGAGCTACCATCCTCTCAGCCCTAGATTATGGTAGCCCTGTCTATGGCACGGCCTGTGCTTCCACATTAGGAACCCTCGACAGCGTACACCATTTGGGCATCCGCATTAGCTCGGGGGCATTCCATTCCTCTCGTGTCTCCAATATCCTATGTGAGGCTGGGACCTTACCTCTAGCCTATCACCGTCGATTAGTCCTCATGCGTACGGCTGTTCGCCTCCGTCATGACCCAACTCTACTAGAACTATTCCATTCCACAGATAACTATCGTTCAACCATTCCAGTGCCATTCCCACTATTGTCTCGCCAATTGCTCTCCACTTACAGTATCACCGTTCCTCCCATAACTCCCCCTCCTAGTCACATCACTACGTGGACCCTAAAACACCCTACAGTTTGCTTTCACTTAGCAGATCAACTTGATGCCCAAGCCCCATCTCAACGTCGACATCTCGCTTTACAACATCTTGATCACAAAAAACACCCACATTTCATAATTTCACCACCATCAGACAAGACCGGGCTGTCGGCGGGGGCGGTGGACTCATCACCCTGGTACACAATGAAATATCATACATAGTAACCAGTGTACAAACCAAATCCCTCCTCCCCCCAAATGATAACACAACAGAAATACAATCAATTAAAATACGCACTGGCAACAAATCCAACATAACCATCATAAACACATACATCCCTCCCCAAACATCCCCTACAGTACCAAATGAATACAGACCACACTTACAACACATCACAAACACCCCACACATCATCCTGGGTGGTGACTTCAACGCCAAGACGTCGGCCTGGTTTGTCGACAACCCCGACACAGACAGAGGGCTGGTACTACAAAACCAAACAGATAACCTCATCATCCTTAACGACATCCATCAACATACCCATATTCCTCACCAAGCCCTCTATAACCCATCATCTCCAGACATCACCTTTTGCTCCCCAGAACTCGCCCCCACAACATCCTGGAGGGTGGTCAGAACCTTAGGCTCTGACCACCTCCCGATCATTATCACCACCAAAACCAGACTCACCCCAGCTAGCCACAAACACACATACACCAATTATAAAAGAGCTAACTGGGAAGCATTTACAAATGAGACAGAACAACACTTCACAACTCTAAACAGTACACCCATCACTAACATCAACAATGCTGTACACATACTCAATAAAACTATCCAAAACGCTGACAAGAAACACATTCCAAGAGGTAACAGAAAAAGACACAACCCTAACTTCACACCAGAAATTCAAAACCTCATCAGACAACGCGACACACTGAAACACTCCCCAGCACCCCACACACAAGACATCACACAACAAATTCAAGCACTCAACACCCAAACTAACAACAAAATACAAGAACAACAAAAACTAAATTGGAATAACTTCCTACAAACACTTGATCACAAAACAAACCCCAAAAAACTCTACAAAACACTAAACAGCATCACACTTTCCAACAGCAACACAACACAATCACATGCTGCAATCACAACAACAGACTCTACTCCTTCATGTAAACAACAAGCAAACACTCTCATCAATCACTTCTCACATGTCAGCCACCTAAAACCTCACAAAGACGACCGACGTGTCATCCGACGTAAGAGACAATTCCCCACAGACCCTGACTATACACCCTTCACCAATCACCAGACAAAGCATATCATCAACAATCTCAAGCACTCACCCGCCTGTGGCCTAGACAACATAAGCAACATACACCTCAGACACCTGGGACCACAAGGCATACAAACACTCACTAACATATCAAACTACAGCTATTCACACAACACAATACCAGACATTTGGAAGCATGGTATCATCATCACATTCCCCAAACCCAACAAAGACCCCACGCTACCCTCCTCGCACCGCCCCATCACACTCCTTTGCTCCCCCTCCAAAGTCATGGAACGCCTAGTATTACAACTAATTACACCCGACCTACCCCTAGCTCCAACACAACATGGCTTTAGGCCACTGCACTCCACAAACACTCTTCTCACAGACCTTACACAAAGAGCTTTTGACGGCATCAACTCAGCTAGACCACCACACAGGTCACTATTAGCCACACTCGACATTAGTAAAGCCTTCGATGCCATCCCCCGCCACAACCTAACAAACAAAATCTACAACACAAACATGCACAACAACACAAAAAGGTGGCTGGCCAACTTCCTAGCAGGCAGATGTACACACGTATCTTTTGCCGGTCAGTCATCTAAAATCAGAAACTTTCCAAACGGAGTCCCACAGGGATCCGTCCTATCGCCCGCACTCTTCAATCTGTACATGCACGATATAACTACACCCAATACTCCCCAAATAAACTTAGCCTCCTATGCAGATGACATAACACTCACATGCACACACCATGACCCAAGAAGAGCAACAGATCTCCTTCAACCCTATCTCAACACACTACATGGCTGGTGCACTACAAACAGACTGAATCTAGCCCCAGCCAAATCCACCGCAACCCTGCTCACAAGCTGGACAGGTGAACACGAATACATCCCTCAACTCACCATAAACAACACACCCCTAACACATACACACACACCCAAAATCCTAGGAGTAACATATGATACTCATATGACATTCAAACAGCACACCACAAACATTAAAAAGAAACTGACACCCAGACTTAACGCCCTCAGGTCACTTGCTCACACAAAATTTGGACACAACAAAGAAACTACCACCACAGTATATAAACAATACATAAGATCAGTAATGGAATACGCAAGCCCAGCCTGGGCTTCTAACCTAGCTGAAACACATCATAAGACCTTACAGACTATCCAAAACAAAGCCCTGAAGATCATTACAGGCTGCACAGCTACTGCACCCACAGATCATCTACATCAAGAAACCAAAATCCTCAAAGTCAAAGACCATCTGGACATGAGAGGCACTCAATTCCTGGCAGCAGCCTCCACGAACCAAGACCATCCACTAAACTACATGGCAACACACCCACAGACACCAAGAAATATCAAAACAACACCCAGCACACGGTATCACACACAGTTATTGTCCTCTCTCCCTCCCTGCCCACCCCGAACCAACTTCCAGAAGCACATCCATACTCATATCTCTCGCCAATCCATCCACTCACTCACAGACAACACGCAGCTGCATGCACGACCTCCCGAAATCCATCCTTCCGAATCCTCCCTCCCTCGCGAGGACAGAGTCCACCTGGCCAGGCTGAGATGCGGACACCATCCAGCTCTCCTGAGCTATCAGAAGAGACTGGATGACTCCGTTGTCGACGCCTGCCCGGGATGTAACACAGCACCCCATACCATTAAACACATCATAGAAGACTGCATTTCACACAACCACTTACGCCAACAACACAACCTACACTCAATGAGAGCTCTGTGGGAAAGCCCGATCGTGGCCATGGCCTTCCTCAGGGACTCGGGGCTGTTCGGCCAGGCAGCTTAGGGAAGAACAACAACAACAACAACAACAACATCTTGATGATCACATCCCGGCTGTTTTCATTTACACCGATGGCTCAAAAACTGCGGATGCCGTGGGTTGCGCTGCAGTCTCAGACCATGGCTTCTCAAAGTACCTTACACCATCACTCCACGGTTTTCACTGCTGAATTATGGGCTATTCAAGGTGCTTTAAGCACCATCTCTTCATTGTCGAGGAACTCTCCACGGGTCGTTATCTGTAGTGACTCAAAGAGTGCACTGCAAGCCTTATGTGTATTTGCCCCCAAGGACCCATTGGTCAAGACTATCATCCACACAATACACAAATTACAGTGCGCTAATCGTTCCATCACACTGTGCTGGATCCCCGCGCATGTAGGAATTCCCGGGAATGAGCGTGCAGACTTCCTCGCTAAGCAAGCGTGTCATGGTACACCCTCTACTACTTTGCTGCGTTCGGAGGATATGCTCCCTGTCCTCCGTCGCCATGTTTATGACGCTTGGCGAGTTGAGTGGAGAGCGCAACCATTAACTGGCCACCTTCGCTCCATTAAGGATGACATACACTTGTGGCCCTCTTCAATTAATGGTTCACGTGCAGACCAAACCCTATTAACTAGATTTCGTTTAGGCCACACGCGCCTCACACATGGTTACCTGATGTCCACCCCTCGTGGTCCACCACCTGAATGCCAACATTGCCATACATCATTGACTGTTTTTCACTTTCTTTGTATTTGTCCCGTCTATGCATCTGAAAGACGGAGATTCTTGCTGAACACCTCATTACATGGCATCCTCTCTGACTCAGACTCTTTCAATTTCACCCCTATTCGTCACTTCCTGAGAGCGATAAATTTATACAATGACATATAACTGCTGACATATACGTGACTTTAAACTCTGTACCACCTCCTCCACCACTAGCCTTGAGAGGGCCTAGGCCCAGTGGGCTAGTATAAAATAAAAGCATCGTCAACAGTACCAAACCTACATACTCCAATAGTCATGAAATTCAGTGATAGGAGAGGCTGGGAATGCGAAATCCCCCGGATGAATAACAGGGGTGCTATGGGCTCTCTGCGAGAGGGCTGGCTATCACACAGAGGCCCACGTCTCTTCAACAAACTCCCACGGTGAGTAAGAGACATGAGGGACATCTCGTTAGACAACTTCAAGAGAGCCCTAGATGTCGAACTGCAAAAAGTGCCAGACGAGCCCATCCTCGCAAGGGAGCGAGCTGTCGCTTCAAACAGTCTACTGCACCAAATCACCACCCATAACGAGGGGCGTCGCGCTCCTTGGTGCCGCTAGAAGAGCGGCGAACACATCTAAAGGTATCTAAAGGTAAAGGTATAGAGAGTGGTTGGGTAGTAGAGGGAATGAAGATTTCGAGAGTCAGAAACGAGCGAGGTACGTGGAGAGTAAGAGGGTGGTGAAGAGAGTAGTGAAGGAAAGTAAGAGAAGAGTAGATGAGGAATTTGGAAGGAATCGGAGTGTAAAATGGAGGGAGAGTAAGAAACTGTTCTGGAAAGAAGTCAAGAAAGTTAGGGAAGGTAGCAAGGGAAACAGTAAGGGTGTGAAAGATAAGAATGGGAGAATGCTAGCCGAGAAGCAAGATCATCATCATCATCATCATCTCCGACGCCTTGTTTCCCCCTGGGAAACTCCCGCTAGAGGATGGCCATGACAGAAACGTCTCCAAGCTACTTTGTCAAGACATGCCTCCCTTGCCCGTGCCACAATGCCCCTTCCAGTACGTGGAAGTTTTTCTTCAATATATTTTTCCACTTTCTTTTCCCATACCATAGGTGGTCTTCCACTACTAGCGGTTCCACTCACCTGACTCCCATATATCTCTCTTGGCATTCTGTCTTCATCCATTCTCTGAACATGACCATATCACCTCAAAGTACTTCTCTTTATCCACTCAACCACACCACAATCAATGCCCAAAGCCTGCTCTTCCATTCCAAAGGACTCGTACACTTCCCTATTACTTGGCCCATCTAGCCTATTCATGCCAGCTGCCATTCTGAAAAAGCTCATCTCCACAGCTCACAATTTGGAGAGGTCCTCGTCACTTGCCGTCCATGTCTCGCTTCCATACGAGAGTGTTGGGAGCAGCACACTGTTTCTCAGTGACTTTTTGACTTCCTGGCTAACCATTCTTCCTTTGAGAATACTATCAAGTTCTCCAATCACCTTTCTCCCTTGCATTTTTCTCTCTTTTATCTCACTCTCCATTTTACCGTATTTGCATAGTACAGCTCCCAAATACATGAAACTTTCAACCTCTTCCAGTACTTAATTTTTCATTTTTATTTTACAACTTTTCTCATGTTCTTTCTTGATTCTATATTTTTCCTTAAAATCTATGGTTTCATGCATTCTTCTCTCAAACACCATTACCTTACATTTCCCTACATTGACCTTTAACTTTCTCTTTTCACATACCCTGTCAATGTCAGTGACCACTCTCTGAAGTTCTTCCGCATTTTCCGCCAACAGGACTGCATCGTCCGCATATAGGGATGTTAAAATCTTCCATGTTCTTCCCTCTGATTCCAGTCGTGACGAGTGGTGACAAAAATAACAAGTTATAAGTTTACATGTGCACATAATAAACCCCATAATATTTGTGAAAAATGATTTGCAAAAAATCTCCACTGTTTAATACTAAATTGCTTTCACAGCTAAAACTACTATAACAACTCCATTGTTTTGTACTAACATTGTACAGTCAGGACCCCCAATACACGATTCCACAATGCGCGAAAACCCTAATACACGAGTTACCCCTCGAAAATAACATTAATTAATTAAACATTAATTACGCGAGGTGGTACCACAATACACGAATCGAGAGCTAAGAAGGGGCCAAATCCGCTATTCCCGCTTGATACGCGAGCACGTCTACATTTCGCGAGGCCCAGGAGTAGCTCCGAAAAGAGAAGACGGGCATACGCCTGCCTTCCCTCCCGCTTACCCTCACTCCCTCCCTCCCACAGTCCCGCTCAAGCGCTCATAGCCGTGCGGAGTGACCAAACGTTTGTAGTGCCTGCCCCTTTTTTTGCCATGCCATGCCAATATAAGAAGATAACACACAAATGAAGGTGGAAGTGTTGGATCGCAAGAAAAAAGGAGGGAAACTGTGCAATAGGCTTGTCAGAGTAAACTGTTCGTACGATTTGGTCAGGGAGGGAGAAGTTGGAGAAAATCGTGAAGTCCTAGCCTATCTACTACTAATTTTAAGGTAAGGTTTCATATTTGTATTCATTGTTCTTTATATAAGATATAGACTGTACTGTAGAGCCAAAAATGTCGAAAATAGGGCCAAAAATGTCGAAAATAGGCCATAATTGAGAGATGTCACCCAATCTAATTATTCCCATTTAAAGTTAGTTCCACAATACACGAATTCACAATACGCGATGCCTCCTGTCACCCCTATTCTCGCGAATTGGGGGTCCTGACTGTACTAGCACAATTTCTCGCAGATGTTAGGTTCGGGATCACGAAGAAAATGGGCGAATTTTGGCACACTGTTCAATGTAGGCCTATCTATTACAACTTACAAGTCAAATATACATTTCCGCGCATCATCAAACCATACTAGCCTAAGTCTACTACTAATATTAACCCATTAGGCCTAGTACCAACAGATCCCCCAGGGATCTGTATTAGGTCCTCTGTTGTTTGTTATATACATAAATGACCTTGATTTAGGTATAACTAGTAGGAGTAAATTTGCAGACAATACCAAAATGGGAGAACAATTGATTCAGATAGAGATATAGAGTGCCTCCAAAGGGATCTAGATACCTTACACGAATGGTCAGTAAATTGGCAGATGAAGTTTAACATTGACAAATGCAAGGTATTAAAGATAGGGAAGATGCATACAAATGTTAAATATAAACTAGCTAATGTGGAATTAGAAAACTCTAATTGTGAGAAAATCTAGGTTTGTTAGCAATGATTTGAAGCCTAGACAACAGTGTATAAGCGTTCGAAACAAGGCAAACAGGATTCTCGGGTCATCTCAAGGAGTGTGAGTAACAGAACTGCTGATGTTATCTTAAAACTTTACTTGTCATTAGTGAGACCCCATATGGATTATGCTGTTCAATTTTGGTGTCCTTATTACAGAATGGACATAGATTCATTGGAGAGAGTACAACGTAGAATGACAAAAATGATCCATAATATTAGAAATCTTCCGTATAAAGAAAGGTTGAAGAAATTAGGCTTACATTCGTTAGAGAGACGCAGAGTTAGAGGTGTTCAAGTGGGTTAGTGGGATTAACAAAGGGGACATGACAAATGTACTAAAGCTCAGTGATAGCGAAAGAACTCGTACCAATGGTTTCAAATTAGAAGATAAATTTTGTTTCAGAAAAGATATAGGCAAATATTGGTTTGGTAACAGAGTTGTAGATGACCATATCCATGACCATATCACCTCAAAGTACTTCTCTTTATCCACTCAACCACACCACAATCAATGCCCAAAGCCTGCTCTTCCATTCCAAAGGACTCGTACACTTCCCTATTACTTGGCCCATCTAGCCTATTCATGCCAGCTGCCATTCTGAAAAAGCTCATCTCCACAGCTCACAATTTGGAGAGGTCCTCGTCACTTGCCGTCCATGTCTCGCTTCCATACGAGAGTGTTGGGAGCAGCACACTGTTTCTCAGTGACTTTTTGACTTCCTGGCTAACCATTCTTCCTTTGAGAATACTATCAAGTTCTCCAATCACCTTTCTCCCTTGCATTTTTCTCTCTTTTATCTCACTCTCCATTTTACCGTATTTGCATAGTACAGCTCCCAAATACATGAAACTTTCAACCTCTTCCAGTACTTAATTTTTCATTTTTATTTTACAACTTTTCTCATGTTCTTTCTTGATTCTATATTTTTCCTTAAAATCTATGGTTTCATGCATTCTTCTCTCAAACACCATTACCTTACATTTCCCTACATTGACCTTTAACTTTCTCTTTTCACATACCCTGTCAATGTCAGTGACCACTCTCTGAAGTTCTTCCGCATTTTCCGCCAACAGGACTGCATCGTCCGCATATAGGGATGTTAAAATCTTCCATGTTCTTCCCTCTGATTCCAGTCGTGACGAGTGGTGACAAAAATAACAAGTTATAAGTTTACATGTGCACATAATAAACCCCATAATATTTGTGAAAAATGATTTGCAAAAAATCTCCACTGTTTAATACTAAATTGCTTTCACAGCTAAAACTACTATAACAACTCCATTGTTTTGTACTAACATTGTACAGTCAGGACCCCCAATACACGATTCCACAATGCGCGAAAACCCTAATACACGAGTTACCCCTCGAAAATAACATTAATTAATTAAACATTAATTACGCGAGGTGGTACCACAATACACGAATCGAGAGCTAAGAAGGGGCCAAATCCGCTATTCCCGCTTGATACGCGAGCACGTCTACATTTCGCGAGGCCCAGGAGTAGCTCCGAAAAGAGAAGACGGGCATACGCCTGCCTTCCCTCCCGCTTACCCTCACTCCCTCCCTCCCACAGTCCCGCTCAAGCGCTCATAGCCGTGCGGAGTGACCAAACGTTTGTAGTGCCTGCCCCTTTTTTTGCCATGCCATGCCAATATAAGAAGATAACACACAAAATGAAGGTGGAAGTGTTGGATCGCAAGAAAAAAGGAGAAGGAAACTGTGCAATAGGCTTGTCAGAGTAAACTGTTCGTACGATTTGGTCAGGGAGGGAGAAGTTGGAGAAAATCGTGAAGTCCTAGCCTATCTACTACTAATTTTAAGGTAAGGTTTCATATTTGTATTCATTGTTCTTCTTATATATAAGATATAGACTGTACTGTAGAGCCAAAAATGTCGAAAATAGGGCCAAAAATGTCGAAAATAGGCCATAATTGAGAGATGTCACCCAATCTAATTATTCCCATTTAAAGTTAGTTCCACAATACACGAATTCACAATACGCGATGCCTCCTGTCACCCCTATTCTCGCGAATTGGGGGTCCTGACTGTACTAGCACAATTTCTCGCAGATGTTAGGTTCGGGATCACGAAGAAAATGGGCGAATTTTGGCACACTGTTCAATGTAGGCCTATCTATTACAACTTACAAGTCAAATATACATTTCCGCGCATCATCAAACCATACTAGCCTAAGTCTACTACTAATAATATTAACCCATTAGGCCTAGTACCAACAGATCCCCCAGGGATCTGTATTAGGTCCTCTGTTGTTTGTTATATACATAAATGACCTTGATTTAGGTATAACTAGTAGGAGTAAATTTGCAGACAATACCAAAATGGGGAGAACAATTGATTCAGATAGAGATATAGAGTGCCTCCAAAGGGATCTAGATACCTTACACGAATGGTCAGTAAATTGGCAGATGAAGTTTAACATTGACAAATGCAAGGTATTAAAGATAGGGAAGATGCATACAAATGTTAAATATAAACTAGCTAATGTGGAATTAGAAAACTCTAATTGTGAGAAAAATCTAGGTGTGTTTGTTAGCAATGATTTGAAGCCTAGACAACAGTGTATAAGCGTTCGAAACAAGGCAAACAGGATTCTCGGGTTCATCTCAAGGAGTGTGAGTAACAGAACTGCTGATGTTATCTTAAAACTTTACTTGTCATTAGTGAGACCCCATATGGATTATGCTGTTCAATTTTGGTGTCCTTATTACAGAATGGACATAGATTCATTGGAGAGAGTACAACGTAGAATGACAAAAATGATCCATAATATTAGAAATCTTCCGTATAAAGAAAGGTTGAAGAAATTAGGCTTACATTCGTTAGAGAGACGCAGAGTTAGAGGTGTTCAAGTGGGTTAGTGGGATTAACAAAGGGGACATGACAAATGTACTAAAGCTCAGTGATAGCGAAAGAACTCGTACCAATGGTTTCAAATTAGAAGATAAATTTTGTTTCAGAAAAGATATAGGCAAATATTGGTTTGGTAACAGAGTTGTAGATGGGTGGAATGGACTACCAAGTGCTATAGTGGGATTAAAAACGATAGGGAGCTTTAAGATAAAATTGGATAAGCATATGGACGAGAAGGGTTGGGTGTGAAGGGGGATCAGCAGGGTTGGGCCAATCAGCGCTCTGCAGACCCCCGTAATCCTGCGTTAATCTCTAACCGTTTTGGGTAATTTTCTTGAAAAGACTCGCAGCCTTATTTGAGAGTTTTTTTGGCCATTTTTTTTTGGCAATGGTAGTTTTGATGCTATTAGTTATAATTTCACTGTGGGAGAAACCCTATATAACCCCATTATCCAACAATCTTAAGATAACTCCCCCCGATAGTGGGGAGGGCTATGAAGATCAGGGAAAATGTGGGGTTAAAGTAATATAGTAAAATAATGAAGAATAGGAATGTGTGAAATGCCAAAAATGCCACTTTTCCGAAATCCAAGCCAAGTTTTGTCGAAACTTGGCTCGGATTTTCAATAATTTCAGAGACTCAAAAGAGCTTTTTCTAAAAATCCGAGCCAAGTTTTGTCGAAAGTTGGCTCGGATTTTGCATAATTTCAGACACTGAAAAGAGCATTTTCTAAAAATCCGAGCCAAGTTTTGTCGAAAGTTGGCTCGGATTTTCAATAATTTCAGAGACTCAAAAGAGCATTTTCTAAAAATCCGAGCCAAGTTTTGTCGAAACTTGGCTCGGATTTTGCATGATTTCAGACACTCAAAAGAGCATTTTCTAAAAATCCGAGCCAAGTTTTGTCGAAAGTTGGCTCGGATTGTCCATAATTTCAGAGACTCAAAAGAGCATTTTCTAAAAATCCGAGCCAAGTTGTGTCCAAAGTTGGCTCGGAGTTTCCATAATTTCATAGACACAAATTCCCCAGCTCAACTGTGTCACTAACGGACGGAATACAACAAAGTGTAACAAAGTGTAAGTGTAACAAAAGGTAACTTTGAAAATATACAAGCAAAGTTTTGTCCAAAGTTGGCTCGGATTTTGCATTAATATCAGAGACACAAAGGGTCACTTTTTATGGTAACATTCAAGGAGATTACACCAGGACTCTTCTTCCCTCTGACCAGGTATAGGCTATCCTAGTGTTTACTATCGTATACCCCTTTGAAAGGACATTAGCCTAACCTAACAACCTTACCTAACCTAACCTAGTATTATGGGTGCCTAGGCTATAGCCCTTTGAAAGGACATTAGCCTAACCTAACAACCTTACCTAACCTAACCTAGTATTATGGGTGCCTATACCCCTTTGAAAGGACATTAGCCTAACCTAACAACCTTACCTAACCTAACCTAGTATTATGGGTGGGGGCTGCTGCCCCCACACCCCCGCTATTTGACATCTTTAGACAGATTTTTGGTGTATTAATACCAGTCAACTAACGTACTGATGCCAACATCGCACTGAAGGACTACATCTTGATAAGGTAATTTGTTTATGCAGAACCAATACACAATATTGAGGACTTTGGGAATGGGGATGTGGGCATTTTCAAAGAATGTGTCTTTCACAGCACTAACATTATACCTACATCGTGATTTCCTGAGTGCATGGTGAACGTATTCTTTATTCCGTTTGTCACATCTAAACTTCTTTTGTTGTCTATTTTCACTCACTTGCAATTCACTGCCACATGTACTACACTTACCAGTTGCCAAGACTAACTTATGCTGAACAAGAAAATCCCATGTAGCTTCCTTGGTTCGCAAAATGTCCCCCAA
Source organism: Paralithodes platypus (assembly GCA_032716605.1). Taxonomy (NCBI): domain Eukaryota; kingdom Metazoa; phylum Arthropoda; class Malacostraca; order Decapoda; family Lithodidae; genus Paralithodes; species Paralithodes platypus. Next base: position 11,812,858 of record CM064570.1, on the reverse strand, counting down.
TTTCTGACAGGAGAGACTACAACCTGCACAAGCGGCCATGACAGTTACAAATCTGCCGGGCTGTTTGACGTTTCTGTCAGCTGAGAGAAGGAATGGCAACAATATGCGCCGATTCGTGCGCAAGAGCAAATATATGTAATAATACTAAAACTACAAGGGAAATGGGAAAGAAAAATGCCAGAAAGGATTGAACAAATACCGGGAAAACTATGAAACATAAATACAAGCACAATGTAATGTTGCAAATGTGTATATTAGACATACAGTAACAACTTTGTAGAACATCTTTGTAGAACATAACACTTTACCGTAGCGAGTGTACTCCATTGCGAACACGTCCGTAGCGGAGCTCTCAAGATTGCGGGAGTGAAGAAGAAGAATTTGTTTATGCGCGGGACTCTATTTTTATCGACATAATCGAGTTACAAAACTTATCAAAACTATTCTACCACAACGGAATCTATGTGAGTATATTATAAGGAGTTATTATAGAGCTTAACTTTCCTTAATAAATTATGTATAATAACGCTGCGAATCTATTCGGGATAATTATCCCGTTTTGGTAAGATGATCCTCAGGGTATTAGAGTGTTGAGCCTATAATTGGGCTTTGTAATTGGGGTTGTGTGGGACAGGGATCTGCCTTGCTTAGGCCAATCGGCTTTCTGCAGACTCCCATTTTCTTATGTTCTTATGAATAGCGACAAAATAGGGGTAGCCTAGTATAACTAGATTTATCTAAAATACAACCATCACTTTCCCCTCCTGTGTCCTGTGGGCTAGGCTAATTATGGGCAAGGTGAAACTCTCTTGTACTTCGTAACAAGACACCCTGCAAAAAAAATCCTCAAACCGAAAAAAAAACAAAAAAACTTACCACCCGGGGGATCGGCGCCTTCCCTCCACATTAGCCTTGCGTGGACTTTCAAACAGGGATTCAGGGGTCCTAAGGTGTTATTCTCCAAGTGATAGCGAGGACGGGGAATCACTTGCCACACCTCCACACTCTAAATACTTCCTGCCTGTCACGTTGTCACACCAAAACAACATTTACTGGGCTTCTCGGGGGCCTCCAAGAACGAACCATGACACTTGTTGACGGGGTATTTGCGGCCTTTTTCTGTTCCTCTAGTTTCTTTGGGTGCGCCAGTGAAGGGGGAACTATTTATCTCACCAGGTCAGGACATATTCACACTTAAGACGGCCCACTACGCCAGAAAAATCAGTATTCAAAACAAGTGTTTCGTCCATCAGCCATGTTGGTGGGTTAATCTTGATCACTCGTCCGAATATCCTGCTCGGAGTACCATATTTGCCCTGGGAAAAATAAATAGCCATATAATATCACTTTTACAGTTGTATATACTAGTTTAGGGTTATATTTACGTAAATAGTCATGTATAAGGGTTAATTAGGTGTTAAATATATATATAATAATCATATTAAAGTCTTGTTGTAAAGGGTCGGGACAGAGGGCCAGACGCAGACAGGGCAGGGGTGTGATTGGTTGAGGATTGTTGTCATCCCAGACTGGCTGCTCATTGGCTGCTTGAAAGATTTATGAAGGGGCACTCTTCCTTGAAATATGTTATTCTCTGTTTTATCTTGATTTATTAGGTCATTAGAGATAGAAAGACCTCCGTTCTCGCTTACCTAGGGTTGCAAAAGCACTCTGAAGTTAGTTACTTATTTACTTTTTACTGGTTCCTTGTTGGCACTTCATAGGCTATCAATAAGTATAATAAGTAAATAGTTTTAGTTACATTTTACGTATTCAAGATACAAATCCAATACGTAAAAACAGCTAGAATAAGTTTAAGGCGAGAAGTGAAATTGACATACGATGACTTAATAGATAGCCTATAGGGAAGGGTAAATTAAAAGAATGGGATTCTAAAATGTGGAGGGCAGAACTGAACAAGAAAACTAGTTTAGATATTTATAGAAAGTATAAGAAAGAAATAAGGCGAGAAGAACTAATATATGATAACAGACCAGCTTCTGTTATCCTATACAAAGCGAGAACAAATAACCTACAGCTAAATGATATAAATAGATTTACAGGAGGAAACACAGGATGTAATATGTGTGGGGATGGAATAGACTCAATAGAGGACCTTAAGCGTTTCATTCTGTGGTGCCCTGCATACACAGAAGAAAGAAGACTAGAACCTCTATTCCAACAATCATATATAGGAGATGAATCCCATATAGGCTACTAAGTAGCTTAGTTTAGTAGACAAAGCACAGGTAGGGTCAAAAAGCCAATATATAGTTTTTGGAGAAAGAGAGAACAGCAAAGGAACAACACATGAAGAAACTGCAAACAAAATATAAAGGTGAAAGAAGAAACAAGAACAACAACCAAGAAGAAAACAGCACATAGCACATAATAAATGTTACTGTTAAATTAGAAAAACAGAAAACACGACAAAAGGGAGGCGCCATTGCAAAGGCATAGCTTCCCGACCAGCAACTGAACTTATTCTAATCTAGAACAATCAGACAATCAGACAATCAGTCACAGTTACAGAGGAGTTACGGGAACACATGGAAATGGCTTTAAGAGTTAATAAAAACATAAACTACATGGAGAAACCAAACATTACAGTGGGAGAATTAAAGGAAAATATAAAGACATTAAAGAATAGAAAAGCAGCAGGCCCTGATGCAATGAAACCTGAGTTATATAAAGCATTGTCACAAAGTGATAAGTGCTTAGAAAAACTTGCAATGTGCTTTAATAATATTATGGACACAAATGTAATTCCAGAAGAGTGGAAGAAGTCAAAAACTTTTATGTTACCAAAAGTAAATAAACCAAAGGTAAATGAATTGAGGCCAATCGCTCTAACAGACATATCATATAAACTTTTCATGACGACAGCAATTAAAAATAAAATAGAAGAACACATTAGGGAGAATGGAGAGGTAAGGGAGACACAGAGTGGGTTTACAAATAAGGGTAGAATCGAAAATAATCTTTTTATATTGAAATACTGTATAGATAAAATATTTAAACAAAAGAAGTCACTCATAGTAATCTCAATAGACTTTAAAAAGGCCTATGACTCAATCAGAAGGGAGAAACTGATAAAAGTATTAAAAGATTACAATATAAATTCAAATGTTATAGACATAGTAAGTAACATATATAAAGAAGATAGTACAATTATAAATAAGGGGCAAGTAAATGAGACGGAGATTAAGGTAACAAGCGGCATCAGACAAGGCTGTACGGGGTCCACAACATTATTTATATTAATAACTTATGAGATAATTAAGCAGTTAGAAAATAAAAGAGGGTTTGTAGATGAGTGTTTCAAAATAAATTCATTGTTTTATGCCGATGACGAGCTACTCTTGGCTCATACAATCCAGGAAGCAGAAAGAGTAATAGATAAATTAATAGAGATAGGGGGAGAGTGTGGCTTAAGTATAAATAAAGACAAAAGTAAATCCTAATATTTAATATGAAAAACAAACCAAACAACATACGAGAAATAGAAGTGGTAAAACAAATTAAATATCTAGGAATACAAATTAATGATAATAACAAATGTTTTAAAACCCAGAAAATAGAAGCTTTGGATAAAGCAAATAGAATGGCTAACCTTACATACCCGGTAATATCACAAAGTTGTAATAAGATACTTATTGGATAAACATATTGGAAAAGTATTGTGATACCAGCAGTCCTGTATGGCTCGAATGTTATAGGTTTTTCAAAAACAGAAATAAATAAATTACAAAATATAGAGAATAGGGTTTTTACTTTTTAGACACATATTAGGGGCACCCAGATATGCCCAAAAGGTAACCTTAAGGGGTGAAATAGGAGCCTCATCAATGGAGGCAAGAATTATGGAAGGTAACATAAAATATCTTAAATATTTAGTAGGAGAGGAAAGTAATGACTTGCTAAGAAGAATCACAGAGGAAAAACTTAGAAATAGTAAAGATCCCTGGACTGCAGAAATTAGAAAGTATGTAGGGAATTTGAAGTTAGGAGAAACAAATTTAGCAAATATTAAGAAGGACGACATCAGAAAAAGAGTTCTGGACTGGGATTCGGGAAGATGGCGAGAGGAGTTGGCAGAGAAGAGTAGCCTAGAAGTGTATAGAAGTTATAAGAAGGAGATTAAGAGCGAGGAAGATATTTATGACAACACACAGGCATCTATAATATTTTACAGATGTAGGACAAATAACTTAAATCTAAAAGATAGAAATAGGCATGTGGGAGGAGAGACACAATGCGATCTGTGTAAGGAAGGAACAGAAGACCTAAAACATTTTCTACTACACTGTTCATTTTATAAAGCATGCAGAATAAAAGATCCAGGGTTCCAACAGCCTTATATTGAAAATGAAAACCAAGTCATCAGACATCTTTTATTTAACAAAGAAATAAGCGATAGAGTGAAACAGACAATCTATCAAATGTGGAGAGTACGAGAGAAAAAATTGAAAGAACTGAAATAAGAAGACTGAAGAGAGAAGAAACAAGAATGAAGGAAGAAGAGAGAAGAAACAAGACTGAAGAAAGAAGATTTCAGAAAAAGGGATGAAAAATGAGATATATTTATTTTTAGACAAATGAGCACGTCACAAAAAGTCACAAAAAGAAAAATAACAAAACTAAAATGCCCCAGAACGAGAAGCCCACCACAGAAGCCACGAACGAACACCACACAGAAACACCCAAAAGAAAGGTCCACAGAACGAAAGGACCAGCTGACCGAGCCAGCCAATTCAGACAGGCCCAAGCCCGCAGGGCTAAGCAGCTCCAGGCCGCACCTATATACCCCTTCTAAACTGACCATTTTTCCACACCTCACGTACACTACCCCCTCGTGTCTTACACTTCTAACTACCATGATGATGAACAGGAATATACATTCATATTAAAAACACCCATGCCCTGTCCCTACGTTGAGCCAATGCCAACAAAACAGACAACCATAATTATATCTATGTATGTTCTTACATCCAAGAAGTAGATGTTATATACCTTAGAAGTTAATACACCCATGCTGTCCCTAGGTTAAGTATTCATATGAACATTCCCTAACATATCTTGTCTTGCCAGACTAAGTCTCTGAAGACCCATCGCCCCCATAAAATCTATGTATTCAATCCTTAGTTTAAGATATTAATATTAACATACCCTAACATACCTTGTCTTGCCAGACTAAGTTTCTGAAGACCCATCGCCCCCATAAAATCTATGTATTCAATCCTTAGGTTAAGTATTAATATTAACATTCCCTAACATCTTGTCTTGCCAGACTAAGTTTCTGAAGACCCATCGCCCCATCAAATCTATGTATGCAATCCTTAGGTTAAGTATCTTTATCCGCCATTGTGTTCACCTTTTTCCATTTACTTTTCCACAATTGTCATACGTCTTCCACTTACCTCCTTCGTATCCACAGTCCACACTACGCCAATTTACTTCGTGTCATACACCTCTTACCCCAACCAGAGATTGTATGGATAACCTTTGTTACCAGTATTTATCATAGTATTCCTAAACAATAACGAAGTACCCCTACGAACTGCCGTTTTTCTTTGGTCTATATTTCATAGAAAACGCAGTTCCCAGGGACACCTAGACATACAAGACATCGTGTCAAATAATAGGTCCATAACCCCTCGTATTGACGAATAATAATACACCATGTTTTTCCCTACTTTATCCACAGTCAAGCACACACCTGAAGTTAACCTCCTTCTCCCCCACCGCCCCACAGTCCACATGATTCTATCTTTTCCAGACTCATATACCACCCCGTATTTGCATCCCCCGGTAGCATTTGGCTAACGTACTTTCACTGTCCTTTCAAACTCCAATATCAATTGTAGCCTAATGCCACCCCCACGCCCAGAGACCTTAGGGTCAAATTTCCCTGTAGCCCCCTGAGCTCCTCCCCCTCTCATTAAGATACCCCGCGCTTCTCGACTCTTGTCCGACCTAGCCTCTCTCTCATACCTCTTGAAGATCCTTGATTTTTCCGTTGCTAACGCTCTCCAACCTTTTTATATATACTCCTATCCAGCCTGCCTTCCCTTAGTAGGCCAGAACAACATTAGAACTTTACTAACCCCTTGCATGCCATCTATTCTCTTACATCCTATTCACAACCCTGCACCCAATGGTCGTCGGTGCGAGGCTAGCCGCCTCACCAGTAACTAACTTCTATTGCCATACTTCCAGATAAATGTGGCAGAGTTAGCAACCCAGTCTCCACCACATCCAGCAAACCATACAATTAACAACCAAACGAGTAAAACCAGCTAGCCAAGGCACCTTCGGTTTTGGTATTAAGGACACCCACATCTGTCTCATACACAGAGGGTTATTACAAACACTGGTGATATGGCAAGCCCCTAGCCACAGCCGCCGGACGACCATCACAGAGAGAGGGCGCCCAGCTACCCCTTTTTACCCACCCGAGGAGGGAGACCCCCACCCCCGCAGAGGTATACCTGACCCCCTGTTTTGACTTCTGAGTCATTGCCAGGTAGCACAGGAATTCTTCCTATCAATGAACTAACCATGCATGACTAACACCTTTACTAACCTCTATTAACTCACAATAAACCATTTACCTTTCTTGCATACTCTGATCACTAAATTAGCACCTCAGCTATACCATAGAATGAAGATTGAACAATCTAAGAGAGACGCTCCTATCACAGCTGTCCCCATCCTCCTCGCAAAGTAGATCCAGTCTCTCTCCCCTAAATACTTCCAGTATAGCCAAAATAGTACCTCTTATTAAGGCTCAGTTATATTAAAATATGAAGGCTTCCTATAGCCATGTGCCACAACAGTAATCACCATCTTACCTAGTCCCCATATTTATTGAGAGCTCAAATAAGTCCATAAGACTCGAGATCCCTATGGTCTACAGGGTCCAGAACCGAGCCTATAAACCTAGCTCCCGCCCCCAGTAAAATCAGTTGAAAGCTAGACACCAACCAGTGGTCACTACCCTGAAGTTAACCTCTAGCTCTGCCCTTGTGTTGTTCCGGAGTTGAGAGATTCCAGAGCCGGCAGACTCCGTGGCAGATTTGGATAGAAGGACCTGTCCACGTATTTGAGAACTTCACACATATGGACCCCCTGGACGGCCGCGGAACCAGTCGTTAGCCCCCAACATCATGGACGCAAGATAACCAGGACCAGACCCATCAGACCCATCATCATTTTGTGATAGAGTGGTAAATGAGTGGAACGCACTGCCCCAGTATGTAGTCGATTCCGAATCAATAAGGGAGTTTGAAAGTAATCTTGATAAAGCATGGGGAAGACAAGATTTGAAGTTTGATTATAGAACAAAAATACAGAATAGTAAAAATGTTGCGTCTGCTACCGCCGCCGCCAACACCGTGAACGACCGCAGCAGTGCAAGTACTGGTACTGAGCTGGATACACAGGCATAGTTTGCCTTTTTCCAGAGGATCTACTGTAAGAAACTGTAAGAAACTGTAAGATACTACCCAAGATTCCCTTTGTTATGCCCGGTCCAAATTGGAACGCGAGATATTCTTTGTACAATGAGCAGCTCTCTAACTGGATAGGTATACCTTAAACTTTAAATAAAGAGACAACACGGCAGGATAGTAAGCACACAGGTAACAAGTTAACATGGGTTTTATTCAGTTTAACACCTGGTTCATGGAGGAGCAAGACATATATTTTATACCTGTAACCTGGAGATCATCAACAACAATAAGAATAATTAAGACATACAATACTCAGGTTATCAAGTAAGCAATAGGAGTCGGACAATGGGTCCGGACTCAAGGTAATAATAATACTCCTAGGATACAATTATAAGGTATCCAAAATGGTGGAGGTACACCTCCTACCCAAATAGATCTCAGAGAGGATCTCAACAAAAGACAAGAGTGCAGTAATGGCAAATGCCGTCTGGATCATGCAATGATGTCCCCGGCATATAGTGACGTTAACTGACTCTAAAGCAATAATGGCCAAGTGGTCATCAACAATGAAGTGGGCTCGGAAAGGCTCACAAATGATATTAATACTATAGGTGTGCTAGATCTCACCTGGCAAAGATTAATCCTTAACTCTAATTGTGTACTAGCAAGGTGCTGAAGGCTGAGGCAACAATCGTTGGGAGCTGAGATAGAGTGAAATCTATTCGAGTTATGAACCTGACAGAATGTTAAATGAATTAGGCTAGAAGTTATACAAAGGGACTAGATTACGTGTAAATATGTGTTTGTGTTTGATGCTATGGGTCTTATATAAGCACGCCCCCTCTGTCGGGCTATGGGAGACTAATAACCCGGGAAGGTGCATATATAAGGATCCCCTGATAGGTATGTATAATGGGTCCCGGCAAGTGGGCTAATTAACGTCAATTTAAGTAGGGAGAAGAAAGACCTCTCGCAAGATGTAATGTTAATGAGAACCCCTGAAGATAACTTCTACCACAACCCTGAGTCAACTCTATACCCATAAACGGTACAAAAGCACTTAAAGGAGAGCTGTAGTGAAGAGGAGGGCCCATAGATCGAGGGAGGATCCAGTAGTTCGGAGGGCGGCTGGGCGTGATGACTCCGGAAGTTGGTCCAGGGGGGGGGGGGGGGGGGGGGGGGGGGGGGGGGGGGGGGCTGGGCGTGATGACTCCAGCTACTGGTCCAGGGTGAGTCACAAGATGATTCCTTAGACCTTGGCGCCTACCACGGGACAACCGGGTTCCTCTTGCACTCCCACAGTGCAGTGATCCCCAAAGGATATGCTGGAGTTCGGCTACAAGGTTTGGGAGGTTAGGGTGACTAGCATAATGATCTACCTAGAGTGGCAAGCAGTCTAGATAGTGACATTATAGGTAGTCTAAGGGGGGTCAAGGTAAGTGTCTTCCTTCCTTGCTAGTTCGTGGAACTATCAGAACCATGTAGCAAAAAGAGAATCCAGAAAGGGGAGCCCAAAATTAGTCCTCTTTCTGATGGGGGGAACCCGATCTGGTAGATCTCAAGTTACTACACTATCCTCATAATCCCTTGAACAAAACAAGGTAGGAATCCTTTGGTACTTGGTTTGAGCACCGCATCGAAGGCCAGAAAGGGGGAGCCCAAAGTGGGTTGCCCAAGCTAGTCCTCTTCCTGATGGGGGGAACCCGACCTGGTAGATCTTCGATCACAGCACACAACTGACAAGTTGAACACCAGCTATCTCTGGCTGTTCTTACCCTGAACTAAATAATACCAAATGGCAAGCTTAGTTACTGATGTCAAGTCAAGTCAAATTGAGTAGTGACAGGGGGTTAGGGGGAAGTGGGGATAGGACAAGAATAGTTGGATGAAGTGAATTTTAGCAGGAGAAAAAGGTGTCCAGGCTTAACTGGAGCTGCCTGAGGGTTTCCTGGTTTAGCTGCTAAAGAGACTGGCCAGGGCAAGGTCGACAGGGGCGCGTTGGGGGTGACTCCTTGCTGGCTTGGGTATCATCTGCCATACCATTCCGACATGTCTGTTCGGGGAGGGGGTTGTGAGCCTCATGGATTTGATTTGTTTTCGTCATGTGAATTACTGATGTCAAGTCAAGTCAAATTGAGTAGTGATAGGGAGTTAGGGGGAAGTGGGGATAGGACAAGAATTACTGATGTCAATCAATCAATAATTGAGTAGTGACAGGGGGTTAGGGGGAAGTGGGGATAGGACAAGAAATAGTTGGATGAAGTGAATTGTAGCAGGAGAAAAAGGTTTCCAGGCTTGACTGGAACTGCCTGAGGGTTTTTCTGGTTTTAGCTGCTGAAGAGACTGGCCAGGGCAAGGTCGACAGGGGTGCGTTCGGGGAGGCTCCTCGCTAGCACGGGTATCATCTGCCATGTCTGGTCGGGGGCGTGTGAGGCTGGGGTGATGGTGGTGAAGGTGATGGGTGGTGGTGGTGAGTTTTTATTTCCTTGGGAGATCTGGGAAGCCGCGTTTTAGAGCTTCCTCCACTGTTACGCTGCAAGTCACGTAGTTGGTCTTGGGGTCCTTCGTGTGGAAGTAGCAGTTGCAGCCGTCTCTTTTCCAATTCTCCATACAATAGGACAGGAATCCGTGGAACTCGGGTATTATGCAGTCCTTGTAGGCATAGCTCATGGACATGTTGAATTCTGTTTCGAGGTGTGGATAACAGATGTCCATGAACAGTTGGTGAGGAGTTTTTGGAGTTTTTGCTGACTGTGGTGTTGGTGGGTGGGGCTCGGAAGTTGCAGCTGGTAATGTTTCCTTTGCTACTGCTGGTGTTTTCTTCTGCTTCTTCATTTTTTTGGCTTTGGGGCTTGCAATCTCAATGGTGGGCATGGAGGCTGCTTCTACATGTTCTGCTAACTCAGGTGGTGGGGTAGTGGTTGCAGTCATAGCCGTGATTACTGAAGGTGGTGGTGGTGGTGGGAGGGCTTCCTCGACCTCCATAGGTGGTGCTGGAGTCTTGTCCTCTTCAGGGTTGCATTCTCCAGTGAAAAGGTCGATGAAGGGAGTCAGAGTCAGGACCTTCGGCTTGGTGGGTGCTGGTGGTGATGGTGCAGGCCCCTCTGAAGGTGGTGGTGGGCAGTTTTTCCTATTCAGAGGGCGAGGCAGGAGAAGTTTTGGAGCCGGTGTGTTCCTCTGCCTCGGTGTTCTCTGGTGGCTCCCTGGAAGGTTGGCTGGGATGGATATTACAGGGAGGTTGTTCTCCTTCAGGAGGGCGGGCAGAATCTGCTGCAGGAGGGAGGTGTCGTCTCCAGCCAGAGCCATAGCCGTCCTAATAACCACATCTATGATGGAAAAAGATGTGGTATTGGATTTTGGGCTCGGCCTGGTGGGTCTCCTGCTGGTTGACTCCTGCCCCTCCTTCAGGAGGTCCCTGGCGTGATTGGAGCCCTTGACAGCGGCGCCCTTTGGTCCCGTCACCTGTCTGGCTTCAGGACCTCTGAGAGCAGCCACTGCCACAAATTCCACCCTTTCTCCATCACCAAGGGAGGGCACAGCCTTAAGGGGGTTGTTTTTCTTGATGGCACCCTTGTGGGTGAAGATGTCCTTGGTGCCGTCATCAGGGGTGATGAAGCCGTACCCCTTCTTCACATTGAACCATTTTACAAGTCCAGCAAGGATGGGAGTTGCTGAACTCATGGTGAATGGTTGGTTGTGAGAGAGAGAGGTGAGGTAGGTGTGCTCAGGATGGGAGCTCAGAGCTGAATGGGGATTACTGATGTCCAGGCTGGGTGAGTATAAGGCAATCTTCTTGCCCCTATTTAAGGCGCCCGGCTTGAGAGGATCAAGGGCGTTTGGCGCGTGGTGGTTATGTCCTTGTAGCTCTGGGGTTGGCGAGCCTGGACTCTGGCTGTACCTTGTAGCTAAATGCCCCCGGGCAGATTCTGTTATAAGATGGGGGTGATCACTTCCTGGTGGGAGAGGAAGTGGATGAGAAATGGCATGTGCAGGAGTAGGGTTGGCTGCAGGTTTAGTGGCAGCTAGAGATGCGGTCTTATCATCCTGAGACCGCATCTCACCCTTTATCAGTACTACATTGTTACAGTGCTGTTTAGAGATTCACTTATTAATATTTCTACGAAGTGGCTATCTCTTTGCCCCAGTATAATTCATATAACCATTCAATTAGGAGGTGCTAAGCGTATCAGTGTTCATTAATTAACAGGCGATACTAACTCTCGTAATCAACCATATACCCAGATATTATTACATAGAAGTGAAACCCTAGTGATATCTGAATGTTCGCCCACTGATTTGCGTTCTATGTATTTCTGAGACAAGAATATAAAACTTAGATCAGTACCCCCTGAGGTTACTAGAATTCCCGTGCTCTAAAATACGCGTGTCTAATCTAGTCTGTGAAGTGTGAACTACTACTTGTGCACCAGAGCTACCAGTAATAAATCTAACAGTGAATATGATTCTATAAGTAACATTGATGGTCTTCGGTATATAAACCTGTTGAATTAAAGCCAGTGATCAGAAGATTAATACCTGAACGTTGGAAGTGGGAGACTAGGCCCCATCCAGATCCACTTATGCTAGTGTTGTTCAATTCTATTATATTGTCTTGCACGAGTATTCTGCAGTGGTATATCAATAAACGTGATCGTGTAACTTGTTACCATGTGTTTCTTTGTGTTCTCTATTCCTCATATCTTGTATTGTGCATGCAGCCTTATATACCCAGTCATTTAGAACTCACATTACCCAAGTTAATCCTGTAGAAAAACAGGGCATAACAAAAACCTCTTAGGGAAGTGCCGACGTTAAGGCTAAACTTCCCGAATTCCAACTGAACTGAACTGAAAGAAAGAGAGAAAGATAATTAGCCTACAGCTATTTTCCTATTTTCACCTTTAAACAACGACAATATTAAGTAAGTGACCTTCTGAGGGAGGGAAATTGAAATGAAGGAAGGACTAAATTACCTACATTACCGGGGACGATTTTTGGTAACATTCAACAAGACTAGGCCTAGGCCTATAGGAGTATAGGCCTAGGCCTACATCGGCCTTAGGCCTATTTACCATATTTTTTGTTTTTTCGGTAGCATTCAAGGAGACGATAAATGTAATGGTCCCGTTAAAATATCCGGTACGATTTTAGTTACTGGACACCTAGGCTATTTGATACATATTTTTTTTCGGTTTCCACGCATCCAACAGGACCAACACCAAGCTACACCCTTAAAATCGTACCAAATATCCTCAAGTAACCTATTAAAAACTGTTCAGGGGACTGGTTAGAACTTGTAGGATGTTTAATTGAATTTCAGAAATCAGTATTTACTGAGAAATAGGCCTAACAGTCTTAAAATGCGCTATGGGTCACCCAGGGTCCCTGCTCTCTTTCCCAGGTAATGTTAGGCTATGTTATGTTATATTATATTAGGGTTAGGTTAGGTTAATCTAATCTAATCTAATCTAATATAGGCCTAGGCCTAATATTTGTACGGTAATATTTGTACATTTTGGGCAGTGGGCGGGGCCGTGCGTATGTGGCGGCGTACAGACCCTCCCGTAAAAAATAGCGTATTTTAAGACTTTTATTTCTCAGTAGCCTAAATACTGATTTCCGACATTCAATTAACCCGTCCAGCCCCGGCTAGTTTTGTAATGTTTGTTCACCAGAACCCGGCCGGTTTTCAAAAAATGGTTTTATTCCAGAAACAATAGCGAATGGGTTAGGAATGAAGGAAAAACCACGAAAAACCGCTCAAAAAGCTTAAAAAATGGTCCTACAGAGCCCCGAAAACGTATTTTACAAGAGTTAAAAAATTGAAGGCAATTACCCCAAGCTAAAAACAGCCAGCTCCCAAAAAACAAGGTTATTGCGCGCTCACGCGCACGCACATGGACTTTGAGAGTTTTCAACCTACGGCACGGTTGCGTGGGATACGTACACAGTTCCCATACAAATCTGAGCCCTCTTGAGTGGCTACACCTGAGGTTACGGTCGGCGCAATTAGGGTGATGCCTCTGGGGCTGTGCGTTACGTACATCGCCGACGTGCCAGGCGCGTCGCTGGGGCTGTACGGGTTAAACATCCTACAAGTTCTGACCAGTCCCCTGAACAGTTTTTGGCAAGAATGTAGTTACCGGGTGTACCGCCCGTCTTGTTTACACTACGCGGACGCTCACCATCATGTTCCCGTCTATTTTGACTGCCTTTGGATGCAAAAATACATTACCCTAACCAAACAACCTAACCTAACCTAGTATTATAGATTTATAAGTATTTATTTTATTATAAGTATTTATAGATGATTTAGGCCTATGTTGTATGTCGGTAGTGGTACACCCGGTAACTACATCCATCCCCAGTTGTTAATAGGTTACTTGAGGATATTTTAACGGGACCATAGGTAAATTTTTACCCTAGCCTATACCCCTTTGAAAGGACATTAGCCTAACCTAACAACCTTACCTAACCTATCCTAGTATTATAGGTGGGGGCTGCCGGGGCGGCAGCCCCCACCTATAGGCCCTAATACTTAGATTTTTGGTGTATTTGTCTGTGAAGTGGGTATTTTTCAATTTGTTGATAACGAAAATCCTCCATGCGGACTATAATAATAATAATAATAATAATAATAATAATAGTTCTTAAAGCTAGCGCATGCTAAGCTAGCTAAGGATAGCTCAATAAGGCCGATTAGGCGTATTTCCATTGGGGTCCTGTACTACTACCCCATCCCTTTGCTCATGAGGGATGGTAACGACTCAGTGCTTGTGAAAAATCTTTAATGCGCCGAGCGTGGGCGCGAACCCGGGCCTTCTGGGTGGAAGTCCGAGACGCTAGTCACTACACCAAGCGAGCCGCTTGGTGGACTATATGGAGAAAAATATTGCGAATCTACTGTATTGGTGCCTATTTTCCCTAATAAATTGTTTCACATAACGCTGCACTAGTGTCGTTGAATATAACCGTTTTTTCTTCAAGGAATATAGCCTAGTTTCAGTAGTTTTTCATGTTTTTTTGTGGAGGATTTGCATTAACTTAACCATTATCCGTTAATCTGAAGATACGGCGTCAAATTGCGCCATAGCCTATATTGGGTGAATTGCGCTTTTACAGTAGGTAAGGGAAATTGTGGGGTATATTGGATACACGATGGGTTGAGGGGGAGCGTTGCTCCCCTTGATTTATTGTCATCCTCATATATGTAGATCTGTAAGGGGGCAAAAACAGGTTGCCGGTATTTCGTTTTTGTGAGTAACGCTTACGCCATTTATTGGGTGAATCGCACTCCCCGCATCATTCAAAACAAGAAGAAGAGGAGTCGGGTCGAAGGATTCATTGTGCGCAATGCTTTGTTTACGGTCAGGACTTATTATTTTTGTATTGTTATTCTGTGTAATCGGGTTTTTGCAATTTATTAGGGAACTAGAAAAAAGAATAACGAGAGAAGAGAGTAACGATATAAGAGTCTTCAATAGAGTAATGAAGGAGACAGCTGATGATATACTTAAAACTACCTATAGGAGGAGATTAGGAAGAGACAAAATAATAAAAGAGGCACCATGGATGAATGATAGTAGGCCTATTAGAAAACTTATACAAAAGAGGAGATATTATAACAGATTAAGAAGAAATGCCAAAAATAGGGAGGAAGAGGAGAGATGTAACATACAGTACTTTTCCTGGAACAAAAAAGTAAAGTACAGAAAGAGATCAGGGAAGCAATTTATATACATGAGAGGAAAAAGACGAGAGATAATAGAGGGAGAAGACACGAGTAAAAAGATGTGGAAATATATAAATACATTAAGAAATAAAAGTCAAAACGAAAAAAGAATTACAAATGTATAGCGATGGAGGAGTTGTTGTTGTTGTTGTTGTTGTTGTTGTTGTTGTTGTTGTTGTTGTTCCCCATGCTTCCTGGCCGAACAGCCCCAAGGCCCCGAGCAAGGCCAAGGCCATAACCGAGCGCCCCCACAGAACCCTACCCGCCGACCACAATAAAGCCTGGGTGACCGAAGCCACTCCATGGCGGGGAGCTGAGGAGGGTGCGGAAACGCCCGGGAAACCAAAGCCCTGTGCCCCTCAGCAATTATGAAGAGAAAGTTGAGGGGCAAGGGAATAATGTGACGCTTTGGCTTCCAATCTTGGTAGATTGGGAGGTCAATCCACGGAAGAGACGCCGTCACTTGAGATCTAGAAAATATATAAGTAAAAGGAACAGTCAGAGTAAGCTATGGGTATGGCAGAGATTGCTCAGCTCTCACTCTGATAGACCAGCCCATCACCACATGACTAGAACCCAATCCTCTCGGCATCAGCTAGGAAAGGCCCTAGAAAGCCGCCTTTGGCGGGGGGATAGCTCCCCTATTTCAACCCTTTTTGGGGTTGGGCACCCGCCGATGGAGGAGTAGAATTGTCAGGTGGAAGGGCTGTAGAGGAATTAAATAGGTTTTGGAGTGGTATATATAAAATGCATGACAATAACATTGAGGAAGTTTGGAATGATGATATAAATAAGGAGTATAGAGAATTAAAAGAGAAAGAAATGGATGACAGGCAAGAAGATAAACTATTTAAAATAAGAATGAATGTAAATGATGAACACAACTATAACATACAATCAGTCACAGTTACAGAGGAGCTACAGGAACACATGGAAATGGCTTTAAGAGTTAATAAAAATATAAACTACATGGAGAAACCAAATATTACAGTAGGAGAATTAAAAGAAAATATAAAGAAAATAAAGAATAGAAAAGCAGCAGGCCCTGATGAAATGAAACCAGAGTTGTATAAAGCAATGTCACAAAGTGATAAGTGCTTAAAAAAACTTGCAATGTGTTTTAATAATATTATGGACAAAATATAATTCCAGAAGAGTGGAAAAAGTAAAAAACTGTTATGTTACCAAAAGTAAATAAACCAAAGGTAAATGAATTGAGGCCAATCGCTCTGACAGACATATCTTATACAGTAAACTGTTCATGACGACAGTGATTAAAAATAAAATAGAAGAACACATAAGGGAGAATGGAGAGGTAAGGGAGACACAGAGTGGGTTTACAAATAAGGGTAGAATTGAAAATAATCTTTTCATATTAAAATACTGTATACTGTAGATAAATTATTTAAAAAAAAAAGTCACTTATAGTAATCTTAATACACTTTAAAAAGGCCTATGACTCAATCAGATGGGAGAAACTAATAAAAGTATTAAAAGACTACAATATAAATGCAAATGTTATAAACATAGTAAGTAACATATACAAAGACGATAGTACAATTATAAATAAGGGGCAAGTAAATGAGACAGAGATTAAGGTAACAAGCGGCATCAGACAAGGCTGTACGGGGTCCACAACATTATTTAAATTAATAACTTATGAGGTAATTAAGCAGTTAGAAAATAAAAGAGGGTTTGTATATGAGTATTTCAAAATAAATTCATTGTTTTATGCCGATGACGGACTACTCTTGGCTCATACAATCCAGGAAGCAGAAAAGGTAATAGATAAATTAATAGAGATTGGGGGAGAGTGTGGCTTAAGTATAAATAAAGACAAAAGTAAAATCCTAATATTTAATATGAAAAACAAACCAAATACCATACGAGAAATAGAAGTGGTAAAACAAATTAAATATCTAGGAATACAAATTAATGATAATAACAAATGTTTTAAAACCCAGAAAATAGAAGCTTTGGATAAAGCAAATAGAATGGCTAACCTTACATACCCTGTAATTTTGCAAAGTTGTAATAAGGTACATATTGGAAGAGTATAGTGATACCAGCAGTCCTGTATGGCTCGAATGTTATAGGTTTTCCAAAACAGAGATAAATAAATTGCAAAATATAGAGAATAAGGTTTTTAGATACATACTAGGGGCGCCCAGATATGCCCAAAGGGTAACCTTAAATAAGGGGAGAAATAGGAGCCTCATCAATAGAGGCGAGAATTATGGAAGGTAATATAAAATATCTTAAATATTTAGTAGGAGAGGAAAGTAATGACTTGCTAAGAAGAATCACAGAGGAAAATCTTAGAAATAGTAAAGATCGCTGGACTGTAGAAATTCGAAAGTATGTAGGAAATTTGAAGTTATGAGAAACAAATTTAGCAAATATTAAGAATGATAACATTAGAAAAAGAGTTCTGGAATGGGATTCGGGTAGATGGCGAGAAGAGTTGGGAGAGAAGAGTAGCCTAGAAGTGTATAGAAGTTATAAAAAGGAGATTAGGAGTGAGGAAGATATTTATGACAACACACAGGCATCGATAATATTTTACAGATGTAGGACAAATAACTTAAATTTAAAAGATAGAAATAGGCATGTAGGTGGAGAGACGCAATGTGATCTATGCAAGGAAGGAACAGAAGACCTAAAACATTTTATACTACACTGTTCATTTTATAAAACAAACAGAATAAAAGATCCAGGGTTCCAACAGCCTTATATTGAAAATGAAAACCAAGTTATCGGACACCTCTTGTTCAACAAAGAACATAGCGATAGAGTGAAACAGACAATTTATCAAATGTGGAGAGTACGAGAGAAAAAAATGAAAGAACTGAAATAAGAAGAAAGAAGAGAGAAGAAACAAGACTGAAGAAGACTGGATGAAAAATGAGATACTGTACAGTACAGTACTGTATATTTATTTATTTTTGCAGACAAATAGAGCACGTCACAAAAATAAAAATAAAAATAACAAAACCTCTTGGGGAAGTGCCGACGTTAAGGCGACCGCGCTGATGTAGTGACTAGCGTCTCGGACTTCCACCGAGAAGGCCCGGGATCGCGCCCACGCTTGGCGCGTTAAAGATTTTTCACAAGCAATGAGTCGTTACCATCCCTCATGAGCAAGGGGATGGGGTAGTAGTACAGGACCCCAATGGAAATACGCCTAATCGGCCTTATTGGGCTATCCTTAGCTGGCTTAGCATGCGCTAGCTTTAAGAACTATTATTATTATTATTAAGGCTAGACTTCCCGAATTCCGACTGAACTGAACTGAAGTGTCGATAACAAAATTCGGTACCGGTACTTATAACCGAAACTACCACTAATTATTTCTAAATATTTGAAGGTGATTATAGAATAAGGATGTTGCAAAGATCATATTAAAATGTGTTTCAACCTCCGGAGATACATTTTATGTGCACTACAGTGGAGCCCCCATCCTAGCTGCTAATCGGTTCCGCAGAAATAGAGCTAGGATTGAAACAGCCAAGATTGGGGCACTGTTCTTATGGGGAAAATTCAATCGGTTCCGTGCTCATGCCAAAATTTGCGTCTTTTTCTATTTTTTGCCTATGAAAACATGTTTTATTGTACACAAATTAAATTTTATGCATTATACTGTATCATATAATACACCATAGAATAAGTTTTTAATAACTAGAAAATATGTCATGGGAGGGTGAGGGGGGGCAAAGCCCCCCATCAACATATTGAATCCAATGGCATTCAAAATAGACGGGAACATGATTGCAAAGGTCCGACGCCTTCCCCACCGCCGCCGCCGTCATGTTTACATTTGTCGATCGCCGTGGTTAAGTTCGCGTCTATTTTGACAGCGTTTTTTTCGGTAATTTGCCCCCTGCTAGCAATATATATGATGATGACAATATGTCATGGGGGGGTGAGGGGGGGCAAAGCCCCCCTCAACATATTATTGTATCCAAAGGCAGTCAAAATAGATGGGAACATGATGTCGAAGATCCGACGCCACTACGCGTAGTGTAAACAAGGCTGGCGGTACGCCTGCTCTTAACATTCTTGCCCAATTTTTCTATTTAAAATTGGGTTTTCAGGAACCGTAACCCATTCGTAAATCGAGGGAGACCTGTACCGTAGGTTATTGATGGAGGCGTGGAAACCTAAATTAAATCTCCAATAAATACGTGGTGGTACCTGTCAAATGCGTATCCCTTTGGTAAAATTCTACCAAAATTTAGGCCGCAGGATACAGTATGGGTTGAGGGGGGTACTTCCCCCCCCCCCCCCCTCACCTCCCCTAGACTTATTGTCATCATCATATATATTGCCAGCAGGGGGCAAAAACACAACTGCAAACGTAACTAACGTCGAGCATCGTGTCAACAAACCGACGATCGGAAGAGGCGGTCAACTCCCAATTTTCGGCCCAAACGCGCTTCTTTATTCTCGTCGAAAAACACATTAAATAAAGTTATTAAATCGTTTTATGTTGCTAGTATCAGACCAGAAAAGGGTGTAGGTTGTTGATGGAGGCGTGGAAACCTAAATTAAATCTCCAATAAGTACGTGGTGGTACCTGTCAAATGCGTGCCCCTTTAGTAAAATTCTACTGGCGGTTGGGCCGCTACCCATGTAGTATTCGGGCGTATCGCCCGCTTTGTTTGTAGACATCTCTGTATGCCGTGGGATACTATAATGGGTTGAGGTCCTCACCCCCCCCCCCCCCATGATTTATTGTCATCATCATATATATTGCCAGCAGGGGGGCAAATAACAAGTATGCCGCAGCCCAACCGACTGTACACCATATATATTGCCAGCAGGGGTCAAATAACAGAAAAAATAGACGGGAACTTAACCGCGACCGATCGACCTATGTAAACATGATGACCGTCGGACCGTACATGGTTTCAGGGCAAAAAGATCGTGCCTCACCCAGCTGCTTGAGTACTTGGATGAGCTTGAAACTGCCATTGATAAACAGGAATAGGTGCATGTCATTTATCTGGACTGCACGAAGGCCTTCGACACTGTACCCCATCAACGACTCATTAGGAAGCTCCAGGCAGTGGGGATCCAGGGAAGCTACCTGGACTGTGAAAAGGCCTTTGACGGAGACTGGAAGACTTTGAGACTTTGAAGAGACTGGATGAGTGGAGTAAGAAGTGGCTTCTGAACTTCAACGCCGACAAATGCAAAACGATGCACGTTGGACGCAACAACCTCCAAGCTGACTACTACCTGAACGGGACACCACTGCAGAAGACAACGGAGGCGAAAGACCTAGGTATCTTGGTGTCGTGTGACCTAAAGTCCTCGCAGCATGTGGCAAAGGTTGCTGCAAAAGCGAACAGCCATCTTGGAATCATTAAAAGTAATTTCATACGAGACAAAGAAATCCTGGTACCTCTCTACTTGTCGCTGCGCCCAGTCCTGGAATATGGCATACAAAGTTGCTCCCCTTATCTGGTTAAGGACATTCAGGCTCTGGAGAGGGTACCAAGACGTGCAACAAAATCGGTACCGTACCTGAGCTAACACACCTGCCCTATGAGGAGAGATGTCAGCGCCTGGGTCTTCAGACACTCAGTGACCGGAGAATAAGAGGTGACATGATAGAAACCTACAAGCTACTGCACGGCTTCGATGACATCCCTTACACCAGATTCTTCCACCTCAATACAAACAATCTGAGAAGATATTCACTGATGCTAGCAAAACCGGACCACTGGAGAACAACACTCAAAGGGAACTGGTTTGCGATCGGGGTGATTGACGACTGGAATTCACTCCCGGACACGATAGCCACATTTAAATCACAGTACGATAGTCACATGGGTATAGAGAATATTTTGACTGACATGTCTTAAGAGGTGGGGAAGTCCAATTCTTATTTCCCCACTACGGGCGTACCGTCAACTTTGTTTACATAGTCGCACGCTTGCAGTTACATTCGCGTCTAATTTGACTTTTGTTTTTTATTCCTGTTCTTTGCCCCTGCTGGTAATATATATGATGATGACAATTTGCCCCCCCTCAACCCATTATTGTTTCCCACGGCCAGGTGTTGGGTAAATTGATTTTTTAACGCCCGTGGGATAGCTAATTTCCTAGGGTTTGGAGGCGGTAGGCTGCCGGTAGCCCCCACTAATAATACTAGGTTAGGATGTTATTAAGTAGCTAAGACAATGCAATTTCATGTTAATATTACTGTGTTCTTTTTCATCTCATATTAATTCATTCCTTAATACCAAATTGTCCTGGTTCATTCATGCCATCCCTCATAGTGGAGCACTACACAAAAGGGGAGAACGTGGAAGTGGGAGTGGAGGTGTCTGGGTGCCTGCCGGAGGGGTGTGTGGTGGTGGAGGGTGCGGAGACCATCACCGTCCTACCTTCCACCAGGCTCAGGGATGTCATCGCTACAGCTCTCGATGCGTAAGATGTTTTTTATGATTGTTGTTGTCAAGGGATAAAGGGCCTTTGCTCTGCTCTGGGCAGGGTGTCAAACTGGAGCAATGTTGAATGAATAGGAGAAGGAATGCGAAAAATAATAACTTGAGATAGGCTAGCGTTGTTTTGACCATTCTATCACTTTCTAAGGTCCCCAATGGAAATAAACCTAACGGCCTTATTGGACTATCCTTAGTTGGAATTATGCAAAGCTGGTACATGTTGTATTTGTAACATATTATGTTGTACCAACATTGTAAAATGCTAACTGAATAAATATTATTATTATTATTAATTTGAACTGTAAACCATAATTTTAGTCTAACAAATACAATGATAATGACTAAAAATATTGACTCTGCTTGCATTTGACACCCTGGCTCTGGGGCAGAGTATAATATGGATATTCCTCCTGTATCCAAATTGATGTCATAAAGCCATTAAAAATAACACACTTGCGCTTCAAGACAATTCTAGGCCACCAGCACACTGCCCCTACAGAACTGTCATGAGGCACACACAGGCTGAGCCATGGTATAGTCTTTATTATTGTACAGTACAGTACTGTATATCTATCTATCTATCTATCTATCTATCTATCTATCTATCTATCTATCTATCTATCTATCTATCTATTGCCTGACGCCATGATCCCCGAAGGGGTGGTCACGAACGAACCGCCCCCATGCACCTCTGTCCCCAGTCAGTCGACACCCCTCCTCCCAACCAGCATTCATATACTTCCTCACTCCATCTTTCCACCTCTCCTTCGGTCTACCTCTCCCTCTCTGTCCTTCCACCTCGCTCTCGTACACCCTCTTAGTCATTCTCTCACTTCCCATACGTTCCATATGGCCGAACCATCTCAAGTTGTTCCTTTTCACACTTTCCAGCACATCTACCTCCACACCACACCTCCTTCTTAATTCCTCATTCGTCTGTCTATCCCTCCATGTAACTCCGCACGCACTTCTCAAGTAACTCATTTCCACCGCTCTCACTCTTGGTCTGAGTCTCTCCACGAACGTCCATGCTTCGCTTCCGTAAGTTAGTGTCGGGATTACCACACTGTCATGCAAGGACTTCTTCACTTCCATACTGACCACTCTATTTCTTGTTACTGCTTTCAACGTTCCTACAACCATCTTCCCCTGTTGCACCCTCTCCCGCACTTCTTCATCCACAGTCCCATCTTTACTCAACACACTGCCCAGATACTTAACCCTTGTCTAGCGGGGTGTTTTGGGTTCATTTGGGCATATTCAGGCCCTCCTGCATGATAAATCAAGTATCTGCATGAACAATTTTTTTTTAGCAAAAAACTAGGCACTAAAAGCTTCAAAATGAGACCAGAACGAGCTACGTAGCACTCGTGGTTCTCTTGCAGTGATGCCACGAACATGGGAGTTTAGCGTATTTCGGTATATTTTTCCCAGCTATGCTCACTACTGGCTACACTGCCGGCCTCTCGAGAACACAGGGAACATGAGTTAATGGGCGGCGGTAAGCCCTGGGAGTCGGCTGTCTGGCCCGCTGCGCTCCCGGCCATTTGCACTCGATTTTAACCCTTTAAAAGCCTTAATGATGCTCCTAACTTGCTGCAAATTGGTGCACGACTTAAGTCAAGCGCCGCCAATGAGGGGTTAAAGAGCTGACGATCTCCATAGCCTGACCGTTCAACTTCACCTCACACTCTGTGTCTTCACCCCTTTCGAAGACCATAACCTTGCTTTTCCCCGCATTTACCTTCAAATTCCGTTTTTCGCACACTGTTCCAAACTCATTTACCAGACCCTGCAACTCTCATTCATTATCGCTCATCAGAACTGTGTCATCCGCAAACAGCAGTATAGGCAGCTTCCACTCATTTCCCTCCCTTTTCAGCGATACACCAACATCCACTGCTCTTCCTAGTATTTCTTTCATGACTCCATCCATATATACCATAAAGTAGGGTAACTTCGGACTTGGGTCATAACTTCGGACATCGGCGATAATAAGTAATTAGACATTGTCATTATATAATGGAAACGCTTTTTATTGTTTTTTTTGTGGGGTCCGTTTAGAGAAATGGCAAAGGAAGAGCAAGTAAAAGTCCCAGGGAACTGACATGAGTATATATGTACTGTACACTAAAAAAATATTATATACAGTACAGTATATGACGAAAATATGTACATTTTTCGCTACCCTGCCAAACTTTTATCACCCTGAAGAAATTTGTTTGTATGAATGAAGTTGTGACTGATATAATTTTGTAGTAACATTACCAGAGACAACATCCACCAAAGGAAATTTGTTACACTTGTATAACGCTGTAGCTAGAACACTATCATTTAACCGATTGTGTTTAAAAAAAAAAACATGCTAACTTCGGACATGGAACAAAACAATCGTTTGTTATTATTTGCCCTATGAAAATCATTCATAATACAGTACTTGTCCATCATTAACATGGTGGTTAAAGATCAAATAATCATTCTCTGAGTCCAAAAACCCATAAAAATATGATAATATGCTAACCGATTTATGTATTTCGGATAATTCTGGATATATAATATATATAAATTAGGAGAGATTAAATCTTGTCCAAAAAATTTTTTATCTGCCGAAAGAAACACCAACAAATACGTTATACCTATAAAAATGCTCAAATTCATAAAAGTGTATATGCAGTGATAGAATATACATACCTATATATTTTCACTAGGCCTAGTTAATTTTAGAGTTATTGATTTGACAGCATTGGTTATTTTTCCTGCTCAACATTTTCTAAGAGTGAGCTCAATGCCTAACGAGAACGGATCCAAACAGAATATATGTTAAACATCATACTGTATATAACTCCCTCCTATACTGATTATACAGGCCTAAAAGTATTGACTGTGCATTTTCCACTAAAACATCGGACAGGAATAAGCAGCAATAATAAAATATTCATATAAAATAGTAGGAGCCGAAAAATGAATAACATAAGGCCACGAACGTACAGTACGTCCGAAGTTCTCCTCCGTTTGTCCGGAGTTATCCCAGCTTTCTTGGCAACCATTTTCCATAAGAAATCGCCGTATGTCCGAAGTTTTCCACTTTTCAAGGAAACTTCGGATATCATTTAGGATAAGGATAGCTCTCTTATTATGGGGGATAATTTTAGGAGGCTTCCTGGATTACGGCGCACTATCACCATACATCACATGACCTAGTTAAATCTCTATGATGTGTTTACACTCAGGAGAAATTATTAAAAAAACTCGAAAAATGTCCGAAGTTACCCCGTTTTACAGTACAGTAAACAACCACAGGGACATCACACACCCGTTTCAACCCAACACTCAGATCAAAGAACTCGCTCTACTCATTCTCCACACGTACTGCCGCCTTTGCACCCTCATACATGCTCTTCACTGCTTTCAGCAACTTGCCATCTACTCCGTATATTCTAAGTACTTTCCACATGCCTTCTCTATCCACTCTGTCATAGGCCTTCTCCAAGTCCATAAAGGCAACATACACCTTTTGTTGCTTCTCCAGATATTTCTCCACAACACAATTCAGGGTAAAAATCTGATCTACACATCCTCTTCCCTTCCTTAAACCTCCCTGCTCGTCGCCTATCCATTTCTCCGTTCTCACTCTCACTCTCTCAATCACTACCCTACTGTACACCTTCCCTACTACGCTTAGAAGACATATTCCTCAGTGGTTACCACACACTCCTCTTTCCCCTTTGCCCTTATATAGTGGGACTATTATGCCAGTCTTCCAGTCATCGGGTGCATTCCCCTTCTCCCATGCTAGTTTGCACATTTTCCATACCCATTCGATCACTATCTCACCACCATACCTCAACATTTCCCCACACACTCCATCTGTTCCTGGTGCTTTCCCCAACTTCACTCTATTCAAGCTTCCCACACTTCTGACCTCCTGATCCCCACCTCCTCCTCCACTACTTCTCCTCTTCTCCCTCCCATACCATATCCAACTATGTTTGCTGTCTCTTCATTCCTTACATTTAGCAACTCATTGAAGTACTCCCTCCATCTTTCGACTCTCTCTGGCTTCTCGGCTAGCATTCTCCCATTCTTATCTCTGACACCGTTACTGTTTCCCTTGCTACCTTCCCTAACTTTCTTGACTTCTTTCCAGAATAGTTTCTTACACTCCCTCCATTTTACACTCAGATTCCTTCCAAATTCCTCATCTACTCTTCTCTTACTTTCCTTCACTACTCTCTTCACCACTCTCTTGCTCTCCACGTACCTCGCTCGTTTCTGCCTCTCCAAATCTTCATTCCCTCTACTACCCAACCACTCTCTATACGCTTTCTTTTTTTCTTCCACAGCTATTTTTACATCTTCTGTCCACCATGCTGTACCTTTCACTCCCCTCCCTCTTCTCCTCACTCCACACACCTCCTCACATGCTGCACAGATCTCGTCCTTAAACACCTTGCTTATCTCCTCCATATCTTCCAGGTCGAATACAGTATATGCAAATGTAAAATTAGGTGTATAGTTCAAATGATGTCTTTAGATGTGATAAAATAGCCAATATTTCATGTTAGTTTTCTTGTATTCCTTCTCATATTCATTCAAGTTTTCCAACAAAATTGCTCTGGTTTGATACCCTGAACCCATGGCTCTATTACTAGATCATTAAACCCTAAGAAACAAGAAGAGGATAGATTTATGTCATTCCATAGGTTTTATATTTATGTATTTATTATTATTACAGGTATGTTTTGTTTTCTAGTTGAAATGACAGTGAGTCCATAGATTCTCTCTAAATATTCATTTACCAAGTATATTTTCCATTTCTAGTAAACTACGAAGTAACATACATAATACATATACTGTACAGTATATGTACTAACAACAAATATGCTGTAACACAATTCTTGAGATATAAGGGGTGCCGTTACGCAGGAGTATACCATCCGGTCTTAAATAGAAATATCGTATAGCGAATACTAAAATTAATGGAGTAAATGGGGATGCGTTCTCGGACCAGCCAAAACCCAAACCCAAACACCTAAAAACCTATAATAATATCATAAATTGGGATAGTAAGGGAGACCTGTATGTGGTTTTAAGGGAGCCCACCTCGCTTTTTTTCTCTTTCTCTCCCTCTCTCTTTGGTTTGTATCCATTCGGCCCCATTCAGCCTATTGTTTTAAGACGTTTACCCCCATCCAGGTATTAATATTTTCCTGGCGAGCAGTAGCGAGCCAGCATATATATATTTTTGTTTTGACAGCAAGCTAAATTTGTACATTTTCGATAGAAAAAATTCTCCGGCAAGGCCGGATTTCTCCATACAATGCTGGGTCGCTATCGCTCGCCAGGAAGAAATCGACACCTGGATTGGGATAAACGTCTTAAAACAGTTGGCTGAATGGGGCCGAATGGATACAAGCCAGAGAAAGAGAGAAAAGGAGAGAAAGATTAAAAAAAAAAACGGTGACCCCCCTTAACGGCTCCAAGTTAGCAGGATGCCAAAGGAAAAGAGTCCATTATTTTTAGTCTTTTGTTTATTGTATTTGTAAAGATAAAATTATGGTTTTTACATTGAATTATGTCTTAGGAAGTGATACAATGGCCAAAACAATGCTATTTTACTTTAATTTTCTTGTATTCCTTCTCATATTCATTCAAATCTTCAAACAAATTGCTCCGTATTGACACCCTGCTTGTGCGTACCCCATGACAGTTCTCCAGGGGTCAGAGTCACATAGTCAGCGTTCTTAGAGCCTGGAGTGGCCTTGAGGCATAATGTTTATAGTGTTTTAAGGGGATAGTGGCTATTTATTTGGTCTATTAATTTATATATTCATATATTTTTTTGTTTCCTCGCTAGACCTCCATCAAGATTAGATAAACTCCCCCCAAGCCCCTTCTTCAAGATAAATGTGTACATTTTTTGATAGAAAAATGTCGGGTTCCTCTTAATAACAAGCTCGCTATCGCTCGCCAGGAAAAAATTGATATCTAAATGGCACGAAAGGTCTTAACCCTCTTCCTACGGGAGACGTTCCCGAACACCATGGCAATTTACAGCAATTTACAGGCTTTAACCCCTTATTGGCGGCGCTCGACTTAAGTCGTGCACCAATTTGCAGCAAGTTAGGAGCATTATTAAGGCTTTTAAAGGGTTAAAATCGAGTGCAAATGGCCGGGAGCGCAGTGGGCCAGACAGCCGACTCCCAGGGCTTACCGCCGCCCATTAACTCATGTTCCCTGTGTTCTCGAGAGGCCGGCAGTGTAGCCAGTAGTGAGCATAGCTGGGAAAAATATACCGCTATACGCTAAACTCCCATGTTCGTGGCACCACTGCAAGAGAACCACGAGTGCTACGTAGCTCGTTCTGGTCTCATTTTGAAGCTTTTAGCGCCTAGTTTTTTGCTGAATACATTTCTTTTCATGCAGATACTTGATTGATCATTCAGGAGGGCCTGAATATGCCCAAATGAGCCCAAAATACCCCGCTAGACAAGGGTTAAAAGCCTGTAAAATTGAGTGCAAGGGAGCATGAGCGCGACAGGCCACACATCTGTCTCCCAGCCAAGGGGCCGTGGTACTGAAGGCTCTGAGTCAGAGTCTCGCGAGATATACAGTGCTGCCAAAGGCAAATGCAGTGAGACATTAGCGAGAATTGCTCATTTTAGCGAATGTCTATGGTAGCGCTGCGGGTGAACCCCGCTAGCTACAAAGCTCGTTTTGGTGTAATTTTGAAGCTATTTTCTTCTAGTTTTCGGCTGAATACATTTAATTTCATTCAGACACTTGCCTAATCAATCAGGAATGCTTGAATGAGCCCTAGTATGGCGGAAATATGCCCATACCGAAGGTGTTAAAATTGACACAAAATGGGGTAAAAGGTGTTAAAATTGTCAAACTAATGGGCCGAATGTCTTAAAATCTCGAAACTAATGGGGCTAAACATGAGGGAGAAGGGGGACCAGAAGAACGACCCATCTCCCCTTAATCGGCCTGATGCTTTTTCTGTCGCCAACTTGGTTGTGTAGATCTTGATGCAAGGAAATAATTTTAGTTTTCCTTTCCTTATACTGTATAGAAGACTGGGCATCCCTCTCACACCCGATATGGTACATCTAGGTTTTGTTGTTGTTGTTGTTGTTCCCCAGGCTGTCTGGCCGAACAGCCCCAAGGTCTCGAGCAAGGCCAAGGCCATAAACGAGCGCCCCCACTAAACCCTCCCTGCTTACCACTAACAAAGCTCGGGTGACCGAAGCCACTCAAAGACAGGGAGCTGAGGAGGGTGCGGAAACTCCCGGGAAACCAAAGCCCTGTGCCACTCAGCAATTATGAAGGGAAAGTTGAGGGGCAAGGGAAAACTGTGACGCTTTGGCTCCCAATCTTGGCAGTAGGGAGGTCAATCCACGGAAAAGACGCCGTCACTTGAGATCTAGAAAATATATAAGTAAAAGGAACAGTCAGAGTAAGCTATGGGTATGGCAGAGATCGCTCAACTCTCACTATGATAGACCAGCCCATCACCACATGACTAGAACCCAATCCTCTCAGCATCAGCTAGGAAAGGTCCTAGAAAGCCGCCTTTGGCGGGGGGATAGCTCCCCTATTTCAACTCCTTTCGGGGTTGGGCACCCGCCCAAGGTTTAGTTAGATCATATTAAGTAAAATTAGGTTAGGGGACTGGCCATCCTGGTTGTAGTAATTTTTACTTGAAAGTTATAGTAGGGTTTTTAAAGTTATGATCACCAATTTCAAACAAGCATGTACCGTAACTCATAATATAATTGTTCTACCGATCATGCTACTAAGGTTTCATCATATTCTGGGACGTCAATACCTCGGCTCTTTATATGCGAGCAAGGCTGAGCAGGCATTAATTAACTTCAGATTCTTCAAGGTCAGAGTATTGCTTTGTTCTCCATAGAGATCCTATAATTATAGAGCAGCCATATGATTCTTTAGATGCCATTTTGGTGCCATAATTATAAAACAACTGGGTGATATATATTACAGTATCAATCATGTAGAGAGTAGCTATGGCAAATAAGAGAATGACTAAAAAAGGGTTTTAGAGTGAGGTGGAAGGGCAGAAAGGAAGATACAGACCGAGAGTGAGGTGGAAGGATGGAGTTTAGAGGTGTATGAATGGAAGGGGTGCTGGGTGGGACCGTGGGAGGAGGGACACCGACTGATGGAGAACAGAGGTGCATGGAGGAGATTAATTTGTGACCATTTCCTTGGGAATTAGGGTGTCTGTCAATAGATAGATAAAGTTTGGGTCCAATAACAAAACTATTGTATATTAAAATTTTAAATCCAATAACCAAACAATTGTATATATTTATCTTCACTGTACATGGCCATCTTAATCATACCTTGTATCGCTCAGAATAATATACATTATTGTACAAATTACTTACTGGTAAATACATACCGTACTTTATGATTTAAAGACAGTCATCCATAAAAAGTTTGGTTTCAGTTAACAAGCAGCGGAGGGCACAAAACTAGTGTATGTTAAATTGAAGGATGTTCTTTGGCTAAATCAGAATTGTGCAGTACAGTTATACTAATATTAATATTTATGTATTAAAAATAACAAACTAAAAAAAAAAAAAAATGGGTTTTAGGGCTGGTTTAGAATAGTCTCTTGTTTGACAATCTGTTAATACATCATATTTTTCTCCCAGGTTGAAGGTGGTGGATCAGGTGATATGGGTTGGCAATGGTGCAGCCCTAGTGAAGGCTGTGTCTGGGGCTGAAGTCACCAAGAGGCGGCACCATGGACTTCACCAGATCACTACTATCACTTGTAACAGGTCAGTGTGAGAGAGAGAGAGAGAGAGAGAGAGAGAGAGAGAGAGAGAGAGAGAGAGAGAGAGAGAGAGAGAGAGAGAGAGAGAGAGAGAGAGAGAGAGAGAGAGAGAGAGAGAGAGAGAGAGAGAGAGAGAGAGAGAGAGAGAGAGAGAGAGAGAGAGAGAGAGAGAGAGAGAGGAGAGAGAGAGAGAGAGAGAGAGAGAGAGAGAGAGAGAGAGAGAGAGAGAGAGAGAGAGAGAGAGAGAGAGAGAGAGAGAGAGAGAGAGAGAGAGAGAGAGAGAGAGAGAGAGATAGAGAGAGAGAGAGAGAGAGAGAGAGAGAGAGAGAGAGAGAGAGAGAGGAGAGAGAGAGAGAGAGAGCTAGAGAGAGAGAGAGAGAGAGAGAGAGAGAGAGAGAGAGAGAGAGAGAGAGAGAGAGAGAGAGAGAGAGAGAGAGAGAGAGAGAGAGAGAGAGAGAGGGAGAGAGAGAGAGAGAGAGAGAGAGAGCTACATAGAGCTACATAGATACACAGACCACACAGACCTCAAGGTCCTTACTAGGCAGTCTGGCCTTACAAACTATAATATGCATATATGCATATACACACATACACATACATACATATACATATATATATATACATATATATACACATACATATACATATACATACATACACACATATATATACAGTATATATATACATACTGTACAGTGCACACACATACATATACATACATTTTTTTTTTTTTTTTTTTTTTTTTTTTTTCCATTCATATCACCCCAGCCCTCTGCAGATAGAGGTCAAGCCTTCCCTTGAAGGCGTTTATTGTGTCGCTCTCCACCACTCTCGCTGGTAGTTTATTCCACTCTGTCGCCACACTGTAGGTGAAGAAACTCTTTGTGACATCTAGGTTTGCCTTTTTGGTTTTTAATTTCATTCCATTTCCGCGAGTTTGATTAGTATTGTTTAATGTGAATAGTGCATTTACATCGACTTTGTCGAAACCTTTTAGTATCTTAAAGCACTCAATAAGCTGACCCCTCAACCTCCTCTTTTTTAATGAGAACAGGTTCAATCGTTTAAGTCTTTCTTCATATGGTTTATTTCTTAATGAGGGTATCATCTTCGTCGCTCTACGCTGTACTGACTCGAGTCTTACAATGTCCTTGATCAGATAAGGTGACCAGAACTGCACACCATATTCAAGGTGGGGCCTCACCATACTTTTGAACAGTGGCACTATTACGTTTTCATGTTTATATGTAAATTTTCGTTTAATAAAGCCCAATGCTATGTTTGCCTTATTTGCAGCTGCTATACATTGGTCGGAAGTTTTTAGGTTTTCAGATATTAGTACCCCTAGGTCTTTTACTACCGTTGCGGTTTTTATTTGTTTGCCATTCATTTCGTATTTGTATTTCATATTTCTGCTACCAACCTGCAGCACCTGACATTTAATGACATTGAAGGGCATCTGCCATTTTTTCGACCACTCTGATATCTTGTTTAAATCAGATTGCAACGCATTTCTATCATCTTCGTTCAGGACTGTATTTCCTATTTTTGTATCGTCGGCGAATTTGGAAATGGTGTTGTTTACCCCTACATCGATATCGTTAATGTAAATGAGAAACAGGACCGGTCCAAGGACTGAACCCTGTGGAACTCCACTAGTGACAGGCTCCCACTCCGATTCCACTCCATTTATCACCACTCTCTGTCTTCTGTCCGTAAGCCAATTTTTTATCCAAGAATGAATTTCACCTTTGATACCGATCCTCTCCAGTTTAGCCAATAGTTTTCGGTGAGGCACCTTGTCGAAAGCTTTTTGAAAGTCCAAGAAGATTATATCTAGTGATTTCGTCATGTCGTTATATGTGAATAGTTTGTTATAAAATTCAATCAAATTTGTTAGGCATGACTTATTTGATCTAAAGCCGTGTTGACTATTTATGATTAGGTTGTTTGATTCGAGGTAATCTACAATCTTATCTCTAATGATTTTTTCCATGATTTTTCCTACAATTGAAGTTAGGCTAATTGGTCTGTAATTACTCGCTTTGGCCTTGCTACCCTTCTTGTATATCGGCGTAATGTTCGCATCTTTCCAATCACTCGGTACAATCCCCTGTAGTAGTGATAAGTTAAATAGTTGTGTCAGGGGTTTTGCTATTTCGTCCTTGACATTCTTAATTATTTTCGGGTGGAGCATGTCGGGTCCCGGGGTCTTATTTACATTTAAATTACTCAATTTGCTTTGTACTTCGGTAACACTGATGGTGAAATCTCCTATCTATGAGTTGAGGTGTTATTTTCAAGGGTATGATCGATAATTTCTTCTGTGAAAACTGAGCCAAAATATTTGTTGAGCAGATTTGCCGTGTTTGTGTCGCCTGTTATTGTCTGGCCATCTTCTATTAGCGGTCCGATTCCGCTTTGATCTGTTTATTTTTGTTTACGTAACTGTAGAATTTTTTGGGGTTTGTGGCACTTTCTCTGGCAATAGTCATTTCGTAATTTTGTTTGTTCGCCCTAATTATTTTTTTTCACTTCCCTTCTACTATTTTTGTACAAGTTTTTAATTACTTCAGTGTTATTTTTTACAAGTTTGTGGAGTTGATTCCTTTTCCTTATTGCCTTGCCAATGTCTCTACTGTACCAAGGGGGCATACTTGATTTCGTACTACGTTTTGGTTTCATGGGTACAAATTGTTTATGCGCTTCTGTAATTGTAGACTTAAAATGTCCCCATAGTTGTTGTTGTTGTTGTTGTTTCCAAGCGCCAGTCCGAACCCTCCCGCCGACCACAATAAAGCCTGGGTGACCGAAGCACTGGCGGAACCATAGCCCCACCCAGGGCCCTGTGTCCCTCAGAAATTATGAAGAGAAAGTTGAGAGGCAAGGGAAAAATGTGACGCTTTGGCTTCCAATCTTGGTAGATTGGGAGGTCAATCCACGGAAGAGACGCCGTCACTTGAGATCTAGAAAATATATAAGTAAAAGGAACAGTCAGAGTAAGCTATGGGTATGGCAGAGATTGCTCAGTTCTCACTCTGATAGACCATCCCATCACCACATGATGTCCCCATAGTTCATTTACTTCGTTTATATTTATGAGGTTTGAGTGTATGTTTGATAGCGATTCCTTAAGTCCGTCATAATTTGCGTTTTTGAAGTCCGAAACCATTCCTGTTGTTTTTACTGAGGAATATTTGCTTATAACGTTGATTCTTAAGATTTTATGATCGGACGTTGCCAGATGTTCACCTACATCCAGGTTTGATAATAAATTTTCTTGGGTAGTGATTACGAGGTCTAGTATATTCTCGCGTCGGCTGTTTTACGTGTTGAGTCAAAAAATTGTCCTGGATGAAGCTTGTCATTAGGCGTGACTCAGCATTTTTTCCGGTCGTGGTATTCCAGTCAATTAGGGGGAGGTTATAGTCACCTAGTAAAACTGTTTCGTCGGAATTAAGGGTTTTCTCTAGTATTTCATAAAAAATTGTATCATCGGCAACAGTTAGTCTCGGTGGTCGGTACGCTGTAGTGATATTTAAGTTCATGTTTTTGTATTTATTTTGACGCACACTATTTCTGCATTACTTTCGGGGAGAGTCACCTCGACTGGGTTTAAGTAGGTTGCAACGTACATTGCAACCCCCCCTCTTTGTTTTCCATTGTTACGGTCTTTATGAAAAAATTTATATGGCTCTATGTGATATTCATGAAGTAGATCTTTATTTTTAAGGTTCAGATGTGTTTCCGTTATACAAATAACGTCAACTTTCTCATTTAATAACAGACATTTGAGTTCGTCTATTTTGTTTCTTATTGAGCAGGCATTTATGGATATTATTTTTATATCATTTCTCTCAGCATGCGCTGGATTTGTTTTTCTTATTGGTGAGGATGGGTTTGGGGTTATGACTTGAAGCCGCGGCGGGTTGTCAAATTCATTCAGTTGGTTGGGTTGGCTTGGATGGGGTTGGGTGGGGTTGTTTAGTTTGTTTTGTGGTTCAGGTAGGTAAGTTTTCGCAACTTGTGGGCCATTGGGGTTGACGGTTTCCTTTAAATGGTTGTGATGGACTTCTAAGGGTTGGGTGGGGTTATTTATTTCTCTTAACTGTGCGGGTGGAGTTTGATTGGGTGGGGTTGTGGGAGGGCTTTTCCGGGGGTAGCGATATCAATACTCAGAGGAGTCTATTAGCATAGTTATTTCTCGGTCCTGACTGGCGTTGTTTTCGTGGGCAATGTAGGTTGCTTGATTTAGGGTGTCACTCATGTGCTGAACGCCTTTTTCTGATAAATGAATGCCATCTCCGCTGTACAGGGACGAGTTCCCTACAAAGGTGGTCCAATTGTCCACATACAGTACCTTCTCTTGTTCGCACATGACCTTGACTGCGTTGTTAATTTCTATGGCTCTATTTTGTCCGTATGAGCTTGTTTTAATCCGGGGTATGACGCCGCTTACCACACATTTCGTGGTCTTCCTTTTCATGACTTTAATTAGGTTCTCAAAATCTTTTTCTATGGTCTTAATTGGGGCCTTACCTCCGTCAAAGCAGTCATTTGAGCCAACATTGACGACTACACAGGTGCCCTCTGGTATGGCGGAGTTAGTTATGTCTTTCAGGATATGTTCGACTTTACCGCCTGGAATGACCTTTACTGACCTTTTTCCTCTGTTCTTGGTGGCAAAGGCAGCTCCTTGACCTCGCATGAGACTGTCACCATATACTAGGGTGAGTTTCTCCTTCCCGCTGACTCCGTGATTTGATGGTTTCGTTGTTTTCCTGTCAGGAGTTTTCTTGCCTTTCGAGCTTGCTTTCACGTGGTCAGTTACCTCGTGTGCAAATCTGTTTTTGATGGGGTTACCTGGTGTCGCTTTTCCATTCCCATTCCCATTCACGTGGTCAGTTACCTCGTGTTCGTTGTTTTCGGCGAGAACAGCAAATCTGTTTTTGATAGGGATACCTGGTGTCGCTTTCCCATTCCCTTGGGATTTGTTCTTGTTACGCCTGTTGACTACTGTCTGATATAGATTATTGGATGGGTTTTCTTTTTGAAGATATTTAACAACGTCGACTTGCTTACTCTCTATGTCCTTTACTCGCTCTTTTAGTGAGAAATTTTGATGCGAAAGTACACCTACAGTCTCCTTTAGTGTGAGATTATCTCGCTTCAGTTCGTCAACCTGTGCCTTGTGTGCTTCTAATGTGCACTCCAAGAGCAAAAAGTTTTCACCAGTTAAACACATAAAACACTTGGCATTTGGATACCCATGACGCGGATACCATTCCTTGTAGTAGTTCTTGTTACAGGAGGGGCATTTAATTCTGATCGGTGCCATGATTGGGGTTAGTGAGGGAGAATTTGCAAAAAACGAAAGGTATAAAATGTTGGAGTGGTCACTTCCCTTAAAAGTTGTTCCGATGTTGATGATGCAGGTTGCAAGGTGTTGGTGGGGGTTGAGGATAGTGTCTGTTACGTCGGCACTTTAGAAATAAATTTGGGACGGGTTTTGGGGGTGGGGGGGGATGGTCCTATGGCCCTTATTTTATACCCCTATTTCCCCTCATAACCCGGGGGTGGAAGGGGGGGAGGGCCCGGTGGTACTGTTGACACTTGGCGGTAGCTCCGGAAGCGGTGCAGCCCGGGGGGGGGGGACGAACTAGGGATGAGAGGAAAAGAAAGAAAGAAAGAGTGGGGGGGGGAAATTTATTGGGATGAGAGGAAAAGAGAAAGAGAGAGAGAGAGAGGGGAGGGGTGAGAATGAGAGAGAACGAAAGGGAGAGAGATGGAGGGAGAGAGAGAGAGAGAGAGATATATATATATTAGCGAGAGAGAGAGAGAGAGATATGAGCGAGAGAGAGAGAGAGAGAGATATGAGCGAGAGAGAGAGGAAACGAAAGGGAGAGAGAGAGGAAACGAAAGGGAGAGAGAGATGGAGAGATATGAACGAGAGAGAGAGAGAGAGAGAGAGAGAGAGAGCAAAGGGCGGGGGTGAGAGTGAGAAAATGGAAGTGAGAGAATGAGAGAGAGAGAACGAAAGGGAGAGAGAGAGAGAGAGAGAGGATTAGTTTATGAGGAGCTGTATTCACCCTGGTGGGGCACTCCTCGTAAACGGAAGTCGTTGGAGGGGAGGAGAGGGGGGGAGAGGGGGGGGGGGAGGGGGGAGAAGAGTTGGGAAGAGAGAGAGAGAGAATTAGTTTATTGGGGGCTGTATTCACCCGGGTGGGGCACTCCTCGTAAAGCGGATGTTGTTGTCGGGGTGGCGGTGCCTTTTGTTGGGGGGGGAGTTGGGAGGAGAGGGCTAGAGAGAGAGTGATAGAGTGAGAGGGAGTTATTGAAAACTAGGAATTACAATGGATAGGCAGCTGGGAGATGGTGTGGGACAAATCAAAGGAGGTATTTAGACAAGGAGGAGATATTTAAGCTTATAGAGGGATTTTTGCAAGAAGGATTTAAATAATGGGATGTGGGGATTGTAATTCGGGATGTTCTATATAGTGAGAGTTAGTGAGAGAGACAAGTATGTATATAAGAGAGATTTATATGTAAAAATAGGTTAGGTAGTTTATAAGGGATATTGGTAAAACTAAGTTACAAGATAAAGGTGAGGGCAGAGGGGAAAGGCAGCATGCACGGTGTGGTGGGGCAGGAGGCGGCGCTCGGAGCTCGGAAAGACACTTCCTTCTTGTTCGACCACTACTGACAGACTGACAGACTGAGAGAGAGAGAGAGAGAGAGAGAGAGAGAGAGAGAGAGAGAGAGAGAGAGAGAGAGAGAGAGAGAGAGAGACTCTCTCTCTCTCTTACTGTTATGTCCGTATTGTGGAATACATTACAGTAATTGGGAGAGAGAGAGAGATATTGGTGTAAATAGCCGGCTGGAGAAGTATTGCAAGGCAAAGTCAATACCATTCCTAGATAACTGGACCCACTTCTATGGTAAGGATGAACTGTATGCCCAGGATGGAGTACATCTTTCTCGATTAGGAGTTTCGACCTTAGCCAGCTCACTGGACAAGATTGTTGCGGGGTTTCGTTAAAAAAACCTGGGTGTGTAAGTAAAATACTGTCTCCATATGGAGCAGGTACTTCATGTGACAAACCAGTGAGTAAAATAGAAATAATCAGTCAAGATAGTGCGGATGTAGTGATGTGTAATAGTAGTATCGATAACACTACACATGTAACTGATAGTAAAGATGAGAATACTGATAGAGTAGAATTTCCGTCTAGAGTTAGTAGTTCAACAGGAAATAATAAGTTAGCTAAACACAATAGAAAATTAGTTGCAAATAAAAGTAATAGGTTGAGGGTATATTATACAAATTGTAGGAGTTTATGTAACAAAATGAACAAACTTAGAGCACTCGTTAGCACAGAAAATATAGACATAATAGCGCTAACTGAAACGTGGATTAATACAGAATCTAGGCATTTTTTAGCAGAATTTGATATTCCAGGATATAGTTTGTTTAAATATGACCGAACAAGTAGGAGGGGCGGGGGAATAGCAGTGTTTGTCAGGAGTACATTAAAAAGCTGTATTAAATCAGGTATTAGACTAAATAATGATAATGAAAGTGTTTGGGTAGAGGTTAACGAAGGTAGTGAGACCATAGTTATAGGAGTTATATATAGACCGCCTAATATGAGTAGAAATGGCGGAACATCGTTATGGGAGGAAATTAAAAATAGTATCAAGGTTTAGCAATGTGTTCATTATGGGGGATTTTAATTTTCCGAACATTGATTGGCAGCACCAAATAGGCGACTCCGATTCAGTAGAGTTTATTGAGGTAGTACAAGATAGTTTTTTATTTCAATTCATAGATATGCCAACTAGAGGTATTAATATTCTTGATTTAGTTTTCAGTAACAATGAACATATGATAAATGATGTAGAGATTGGTGACCACCTTGGAATTAGCGATCATAAATCTATTTATTTTAATATACAATGGACAGGGAATGCTAAAGAGAATACGACACTTATCCCAGATTTCAGAAAAGCCGATTATGGTGGGCTAAGAAGAGACTTAAGGGTGGACCCTATTGTTAAGCAATTAAGTCAGGATATGCCAGAGTTAAACTTGCCACCTACATATAACCAGTTTATTGCTTCACTCCACAATGCTCAAAATAAATATATCCCTAAAAGAAGATTTAGATCGACGCAGAACCAACCACAATGGATGACTAATAAGCTAATAGATCTTATAGGAAAAAAGAAAGGAATATATAGAAAAATAAAGAAAGGCGAAAATCATCTACAGACTCTATCAAGACAGGTCAAAAAGGAAATCAGGAAAGCAAAAAGAAATTATGAAATAAGGATAGCCAGTGACTCAAAAAATAACCCTAAAGCTTTTTACCAACTATATAAATCTAAAGTTAGAGATGTAATAGGCCCCCTAAAAACTTCAATAGGAGAAATAACAGAAAATGATTTAGAAATGTGCAGTACATTAAATAGTCAGTTTTTTCCGTTTTCACTAATGAAAATTTGGCACAGATTCCAGAAGTCAATATGGTATATAGTGATAGTATAGAAAATATGTTAAGTACAGTTAGTATAAGTAGAAATTATGTGCTTAAGGAAATTGACAGACTGAAACCTCAAAAATCGCCTGGTCCTGACGAGGTATATGCTAGAGTATTAAAAGAATGCAGAGATGAGTTAAGTAGTCCATTAGCATTTTATTTAACAAGTCATTAGAAACAGGTTTAGTTCCAGAAGCTTGGAAGCTTGCAAATGTAGTTCCGATCTTCAAAAAAGGTGATAAATCGATAGCATCCAATTACCGTCCCATTAGTCTCACATCAATCATAGGAAAGTTGCTAGAGTCTATTATTGCTAGGAAAATTAGAAGCCACTTAGAAAAATTTAACTAAATAAATTCTTCTCAGCATGGATTCACTCAGGGACGTTCTTGCCTTACTAATTTCCTTAGCTTTTTCTCAGAGGTATATGAAGCAGTAGATAGTGACAAGTCATATGATATTATTTATTTAGATTTCAGTAAAGCTTTCGACAGAGTCCCTCATGAGAGATTGATGAGAAAGGTTGAGGCACATGGAATAGGAGGATCGTTGTTGGGATGGATTAGGTCATGGCTAATTGGTAGGAAACAGAGAGCCAGCATAAATGGTACCAAGTCAGAGTGGGGAGCAGTCAAAAGTGGTGTCCCCCAGGGATCGGTATTAGGTCCCCTGTTGTTTCTTATATACATAAATGACCTAGATTTAGGTATAACTAGTAGGATAAGTAAATTCGCAGACGATACTAAAATGGGGAGATCAATTGATTCAGATAGCGATATAGAGTGCCTCCAAAGGGATCTAGATACCTTAAATGAATGGTCAGTAAATTGGCAGATGAAGTTTAACATTGACAAATGCAAGGTATTAAAGATAGGGAAGATGCAAACAAATGTTAAATATAAACTAGCTAATTTAGAATTAGAAAATTCAGACTGCGAGAAAGATCTAGGTGTGTTTGTTAGCAATGATTTGAAGCCTAGAAAACAGTGTATAAGCGTTCGTAATAAGGCAAACAGGATTCTCGGGTTCATCTCTAGGAGTGTGAGTAACAGAACTGCTGATGTTATCTTAAAACTTTACTTGTCATTAGTGAGACCCCATATGGATTATGCTGTCCAATTTTGGTGTCCTTATTACAGAATGGACATAGATTCATTGGAGAGAGTACAGCGTAGAATGACAAAAATTATCCATAATATTAGAAATCTTCCGTATGAAGAAAGGTTGAAGAAATTAGGTTTACATTCGTTAGAGAGACGCAGAGTTAGAGGGGATATGATAGAGGTGTTCAAGTGGGTTAGTGGGATTAACAAAGGGGACATGACAAATGTACTAAAGCTCAGTGATAGCGAAAGAACTCGTACCAATGGTTTCAAATTAGATAAATTTCGTTTCAGAAAAGATATAAGCAAATATTGGTTTGGTAACAGAGTTGTAGATGGGTGGAATGGACTACCAAGTGCTATAGTGGGATCTAAAACGGTAGGGAGCTTTAAGATAAAATTGGATAAGCATATGGACGAGAAGGGTTGAGTATGAAGGGGGATCAGCAGGGTTGGGCCAATCAGTGCTCTGCAGACCCCCATAATCCTGCGTTAATCTCTAACCGTTTTGGTAAGATGATCCTCAGGGTATTAGAGTGTTGAGCCTATAATGGGAGGTTTGACGTACCTCCCAACCTACCAAATAGGAAAACCTACTATTTGGTAGTAGTCTTGGAAAATCCAACGGCAAGGCTATTAACCTAATTGCAATGACGACTTGTCTATTTTGACTGCTATGTCGTCATTCCAACCGCGGTTAAAAAGAAAACGTCTAGAGTCTACTCCTTATCTTGCTCTAGGAGACGTTGTACATTAACCAAAACTACCACCGAAGGTGAAAAAAGCATAGAAGAGAAGAAAAAGGGGTTTACCTTAGTTACCGCTTAAGGCCCATCCCGTGTTCCGTCATGTGCAGATCCCTGTCGAACGTGCGCATGAGCGACCCTCTCTTGTCATCACATCTCACGTCAGCAGAAGAACGCGGATGGGCAGGGGTCCGGCGTGAGGGAGGGTATTATGTACGTTGGATTTTCCAAGACTACTACCAAATAGTAGGTTTTCCTATTTGGTAGGTTGGGAGGTACGTCAAACCTCACAATTTGTTAGTAGTCTTGGCAAATCCAACGGCAAGGCTGCATAACAAATAGGAGGAGGACATCCAAGCCCAACCTACCAAAAAAAACCAATGCATAAAACAAAATTACGAATGACAAAGACACAATTTAAACAAGAGAGTTTAATAAAAGAGTGAAAAACTGAGGAGTAGCTAAAAAGAACAGTTTTAACACATGCCCGTCATTCATAGTAATGCAAAAACATAGACTTGTCTGAAACCAAAAAGGTACTGTACCCAAAATCCCTTTTCTTCAAAAACCAACAAAAACACTGAACACAAGAACAAAACACAATTTTCAATGTGGCAAAAACACTTATGTACTGGAACAATACATAATCCCAAACTTGCAATCCAGTGTTGCAAACCCGTACACCCCCCCCCCCCCTTTGTCAAATAAAACAAAGGAAAAGAACGAGGGACAAGGGGGGAAGACCAGGGATCTTCGCCAGAGCACCAGGAAACACGACCCCCGAGAGCAATCACCGGCCGAGGGGGTCGAACACTGGACACGGAGAGGTAGGAGGAGATGAAGGAATTGATAGAAGACCACAAAACCGCTGAGGCGATGGCAGGGAAGGATCGACGTGGCAGGAACCGGAAGGAGGCAGCAAAGGATCTGACATCGTGCGCAGAACCCCTACAAACAGGGTGACGGGCACGAACGGTCCGACAAACGTGGCGGCCCATCTGCACCTGCGAGAGCCTCCCACCTGTCCGAGGAGACACCCACACAGCAGTACCCGAAGGCGGCGCCACAGACGCAACAGAGGAGTGCAAGGCTGACACCGGGCACAACACATGGCGAGGATGCCCACGCCGTAAAGCCTGGACGGCGAAAGGCTGGAAAACGGGGGCCTCCCTCCCATGCGTGGTAACAAAAGGAGGGGAGGAGGCGAACGAGACGCCATGCTAGGACGGGGAGAATCGCACGCAGTCCCGGGGCCGTGACAATGCCACTAGTGCAGACACCCAATCCCCAGTGGCCAGAGCGACAAGGAAGAGTGGACGCCCGAGCAACGGAACCGGCGTAGCGGCCCTTGTATACGTGGGTGAAGCCAGAAGGACCAGAGCCCGCCCCAGATCCCACTGCGGAGGGACCTGGCGCGGAGGCGGTCGATCCCGGAAGGCAGCCGTCAGGAAGGAACCCAGCTCCTGTGGCGGAACGACCAGCCCAGCGACGGACCCAAAGACCCCCCGGACGGCAGACAAGTGGGTACGTATAGCGTCGACTGGAAAGCGACGTGTACGGAAGAGGTGAAACAAGGAGCGTAGGACGAGGGAAGGAGAGCCAACTGGCAGGCGAGTGGCCTGTAGCCACCTAGTAAAAGACCTCCAGCGGGACCCGTAAGTCCCCCAAGGAGAAGACGGCCAGGAACGCTGCAGGAAGTCAGTCAGGGCCCGGCCGGGGACCGGGAGCCACCGTGCCTCATGAACAAGCACGATGCGAAGGCCA
Source organism: Paralithodes platypus (assembly GCA_032716605.1). Lineage (NCBI taxonomy): Eukaryota > Metazoa > Arthropoda > Malacostraca > Decapoda > Lithodidae > Paralithodes > Paralithodes platypus. Next base: position 11,770,255 of record CM064570.1, on the reverse strand, counting down.
ATGAGGTCCGCAGGTCCCCAACCTAGCCCAAGTGGAAGCCGGAGACAGGTAGAGGGACCGGACTCGGGCACCACCGTGGCAACCGGGCGGACCAAGTCCGTGCCGGCCACAGAGGCGCGAGGAGCCAGACGCAGCCGTGGTACAGCCGCAGCTTCGCGAGGACTGGGCACATCAACAGCGTGTCTGGTGGCGGAAAGATGTATATCGACCGCCACCTGTACCAGGCTACCATGAAAGCGTCCGGACCCCCCCCGGAGCGCGAGGCCGGAGGGAGAGGTCCAGAGGCAACTGGCGCGGCACCCCCGATGCGAACAAGGCGACCTCCGGAACACCTCAGGAAGCCGCGAGGTCGGCGAACACAGTCCGTTTCATCGCCCATTCTACAAGAACGCCCTGCCCTCTCGACAGGGCGGCCGCCCAAAGGGTGGCAGGCCAGGGCAGGGAGGAGGCATGCAAGGAGAAGGGGTGTCGGTCCGCGAGGAAGAACAACTCCACCGAGACCCCCAATAGAGTCAACGACCTGGAGGACCCCCGCATAAGGAAACAGGGGACAGCTTGTCTGAGTGTCCAACCCGAAGGCCACCGACTTACCCCGAAGGGCCAGCGCGTGGTCCCGCAGGAAGAACAAAGGAACCAACAGTCCGAGGGCATAGACGGGTAAGAGGAGGGAGACCCACCCATCTGCTGGGAAGTGGACGTCCCAGGTTCGATTGGGAACCTCACCCAACCTCGCTCGACGTATCTGTGGCTACCCAGACCGTCGGCGGGGGGGCGGTCCAGGGCACAGCCGCAGAGAGCGAGCCCCGAGCAACCCAGCGACCGAAGCGTCGGCGAACGGTACGCGGGAGCGGCAGGAGCCGATCCATAGGGGCAACGGAAACACCGCGGTGCCCATGAGGAGGAAGCGGCGTAGCCAGAGGCTCCCTAAGGGAAGGGGCAGAGCGGCCCAATGCAGCGAACCCACGAACGAGTCCCAGAGCCACCCCGGGAGGGAGACCGAGTGCAACACGGCGAAGACTGTCCACCGAAGGTGCACCGCTGCCGGCAGACCCCGGGTCACCGTAGCGCCGGACAAAACCCATGCGAGACCGACCCATGGCACGACACGCGACGGGGTCAAGCGTGACTTGGGAACATCGAAGGGGAACCCTAACCGTGCGATGTTGTGAACGACTGTGAGGGCGTCGCCAATGCACAGTCCTAGGGCGTCGGAAACTACCAACCAATCGGCCAAGGAAAACAGGATCTGGAGCCCGCTCCTGAGGAGAGGACCCAGAGCCTGCCCCACCAGTGCGGAGAAGATCTGCGGCGTGATGTGGAGACCGAAGGGAAGGCCGTCGAACAGGAACACAAGATCGGAAGTCCGAACGGCCAAGAATCGCTGGAAGCGAGGATGGAGAGGAACGAGCCAAGACGCATCCTGGAGGGCCAGCGACACTACCCACGACAGAGGGCACAGGGCCAGGCGTACCAGGGGTACCGGCAGCATCCGAAACCGTGTGTGCACGAAGTGCCCGTTGAGGGCCGACAGATCCACCACCGGTCGCATCGCGTCGCAGTTCGTCGACGGTACCAGAAAGACACGGGAGAGGAAAACCGGGTGACCGGCGGTCAACTCCCTCGACGCTACCCAGCTCGGGCATGGAAGTGAACACGTGGGCCACCTCTGAAGAGATGGGCCGGCGTCGGTGACAAGAGCGGAGTGGGGGTCTGGACGTCCACCTCCAGGTGAGACCCCTCCGCGCAACCCGCCGCCCCCAACGTCCCTCGCGGCTACCGAGGGGCGCAAGGGCGAAAACAACCCGAGGGAGCACCCGAGAGGAGGGGAGCGACCCGGTCGGCCAGGCGAGAAGGAGAACAAGGAGGCCGACCCAGAGAACTACACATTGTGTTGATGTGGAGGTACCCCCGGTACGGGCCGTGCGGGCATGAGCGCCACGTTGACCTCCTCTACCCCCGCCCCCCCCCCAACCTCGTCAAAGAGGGCGGGCCACCCCAACCCCAGGCCGGCGCGGGGCTGACCCCTTTGAAGGGCGGCCGGAAGTGGAAGGCCGGCCAGCCCCAACACGGAGGGGATGAAAGGGGCAAGAACAGAAGTGCGAGGCGGAACCGACGCACTGGCCTGCAACGTCCCAGTCATGCGCCCGTGCAAGGCGGCAGCACTTGCAGCAGCACCCCGAAGAGGACCGGCAGAAGGACGGGACTGAGAAGACCCCGCGCGCGGCACAGCGTGTCGGTGCGTGACATAAGCAGGGTCCGCAACGACACAGCGCGGCGCCGCGTGTCGGAAGCAGGGGCCGCCGACAGAGAAGCGTAGCATACCCAAGCATCCTGCTTAAAAAAACCCGACGTATATAGCGCAGAGTACAACAAACCCTGACGAATAACCAAGGGGGTCGGCCGGCAGAACGAAGACCGTACCGTCGGGCGTTGCCGAGTTGCCGCGCACAAAACCGCCTTCAGCTCGGGAACCAAAGACACCGCGAGCCGAAGGTGGATCCGCTGAACGCGGTCCAAACCCTCGCGAAGATCGCCTGGCGCAGACGCCTCGAAAAGCCGCAGGTGGTGAACAGACGTCTGGAGGGAACCTAAAGACAAGACAATAAGTCCGTCACCCGCTGTCGCAAGGGAAAAACCTTGGCGACAGAGGGCTGATCCGGGTGAGAGAAGAACGGGGTAGCAATAGAACAAAGTTCAAGAATGGGCGCGCTCATCCAGGACCACAACGCGCCGTCCAACCCGCCGACAGACACAAGAGGAGGCAAAATCAGTGATGACTCCGGGGGAGGGACGGAAGGAGAGCCGTCGACGGATCGGTGTGTGAAGTCGAAGGCCTCAGCAAACCAGGCCTCCAATGGGAGAGGGTGACCGAGCATGATGGCTAAGCCAGGCGTACCGGCGTCGCACAAACCTATCCCATAGGAGGACAGACCCGTCAACACAGCCAGGGACTGAACAGCCGGAAGGATGTCAGGGCGGCTGAAGTCTGACCAGAGCGTAGGCCTGCAGAAGGGAGGGGGACCGTAGCAGGGGTAGGTAGGGTGAGACGCTGAGGGTGAGTCACCGCCAAGAAGGGCGAGAAGAGGGAGTCTTCCATCGACTCCAAGCGCCCGTCGAAGCGTGACACAACCCATCCCTGCATAGCCGACAATCGATCCGAGAGAGGCGACCCCCCCCCCAGATTGGTCGGCCCGCAGGGGCGAGCGTGAGCGGGAGCGAGACCCACGACACGAACCAGCAGCGTCGCGGCTCAAGGAAGGCGAGCGACGACGGTTGTGTTGCCGTTGAGGGACTCGTCCCCGATCACGAACGGCCGAGGGGGAAACAGCACCATTCCCCTCTTCCAGCGACACGTCAGCTCCTGAGAAAGGGGACCCCGAAACCTCGCGAAACCCCACCGAGGCAAGAGGAGGGGTACCCCCCTGGCGAGACGGTAAGTGAAGGTCAGGAAGAGAAGAATGAGGAGGAGCAGGACGACGGGAGTGGGAAGGCTGGCCGGGTGAAAGGAGGCCAGAAGGAGCCGCGGGGGGAAACAGAGCAAGGATCCCCGGGGCTGAGATAACAGGGCGGCCCGACACCGAGGCGGAGGAGGGAGGGACCACCACCGTAGGACGAGACCGTGAAGGAAGAATAGGCACTGAAGCAGGTGAAGTAGGAGAAGCAACGACATCCAGGCGGACCCTCCTGGACAGTGTAGGAGGAGGGAGCAGAGGGCCAGCTACAGCATGAACAACCGCGCGCGGAGAGGACAACGTAAGAGGAAGTCGTCTGGGCTGGGGAAGCGGGCGAAAGGGAGTAGAGCCCCTAGCCGTAGAGGCCAGGGGAGGGCGCACAGGGGCAGAGCCGCTAACCCCGGCCTCAGGGCGAGAACCATGACGAGGGCGATGGGCGTCGTCAAGGCGATCAGGAGGACGACGAGGCGAGCGAGAGCGTGGACGGAGCCGGGGAACCCCCCGACGATGGGACGACCGGCTGCGGGACCCAGGGGAGAGGGCCCGAGCAGGGAGAGGGCCAGCCAGGTGAACAGCCTTCAGTCGGGTCAGGGATACCCAGGGCGACGCGGATCCGGTCGGCAACAAAGGCCGGGGAACGGTGGCCCACAGTCCTAATGTGGCGGGAGACCATCGTCCACACCGACGGAAGGGAAGCAGAGGCCACAGCCGCCGCCGAGGAACCAGGGCCATGGAGCAGCACAACCACCAGGGCCAGACACGTGCCACACAGAGCAGGGAGGTAGGCCGTAGAGGACACACAGAGCGAGTGGCGCAAGCAGGACTTGTGGCTCTCCAAGCACGGGGAGCGACAACCAAGGCGAAAGCAAGGCAGCCTACCTGCACTAGAAGAACACACACCATAATCAGCACGTCGAAGGAGTAAGTGGAGAGAATGTCCAAGAAGAACCAGGGAAGGAGCATGGGGAAACAGGAACACACTTGCAAACAGGTATCCGTACTCACCCTAAACTGGGAGCACAGAGGTAGGTGAGGAGGGCGGCCGAGGCGGAAGAGCACTAGCAGAACCTGCAAAGATGGAGAAAGTGTTAACCACCACTCAACATCTTACATGCAGGGCCTATAACACCAGTAAAGTGCATACACCAATATAGTACCAGGCAACAAGATGACATAAAAAAAGTCAATAGTGAAAGCCAACTATTACCGCAAATTTGCGGGCCAATGGAGGCATAACCGTACCGACACCACCCTCCCGCAATTTTGCGGGTCCCCCCACCGATCTCCGCAAATTTGCGGGGAGCCGAAATGTCCCAGAGGACCGAATCAAGCTCCCGCAAATTTGCGGGACCGGCCGAGATGATCCGGCGCCGAAAAAAGCGAGAGGAGCGTCTAGGGAATACCAAAAAGGCCACAAAAAATGCGTCATCTCCTTATGAACTCCAAGCAATGATGGACATCAAGCTGAGCAGTGTCTTCCTTGAATTTATCCTGACTCAACCGGTAAAGGGAGAGGCAAGGAAGACACACCAGGGGAGAGGAGGCACATCCCCCAGGAACCACCCAACCCACAGAGATAGAGCAAAGCCCATGAGGAGAAGTGGCAGGGAGGGTGGTTTCGCACAAACAGGGGCCCCCGTGAGGTACCCCTGGATTGGGCAAAAGACTATGAAAGGATGGAGGTGAAACAGGAAGAGAAAACAAAAATCAGTAAATGAAACTGGTGAGAAAAAGGGTGGCCTAGCCGTGAGCAGAGAATGTGTCAGGGGCGAAAAACCCTGTGGTGTGAAAGAGGGGCCCCCGTGGGGTACCCCTGGAGTATCACGAACCACCTGTCGCCCAGGCCCTTGAGACACAGTGAAGGACTCGAAAGGGGGGACTCGGGAATAACGCTAATAATGCGGCCGACACAAACTCTACAAACAGCACCGCCACCAACGAAATCTCAGAGTGTTTACCAATGGTACACCTAGGCTATGAAAAAATGAAAACTCATAGGGGCATAGCAAGTCCTGAATGAGAAAACGAGCTAGGCTAAATTAAGCTAAAAGCTAAACTATGCCCAGACTAACAGGAAAAAAGAATATGAAAAGAGAAAGAATGAAAAACATATACGAGGAACGCCAGGCGCCCCCGTACCCTCGGTAGGCTATTTCCACACGCATCTCCATTATACACACTTAGGAGCCCATTTACGTGTGCCCTAGATCACGTAACATCTGTCTAACAAAAAAGAAGGCCAGATAAGCCGAAACGAACCTAAACAGGGTGAATTAAAGGAGCACAACAAAAGCGACTTCATTCAATGGAGCGCGTGAACAAATGATGACAAGAGAGGGTCGCTCATGCGCACGTTCGACAGGGATCTGCACATGACGGAACACGGGATGGGCCTTAAGCGGTAACTAAGGTAAACCCCTTTTTCTTCTCTTCTATGCTTTTTTCACCTTCGGTGGTAGTTTTGGTTAATGTACAACGTCTCCTAGAGCAAGATAAGGAGTAGACTCTAGACGTTTTCTTTTTAACCGCGGTTCGAATGACGACATAGCAGTCAAAATAGACAAGTCGTCATTGCAATTAGGTTAATAGCCTTGCCGTTGGATTTGCCAAGACTACTAACAAATTTGGGCATTGTAATTGAATTGGGGTTGTGTGGGACAGGGATCTGCCTTGCTTAGGCCAATCGGCTTTCTGCAGACTCCCATTTTCTTATGTTCTTATGTTCTTATACCTTGTCTGGAAATTCAATATTTCGACTTTGCGAAATACCATAGTCTTTTAGACCTTTACCTTGCACAGTACAGTACAGTACTTCCTATCAAATACCAGTTTTCAAGATGCTTAACACACGCTTTTGGATTTTGTCTGAAAGAAATGTCTATACTGAATACCAGTATTCGAACACTTACCTTGTTCTTTCCAACTTTGAACTCAAGAAAGGGGCAAGTCCAGTCCAGATACCTAGTCAAAAGTCACAGGTTTCCAGTAGCCCGGGGTCTGAAAGAGAGAGAATATGTATGAAGAGATAGTGGGAATATGGGTTTAGTGAATACCCTATTTAATGTGATGGTTTAGGGTGCTGAAGCCCCTTTTTACCAGGATGGGTAACTTGGGCTCCAAAACTCAAAGACATGGAAATAAGCACAGCGAAAAAAAAGGACACTACTGTATTTTACATTTACTACAAGAGGTCATTCAATAATTGAATGATAATACAATTTTTTACCACCATGCACTCCCTGCTCAAGAGTGGGGCTAGGGTGGGTGCCCTAATGTTTCAGGAACTTAGTGGACAAATACCACTGATTGTTAGACTGTGCCGTCCACCATAGCACTGTCTTCTGCCAATAGCACACACTGGCTGGCCTGAGCTTCAAACCCTCAACCTCTGGGTTTTCAGGCATGTGCTCTACCAACCGCACTAATTGAATACTGTATATTTGTCTTCATTATACTCAGGTAACTGCATAATGAAAAATAACTTAATATACTGTGGTTCCCCAGGGTTGAGGAGTACTGGGAGCCTAAACTGGAAGGTCTGGACCGTCTGCGAGTGACCAGAGAGATCCCCGCTGTTGTCATTCTGCTCTCACGCCTTCCCCTAGACCCCACGCTACCAGGGTGAGCTCACACACACACATAGATATTATGTATTTTATTGAACTTAATACAACTACAGGCATAATTCAGTTAAATTCTTTTATTTTTACGTTGTTTCATTATTACGTTGTTCAATAATTAGGAATAAAGATCACTTAAGAGTTGTTGTTGTTGTTGTTCCCTAAGCTGCCTGGCCGAACAGCCCCGAGTCCCTGAGAAAGGCCATGGCCACGATCGGGCTTTCCCACAGAGCTCTCATTGAGTGTAGATTGTGTTGTTGGCGTAAGTGGTTGTGTGAAATGCAGTCTTCTATGATGTGTTTAATGGTATGGGGTGCTGTGTTACATCCCGGGCAGGTGTCGACAACGGAGTCATCCAGTCTCTTCTGATAGCTCAGGAGAGCTGGATGGTGTCCGCATCTCAGCCTGGCCAGGTGGACTCTGTCCTCTTGAGGAAGGGAGGATTCGGAAGGATGGATTTCGGGAGGTCGTGCATGCAGCTGCGTGTTGTCTGTGAGTGAGTGGATGGATCGGTGAGAGATATGAGTATGGATGTGCTTCTGGAAGTTGGTTCGGGGTGGGCAGGGAGGGAGAGAGGACAATAATTGTGTGTGATACCGTGTGCTGGGTGTTGTTTTGATATTTCTTGGTGTCTGTGGGTGTGTTGCCATGTAGTTTAGTGGGTGGTCTTGGTTCGTGGAGGCTGCTGCCAGGAATTGAGTGCCTCTCATGTCCAGATGGTCTTTGACTTTGAGGATTTTGGTTTCTTGATGTAGGTGATCTGTGGGTGCAGTAGCTGTGCAGCCTGTAATGATCTTCAGGGCTTTGTTTTGAATAGTCTGTAAGGTCTTATGATGTGTTTCAGCTAGGTTAGAAGCCCAGGCTGGGCTTGCGTATTCCATCACTGATCTTATGTATTGTTTATATACTGTGGTGGTAGTTTCTTTGTTGTGTCCAAATTTTGTGTGAGCAAGTGACCTGAGGGCGTTAAGTCTGGGTGTCAGTTTCTTTTTAATGTTTGTGGTGTGCTGTTTGAATGTCATATGAGTATCATATGTTACTCCTAGGATTTTGGTGTGTGTGTATGTGTTAGGGGTGTGTTGTTTATGGTGAGTTGAGGGATGTATTCGTGTTCTCCTGTCCAACTTGTGAGCAGGGTTGCGGTGGATTTGGCTGGGGCTAGATTAAGTCTGTTTGTAGTGCACCAGCCATGTAGTGTGTTGAGATAGGGTTGAAGGAGATCTGTTGCTCTTTTTGGGTTATGGTGTGTGCATGTGAGTGTTATGTCATCTGCATAGGAGGCTAAGTTTATTTGGGGCGTATTGGGTGTAGTTATATCGTGCATGTACAGATTGAAGAGTGCGGGCGATAGGACGGATCCTTGTGGGACTCCGTTTGGAAAGTTTCTGATTTTAGATGACTGACCGGCAAAAGATACGTGTGCACATCTGCCTGCTAGGAAGTTGGCCAGCCACCGTTTTGTGTTGTTGTGCATGTTTGTGTTGTAGATTTTGTTTGTTAGGTTGTGGCGGGGGATGGCATCGAAGGCTTTACTAATGTCGAGTGTGGCTAATAGTGATCTGTGTGGTGGTCTAGCTGAATTGATGCCGTCGAAAGCTCTTTGTGTAAGGTCTGTGAGAAGAGTGTTTGTGGAGTGCAGTGGCCTAAAGCCATGTTGTGTTGGAGCTAGGGGTAGGTCAGGTGTAATTAGTTGTAATACTAGGCACTTAAGAGTTGTTTAGCTTTATTGTTAAGATATAAATGAGAACAAATATTCGCTTATGAAAAATCACAAGAAACTATTAGTATTAGTTGCTTCACTTGAGATTGTTTCAGTTAAAATCTCCTTTCTTAGGAATGTACATTAGATACAAATTTAAGTGAGGAATTACTGGTCTGTACAGTAATCACAAGTCATAGCATACAGACGCATATGAAGGCAGTTCATTCGTGGCCACCCCCTCTAGGAATAAGGCGTCTGGCAATAGTTAGATAGAAACACAAAGCTAAGCAGGTCCTCTTTTCTCTGTAGGATCACACGATCAATTCAAGTTATTCAAGAGCCAATCCTGAAATCCCAGAATGGGTTAATGAGGAATGGAGAATTTATAGAAGGGATTATAAAGAGATAGAAAAAGGTTAAGTGAATGTGATTCAATCTGAATGAACCATACTTCCACACCAGATTTGCTTGATTTACTTGTTTTACAATTTTTCACTAAATAGATAGATAGAATAGACAATTTTTCTGTACGGTCTCTTGTCTCGAATCGGCCAACCCCAGCTATGGGGTATGCGCCTCATTATACTGTATATATACATACTGTACAATTATATTATGCTATATATTATAATAAATCTTGATTCCTATTGTTTCAGTGTACAACTAATCAGCTTCCTGGCATATCAAGATTTTTTTTTATTTTTTTTTTGTTTTTTGTTTTTTATTATTATACCAGTCACAGAGGAATAACAGTACTGTACTATAACAGTTTTTCCGGAAGAATAGAAGTTGAGTTTTCCTTACACCATCTTTTTTAACAGATACCAAGCTCCCGGAGCACTAGGAGAGGACTTTTGCAAGGCCGATGGCAGACCACGAAAGGCCCACAAGGAACGTCGAAAGAGGGAAGGTGCCATTGAAATCACTGACGAAAATGCCGTGGAAAATCACAGGAACAAGATGAGAAGCAATGGACGCAAGCAGATAGGAGAGAATTATACAGGAGAAGAAGAGGAAGGAGGGAAGAGAGGATGGAAAAGAGGAGAAGGGGAGAGAGGAAGAGGGAGAAGAAGACTTAGTAACAAGAACTATAGAGGAAGAGGAAGGGGAGGCGAGAGAGAGGGATATGGGGGGAATAGGGGTGACGAAAATGGATACGAAAGAAATGGATATGGTGCAAATGGGAATTGGGAAGAATTGGTAGCAGAAGGAAATGAAAATGGGGAAGGGAATAATTGGGATAATGGAGAACACGGGAGGAATGGCAGAATAACAAGCAGAGGAGGAGAGAGAAGGAGAGGAAGAGGATCATGGGATAACAGATATAGAACACAGAGAAATAGCGAAGATTGTGGAATGAAAGTCGGAGAGAGGAGAGAAAGCGAATCGTGGAATGAGAAGAGAAATGGAGAGAATTTCGGAAAGAGAGTTGAAGAGAGCGGTGAAAACAAATCGTGGAATACTAGTCATCACAGAAACGAACAAAGAATGGACGATGGGGGACGAGGAAGGAGAGGAGGAAGAGAAAGAGGAGGAGATAGAAACGGTAACTGGATAGACCGAGAAAGAACAAGTGGAGATTGGCAAGGCAGTAGAGGAAGAGTGAATCGAGGAACGTGGAATAATCAAGAAAGAAGGAAGGCCAATGAAGGAGTGCATGGCAGAGGAAGAGAAATAGGAAGTAGAAGGCAGGAAGAGTGGAATAATGAAAGAATAAGTAAAGAAGGGGAGGATTGTGCAACAGGTGATGAGAGGAAGGAGAAAATACCGGCTCCAGAGAACATTGATGCTGAAGAATAGAAGTTTTGGGGGTAATCTCTATTTCTAATTACTGTACTCTTTGAATTTGTTTTATATTTTTAAGAAGTATAAAGGATTGTTTTGAGTTATATTTTTTTTTTATATACCTTTCAGAAGATATATGTCAGAAATTATGGATAAAATAGTGGTCACATATACTGATACAGTCACATCTTGCTCTATTTAGCTTATGGGGGATGAAATTTGGTGAATCCATCCAATTTTCATCTACAGTGTATCTTTCTATATACTCAGGCCCCCATGGCTGGGGTAGGCCGACTCAAGACAGAGCCCGAACAGGGACAACACAACACAGAAAAGAAAAAAAAACACACACATACAAAGACAAAACACAAATTCACACACATCTAAGTCGCCCAGGAGAAGGCCCAGGCCCATTCGAGGTCTCTAGCAAGATTCACAGGTCCCAGACCTCCCGGAGAGGTTCCGGTCTCATCAGGCAAACATGCAACAAAGCTCTACCACCACAAGCCCACCCACCAAACATCCAGGCGTACCCTTCATATGTAACGGCTCCCCGGGCCAGGCGCCTGACGGACTATTTTCTAGTCCAACTGGCGCCTAACCCCCTCTTCCAAATGACAAAATTTTCACTCATCTATTCACTAGCATCCTCCATTAATTCCTATTTATTTTCATACTTATTTTTAACCCTTCAATCAAACAACAAATTGTATGTGGTACTTTATCAGTGCTACAGTTAGAGAATTTTATTCAACTTATGAAGAAACTCAAGCATGAAATAGTTAAATAATACATAAATTATCCCTTTAATTCTTATAGATCTTTCCTTAGTTAAATAAATTGCCTAGAATTGGTCAGAATATGACATATATTTGTGCCGTCTCATTGGTGGTCGGGTGAGTGCTGGAGTGACCTTGGTGATCCCTGGTTTCCGGGTCTTCTGGGTGACCTAGATATGTGTGAATTTGTGTCTTGTTTTTGTGTGTGCATTGTTTTTCTGTTGTGTTGTGTTGTCCCTGTTCGGGCTCTGTCTCGAGTCGGCCACCCCCAGAAAAAATATATATAATAGATAGATAGATCTCATTGGAATGGTTAAGTTAAGAACATAAGAAACTGGAAATCTGCATAAGGCTGACCGGCCCACAGAGGCATATCCCATTCACACCCAACCCATATCATTCATAGTTGGCATTGATTAACCCTGTCTATACCAGCGACGTATTCTAGCTCTATTTAGATTATTTTATGCAGCTTAGGAAGGATCAGTGATTGTTGTAAAAGGGGTTGATTGAGACTGTTCAAAGCCTTATAATTGCTAGAGGTCCTTCCTAAGCTTAATCAAATTGAATAGTAGTAGCCAGAATAAAACAAAAAAGATGTCGACAGTACAGAAGGGGTTAAGAATTGGGAAAGAGCTTACTCACTCTTTCCCTGTTTCTATATTTTATTGTATTTTTTAACTCTGACCTTTTGCCTTCTAGTATTACTTGTGAATGTAAAGTGGCATGTTTATCTCCATCCCAACACAATATGTGATATTGTTGAATTTTTATTTTTATTTCTTCTTAACCCACTGAGCCCCAGCTAGTTATAAATAAATGTACCACCAGGGACCAGCAGGTTTTGAAAAAAAAAAAATCCAGAAACGATAGCGAATGGGTTAGGAATGAAGGACCGCCCCCCAAAAAACGATCAAAAAGGTCAAAAAGGAGTCCTACGGAGCCCCCGAAAGTCGATTTTACAAGAGTAAAAAATTGAAGGCAAAAACACCCAAAAACTAAGTGTTTGCGTGCTCACGCGCACGCGGTTGGCCTTTGAGAGTTTTCAACCATCGGCATGGTTGCGTGGGATACTTGCACAGTTCCCATACAAATCTGAGCCCTCTAGGTGCCATAGGACCGGAGTAATTAAACCCCGACGACACTTATGCGTCGTGGGGTTTAGCATTACATACATTACCGACGACACGTTGTCGTCGCTGGTACTCAGAGGGTTAATGGTGTGATATAAAGTGTGTTATAATAAAGTTGGCATGTTTGATAACTAGATTGATTTTTATTTAGTATTTTGAGCTGTAACATCTAATAGTTATTGGAGATTCCCTTCACAAGTTCATTATATAATGTAAAACTTGCAAAATAAACAAACCAAAACTGGGAGGTCATATGAAAGATAAAGTTGTATATTGCATGTGTACAAAGTCTGATGCAGTACAATCGTGAAACTTGAATATACATAGGTTTGAACGTATACTTGGAAGCAATATACATACATACAGTATATAAATTTTATTTGATTAAAGGGTTATATCCACATAGCGATTTTGATAAGTTCTTTTGCCTTTATATTGTGTCGTCCCAGTTTTGGTTTGTTTATTTTGCAAGTTTTACATTTTAATTTTAATGACTGAGTGCTCCACATGCAAAATAGATTGAGTATGTTGGAGGTTGAGATAATGGATGCACAGGTTTTAGTTTTAACCCCATTTAACAGATGGCGATTCTTTAATTGATTAATGTTACTGCTGGATGATATTACTCAGCTTAGGAAGGACCTTTTGGACTAAGAAAGTTTTAGACGGACTGAAAGAGCCCTCATCTGAAGGTAGCTGGAGCAAGTCATAAAATGGCATCATGTTACTGAAAAGGTTAAAACTTGATAGACTGCTGATAGCCTACAATATGTTGTATCTGCTTATACCCCACAGGTGTTATAAGAACGAAAAATAGTAGTGAAAGGGGGTTAGGGGGAAGTGGTGATAGGGCAAGGAGAAAGTTAGATGGAATGGATTTTTAGTCAGAGAAAAAAGTTTTCAGGCTTAACTGGAACTGCCTGATGGTTTTTCTGATTTAGCTGCTAAAGAGACTGGTCCGGGCAAGGTCGACGGGCGCGTCGGAGGAGGCTCCTCGCTGGCATAGGTAACGTCTGCCATTTCCGACATTGTCTGTTCGGGGGGGGGGGAGAGCCTGGTTGTTGATTAGTTTTTGTCATGTGAAAAAATCTATCTGTCTATCTACTCTGGCTCATACCCTTTTTTTTTTTTTTTTTTTTTTAAACATACACAAGAATTCTGTGCTAACATAGTGCAAGTAATGTCAATTTAAGGATAGATGAAATTGTCCTTGTACTGGTTTGAGATAACCAGAATACCTGTAACATGATAATTAGAGAGCAGAAGGGTATGAGTGTGACCTAGGAGGAGACCCAATAGTCGAGGACATAGAACATCTATTAACAGGATGTGCAAAATATGAAGAGGAAAGAAACTAACTGGCGAGATATATGAGGAATAGAGTTGGGGACATAAAGTATGTATGTATGTATATACTCAGGCCCAATCCCCACTTTTCTTTTCTTTTTCTTTTTTGGTGGTGGGGGGGGGGGGACAACATAACAGAAAACAATGAAAAAACAAAATACAAATTCACTCTCATCTAGGTCACCCAGGAGAAGACCCAGAGACCAGGGTCACCAAGGTCCCTCCAGCACTCCCCCGGCCCCCTACCACCCGGAGAGGTTCCGATCTCAGCAGGCAGACATGCAGCGAAGCCATAACCACAAGCCCACCCACCACACTTCCAGGCACACCCTTCATATAAACCGTCTCCCCGGGCCAGGCGCCTGATGGACTATTATAATCCAACTTGCGCCCGACCCCTTCTCCCAAATGACCATGTGTTCACTCATCTATTCACAAGCATTCTCCATTCATTCCTGTTTATTACCACTTCCCTTGCCTGATCTATAGTCATTCCTCTATCATCCAAAGCTTGTCTTACACAGTCTCTCCATCTCATTGGGGGTCTTCCTGTCCCTCTATCTCCCCTTGTATCTGACTCACATATTCTCTTTGTAAGCCTTAAATTTCATCTTCCATTCATTCAACATGACCATACCAGCTCAGCACCCTTCTGTCCACTCTGGCCGACAAATGTTCCTGCTGCCCCACTCTCCTACGTATCTCTTCATTCCTCGATCTGTCTCTACTAGTAACTCCACACATACTCCTCAAGCAGCTCATCTCCATCACATCCAGCTTTCTTCTCTCCTTTTCCTTCAAAGCCCATGTCTCAGCCCCATACATCACTGTTGGCACAACAATTCCTTGGTACATTGCACTTCAACTTTCATTCCAAGATTTCTCACCTTCCACATACAGTACTTCCCATTGCTTCGAAAACCTTCCTTCACACACTATCGGTTTTACCTCCATGTCCATACCTCTACTCCTGCTTATCGTTCCTCCTAGGACCTAGATATTTAAAACACTACTTGTTCCAATATTTCCTCATCCAGCCTCACATCTAGATTCACCCTACGCTCACCCCTTTTAATCACCATTATTTTACTTTTATTGACATTCACCTTCAGTTTCCTCCTCCCACAAACCACACGAAACTCTTTGACTACCCGCTGCAGTTTCTCCTCAGAATCTGCCACCAATGCTGTGTCATTAGCAAACAGCAACTGATTCAACTCCCAATCTCTACCATTCTTTCCTACTAAACCCAATTCTCTTCCCATAGTTCTCATTTTCTTCTCTCTCACCACACCATCCATAAATATATTAAATTAACAGCCACGGTGACATTACATAACCCTGTCTCAAACCTACATTACCTCAAACCATTCACTCATAAGGTGACATAAGGTGGGAGGAAATAAAACAGAGAGATGACAGAGGGGTAGGGGCATTATTAGGGCTAACAAACGATATGGAGAAGCGAGACATAGAGATGATGAAGAGGATGCTAGAGGAGAAAGAGAAATGGGTAGACGAAAGGGGTGGGGGAAATGCAGGGAAGGGGGGGGGGGGAGAGGTGATGGGAAGGTCCAAAAAACTGTCCCTATAGCTACTATCCGTCTACTCTAAACTTTCCCTCTTACTAACATTTTCTGAGCCAGTACCGATAAAAGGGTCGGCCTGTGGACCAAGAATGAAGCTTGCAGCAACGGCGGGTCCACGAGCGGGTTCTATAGAAGAAGAAGATGAAGTGCATGAGTGAAGGAAGTATGTTGAGGTGGTTTAACCCTTCAAACTTGGATGGTACACGTGTGTACCATTATGTTTTGCCCCCAGGAACCCGGGTGGTACAACATTGTACCAGTGGTTGAAAGCCTGTGAGCTTGGTGTGCGAGGCGTCGGTCCGACGCATGTAAACAACAGCCGGCTGGACCGACGCCCCGCATCTCCGGCCACAAGAAGGAGAGCGTCACTTGTTCGTGTGTGCCTGTATGTTGTTGTTAAGTATCGAAAAGTATTGTAAAGTGGCTGTTGTTGCCGTAAGTTATCTCCACTGAAATCATCATCACAACTCAACCAGTTGACTTAGAGAGCTCTACTTAACGCCATTCTACAGGTAAATAACACAGCTACGCTTGGGGATGCGCGGGAATGCGGGAAGCAGTCAGCATAACAATGATACGGTAGCCTAGCCTAGACGTTTTTCGGCCAAAACACCCGGGTTTCGGGCAATATTTATGTAATGCGTAGCCGGGGCTGGAGGGTTAAGGTGGGATGGGCATATATATTTGCTCATTTATGTATCTTTTTATCATTTTGTTTTAGTTTCCTCCCTAGACCTCCATCAAGCTTAAGAACCCCCCCCCCCTCAAGACCCTCCTTGAAGATACAGTTGTAAATTTTTCGATAGAAAAATTTCCCGGCCAAAGGCCGGTTCTTCTTAAATTACAGGCTCGATATCGCTCGCCAGGAAAAAAATTGACACCTAAATGGCACAAAAAGTCTTAATATTGACAAAGAAATGGGGTGAAAGGTCTTAAAATCGCCAAACTAATGGGATTGTTATTTCATTCTCCGAGAGGCCTGAAATTACTATAACGGTGTCATTCCAGAAGTCCTCTTTTATCTCTTTCTGTAGGCCAGTCTGTGGGGCATATGCAGATATCACATTCAGAATTCTTTCACCAACTTTCAACTTCAAAACAATCAGCCTTTCACTAACTCTCGTAATCTGAAGCACACTTTCCACCCACTCTTCAGCCACCAGAACACCCACTCCTCCTTTCGCTTTATCAGTCTCAACCCCCTTCCAGTAGATTCTATATCTTTTCATTCTTCCAACAATCCACTGTGCCCCATACCCTTGCCAGAGTGTTTCCTGGGCACAGCAGACGTCCACTCGCCTCCTCTCACACATCTCAGCCACTTCATTTGCACGCAGATTCAAACTACCAACATTCACACTAGCAAGTCTGAAACTGTGTGGGGCATTTGTCCGTATCCTGTGCGGTTTTGGAACATCGGACTATATAACGTTGTTTCTCTTTAGGTCGAGTCATAATTGGTGATTAGGCTGACAAATGGGTATCCCCCCCCCCCCCCAGAACTCCGGCTCCAGTCTACCCCGGAGACCATTCCCAGCACCTTCCCCCAAGAGATTACAAAGGAGTAGGATCCACGCAGTGGCCCCGGTGCGCCCCACCAGAACCAGCCGCAGGGACGCACCCCGTGCGTATACTCGGCACTACGACTGGTCTGGTATTTTACATCCAATGACAGGGCAGCCTCTTGGAGTGCTATCACCAGGTTCAGGCCCCTGTTGGGCGAAGAGTGCCAGTCCGGAGAAATGCTACACACTGGACCCTCTGGATCCATTTCGTTCAGGTTGTACCCAAGGCGCCAGGTATGGGTCCGGAAGGAGCGGCATCCACTGCCAGTGTGCTGCCATTAGGCAACTTGGACTAGAACAATTAAGCCCTGTCACAGCGCTGCCATATGAAACACAGCCAGTGCCAATAACAAGGCTTCATTGTATAGTTGTTGTTGTTGTTGTTGTTGTTCCCTAAGCTGCCTGGCCGAACAGCCCCGAGTCCCTGAGAAAGGCCATGGCCACGATCGGGCTTTCCCACAGAGCTCTCATTGAGTGTAGATTGTGTTGTTGGCGTAAGTGGTTGTGTGAAATGCAGTCTTCTATGATGTGTTTAATGGTATGGGGTGCTGTGTTACATCCCGGGCAGGCGTCGACAACGGAGTCATCCAGTCTCTTCTGATAGCTCAGGAGAGCTGGATGGTGTCCGCATCTCAGCCTGGCCAGGTGGACTCTGTCCTCATTGTATAGTAATGGCTGTTGGTCCACAAGTCTAATGCCATCCCCCCTATTAGTCGCCTTGTACGACACGCAGTACGTAGGATGCATGGGGCATATTCTTTTTTTCCTCCACCATAAGTGAAGGCCCCCTTACCCCCTGTGGGGAAAGGTGAGAAACATTGTCAAGAAGTTGTCCTCTTCTAGTTTTCATTCAAGGAATGCCTCTTTATAAGTTGTACCAAAGGCAGGTTGTTCTCATCACCTCACAGAAGAGGAATTGGAGGAAAAGAGAAAGATATAGGCTACATGACATGGGAGGTAGGGGATGTTCTAGCCCCGATTTGATAGAAATATGAAGATATACCACCAAAGAGGCGAGGATCACAAGTTATGATAATCTGCACCCACACTGCTAGGCCTACTCACAAGGATGGGAGAGTAACAATATAATTGAATAATCATTGATGATGTAGAAGCAGAGAACAGACTGACCCATATCCATTTAAGAACAGCAGGAAAAAGTTGTGTATTTGAAAGATGGAATGAAGATTATATTATTTTATTATCAGTAATCTTCGAAAATTCATAGAATATATAAAATATATTGATTGAACATGAAAAATGCAGAAATACTTATATTGAGATTGCTTCCATATAAAGATATTACTAAACACTACTTCTTGATGACCATATAAATTACTGTAATATAGCTTATCTCGAAATGATATACCCCATAGCTATCAAGAGGACAAATGCTTCCATATCTGTGATCTATGTACTGTTCATGATAAGATTGACCACTGATAATGGTTCATATTGATCTAGCTGTGTCAATTAGGTAACAAGCCAAAAGGAGCGTGAGTAATGTACAGAAAGTATAGTGGAGCATATATAGGCCGCTTTTCTGGACCACTTTCTCCCTCGTGCTTAGCCCCATTAGTTTTGACATTTTAAGACGTTCGGCTCATTAGTTTGACGATTTTAACACCTTTCACTCCATTTCATTGTCAATTTTAAGACCTTTCGTGCTATTTAGGTGTCGATTTTTTTTCTGGCGAACGATAGTGAGCCTGTAATTTTGGAAGAACCGGCCTTTGGCCGGGAAATTATTCTAACGAAAAATGTAAAAATTAATCTAGGAGGGTCAATGTTTTGTTTTTTGTTTTTTTTAAAGTTTGATGGAGGTCTAGGGAGGAAACTACAAGAAAACAAAAAATAAAAATAAAATATATATACTGTATAGTATATATACGCTATATATATAATATATATATATATATATATATATATATATATATATATATATATATATATATATATATATATCTATATATAGGCCTATATATATATATATATATATATATACAGTATACAGATATACCAGTGTATATATATATATATATATATATAATTATATATATATATATATATATATATATATATATATATATATATATATATATATATATATATATATATGAAAAATATCGACCAAAAAGTGAAGTGTTGTAGACCATAGTAAGCTTTATTTAATCATTAATAGAATCCCTTAAAACTGATTTCTGGATGCTTCATGGGCAAATATGAAATTACAGTAATTGTGTTTCTGCGCCACATTAATGCCAATTTTTCATAATTACCAACACATTTTGTTACAAAGCATTCATAATATTTGAGTAATTAAGATGGGGCATTGGCTGAAGAAAAAAAATCCATTGACACTCGACTCTTACCTTCAAGAATATAGTAAAAGAGAAATGGTGACACAAAGAACAAGGTCAGAAATCAGAGTTAATAAAGGGAAAGTCAATGATAAAGGAGGATTGAAAGAAACAAATATTCAGTAAGTATTAAAGTTCTAAGCAAATACATGAACATAAAGGTAAGGGTTTAATTATTGTGAGGTAAAGTATATAGGCAGAACAAATTGTAGAGATATATACAGTATGAGAGGGCATGCATGAATATATGCCTAATACTGGGTAACTTGGAAATAACAAGTGAACAAACACCTGAATCATAGTAATCGCGGTGCAGTAGAGTAGAATAGTAAAGTATAACTAAAAGTATACATTGAATAAGGTGCAAGTAATACGAAATAATCTAGTGGGAAAACATTATGGGGAGATTCAAAGGGGACAAGAACCATATATGAGGAATAACAATCAGTGCATGAAAAAAAGGATGGGGGTTTAAATTAATGAAGATGAGGCAAAACAAACTGAAAAGGGAAAGAAGAGCCTATGTAAAATGGATTGAAAGCTAAAGTCAGGGAAGTGATTATAAGAAGTCGAGTAAGAGCAAGCAATGGAGTTAAAATTTAAGGAGAGAAGGAAGAAACAAAACGATGGATATATCCTACATGTGAGAATGAGAACAAATGGTGAGGAGCTTAACGTATATGAGTCTAAAGAAAAGTATGTAAAACAAGAGGGAAAATAAAGTAATTAAGGGATATGATTATATTTTCAAGTGCCAATGGCCCAACTTTAATAAATGGCCCATTGACCACCAGTTGGCCATATCCACCCGATTGGGAACCATTGCTTTAAGACCTCGCAACCATTATATCAAAGTTTCATCCAAAAACTTACCAAATGCTTGGACCTTAGTTTTATTTAAAGACAATTTTATAGACCCAGCGGCTCTGACATCGTTAAATGTTTCAGAAGGCAGTTCTAGGTTTCTCTTCGACCAGCATTAACCCGGGAGCTGCGGGGAGACTCTTAAGAGTTCCCCCGGCGCACTGCGGGAAGACTCTTAAGAGTCAGAGAAAATAAAAATCAACTTTTGACATCGAAAAAAATTTTTTTTTTTATATTTTTTTTTTTTTATTTTTTTATTTTTTTTGGCCCCTGGGCCATGCAAAATCTCAGTCCTCTACCTCCCCTCCTTCCCCACTTTCCTCCTCTCCTTCAGTTATCACCTATTTTCCCTGTTATTCCCTTATTCTGAGGTATATTTTCGTGCTAACATTAGAAATCCGATTGGAGGGTGTGGTCATCACTGATAGCAAGCGAGTGCAAGAGAGAGAGAGAGAGTATCGATCGACTGCGTCTCAGTGGCCTTGGGGGAAATTGGCGGAAAGCAGATTGCCTCACCCATACATTATACAACTCGCGGGCTATATCTCCGATTTTGACCATCCAAACGCTGTTTTCACTCGTTTTATTGTTGTTTCAGGTTAATACCTTTATAATCAACCCATAATAGGCGCATATGGATAAATATTAATGCTATTAATGGCACAATGAATATTTTAGTGACGGAAACACCTCAAATACGTCAGCACAGGGGGACGTTTCCAATTACCCCCATGCGCACTTCAGAGGTTAACAATATATTTTAATCTGTTGTAGCCTACTGATTTCCACTTTAAACAATTATGAGAGGCAAAGCATCTAATATTCCCGATTCATCAAAACTTACAGAGCGGTTATGTGATCATTATATGATATAGGTTTCAACGAAACCATTGGCTTAAACTATTAACTTAGTAAGAATTCCACTGCTTTAGATTTGGTAATATTCGGTGGATTAATAGGCCCTATGCTGCTCAAGAGCAGCCCTCTGTGAGTTCCCATTGAACTGAACAAATAAAGTATGACCTATCACTTTTAGTATTTGATTTCCTCAACTTCTGTATATCATGCTGTCCTAGAGCAGTACTCCGAGAAGCTCGAAATTACTTTAACTGCAAACTGCTTTAACAAATGTGGATAGCATCTTTAAAGCTCAATGAAGCAACGTGTCTTAACTCTTAAATCGTAGGCTATATGCTTCTATGATACATTATTTTATTCATTAATTAGTGAGTATGAAATACCTCATAGGTAGGCTAAGCAAATAGCCGTACAAATAGCCGTACACTGCATTGCTAAGATACTAATGTATTTTGGTGTACAACTTTCAATGTTTGAAAACCGCGCCGGGAAGGTTTAAAAGTCCCGCTCATTCATTCCAAGCCACATGCCACGTCACATCCGGTTCCTTACAATTAGCCTAATTCAATCTCTGTTACTACAATTTATTGAGATACCATATTTATACACAATTCCGTAAATCTCAAAATAGGTTGACTTGCCAAAAATTGTATTATAAAGTTATCGAAAACAAGATATAAATATAACCAAGAAAGAGACGCCCGGGCGGCCCGGCCACGGCCGCCAGCATGACGCATCAATCGGCATCATTGAAGGAGCAGCAAGGGAAGGGAAGGACGCGGACCAGTTGAAGCTCCTATATATTCTTATCCTAGTGTCGGCAGCAGACCAACAAACCAACGAAAATGGTAAAGGATGAGGTGAGTTGTTTCTTTGCCATTAGGGTGTGTAGGTAGAGATAGCGGAATGGGTAGATTAACGCCACATTTTCGGTGAATTTATAAACTGGGGCGTGGGGTGAGAGGCCGGCTTGGGGGTGTCATGGCGGACTTGGCTTCCCTTGTCTGTGGCCTCTCATTCACCCTTCAATTTATCCCCTTTATTTACCATTATTCCTTCCTCCGGCGGTTTAAATCGAAGGTCCGGGATTGTAAAATAATGCCGAGCGCGGTTTCGTTTATTTTTGTAACTGCAGCGCGGTTTGATAGCCGATTTTTCCAAGCCGCGATGAACAAAGGACCATGAATTTTTAAGACTGCGTCATTGGTTTCCGGGTGGGTTGATGAACTTTGGGAGGTTGTTTGAGTTAGGTTATCTAGGGCTTAGTTAGGATTTAACGCTAGGACTAGTTGGGAGGGAGTGATGGATTGGTATTGAGTTAAGGATGCTAAAATAACTACATTTGTAAGCCCACGTCAGCAAACTTCTATCTTGCACGTGTGGCCTAGGAATTTTTAAAGATTTTGTTTTCAGGCAATGGCTATTGATTTACACTTTGAAGCTAAACAAATATTTAACCTGTAAGCTATGCATAGGCCTAGTTTACATCGAAGTGTAAGCTTTTCGCATTTAAATAGTTTTCGGGAATTTGAAAATAGGGAGTAGCCTAGGCTACCAAAGACCGTTAGGTTGTCTGGATTGTTTCATAGCCTAAATATTTGTGATTTGCTAAATGCTGACTAGTCTACATAAGGTAGACTCTCATAAACTAACTAGGCCTAGGTCCTGTAGGTCTAGGCCAGCCTATAATTTGTAGTTTCCATTATTAGTAGGCCTAGGCCTATTCTTCAGTATTAGCCTATTTCGGATAATATAAAACAAAACAGCCGGACTACAGCTATACTCAGTTCAGGTGAGCTGTGCACTGGCACCTAGTGGAGGTTTGTAACGACGCCCGTGATAGGCTCTCTAAGCATCATCCTCGCTGAGGGGCCTTGTGTGTGAATTTTAAATTTTATCCTCACTCGCGGGCCTAAGGTGTCTTATCTGTGATAAAATGCTTCATTAGGTCTATGCATAAAATAAATAGTCTAGGGACTACAACATTATTATGCAGTAAACATAGGCTAATAGGCTAGCTAGTGAATTGCAGCATCATGTAGCTGCCAAATAACTTGCAATAATTAGTGTTTACATGGACAGCAGCTGGTCCGACTGTAGGCTACTGTGGAATGTTAGATTCCTTTAATTTTATTTCAGTAAAAAACAAATGGAAGAAAAAGAGGGTAAAAATTGAAGACCCCAGACAGCCTTTTGACTAGGTTAGTACATTTTTCGTAATTGTTTAATCAAAGTACTCTTTTTCTAGTTATTAAAAACGTATTCTATGGTGTATTATGATATATAGAAGCAATAGAACTGTTCAAATGACCTGGGAAGTGTATATTAAACCAAATTCAAAACTTTGAATAATGAGGTAAGAGTGTTTTTTATCACTTTTCAACCCAAGATCAGCGGGGGTCTGGGGGCAGCAGCCCCCAGGATGCCCAGGTTACCTTAGGTTAGGTTAATGACCAGCTATGTAAATACAGTAGTGAACATTTGGTTCAGTCTGTGCTCAAAAATCCATTTTCTTTAGGTAGGAGGAGGCCATACACTAAACAATTACCGCCTGATGCTACCTTTATGGCATAAATCTACCTCTTAGGCCTATATGTTATATTTATATAGGCCTATTTCGGTAATTGTTTAGTGTATGGCCTAAAGAAAATTTATTTTTGAGCACAGACTGAACCAAATGTTCACTAGTGTATTTACATAGCTGGTCATTAACCTAACCTAAGGTAACCTAGGCATCCTGGGGGCTGCTGCCCCCAGACCCCTGCTGGTCTTGGGTTGAAAAGTGATAAAAAATAAATCTTGCCTCATTATTCAAAGTTTTGTATTTGGTTTAATATACACTTCCCAGGTCATTTGATCAGTTTATTGCTTCTATATATCATATAATACACCATAGAATACGTTTTTAATAACTAGAAAAAAGAGGACTTCGATTAACCCGTGGAGCCCCAGCTACGCGTCTAGCGCGTCGGCGATGTATGTAACGCACAGCCCCAGCGACGCGTCTGATGAGTCACCCTAATTGCTCCGACCGTAACCTCAGGTGTAGCAACTCGAGAGGGCTCAGATTTGTATGGGAACTGTACGTATCCCACGCAACCGTGCCGATGGTTGAAAACTCAGTCCACGCGCGTGAGCAATAACCTGTTTTTTTTTTGGGTAATTGCCTTCAATTTTTTACTCTTGTAAAATACGTTTTAGGGGGCTCTGTAGGACCATTCTTTAAGCTTTTTGAGCGGTTTTTCGTGGTTCTTCCTTCATTCCTAACCCATTCGCTATTGTTTCTGGAATAAAACATTTTTTGAAAACCGGCCGGGTTCTGGTGAACAAACCATACAAAACTAGCCGGGGCTCCACGGGTTAAACAATTACGTATATTTCAAAGTAAGATATGGTCCCCATAAGTTTATAAAGTTTAAGCCAAAGCCATTTTCCGAACTACGATGTCTAATGGTAATTTTTTGTAATTAGGCCTAGCCTATCAAAGAAAACTAGGCCTACAAAAAAAAAAAAAAATCCCCCCCACCCCTCCCACCAACCCCCTGTTGTTTTTATGCAGCCTAAGAAAAGGGAAATGCTTAAAAACTCCTTTTTGTAATTTTTGAGACTATGCATTTACATGTTTTCGTAATCGAGACTGAAAATAAAAAATGGAGTATTAAAGAAAATGGATTTTTGAGCAGACTAAACCAAAAATACACTAATTACATTGGTCCTTTAAGGTGGGGGCTCATGGGTTGAGATAAACATGGAATGATAATCGCCAAGCTGTACATAATTATCTTGCAAAATGCAATGGCGCTGAAATAATTATTAACAATGGTATAAAGGATTTTGTGGATCGTCTATACCGGGCCTGTGACGTCATAGTGACGTCACACCAGTATCCTTATCGTAGACTGGATGGTGTACTTACACTCTTGTGACGTCATAGGCCCGGTATAGACGATCCACATAATCCTTTATACCATTGTTAATAATTATTTCAGTGCCATTGCATTTTGCAAGATAATTATGTACAGCTTGGCGATTATCATTCCATGTTTATCTCAAACCATGAGCCCCCACCTTTAACCTAACCTTCCCACTATAATTGATACACCAATAAATCATGACTTCTGCAAAAATTTGACTAGTCAGCAATGGTGATTGAACTGAAGCCAAATTCACTTTTTGCCACTAAATAAGAACATAAGAAAATGGGAGTCTGCAGAAAGCCGATTGGCCTAAGCAAGGCAGATCCCTGTCCCACACAACCCCAATTACAAAGCCCAATTATAGGCTCAACACTCTGAGGATCATCTTACCAAAACGGTTAGAGATTAACGCAGGATTACGGGGGTCTGCAGAGCGCTGATTGGCCCAACCCTGCTGATCCCCCTTCACACCCAACCCTTCTCGTCCATATGCTTATCCAATTTTATCTTAAAGCTCCCTATCGTTTTTAATCCCACTATAGCACTTGGTAGTCCATTCCACCCATCTACAACTGTTACCAAACCAATATTTGCCTATATCTTTTCTGAAACTAAATTTATCTAATTTGAAACCATTGGTAAGAGTTCTTTCGCTATCACTGAGCTTTAGTACATTTGTCATGTCCCCTTTGTTAATCCCACTAACCCACTTGAACACCTCTATCATATCCCCTCTAACTCTGCGTCTCTAACGAATGTAAGCCTAATTTCTTCAACCTTTCTTTATACGGAAGATTTCTAATATTATGGATTATTTTTGTCATTCTACGTTGTACTCTCTCCAATGAATCTATGTCCATTCTGTAATAAGGACACTAAAATTGAACAGCATAATCCATATGGGGTCTCACTAATGACAAGTAAAGTTTTAAGATAACATCAGCAGTTCTGTTACTCACACTCCTTGAGATGAACCCGAGAATCCTGTTTGCCTTGTTTCGAACGCTTATACACTGTTGTCTAGGCTTCAAATCATTGCTAACAAACACACCTAGATCTTTCTCACAATTAGAGTTTTCTAAATCCACATTAGCTAGTTTATATTTAACATTTGTATAGTTGGTAAAAAGCTTTAGGATTATTTTTTGAGTCATTGGCAACCTTAATTTCATTTCTTTTTTCTTTCCTAATATCCTTTTTTTATCTGTCTTGATAGATTCTGATAGTAAGCAAGTAGGTGAATTTCGCCTTTCCTAATTTTTCTATATATTCCTCTCTTTTGTCCTAGAAGATCTAATAGTCTATTATTCATCCATTTTGGTTGGTTCTGTGTTGATCTAAATTTTCTTTTGGGGATGTGTTTATTTTGTGCATTGAATACAGACTCGATAAAATTATCGTATGGATCTACCAAGGTTGAAGTCTCTTCCTGACTTAAGATGACAGGTGCCTGAGAAGGGGTACACTCATTTGGACACCTGGATCGACTTAATTTTTTGACCATAGGGTCAGCTAATAGGGCTCTTAACCCACCATAATTGGCTTTTCTGAAGTCCGGTATTAATGTTATATTCTCTCTGGTATTAACTTTCCATTGTATATTGAATACACAGAATTGTAGTCACTATTTCCTAGGTGGTCCCCTATCTCTACATTATTTACCTTCTGTTCATTGTTACTGAGAACTAAATCGAGAATATTATTACCTAGTCGGCGTATCTATGAATTTAAATAAAAAACTATCTTTTACTACCTCTATAAACTCCTCAGAATCAGTCTCCTATTTGATGCTGCCAATCTATATTCGGAAAATTAAAATCCCCCATAATGCACACATTGGGCCATTTTAATTTCCTCCCATAATGACGTTCAGTCATTTCTACTCATATTTGGCGGTCTATACATAACTCCAATAACTATTGGTCTCACTACCTTCGTTAACCTCTACCCAAACACTTTCATTATCGTTATTTAGTCTAATACCTGATTTAATAAAACTTTTTAATGTACTCCTGACAAACACTGCTATACCGCCACCCCTCTTACTTGTTCGGTCATATTTAAACAAACTATATCCTGGTATATCAAATTTGCTAAAAAAATGCCTGGTTTCTGTATTAATCCAAGTTTCAGTTAGTGCTATTATGTCTATATTTTCTTTGCTAACAAGGGCTCTAAGTTAGTTCATTTTGTTACATAGACTCCTACAGTTTGTGTAATATACTCTCAATTTACTTCTTTTCTTTATACCTAATTTACCTTTATTTCTAACAACATTTCCATCTTCTGTTGCACCATCACTACTATCATTTTTAGCATGAGACTGAATATCCTTATCGCTTTCGCCTGACGCTAAAATTGTTCCATTTAACCTCTCATTTACACACTCAATATTTCTGTTCAAAACTCCACAACCACCCTATCTAAAGAACTAGCTAATGTAGAAACCCCTAACCGTGAAAGATTAACCCCATCCCTTGCGTACATCCCATCTCTCCCATAGAAACTATCCCAGTTATCAATGAATGGTATTGCTTTTTCTTTGCAATATTTCTCCAACCGGCAATTGACACCAATCGCCCTGGATGTCCATTCCTTGGGAACTCCTCTTCTGGGTAGGATACAATGTACTACAGGGATCCCTCCCTTCATCCTAACCTTATCTAACACATCCCGATACTGCTGCAGCAGTTCCTCACTTCTACCCTTACCAACATAGTTACTCCCGGCACTGAGACAGATAATGGGGTTATCTCCACTATCTTCCAAGATGTGGTCCATCTTCTCTAAAACCCTCCCAACTCCATGGCCAGGCAGACACACAACCTTCCTAAGTTTAGTACAAAGGAAATCAAGTGTGGGTAGCCCTAACTAAATGTCTTACCATGGAGTCGCCCACAATCGACACAGACTTACCTTCTCGGGACACACTTGCCTTTCCCTCGGGAGGATCCAGCAGCTGCAGTTGGAGAACCCCCGGTGGTGGCAGAAGCTCCCTTGGTGGTGGTGGTAGGTGGCACAGCGTCAGTGGATGGAGCTGAGTCGGCGGTAGGCACTTAGTCTAACTCTCCCTTATCCTGACTATCTTTTCCCTCACATTAGTCTCGCAAAGGAGAGAATGTATTTGTCACTCATACCTATTCTACTATCCTGCTTCTTGAGTGTGACTTTCCCACCCATATTTTTAACAACCTGCCATGAATACAATTGTTCATCAACTTCCCCCCTTTTCCCCTTACTCGACTTAATTTCCTCTTGGCTAAGCTTGAAAGCTAGATTTTCGTCTTTTCCTACGCTTTCGTTCAGAAGCGTAGATTTGCGAGTTTCCATTTCAAACTATTATATTCTTGATTTACAGTGTGATGGGGTGGATAGCCTCTGAAGTATTATCCTAACTAACTAACATTAAGGAAAGTGGAATTGGGCTGGTTCTATATACTATTGAAGTTGTAGAGGTGTCGAGTGTTAAGTAGCCTATAGCTAGTCTACATTTCATACAAACTTTCATCATGGCTTTCTGTTGGTTGTACTATACATGTATGGTAGCCTATGTGGTGGTGACTGAATAGCCTAATTAAGTGATTGTTTGTGAGGGGGGATTGGGACATTGATGCAGATTTGATGAGTGCATGATTGTGATAATTATGTATGTGGTATTTCATTAATATTTAAATGATGTGACACGTAGGCCACTACTCATACAGTAGGCTATATGGGACTAGGCCTAGTTATATTTGAGGAACTCATAGTATCATGCATGCATGGCTGTTAAAGATAAACATATCAGAAAATGTGTGTGATAGGATTAAAATAGCTGAAATTGTCTGTTATGCGGTATTAAGTGATTGGGCTACTTTTGGGCGAGTTTGGAGATGTGATGTGCGCTGGCAACCTTGGAATACACACGCACGACACAATCTATAACCGAACATTTTACCTCACGACATAATCTATAACTGAACATTTTACCTTTATTAAGACTATAATCCACATTATATTAAGATTTCCATCTGTGAGAAACAAATATCTATCACCATTACTGCTAATGTGCACATAGATTCACAACTAATGTCAAATTTAACAAAGTAAGGTAAGTGGGGAAGAGATGTTTACTGTCCGAGAAGTTTCGTATAATGACTATTATGGGTAGCGAACACTGGCATCAATTTATTATGCGCTTGCCAGATCTGAAACTAGTTTATAATTGTATAGTCTAATATCCAGTAAAGTGGCTAATGACTATTATTTTATAAAGTCCTCTCGAGTTTTTATACATATTTTAATTTTAGGACATGGATACCTATCTATTAAAATATTAACAGGACTATTTTTCGAATGACTGCCATGTGTTTGTGGGCCTAATCAAATATGTACTATTAATCATAAATACTTTGTATATTGGAAAATGTACTGAATAGAATGTTAATGTAATGTCTGTAACATTCATGACTATAGAAATCCAGTGATATTTTGATGACTAAATTCAATTCACTCAATGGCAACAAATTTAGGTTGGTGCAAACCAAAGGCGGGAAAAATAGCAGACAAATTTTTTATTGTCCCCCATTGATAGTGTGTGCTTCCAGCTGTTTTGTGTAAACAAACTGATGAAGAAAAAAAGGAAGTATAAACCCCAGCTGAAGTTGGAGGTTCGCAATTATGTTAGGTGAGACCGGAGTACTTTTATCGGTGTTTTACCCTATACTGTTCAGAGTTTAATACAGAGGACCGTCGCATTTTAGTAATTTCAACATTAGCCTAACCTAACCCCCGCTAAATCTATTAAATCCGAGCCAAGAACCTAACCTATCACAACGAATGTTATAACGTGTGAGCAGTAGGATAAAACTAACCGGTCTTCCCGCGACGGTCTAAACCCAGCTCACGTTCCCTGTTTAATGGTGCGTGACGGTCTAAACCCGGCTAAGGTTCCCTGTTTAACCCTTCCAGCCCGGCTGTCCTTTTATAAGGACACCGCGGCAGATGGGCAGGACCCCGGGTGTCCTTATAACAGGCAGTAAGCTTGAAAGCCTATTCAGCTTGGTCTGAACGCCGTGCGTCAGACTCATGTAAATAAAGCCGGTCATTGCGTCACCGCACCTCCGAAAACAAGGAGACGTCGGATCAATGTTATATGGTATGTCGAAATTAGTGCGCGGCAAAATTGGCTCCACGGAAACAGTAATCACAACTGAACCAGGTTACTTGGAGAGCTCTACTCAACGCCAGTCTACAGATTGGAAACTGCACTACGTTTAAAGATGTGTGGGAAATTTCTAGCAGTTAAAATAACAGATACGGTAGCCTACGCCTAGATGTTTTTCGGCCAAATCGCCCGGGTACCCCACACTGTCCTTAGGAGGGTGCGCGACAGTCTAAAACCAGCTAACGTTCCCTGTTTATGGGTGAACAGTTTCTCTTATTTCACTTATAGTGAATTTGCGACGGTAATTACATGTGCACCAACAAAGTATCGTCCATGAAACTTCTAGAACACTGATAATTATCGATTCTAGAACACTGATAATTATCGATGGGGCTCGTATCCGGGTTGTCTTCCATTTTATCCAAAACTAGTAAATACGAATGTCTTATCTGTGTAATACATATGATTAATATTAGGAAATTAAAGTGTGCTAGCCTCATGAAATTAATATAGAAGGTAGCAGAAGTATGGAACTGTCCATAGGAATGAAGGAAAAACCACTAAAAAACTATCAAAGCTCAAAAAATGGTCCTACAGAGCCCCCGAAAACGGATGTTACAAGAGTAAAAAAAATGAAGGCAATTTCCCCCCAAAAACGTGTTTTTGCACGCTCACGCGGTTGGACTTTTGAGTTTTAAACCATCGGCATGGGTGCGTGGGATACTTACAGTTCCCATACAAATCTGACCCCTCTAGGTGCCATAGGACCGGAGTAATTGGGACCGGACCAGACAGGACTCAACGTATGAGTCGCTGGGGTTTAGCGTTACCGTACATACATTGTGGACGCAAACGCTGGGGCTCAGTGGGTTAAGAGCTTTGCTGCAGTCGCCCAGTAAAACTTCTTTAACCCTTCCAGCCCGGCTGTCCTTTTATAAGGACACCGCGGCAGATGGGGAGGACCACGGATGTCCTTATAACTGGCAGTAAGCTTGAAAGTATTCAGCTTGGTCTGAACGCCGTGGGTCCGACGCATGTTAACAAAGCCGGTCATTGCGTCACTGCACCTCCGAAATCAAGGAGACATCGGATCAATGTTGTATGGTATGACTAAATTAGTGTCTGAAAAGCTCTGATATTGTCAACCTCGCGGCAAAATTCGCTCCATGGACTTACTGAGCTCTACTCAACGCCAGTCTACAGATTGGAAACCGCACTACGTTTAGAGATGCGTGGGAAATTTAAAGTTAAAATAACAGATACGGTAGCCTAGGCCTAGACTTTTTTTTTGGGTACCTGACACTGTCCTTAGGAGGGTCCCCCCGGGGGGGGAAGTGTTAAGTGCTTTCTCGCCGTTCCCAGGTTAACCCGGGGTCACGGCAATTTCTAGAACAATCTGAAAAATGTATATAACAATTACGCATATTTTAGACAATAAAATATCTAGACACTTAAACACAATTCTTATTGGTATTAATAAAAAACCTATAAGTATTGTTAAACTATTAGGATAGAAATAACTAGAAAAATAGTTAGGAATTTCAAACTTACCATCGACCCTCTACAGGCCTAAAAACGAACAAACACTTTTTCCCGCGCCACCTGTAAGCTAATAAGGAAATACGCATACAGTACTACCCACCCATTTGAGCTAAGGTCCGCTCCCTACCTAAAATTTAAACAAACTTCCGCGGACACTGTTGCACGCTAGTCTTGTATATGGTGAAATATACACTTCCAGGGTAATTTTAAGTCCTAGAAGTTTTAAATATCTTAAACTACAACATAGAATAGGTTTTGATTCACTAAAGCGGAAGGCGTCTCGCTGAACAATTAAAGTTTTAATATTAAATTAAATAGAACATAAGAAAATGGGAGTCTGCAGAAAGCCGATTGGCCTAAGCAAGGCAGATCCCTGAACCACACAACCCCAATTACAAAGCCCAATTATTTGCTCAACACTCTTAATACCCTGAGGATCATCTTACCAAAACTGTTAGAGATTAACGCAGGATTACGGGGGTCTGCAGAGCGCTGATTGGCCCAACCCTGCTGATTCCCCTTCACACCCAACCCTTCTCGTCCATATGCTTATCCAATTTTATCTTAAAGCTCCCTATCGTTTTTAATCCCACTATAGCACTTGGTAGTCCATTCCACCCATCTACAACTGTTACCAAACCAATATTTGCCTATATCTTTTCTGAAACTAAATTTATCTAAATTGAAACCATTGGTAAGAGTTCTTTCGCTATCACTGAGCTTTAGTACATTTGTCATGTCCCCTTTGTTAATCCCACTAACCCACTTGAACACCTCTATCATATCCCCTCTAACTCTGCGTCTCTCTAATGAATGTAAGCCTAATTTCTTCAACCTTTCTTTATACGGAAGATTTCTAATATTATGGATCATTTTTGTCATTCTACGTTGTACTCTCTTCAATGAATCTGTCCATTCTGTAATAAGGACACCAAAATTGAACGGCATAATCCATATGGAGTCTCACTAATGACAAGTAAAGTTTTAAGATAACATCAGCAGTTCTGTTACTCACACTCCTAGAGATGAACCCGAGAATCCTGTTTGCCTTGTTTCGAACGCTTATACACTGTTGTCTAGGCTTCAAATCATTGCTAACAAACACACCTAGATCTTTCTCACAATTAGAGTTTTCTAAATTCCACATTAGCTAGTTTATATTTAACATTTGTATGCATCTTCCCTATCTTTAATACCTTGCATTTGTCAATGTTAAACTTCATCTGCCAATTTACTGACCATTCGTGTTAGGTATCTAGATCCCTTTGGAGGCAGTCTATATCTCTATCTGAATCAATTGTTCTCCCCATTTTGGTATCGTCTGCAAATTTACTTATCCTACTAGTTATAGCTAAATCAAGGTCATTTATGTATATAACAAACAACAGAGGACCTAATACAGATCCCTGGGGGACACCACTTTTGACTTCTCCCCATTCTGACTTGGTACCATTTATGCTGACTCTCTGCTTCCTACCAATTAGCCATGACCTAATCCATCCCAACAACGCCCCACCTATTCCATGCGCCTCAACCTTTCTCATCAATCTCTCATGGGGGACTCTGTCGAAAGCTTTACTGAAATCTAAATATATTATCATATGACTTGTCATTATCTACTGCTTCATATACCTCTGAGAAAAACTAAGCAAATTAGTAAGGCAAGAATGTCCCTGAGTGAATCCATGCTGAGAAGAATTTATTAAATTAAATGTATCCAAGTGGTTTCTAATTTTACTAGCAATAATTGACTAGTAGCTTTCCTATGATTGATGTAAGACTAATGGGACGGTAATTGGATGCTATTGATTTGTCACCTTTTTTGAAGATCGGAACTACGTTTGCAAGCTTCCAAGCTTCTGGAACTATACCTGTCTCCAATGACTTGTTAAATAAAAATGTTAATGGGTAACTTAACTCATCCCTACATTCTTTTAATACTCTAGCATATACCTCATCAGGACCAGGCGATTTATGAGGTTTTAGTCTGTCAATTTCCTTAAGCACATCATTTCTACTTATAGTAACCGTACTTAACCTATTTTCTATACTATCGCTATATACTTTACGGACTTCTGGAAACTGCCAAATTTTCATCAGTGAAAACTGAAAGAAATTGACTATATTTAATGTACTGCACATTTCTAAATCATTTTCTGTCATTTCTCCTATCGAAGTTTTAAGGGGACCAATTACATCTCTAACCTTGGATTTATATAGTTGGTAAAAAGCTTTAGGATTATTTTTTGAGTCATTGGCAACCTTAATTTCATAATTTCTTTTTTCTTTCCTAATATCCTTTTTTACCTGTCTTGATAGATTCTGATAGTAAGCAAGTAGGTGAATTTCGCCTTTCCCAATTTTTCTATATATTCCTCTCTTTTGTCCTAGAAGATCTAATAGTCTATTATTCATCCATTTGGGTTGATCTAAATTTTCTTTTGGGGATGTATTTATTTTGTGCATTGAATACTGACTTGATAAAATTATCGTATGTATCTACCAAGGTTGAAGTCTCTTCCTGACTTAAGATGACAGGTGCCTGAGAAGGGGTACACTCATTTGGACACCTGGATCGACTTAATTTTTTGACCATAGGGTCAGCTAATAGGGCTCTTCTTAACCCACTATAATTGGCTTTTCTAAAGTCAGGTATTAATGTTGTATTCTCTCTGGTATTACCTTTCCATTGTATATTAAAATACACAGAATTGTGGTCACTATTTCCTAGGTGGTCCCCTATCTCTACATTATTTACCATATGTTCATTGTTACTGAAAACTAAATAGAGAATATTATTACCTAGTCGGCGTATCTATGAATTGAAATAAAAAACTATCTTGTACTACCTATTGCCTACTATAGGCATATGGACGATCCATTCCCGTAACTGTTCTCCAGTCAAGATGAATATAGAACTGCATTTAACCCTTTCACGCATTTATGACGCATAGGTTGCCAGATTAGCAATAAGAAATAGTTCTCTTTTAATTACTCCAAAATTAGTTTTCTGCCCACAGCTAACTCAAAGACAACTGCAGAGGTTGAAGTAACTAAACTAAAAATTTTAAATACCCCTGATGGTAACAAAGGCTTTGAAGTATCCCCAATAGGCTCAAAAATGCGTCTTATGTCTGAGAGGGTTAAGCTGTTATAGATTGCAAGATAATTAAAATGTACTAAACTTGGAAAGAGATGTGGTGTAAATAGGATATAAATTAATTAAAATTAAGACTTTTAAACTAAACAACCCAAAACTGGGACAAAGAATTGAGAAACACAAGTTCTAGTTTAAATCGGCTTTAAGGGAGGATGCCTGCCGTAGTTAATATAACTTTAAATTCTGCCATTTTTAATCTGCTTTTAATGAAGGATGCCTGCTGCAGTTAATCTAACTTGAAAATATTGTCAAGCCTCAAGACTTGAATATCTTTGACTTCTAATGATAAAAGTAAAGTAATAAAGTAAAATAAAAGTAGTGGCCTGTCCACACCTAGTCACATTTGCTAACCATATTATGGGAAGAGTACATGAAGTGTGTTTTTGTCACCTTGAGTTTGTCGCCGGTTATTGATTGGATTAGTCCTATCTCAATTTTTTTTACCTATACTGTACTATATTCGGACATGTAGAACTACAGGGTGTTACTGTAGCTATTTTGGAGTTGGTACTGGTAAAATTTAAGAACATTGTTTATATAGCGGGTGTGGGGAAGGTTAAATATTTTCTATAGCTTCCTGTGTAAAATTATCAGTAGCCACTGCTAACATTAAGAATATTATTTTGAAATGCTTGTAGTAATGCTATTGTTTTAACTAAGACTTGAGGCAGAAAATTGCTCAGTAATTTAATGCAGTAGTATTGCGAATGGGAACTTAATTAATTTGTATGTCAGTAGATCCTGAGTTTTGCCGACTCTTGATCCAGTGTTGATACTGTGCTAACATTTTAAATCTGTTGAATGTTATAATTTTGTTCCCCAAGCAATACAGTCTTCAATTTTGAAGATAAAGATAGTAGTGGAATTGTTAGTTTTCTGCAAACATTGAGTTGGAAAAAGCTTTTAAGAAAACCCAAGTTCTGCCATTTGCGTCCAGTGTTCGGTCCTACTTCGTGTCCTGAATAATGTATGTACTTGTAACAGTATGAAGAGGAGATGGGAGGGGGCCACACCGGACACTCTAACAGAGGCCGAGGAGACCATTCGGTAAGGAGGGTTTTTTTTTTTTTTGGAGATCTATATATACTGCAGCCACTTGTTTATATATACTTAGCTACTCTCGCACTATAGGGAGAAATAGGAAAGTATTGTTAGTTGAGGGCTTTAATTGTTAAAAATTCAAAATGTCTAGTGGGAAAAACTTACATTATGACATGGAAGTATTCTCTAGAATCTTCATTCAAAACTGTAGTGTAGCAACTATAAAACACTTATCATTTGTAGGTAATACATATCTTTATCCAGACTTTAAACTTAATCAAATATTTTATTGGATTGTATGTGTAAATAAGACTGAAGGATGATCGTGTAGATTAATTACCACCTTTATAGTCTCGCAATAGATAGTTCCTCAACCCCTTCAGCACTATGACATAATTTTCATCTTATTCTGGTTACCATTAGACTATTTTTTCAGTTTATAGACTCAAAAGGGTACATACAATCTCCATAAACCTCTGAATAACATGTCATTCATAAAATTGTCTAGTTTTAGCCAGAATCAAAGTTACAGACATCATGGTGCTGAAGGGGTTAAGGACTTATTTGTAATTCTGGGTACAATAGTTTTAAGCCAGTTTAATATGCAGGGTCTTTGTTGGACATTAAACTTTGTACATAATTGCCAGCTAATAAGTGATAAGACGTTAGTGAACTAATGATACTGTATTGGGATGCTTATTGTGGAGTGATAGGATGCATTGTTAGCTTGTAATGCTAAGGAGTGATATTGGTATGGTCCTGTTTTTATAGGCATTTGAGTAAAACTATTATAGTAATATAAATTAGTTACTAGACTACAGGTTCAAATATACTGTACAGTGTGCTGTTCTTTCATGCTTTTATAATTTCTAATTTCTCAAGTAGTCATTTTTGTTTACTGTAATTTAATCTGAAAGCTATCTTTGAAATTCTTGACTATATAATTATGCTTAGTCTAGGGGTAATGCAGAACTTGAGTTCTGTATATACTATAAAGGTTTGTGTACATTTAAAGATATTCTTTGGATTTGTAGGCTATTAGTCTGATTATAGATTACAAAGTGAAGTGCAAAAGGATCTTAATAAATGTTTCTAAATAAGCTAGGAACAGTCTCGCTGCTGGATTGTACAGTTGTCTTTTATAAGTTTAGACCTACCTAATTTAATTACAGCGCAGTTGACTGCTTGTTAGCTATTTTAGTTATTCTATATCTATATACTCAGGCCCAATCCCCACTTTTCCTTTCTTGGGGGGGGGGGGGGTATACTATTGGTTGATATTTAAACTGATGTTACAGTTTTTGTAGTAAATATGGAAGTTTTCTATATCTGTGTTTTTGTAGCGAATTGGAAAGTGCACTAGGTAGAATTTTCACGCTTTATAGTAGGATTATGCTAAAATGGGTATTCATTGAATTCTGTGGGGTTGACTGAAAAAATGTGTATTGAATTATTACCCCAATTGCGTACTAGACATGGCATGCATTCAGATAGGTTTTTGTTACTTAAGAGTTTTGTCTAGTTTAGAATTTTTGTCATGTTTATTAAAAAAAATGCTCTATAAATTTCCTTTCTGAATGTAAAGTGATGTCCCTGGTTATTTATGCTGGTTAACTGTCCCTGGTTATTTACGCTAGTTAAAAAAAATAGGGACTTGATCTTTAGTAATAAGTAATGGAAAAAGTTTATAGTATTTATTCATGCCAATATTTCTGTACTGTAGGAAGTTCCTGCATTCCTTCCAAATCTATAACAATCCTCTCCCTTCCCCAGGAACATGCGGAGCCGGAACAGATGCGAAAACTGTTCATCGGTGGCCTAGACTACCGTACCACCGATGACTCCCTCAAGGCTTACTTTGAGCAGTACGGCGAGATCGTGGACGTGGTTGTCATGAAGGACCCCAAGACCAAGCGCTCCAGGGGCTTCGGCTTTGTGGCGTTCTCTCAGGCCTACATGGTTGATGAGGCACAGAAGAACCGACCACACAAGGTTGGTATTGTCAAGGGTTTGTGCTGTTAATACAGGGTGTCTAATTACCTGACATTAATGCAATTTCACTTACTAATTTTTCAGTATTCCGGATCCTATTCGTTCCAGTATAGAAACTATAAATTTCCCAGATTTAGCACCCAGAGTTACTGAAGTTTGTACACTCGGATGCCATTGTTTCTAGCCTACTTGAAAGAATTTGTGAACCCATTGTTTTGCTTAATGCAATTGGGCCTGAGCATATAGATAGATAGAATTTTAACTATCTGGATTGATTTTTGGTTAGAATTTTTTTATCAATAAGTACTATAGTTTTGTAGTTGATTTATAAAAAATTATATTCATAAATTCGGTTTCAAAGATACATTTCCATAATTAGAAAAACGTCAAGTCCATGGATTAGTGAATGGGCTAGACTTCTATTAATTACATTGTAAAACTTGCAAAATAAACAAACCAAAACTTGGACAAGGACAATATAAAGGCAAAAGACTAATCAAAATTGCTGTGGAAAATCGCTTAACCCGTACTATCCCAGCGACAGGTGTCGGTAAATAAGTCATTCGCCAGCAACGGCCAAAGCCGTCAGTAATATGCGGTCCTTGTAACTGGCGGTTGCTGGTACCATGACTTGTAAACATTGCTTAGGAATTAGCAACACTTCTTAACCCTTTCAAGCTCAAATACGAGTTTCTCTTCTGTTTCTGGCTACTATTAGACTATTTTATTCAGATTAATAAAGGTGTATGGAAGTCAAAGGGTTGATTCAGATAGTATTTACCCTTTTAATACCCACAGATACTTCCTATGCTGCATAAAATTGTCTAATGATAGCCAAAATAAACTGCTAAAATGTGTCAGAGCTTCAAAGGGTTAAGTTGGTTGCAAGCCTCCACAGGCTGTCTGGGCCCAGTGCTTCAACTTTTGAAGTGGGAGGTTGTATCTTGCCTCTAAAGCCATTTTGGCCACATTGCCTGGTACTGGACGGTACATTTATGGTAATATCCTCTGGTACAGTAAGGGTAAGCAAAATACAATTAAATTAAAGAATACAATCCACCACATAGGTGTAAATCACTAAATGAGCAAGTTAATCAGTTTCCCAAGCAAACTAATCACACATAACACTATAGTCACATTCTAGTCAATTTGGGGAGCTATTGGAACTCTTTTCATGTAGATTGTGATTATGTACTTTACATTTTTGGCTTTTCTTTAAAGATTGATGGTCGGTCAGTTGACACAAAGCGGGCTGTGCCCCGTGACGAGATTGGCAAGCCAGAGGCCGGTGTCACAGTCAAGAAACTATTCGTAGGCGGCATTAAGGACGACGTAGATGAAGATGTGAGTATTATTCCTATTCTTAACCCTCTTCGGCTCAGTTGAGTTACCTTTTAGGAAAATTATCTAACTTATTAAAATCTGTAGAAAAATAGTTAAGTTAGCTTTCTTATAGTTTAATGCTAACTAAAGAAACCTTTCGAAACTTTCTTGGGTTATATTATGTTAGTTGTAAAATATGCCAGTGAATACGCGATCCACATTGTAAGAGCGGCAGGGTTAACATATGGTAAATTATGCTAATCTAAAAATTGTATGCTTCATAATGTTAGCTTATTACGATGAAATATAATTTAAAACTTAAGCAAAATAAACAAACCAAAACGGGGACAACAATATAAAGGCTAAAGAACTTATCAAAATCGCCGTGGAAGTAACGCTTTAATAAAATATATTTTTGAATAAAGAAACACAAACCCACCACATTGGGTCACTGAAAGTTAATTTTTCTGAAAAATTAAATTTGAATATAAAATATAAATTTAGAAATATTTGAATGTTAGACGTAGCAATACTAATTTGATGGGCAGTTATGAGGTTGAAATTCTAATAAGTTATTTTATTGTTCAGGATCTGCGAGAGAGTTTCAGTCAATTCGGTGAGGTGGTGTCAGTCAGTATCCCCACAGAAAAGGAATCTCAAAAGAAGCGAGGGTTTGCCTTCGTGGAGTTTGAGGATTACGATGCAGTCGACAAAGCTTGCTGTAAGTATTGTAGGGTTTTGGGTTATAACTGGACTATCAGTTATAGCTGAAAAGCTAAGTGCTTAGTTACTAGTTTTGACAATGACATTTGTACTATTGCTGTAATTACTAGATTTTTTTTTTTAAATAATCATTATTTGTTTGACTAATATTGTGAGTATCGTTCTGTCTTTGACTTGCCCCTTTTGCCGGTGTTATCCGTGATGTCTGTCTGGTCGTAAGACAACTTAGATAGTATACAATCCAAAGTCTTTTCAGTGCACAAGAACATCCAGCTGAAGGGCAAGCGTGTGGATGTCAAGAAGGCCCTCAGCAAGAACGAGATCCAGATGCAACAGCGCGGCCGCATGGGTGGCGGCGGCGGTGGTGGCATGGGTGGTGGCATGGGTCGCGGAGGTAGCAGTGGTCCCTGGGCCGGCGGAAACCGTGAAAACAGCTGGGGCAATAACCAAGGTGGTGGTGGTGGAGGAGGAGGAGGCGGCGGTGGCGGAGGAGGAGGGTGGCAAGGTGGGCCCAGTCAGGATTTATGCCTGCCATTAGTTAGATTTTATTGACTATATGGATTATGAATATATTAAATATTGGGACATGAATTGTCCTTGGGTCAATTTCAGTTAGATGCATATAAACTGATGTCCCCCTTACTTTCACAAGCTGATTACCTTTATTTAATATGTAAGTTTTATTTACTTCTTTAATTTAAAAGCTGCTGTCAAGGTGTTTTATTGTGGTAGTAATAGCAATATTTTCATCCAGCAGACAACCGTAGTGGTGGATGGGGCAACCAGGGTAACTATGGAACCCCCAACCAGGGTGGCCCCGGAGGCTACGGCAACCAGGGAGGCTATGGTAACCAGGGCCCGTGGCAGGGAGGTCCGCCCAACAACCAGGGGTGGAACAACCAGAGCAACCAGGGCTGGAACCCACAGGCCAACAGCTATGGCGGCACACCCAACAACTGGGGTCAGGGGGGCCCTAATGACTTTGGTAACAACTACGGTCAGAGCTATGGTGGCGGCCCCATGAGGAGCCAGGGATACGGACAGACGAATCGCTCCACGCCTTATAACGCTGGTGGGTGCACTTGAAGGTTATTGTACAGTTGCCCGTAAAAGTTAATGTATTTTCCCAAGTGATTGTGAGCTGTGTCAAACGGGAGCAATTTTGTTTGGAGACTAATGAGAAGGAATACAGTAAAACTGCATTGTTTTGGTAAATGTATCCCTTCAAAAGATGTAATTATGAATTACAAACTTTTTTTACAAGTTACTTACATGCAATTATAATGTAAAACTTGCAAAATAAACAAACAAAAACTGGGACGACACAAGATAAATGCAAAAGAACTAATCAAAATCGCTATGTGGAAATAACTCTTAATACAATTTTGAAATAAAAGAACAGTCCACCACATAGTGTGTACACAACTACATGAGCAAGTCAATCTGGTTCCCAAGCAAACTGATAGCACATATAACAATGCACCTAGTCATGTTCAAGGAATTAGTCAATTTGGAAAGTCCGGGATGTTCTGGTAAATTTTACTAAATTCTGATGAATAAAGAAACTACAATTTGTATTAGACTTATAAGAATGGACTCTGCATTTGTTAGACCCTGATTGCAAGGGATAACCAACATAATGTTATTTTAGCTACAGTCAGATTTTAAGTTTAGGGCAGTTACTTTGGGGTTGATTGCAATTAAGACCACTTAAAACATTCACACATTCAATTTAGGATATCGACATGCAATACTATCCTTTTCAATTAAAACATTCACACTTTCAATAATGCAAGAGGATATCCAAGATGCAATATAAAGAGCTGAATATAAGTGTGCTAGTGACTAATCAGGTTTGGTTTAGCACCATTCTTTGAAAATGGTTTCAGTATTTTTAAGAGGTGGGGCTTGTGCTGGCAACTGTACTGTTTATTATATTTGTTTTACTTCGCTCAATCATGTTTGTAGGAATTGGTCCATGTGTGTTCCTTTCCCAATCATGCCCTGTAGGATTTTGTCTTTTAGTGCAAGATAGTAGTTTGTTCCAGAGATATATGGTTTAATACTAATTTGGATTCAGATATATTTTTAACATTGGCAAGTTTTTTATGCCCTAGCCATCTAATGGGACGCTTCTGAAAGGGATAGGAATCTACTAATTTAGCTGCCTATTATACAACTAAGGTTCTATAAAAGCTTTTGTTTTATAAAATTGAAGTTAAGAAAATCCCAAAATGGCCAGGGCAGAAATGAAACTATTACCTACTGTAAAGCAATTGTTCATAGTACCAGGCATAAAGTGAAGTCTAGAAATGGTTTTCAGTACTGTACTTCTGTACATTTTGACACTTCTTGGGCAGTTAACTTCCTTTTAGGGTTGGTATTACTATTAGCTTTGGTTGGGACCTGTCCTGGAAGATGTTTTTCAAAACTATTTCTCAAGTGGTTTGGCATCAGGATAATACCCGGCCATAAAATATAGGTTAAATGTTTCTTTGCCACTATGCCCTCGGTAGAACTATAAGTATTCCAGGGGTTGATATTGGCAAACCACTTTCGTTGTTAGTTATACCCAAAGAGTTTGGTCAACAATCTTTAAATCTACACCCTGTATTCTGACTAGTCCAGTCATACCTGAAGTGGACTCTTAGAATGTGTAAACTTATTGTCTCTTAACCATAACACAATTTCTTTGAAAGTTCCCCCATAAGTATTTTGTGGCACGGTTGTAGTGGAATGTCGAATAAAGATTATAAACATTGCTCATTTAGTTAACCGTACCTCTAGTTTAGGCCCAGGAATTTAGTGGTTTGCCAAAACAGACTGTAGGACTAATGCATGGAAAAGGCTAAAGTTAATAGAACTAGTTACCTAACCCACTGACATGTCCCCTTAGTTTGCATATCATGGTTGAGTTGATGCATGCTAAGGGACCCCATTAAATAATCAGTTTTCTTGTCTAAACTATAGGAGCAAGTGAGGGTGACAAAGGCGGTGTCGTTTCAGGCGGCGGATACAACAACCCCGGCAACAGTGGCCCCAACAGTTATGGTGGTGGTGGCGGCGGGGGGGGATCAGGGGGTGCAGTGGGCATGAACCAAGGAGGCGGCCCCAACAGACGCTACTAGATTATTATAAGGGGGGAGTGGAGATCCAAGGGGTGGGGGAGGGGAGGGGGATTTGATGGTACGTATATTGTGGTTTTCCCCCTTCAGTTGCGATCCTTGATAGTTCAAACTTGGATTAGTTTTGTATTTTTATATAGTTTAAATTTTAAAGTCGGTGTATTTATATCAAGATTGTATGAACAACCGTAGTGTGATGTTTACTTTGTAAAGAAATTTAATGTGAAATCTACCTTTTTTTTTATTTTCGTAATTTTTGAATTGTAGATTTTATTTCATTGACTTCCGAAAGTTTAGCCTCAGTATTTTTGTGTGAATGTGCCTTATAATGGTCATGAATAAATATATCATTCAGTTGTTTAGTGTTTACAATAGCTGATATATGATCATTTTAAGATTATTTTTGAGTGCATAAAATAGAATACCATTACTGACTAACCTAAGAGACGATGATGACTAATTTATGATTTTCCACCACACAATAGGTACATAGCAGGTTAGCCAGACAGGCAGGCAGACAGGACAGGGCTTGAGGTCAGGGCCCCAGGCATATATGATTATAGGAGGGTGGTTAGAGAGAAGAGTAGCCAGGCATCGCGACACAACCAACAACCAAGAGAAACATTCCATACGTCGCACGGGGACTAGCTGCCTCTATATGCCGCCTGTGCTAGGGAATTCGATGAAAATAAATCCGCAGATATTTTTTTTCTTCACTCATAATTAAGATATTTTGTGCTTGCATTTTATATATTTAGGATAATGTGTAGTATATAATCTCATAACTGAAATAACCAAAGCCATAGTCAGTTCTTTGTAATATGTGTGCAGAATTGTAATTTCATTTTACAAATAAATTAATCCTAAGAATGGTGTGTTCTGACATCCTGTGTCTTGAGAGAGAGTTGGAGAGGAACTAGGCAGTGAGGTCTAGGAACTGTCTAGGTCTTACCCCTTAAGGTAGGTTCACAAGTTCGGTTTTGTGGTGTAGGCAGTAATGTATTTCCTAGGGTTTGGGTACACATGAATTATTATTTTTTTTTTTGAGTGGTTAGCACATTGTGTAGTGGTGCTAGGTCACGCTTAGTGTGAGTGCACTCCTCAGCTTGTATTTTTCTCTTCAGTGTTGGGACCCCTTAGTGCTAGAGTGTGCCCATCCAATGGCCTCGGCTTACTTTTAGGTTTTCTATTGTTTTCCACAATCTTGGGAATTATCACTTAGTACAGCTCTTACGCCTATTAATAGTGTAGATTCTTTTATTTAAATAAAAACTAAGTTCGAAAGGTGGTTGTTACAGCATCAGTCGACTAAGTCTGTCTGGTAAAATTTTCAACGGATGGCATTTTTCTAGAATGCTGCC
The DNA here is from genome assembly GCA_032716605.1 of Paralithodes platypus. Taxonomy (NCBI): domain Eukaryota; kingdom Metazoa; phylum Arthropoda; class Malacostraca; order Decapoda; family Lithodidae; genus Paralithodes; species Paralithodes platypus. The sequence goes on along the minus strand of CM064570.1, from coordinate 11,725,871 downwards.
TCAAATAACTAGGAAAGGTAGCCTAGGTCTAGGCCTCTTCTCCCTATGGCACGGGGAATAACTTAAGAGCAGGTGAACGTATTCTAGTTATTTTAGTAAGGCAGTCGATAAACAATTTCCGCAACCTCATCCTCTACATTTAGTTATACACATCGAGCCTGCAAAATTTAGGCCTCTCCACATTCAGTGAAATTTAGCGATCTAGCACTATTGGGTCCCTAATTTGCTACTTGATACTGTCTTGTGTTATAAATAGCTTACATCATAAACAGTTGGTTGTTGATTTTTTTTAGTGAAAGCTGCCATGATGGGAGAACGGGCACTAATACAACCATTGTCTCCCCAGGTTTGCTGCCGACACTATCTCAACTACCAAAGATGAACAACAAAACTGCCTGTGATATTAAAAAAGAAAATATGCCAAATTATATTTTTTCACTGATTACAAAGAACTACAAAGTAAACCTGAATTTTCATTTGAATCCCTGTGCTATAAATGGTAGTACATTTTAATTCCTGATTTTGATAGAAAATTGAATTGTAGATTCTAAAAGGCAAGGTAGTAAAACTTAACTGAATTTGACAGCATATTTGAATGTTTCAATATATTCAAATGGTCAAATATTTTGAGGTAGTGCTGCAAAGAGCTTATGTCCAGTCTGATATTTGTTTTGAATGAATAGTTTGATGTGTTACTGGGATGTTTCGATACGCTTGGTAGTTTATCCTAAAAACTTAATAAATCCAGACACTGTACTAAGTAACTTGTATACAGTGAACCCTCAAAATACGCGCAATTTATCTACGCGTAATCAAAGCTACGCTTGAACCACAAATGAGGCAACAAATCTAAAAGTATGCGCCGAGCGGGAGTAGATCCGTATATGTTGGAGAGTTTCGGGCGGCCATATTGGAGTGACGCCGGGCCCTCCGACTTGGTCACCGTTGACTGTGGAGAGAGACCTCCCGTTTATGTATCTATAAAGCTCTAAAAGATATTAGGAATCTACTAAAAGACTTCTTAGTTTTTCATTGCATGTATAATTTATTGAGCAAACTAAATCGGAAATGGAAAATCTGTCCGTTCAGGAGTTGGTGAGATTGTTTACACTTTCGAAAGTCACGTCAAAGCTTACTGCTCTCCCCTGGCTAAATTATTTGATGCCAATTCCTTAGTATGTATAGGAGCTATTGAACTATCTCACTTGACACTCGGGTATATGAAACTATATACGGGTGTATTACTTTAAAACTTAGGCCTAAGCGGGTAGGCCCATTATTTCGGTCAATCAGTTTCGGGTGCAGTGCTATTGATCGATGGCACAGATCCATAACATTGGCGTAGATTAGGTTATAAAAACATTTGTACAGTAATAGGTTCTATTGTGGACTTAAGGTGATGAAAGGTAGAAATAGTAAAACTTTCGGTTGGACCCAGACCAATACCTATTTTCCCCATTTATATTTAACTCTTGTACGCGCTGACAGCACAGTACGCATCCCCTGCGTAATTTGAGGGTTCACTGTAGTGGTTATCACTTATAATATATTTTTAGTGGACATCGAACGCTGTCAATGTTGCATATGTGGAAATAAATTGGAAATTACCAATTTAAGTGATGAAAATAGTATTTTGTTCTTGTATGAAAGTATACTACGGTTTTTGGCCAAAATTAACACTTAAAATTATATCCTTCCGAGTACTTTATGCAATTATCATGCACTCCCTGCTGAAGAGCTGGGCTAGGGTGGGTACCCTGATATTTCAGGGATTTTATTCAGCATGAAAGCTGAACAATTGTACTTTGGATTGGAAGTGAACAATTAGGATTGGCTTTTTTTTTTTTTTTTTACTTAAAACGCCTCATTTTGAGTAATTGACTGCTTCAGCTGTTATGTTGAAATTATAAATCTTGCACTCTAATTTGGAAAGCTTGGTAGTAGATTGCATGCCGCCCTTTGTATTTTGTTGTAGTTGTGTCCATTAAGAAGTGTCTACAATACTTTGCACTGATGTAGTTGTGTAGTCTTAAATTTCTTGCAAATAGTAGGGCGAATTATTATTCAATTTAGTACGGCTATGTGAAGGTATTGGTTAAATTCTGACAATTATGTTCTATCCAACAACCAACTCTACTCCTAAAATAGATTAATGAAATATTACAAACACATGTGGCAGTTTGTGGATTCGAACCCAGGACGCTCACACCGAAAATCAACACCTTATGCATTGCGCCACGAAGACTTAAAGAATGGTGGACACTGCCTACGATTTATTATGCAACTTGGAATCCTGCATATCAATCTAAGTATGTTCACACTAGTCATTTACCATCTACAGTTTATGATCAATACTTATTTATATGCACCAATTTTACTTTTAAAATTATAATTGAAAAGCAATAATACAAGGTTACAGTAATTGGCTGGTAAAACATATTTTGCCCCCATGGCCTTAATCTGGCCTGGACCGGCGAGAGAGGGGCCCTCCTGTCTCGCATGGCACAGAGACGAGGGGAGGTCTGAGATTGGGTTAGAGGGTTGGAGAGACTCCTCTCCCTGCCATTCTTGTGCTAAAATACTAAATATTGGGGATTATAATTTAAAACTTTCAAAATAAACAACCAAAACTTGGACGAACACAGAAAAAAGAGAAAACTATGCAAAATCACTCCATGGGAACGCTTAGTGAACTACAGGGATGAACGAAAAAAAATAAAATTAATGCAGAGTCATAACTTGGCATGAATATACTGTAATATGTATATGGGCAATATCTAATTCTTCCAGAAAAAAATACCTCTATAATGTCGTTGGCAACTCGGTGATCCCAATTTTGGTTTGTTTAGTTTGCAAGCTTTACATTTTACATTTAGGGGAGGTGTGGTCATGCCACTGGATTAGTAATCCAATGGACCCGGGTTCAAATCCCGATATGTCAATGGGAAGATATTATTGGGATTGAATTTGTGCTGTACCTAGTATCAGTGCATTACCACAAAACCCACCGAAATGCCAAAAAAATACCCTCCTTGTTCCCTGATTAAAAAAAACTATGAATATTCCCATATTCAAAATATGTTACAGGGGGACAATGCCTAGTGAGTTCACTGCTTAATAGGTGGCGTTCTGAGGGTGAGCCGGTGAAGCGCTTGAGCGAAGCAACCAGCCGCTCCAGAGATGGAGCTGCTTCGAGCCATGATGGATGCTTCGCATGTCTCACTCCCCAGACTGGAACAAGACCTCACGGGCTTCACCGTGTTGAGCGGTGGAATGTACAGGCTCTCGGCCTATGCCCGAGAGTAGTTGGAATATAGAAAAAAAAAAAAAAAATCAGCTGGACCAGTTCAACGGCTCGGGAGTGACTCCATTGTATGGAGAGCCTAGTTTGTAAACAAGACATGCAGTCATGGACTAGTCTGTTTTTCGTAATTAATATCTTTCAATTCAATACTCAAGCTCTGCAAACGATCGAACGTCCTGAAGATGTGGTGCACATCATGAAATAATCCCATCTCGCCAACAATAAACATACAGATAGTGTTTATGAGTGTTTGAGGCAGGTCTGTTCTAAGGCCTATTTCGTAATATCTTTTTCTGTTCAATTTATATATTGCGGTCCCTTGACCAGACTGTTGAAGCCAAATGTTGAGCTGTAAACATGCATACAAATTATTAGTTTCTCACAAAAAAAACTCAATTCACCCATTTCCCATGTCGAGAGTTCCCGCCATTGCAAGTGACGTCATGGTAAACTCGCCAGTTCGCGCCACATAAATTAACTTCGATAAGCTATATTTCTATGTTAAAACAAATTGATGAAAGTTCTTCAGTATAATGTACCTAAAACCAAGCAGATCCCAATGGACATTGTAGTTTGAATAAGTTTCATCCTGTAATTCACCTTTAAGCGAAGTAATTCTTTATAAATAAAAAAACAATCCACCACATGTGGTGTACAGTTGGTCAAAGTTCCATCTGACCTACCCTTGCTCTAGGGCTCGCAGAATTATCTGGCAATGCTGGTGTAGGAAGGTGTCTTACAAAGATTGGGATTGGTAGATCTGATTTCGGCTATATCAATCTATACCAAACACGGGAAAGTAAGCCTATCTCAAATTAAAATGCATACATCTATGTATGATCCCGAACATTCACCCAAATTTTGTAGATTTGCTAGATATTAAGTTATATCCACTGATTGGCAACTACACCAGTATTGCCAGCTAATTTTGCTAGCCCCAGAGCGAAGGTGGGTCAGCTGGAACTTTGACCAACTGTACATTACATGAGCAAGTTAATGATTCCCAAGCAAACTAATTCCCACTTATAACCACGCACTATAGTCACGTTCAAGGAATTGGTCAATTTGAGAAGTTCGGGACATTTTGGTAAATTTTAATAAATTCTCTATAAAGAAACTACAATATATACATTTATTATTTAACTCTTTCGCTGCGGGTGATGTCCTGGCAATTTGCAGCAATTTCCAGGCTTTAAAAGCCTGTAAAAATAGTGTCAGTGGGTGGGAGTGTGAGGGGCCCCCCACCGACCCTCGGAGCAGCCAGTGGCCCACTGTGGTAGACTCTCTCACAACAGTGTTGCCGAGCGAGCGAGTGCTAATAAATAGCGGGTTTCCGTCGTTTCTATGGCACCGCTGCGGGTGAACCAGGCATCTACGAGGCCCGTTCTGGTCTCCGTTTGAAGCTATTTTCGCCTAGTTTTCGGCAGAATACAGTTCATTTAATGCAGATGCTTGATTTATCATTCAGGAGTGCCTGAATATGCCCCATATAACCCAAAACACCCCGCAGAGAAAGGGTTAACTAAATTTGCAATTTGAAAAGATTAGTGCTATCGGGTAGGTTCCTGTAAGCATAGCCTACCTCAAGTGGGGATCTGGACGGCTCCCCACCTATGCGCAGTCAGTATGTACCACTTGGTAGTAGCAGGTTAGTACAGCTCTGTACCTCAGTCGGGTACTAAACACAGAGGTCCTTTCTGACACTACCTGCCTTGCAGGTTGGACAGCTCCGCAATAGTACGGACTGGTTATAAATACAGCAGTCCTTTAACATACGCTACCTGCCTTGCAGATTGGAGCCTGGATCGAGTCTTAAGCCTCGTCCACACGATCGAGCACTGCCCGTCGGGCACAAGGGAAATGTTCGATATGGTGCAAATTCAGCGGGTAAACTAGGGATATGCCCGTGCACGCAGTTGAGCGAAATCACCAGGCACTGTCCGGCAGTTTGCCGGCGGGCATTTGGTCATTTGGGCCCTCCAGGAAGGCCAAGTCGAACTGCCCGGCAGTTTGCCGGGGGGAATGGGGATAAAGGGGCCCGTGGAAGGAGAGAAATAAATGTGTAATTTGATCTTTAACCCATTCAATACCGGTAACATCCATTCTATTATATTCTGGCAATTATAATAAGTCTTTACATGGCTTAGGAAGGACGTCTACCCATTAAAAGGCTACAGACGATCTCAATTAATCCCTTTAGCTATCGTATATCCTTTTAATCTTAATGCAATCTTCTAAATGTAGCTCAAAACAAATACAAAAATACTTCGCTGGTACAGAAGGGGTTAATAAATATATATATATATTTTATCCTATTATACGGGTATCAATCCGGAAAATTTGGTGGAAGGTATACAGGATGTAATGTGTGCAATCACTTATTAAATGTCACTGATGGTATGACTTTAATGTTAGCTTAAGAATAAAGTCGGGAGCGTCCCCATTTATATTGACAAGTTATTAACAATATTATGAATATTTTATAAAGATTATTCCTGTAAGTATGATTAAATATATTTATCTTAAAAAACACGTAATCGCAACGACTAGACGATTCCAAATATACCATAATCTTGATCAAAATCAGACCAAAATTATCGATTTTTCCTGGGCTTAATTAAACTCAGGCATTTTTGAATTAATGTTTTCGATTATGGGAGAATGGCTGGTCGAAAATTAAATATACGACCATGTATGGAAGCTGTCGGTCGAGAGAAATCGAATGACGACCGCTAGAATTCCCTAGGTCTTATAGTTTGGGCTACAGAGGACTTTTAACGTCCAAACACTGGTCATTTGGGCCCTTCTGGGAGGCAAAGTCACATAAGAAATCCTAAACTAATTGTCCGATTTAAATTTATTGCTGCAATTTGTGTCACCCCAAAGTCTGATCACCCACTCTCATTAAAGTGTGGTGGCACAAAATGACAAGGGGCGATCCAGACTTAAATATATACATTATATGGACAACCTTTCCTGACTATTTTTAAGAATGAAAGTAAATATGCATTGCAGAATAATTACTACAAAGCAAATAAAGACAAAATAAAAGCGAAATAGCGTAATATACCAAATATCATGAGCTATGTCAGGGACTGGAATAATCGACGACAGAACATATCGGCAATAAATGTGAATATATACAATTTAAGATGTGTTGTGACATTACATATTAGGTGAAATTATACCACATTTATTTGTTTAATGTAGAGGAAGAAATAATCTCATACATAGAAATTTCAATAATTCTGAGGAGTGACGGATTAATTACCGTGACGAACACTGATTTTCTGAACTTGACTCTTGGTCAAGGTCACGAGGCTAGAGATGCCCCACCCACCCACCCCTCGATATATCTACGTTCCTACTGGCCCTCACGCAGCCGTGGTGCTTAGCGCGGTCGAACCTATATTTCACAAATGTTATGATATTTATATATATGCGTGTACTGTTACTTAGTAATATTGTATTGTGTAACCTAATCAACTCGAATGATATACATTTAAGTAAGAATAAACCGAAATATAATCGTGATTAGGCGCGAATGGAGTGGCACCGCGGCTGCGGCCAATGTTTATAAACCACGCTTTAGGCCTACATATCAAGAATTAATGATCATTTCGATATTATTTTGATCTAGTTGAATTTGTAAAAAAATGTGATGACTATTCCTATAATATAATCGCTTACTTTGAGGTATTATATATAATAACTCCGGTAGGTTATCGGCCTTTATAGGATTATGACGCTTCTTTTGGAGATTCTGAGGATATAGCTAGGTACATTTATAATTATGACCTCCAAATCGATTATTTATATATGGATATATACACAAAGTCTTAAAACTGTTATCAAGTTCCGAAAGTCTGAATCGGGTTGAGTTTAGACCCTGTGGAAGAGCAGCGTTGAGTTGGCTTGATATTGGACACCCTTTTATGGCATTTGGGTGTGAAATACGACACCATTTCCAGTCTATCGGAGATAGTGATGGTAAAGGAAAATGCGGCATATTTTTGCCATTCGATTCAGCGTGTCAAAGTGAACTTATGGTTAAAATTTGAACAAAATCCATACATAGATAACTCGTCTATGGAGTTTTTAAACTTTAAAATAGGCCTATTGGGCCTACAAATTTGTGGCATAAATTTGAACAATATCCTTGCATAGATAACAACGGACCTCGTTTTCTAATAAAATATAATAGTTACTCATTCATAACTCGTTTTCTGTAAAGATTATTGAAAGAAAACTAGCCCATTTTCAATATTGCATGGCTAACTATACTATTTGAACATGCAATATTATCACTTACGTGACTGCTCCATTATAACAAGTGGGTAATTTGGATTGAAGGAAGACACAGGAAAGAGCTTTAATTATATATCCTTCTCTAACTAATAACACACAACAAAGCCACTCCAACAGCTTCTTCTCTGAATTAGACAGCCACCATGTAGGGGACAGTGGTTTTTAAACTTTATAATAGGCCTAGGCCCTATTGGGTCTAAAAAAAAAAGTCAAAATTTAAAAATCCATATACCGTTGGAATCGTAATGACGAGACGAATCCATATATACCCATGAAAACTCGAAATTCGAAAGTCGCCCACCAAGTGCAAAAATTTGCCTGGGCTTAAATTTTGGAAACATATATTTTCGATTCTGGGCGAATGGCTGGTCGAAAATGCAATCTACGACCATGTATAGAAGCTGCTCTTCGAGAACAATTGAATGGCAGCAAGTAGAATTCCCTAGAACTTATAGTTTGGGCTACAGAGGACTTTTACAGTCCAAAAACTGGTCATTTGGGCCCTTCTGGGAGGCCAAGTCAAATACGAAATCCTAAACTAATTGTCCGATTTCAATTCTGTTTGCGCCATTCGATTCAGCGTGCAAAGTTAACTTATGGTTAAAATTTGAACAAAATCCATACATTGATAACTCGTCTATGAAGTTTTTAAACTTTAAAATAGGCCTATTGGGCCTAAACAAATTGTCAAAATTAAAACATTCATATGCCGTTGGAATTATAATGACGAGACGAATCCATATATACCCATGAAAACTCGAAATTCGAAAGTCGCCCGCCAAGTGCAAACATTTTCCTGGGCTTAATTAAACACAGGGATTTTGGACCAAAATATTTTCGATTCTGGGCGAATGGCTGGGCAAAAATGAAATATAAGACCATGTATAGAAGCAGCTCGGCGAGAAAAATCGAATGGCACCAAGTAGAATTCCCTAGGACGTATAGTTTGGGCTACAGAGGACTTTTAATGTCCAAAAAACGGTCCCCTGGGCCCTCCAGGAGGGCCCAGTCAAAATCGAAATCCTAAACTAATAGTCCGATTTCAATTCTGTTTGCGCCATTCGATTCAGCGTGTCAAAGTGAACTTTAGGTAAAAATTTGAACGAAATCAATACATAGATAACTCGTCTATGGAGTTTTTAAACTTTAAAATAGGCCTATTGGGCCTACAAATTTGTCAAAATTAACATATTCATATACCGTTGGAATCCTAATGACGAGACGAATCCATATATACCCATGAAAACTCGAAATTCGAAAGTCGCCCGCCAAGTGCAAAAATTTGCCTGGGATTTTGGACCAAAATATTTTCGATTCTGGGCGAATGGCTGGGCAAAAATGAAATATAAGGCCATGTATAGAAGCACCTCGGCGAGAAAAATCGAATGGCACCAAGTATAATTCCCTAGGACGTATAGTTTGGGCTACAGAGGACTTTTAAAGTCCAAAAAAACGGTCCCCTGTTAACAAAGTAAGGTCAGAACTGAATGTATGGTACCTGTGGGGATCGGTTTTTACACCATACCCGAAAGAGGATTTATGGAGCTCCGATCTTACTCTCAACCATCTGAACAATTTAACCAGCACACCTAAACTTCGTTAAATGCGGAAATAGCCTCACGAAAATATCATGCCCTGGTGGGGGCACGAACTCTCGACCCTTGGGTGTGAGGCAGGCACCTTACCAGTTAGACCAATAGAGATATCCCACTTGGCCTCTTCGGTTCAGGGTATTTCCGCATCCGAGGTCTGTTTAGGCTAGCCTATTTTCAGTGACTTTACACTACTTCACCTTCCGGGAAGCGAAAGCTCCGAACAGAGAGGAACGAACAGAGAGGAACAAGCTTGAGCCGAATCGACCGAGAGTCCGTCAGAGAGATGAACGGGAATGGTGAGTCAACTTCACTGAGCGATGCTACACGCACCTACAAACTGCCCAGTTGGCAACTCGCTTGGGCGGTTGGCAACTCCACACCCAACCCAATCGAGTCTCACAACACTCCCTGCTCTCTCCTATCCTCTTCCTTGTCCTGTGGGGATCGGTTTTTACACCATACCCGAAAGACGATTTATGGAGCTCCGATCTTACTCTCAACCATCTGAACAATTTAACCAGCACACCTAAACTTCGTTAAATGCGGAAATAGCCTCACGAAAATATCATGCCCTGGTGGGGGCACGAACTCTCGACCCTTGGGTGTGAGGCAGGCACCTTACCAGTTAGACCAATAGAGATATCCCACTTGGCCTGTTCGGTTCAGGGTATTTCCGCATCCGAGGTCTGTTTAGGCTAGCCTATTTTCACTGACTTTACACCTGGACGATGCAACCTTGGGTGGGTCAGTAGAGAACGTTCTAACCGACCTAAATAACATCGTAACTGACCTCGGCCAGGCTGGGCTAGTGATAAATGACACCAAATGTGAACTTGTCCTCCTCAACCACACACGTGAACAAGGAGAAGAGACTCAGGCCCTGTTTCGAGGCATATTGCCAGATGTAAAGATCCTTCAGGAGCACCAGCAAACCCTATTAGGTTCCCCACTAACTCTGGCAGCAATCTCACCAGCACTTCAAGTTAAAAAGGAGGAGCTTCAACGTCTCGTGAGTCGCCTGATACACATCGATGCCCACTCAGCTCTGGCCCTTCTCAAGAACTGTTTCTCCATCCCAAAACTCCAATACCTCATGCGCACATCGATGACTTACACGAACAATGGTGGCCTCCAAGAATTAGACAGCATAATCCGAGAAGCAGTGACCAGCATCACCAACGTGGAATTTAAAGAACGGACCTGGACACAAGCCACCCTTCCTGTCCGCCTCGGGGGCTTGGGCATACGGAGAGCCTCGGATATTGCCTCCCCAGCCTTTATCTCTTCCCTCATCGCGACCAACGACCTTGTAGTGTCCATCCTTTCTTCTCAACCCGGAATGAAACTTAATTGGGACGTAACAGCAGCGATTAACACCTGGAAGGAAAGTACAGGAGTAGAGAAGGAGCCTCAGGGTACCTCCAGGAGCAAGCAGAAAGCGTGGGATACCATCTCTGCGAAGAAAACTCAAGAAAATCTCCTAACCAATGCAGACCAGGTTGCAAAAGTATGCCTCCAGGCAGCCGCCCGTTCGGAGAGTGGCTTGTGGTTACACGCCATCCCCATCCCACCTCTTGGAACTCACTTGGATGCTGAAGCGCTCCGGGTTGCCATCGCGCTCAGAGTGGGTGCGGCAGTTTGTCACCCACACACTTGCAAGTGTGGTAGGGGGATGGATGCTCAAGGTCACCATGCCTTGCCATGTAATTACAACGCAGGCCGCCTGCCAAGACACTCTGCACTAAATGATGTCATAAAACGGGCCCTGCAGAGTGCTAACCGTGCATCAATCCTCGAACCACATGGACTTCACAGAGAAGACGGCAAACGGCCAGAGGGGATGACCACTTGTAACGGGGGGGGGGGTCTCTCTTTCTTCTTCCCTTCTTCTGCTGCGAACAAGAGAGAGAGAGGGAGGGAGAGAAAAGGATAGATTAAGCTGCGAAGGTGGAAAATAGGTACTCAAGGATAGAAAGGAAGAGATGACGACAAACCCGTTATTGCATTCTAATTAACGAGAGGACAACCCTGTTTGGTTGACCCACATCCAACATCCTTCGAGGAAGGGGAAAGACTGCAACTCCGACACGATGATAAGACCAAAGAACCACAAAAACCCCACTGAGACCTAGCATATTCTCTACTTTCTAGATATCACATAAGGATGTTTTTGGGAACGGTAATTCATTCGAATTATTTGATCGCCCACCTTCAGGTGAACTGACCGTCCCCATGGTTTTCTTATTCTTTATGCAATCGTGACTCATGCTCATTATTCAGGTATATTAGGACAGTAGGATAAATCGGAGGCTAGCAAAGACCAATCAAGAACTTCACCTTCAATGTTGGCTGACAAGACTTTAACTCTCGGTTAGGCTACTGGTACTACTCTTAGACCAATTTAATACTGACAGCTCCGATTTACCATCCTGACAACACATTTAGATCCATCATCCAAATAGGTACGGGAGGATAGATACAAACATATTGCAGTAATCTTAAGCTTGATATTAATATTTAAGGAACATTTTACCGTTTACAACTCTTAACATTGGTACCGTATGGTCCGTATCTAATTATCTCTATACCATTAACCTGGGACCAATCCATTACCGTACTGGGACAGTCTCTTAACCTAGGAGTAGGACTCGAACCTTGCTGTCTGTATCCACCCCATTCCTCTCAGTATTATACATCCCAATTCCGCTAGATACCGGTATCGGCCAGGATTGCCTGTAGGTTTCTTCGGCCTACCGTATCCTGGGGTATAGGGGGTAATCATACGTCTTCCTGCGGTCCTTGAACCCTCGTACAGTACACGAGTTCAGCATCCTGCACTCAGCCAATGGGAGGGGTGAATCTCCGATTCTCCGCCATCAGCAATTCAGCATCACATCGACTCCGTCCCAAACTGGTTCCCTGGGTAGTCGAATGCATTCTTAACCCACGGTTGACATATAGCTAACCCTTAATAATGGGGTTAATCAATATCCTAATTACGGTACACAGTAATACTAAAACAAATACATATAAAAAATATAGGCTAATATAAACATATAAAAATACATGGATTCCTATTAACGTATACAAATAGATGAGCTAATATAAGTACAGAAATACAATGACAGATCAAATTATAATATTACAGTACAGGTACTGTACCGAAATAATCTCTTAAGGCATCCAAAGATCCTCTCATTAAGTACAGGTACCTATGTTACTCAGCAGTACTCTACACACAATTGGGAATACATAATTACACAGCATATCTATGGAGTCAAATCAATACAATAATGGCATAAATCAAAGGTAATTGTCATGGTCAAACTTAACAGGTTGGACTGCTCAATGCGGATTGCGGAGGGTGCTATACAAGGCTCAAACAAAGCTAAACGTTATTTCTACTGTAACTCGAGTAACTTATCCCCTGAAATCAGCTGCCCAGAATCTCACTACAGCGTTCCATCCCTTGCAAGGCAACTCTGTTCATTAGACCATGTCAAACATAATTATATCATAGCAATCAATATTCATAATACACTCTAAATGCACAATAATTAATAATAGCCTACTGTACTTCCAATTAGGTGAAAGTTAGGTAGCCTAATTAAAAATGTAAAATCATATAACCTACCATAATAATTCAGCAAGTACCCATACCTAAACGGCCTTTTCACAAGTTAACTTTAAGTAACAATAGGTAAGAACAAGTAATCATCTGAAATAAACCCGACCCAATGGGGGTTCGAAATTTGACAGTACTGGGGTTGGGAAATGAGGACCTCTAAATCAAGATAACAAGTAACTCTTTACACTATAACCCAGTAAAAACATTTAAAATGAACAATAACCAGGCCTAGGAGACGTTAGTTATAAATACTTATCTGAATAGGCCTAACTTTGGAACGTCGGAAGGTAAACAAAACTCAAGGATACTATCTCAAACGAATGTCCTTTCCTGAATTACACATTAAAATACAACCATATTTACCAAAATGCATGGTTTTATAAACTCAAAGTAATGAACAAGTTCTAAACATACAATACAACTGCTACATTAGTAATTTACTCAACCTGGTCGTCTCTCCGAAATGCGAGATGGTCTAAATCCTAAAATGGCGGTCAAGCTTCAAAAGCATTTTAATCAACTTCGTCCTCAATTCTACTCTTAACTGGTGTTCTCGCACTACCTCAGGATTATGTAGAACGGTGAAAGACAAACTAGCAAAATAGGCTAGCCTAAGTTTGGTCGGGAATTATGAAAAAACACAAGAATTGGAAGGCCATCAAATGGCATCCCTCTGACTGAAATTATTACACACGAAGTTAATTTGACATTAATTTGGAATAACAAAGTCTAAAATATCAGAAAAAATACTTAGCAAAGGTGCACAGACTAAGTTTTACTGAACACGATGATAATGGGGGAATTTGAATGGTTGTAGGCACTTGGCAGGTGAGGGGTGCCTGTCGACCAACCCGATGGTAGGCTCGAGTTCACGAATTTGTCAATCACAGTAATACCTCCTACATTACACACCTAGTACTTACTTAACTGAATAAGCAATACCTTATAACACTATAAACCTTAATTACGAACCTCTGAATGGAGGGAAAGGAAGCCTAAGTCCGGAGAAGAAGCGGGGAATGATGACAGAGACTGAGGGGTAGGTAGGTGTCTCTCGTAGGCCTGGAGTCACGACAGTGAGGGGCCGAGGGCCAGTGCCAGGGATCCCGCCAAAAAAGGGGAGGGTGACCACAAAGGGTGGCGTCGCTTGGGTAGGAATTGGCGGTCTTTTTACACAAGGGGGCATTACTCTAAATTAAAAAAGGAAGGATTTTTACAGGGAATAACAAAAGGGGTGAAAGGAAAATTAGGCTTGAAAGTATTGTAGATAGATTTGAGAATATTAGTTCTCCTCCTGATCTAGGCTAATTCCCTCTTTACATAGACAAGGGTTACTTAACCCTTCTTAAACGATACATTTCCCTTAAATATAGGGAAGAGTGAATGAAGGGGAAAAAGTCTTACAGTTAAGTCAAACCTTACAACATATACCAAAAGGGAAAGTACAATTTCTTCCCGTTACACACTTTCCCTTACAAGAATGGCCGGTGCCTCGTGTGGGATGCCACATGTGTTGACACTTTCTCCACAACCATCATCGCCAGAAACGCCGACGAAGCAGGTGAAGCCGCCCGGATAGCAGAAAATAAAAAGCGAGAAAAATATCAAGCCATCGCCAGAAATCATCAGTTCGAGCCCCTGGCATTCGAAACTTCAGGAGTCTTCGGCCCTACCACCCTTAAGATGGTGAATGAAATAGGCCGTAAAATCAGAGAAGTTTCAGGAGAACCCCGGGAAACCCTCTGGCTCAAGCAAAGACTAGGGATGGCTATCCTCCGGGGCAATGCCACCAGCGTCATGAGCTCAGTTCGACTGGACTGGGTCATGCCACTGTGTGAGGCCCGGGCAGGAGTGGTGTATCCGTAGTCTTTCCACAGTAGGGTAAAACAAATCATAAACTTTATTTGTATGTAACATGTGTGATGCACATAAATAAAAGGGGGATGTGTCGGATGGTTGAAAGCCACAGTGGCTCGCGCGTTTGGGGCTAGCAACACGTACTATGAAAAACATGTATCCTCCTTCATTCACTGTCCCCCCGGGGGCTTCACTCACTCAACCCCACAATTTGCCGGAGGATAACAGGTTTTTCACAATACGTAGACGGAGGTCTTTTTAAAAATAGACCATGTATAGAAGCAGCTCGGCGAGAAAAATCGAATGGCACCAAGAAGAATTCCCTAGGACTTATAGTTTGGGCTACAGAGGACTTTTAAAGTTAAAAAAACGGTCCCCTGGGCCCTCCAGGAAGGCCAAGTCAAAATAAAAATCCTAAACTAGTAGTCTGATTTCAATTCTGTTTGCGCCATTCGATTCAGCGTGTCAAAGTGAACTATTGGTAAAAAATTGAACAAAATCCATCCATAGATAACTCGTCTATGGAGTTTATAAACTTTAAAATAGGCCTATTGGGCCTAAACATTTGTCAAAATTAAAAAATTCATATACCGTTGGAATCCTAATGACGAGACGAATCCATATATACCCATGAAAACTCGAAATTCGAAAGTCGCCTGCCAAGTGCAAAAATTTGCCTGGGATTTTGGACAAAAATATTTTTGATTCTGGCCGAATGGCTAGTTGAAATTTCAATCTACGAGCATGTATAGAAGCAGCTCGTCGAGAAAAATCGAATGGCACCAAGAAGAATTCCCTAGGACTTATAGTTTGGGCTACAGAGGACTTTTAAAGTCCAAAAAACGGTCCCCTGGGCCCTCCAGGAAGGCCAAGTCAAAATCAAAATCCTAAACTAATAGTCTGATTTCAATTCTGTTTGAACCATTCGATTCAGCGTGTCAAAGTGAACTATTGGTAAAAAAATTAACAAAATCCATCCATAGATAACTCGTCTATGGAGTTTTTAAACTTTAAAATAGGCCTATTGGGCCTAAAAATTGGTCAAAATAAAAAAATTCATATTCCGTTGGAATTGTAATGACGAGACGAATCCACATATACCCATAAAAACTCGAAATTCGAAAGTCGTCCGCCAAGTGCAAAAATTTGCCTGGGCTTTTAATTAAATGCAGGGATTTTGGAAACAAATATTTTCGATTCTGGGCGAATGGCTGGTCAAAAATGCAATCTACGACCATGTATAGAAGCTGCTCGTCGAGAAAAATCGAATGGTACCAAGTAGAATTCCCTAGGACTTATAGTTTGGGCTACAGAGGACTTTTAAAGTCCAAAAACTGGTCATTTGGGCCCTTCTGGGAGGCCAAGTCACATACGAAATCCTAATCTAATTGTCCGATTTTAATTCTGTTTGCGCCATTCGATTCAACGTGTCAAAGTGAACTTATGGTTAAAATTTGAACAAAATCCATACATAGATAACTCGTCTATGGAGTTTTTAAACTTTAAAATAGGCCTACTGGGCCTAAAATTGGTCAAAATTAAAAAAATCATATGCCGTTGGAATTGTAATGAGACGAATCCATGTATGGAAGCTGTTGGTCGAGAGAAATCGAATGGCACCCGGTAGAATTCCCTAGGACTTATAGTTTGAGCTACAGAGGACTTTTAAAGTCTAAAAACTGGTCATTTGGGCCGTTCTGGGAGGGCGAGTCAAATTATAAATCCTAAACTAATGATCCGATTTAAATTATGTTTGCGCGATTCGATTCAGCGTGTCAAAGTGTAGTTGTGGTATAAATTTGAACAATATCCATACATAGACAACAACGGACCTCGTTTTCTAATAAAATATAATAGTTACCCATTCATAACTATAGTTTTCTGTAAAGATTATTGAAAGAAAACTAGCCCATTTTCAATATTGTATGGCTAACTATACTATTTGAACATGCCATATTATCACTTACGTGACTGCTCCATTATAAGAAGTGGGTAATTTAGGTGGAAGGAAGACACAGGAAAGAGCTTTAATTATATATCCTTCTCTAACTAATAACATACACAACAAAGCCACTCCAACAGCTTCTTCTCTGAATTTGACAGCCACCATGTAGGGGACAGTGGTTTTTAAACTTTAAAATAGGCCTATTGGGCCTAAACAAATTGTCAACATTTAAAAATCCATATACCGTTGGAATCGTAATGACGAGACGAATCCATATATACCAATAAAAACTCGAAATTCGAACGTCGCCCGCCAAGTGCAAAAATTTTCCTGGGCTTAAATGCAAGGATTTAAAAAAAAAATGTTTTATTCTAGGCAAATGGCTGGTCGAAATTGCAATCTACGACCATGTATAGAAGCTGTATACTCGTCGAGAGAAATCGAATGGCACCAGGTAGAAGTCTGTAGGACTTATAGTTTGGGATACAGAGGACTTTTAAAGTCCAAAAAAAACGGTCCCCTGGGCCCTCCAGGAAGGCCAAGTCAAAATCGAAATCCTAAACTAATAGTCCGATTTCAATTATGTTTGGGCCATTCGATTCAGCGTGTCAAAGTGTACTTGTGGGATAAATTTGAACAAAATCCATAAAAAAATAACTTGTCTACAGAGTTTTTTAACTTTAACATATATAAAGCCAGCAAGAAGCTAATACTCCTAACCAACCTCTTGTGTATATTGAAGACCGTAGGCCTATTGAGCCTAAAAATTTGTCAAAATTAAAATATGTATATACCGTTTGAATTGCAACGACGAGACAATTTCAAATATACCATCCGCAATTGCATTATTTAATTAATTTTATGTAAACTTAGGTTGGATCGTCTCACTATTGAGACCCTTGATTGAGTACTTCGTATATTGTTTGACAAGTTTCAGGAATAATGCGAGACAAACTATGTTTGGATAGTCTTTTAGTATACTGCAAATAAGTGTAGCTGCATCCATTTGAAACAAACATGAGGTGTTGCCTCCAGTCAAGCTTCTGCCGATATACACTCCCTCCTATTGGCATCTTCTTGGATATATAGGTTATATAACTGTCCTGTGATTATTGTTGTTGGGGACCATGGTGATCATACCGGACCCACTGACCCAGCCCTGCCGAGCTCCTACTCTGACCACTGGCAGACTTTGACTGGCCAATCACTGCCCGGCTTCTGTGTGGACAACACCGCAAGCGTGTTTAACAGACTTTGCCCGGTGAAGGGGCACAGCCCGCTGGACACTGCTCGATCGTGTAGACGGGGCTTTACGTAAATGTACAATGCCTTGTGATTTTGTGATTGTATAAAACTTTGTGTGTATGTGTGACGATTAATTAAGAAATGTAGTTTAATTAACAAAATAACTAACAAATACTGTATATTTAGCCAATTCATTAAATAATCTATACAGTAAACATTTCATATCTAGCTTAATATGGCAAACTTAAGTCTAATTAAGGCTATTCCACATCATATCCACATTTACAAACCACCTTTATTCAGTTGATAAGGATAAAGTACTCAATTAAGCTACTGGATATATATATATATATATATATATATATATTAAAATGCCCCAGAACAAGAAGCCCACCACAGAAACCACGAGCGAACACCACACAGAAACACCCGAAAGAAAGGTCCACAGAACGAAAGGACCAGCTGACCGAGCCAGCCAATTCAGACAGGCCCAAGCCCACAGGGCTAAGCAGCTCCAGGCCGCACCTACATACCCCTTCTAAACTGACCATTTTCCACACCTCACGTACACTACCCCCTCGTGTCCTATACTTCTAACTACAATGATGATGAACAAGAAGATACATTCATATTAAAAACACCCATGCCCTGCCCCTAGGTTGAGCCAGAGCCAACAAATCAGACAGCCATATATCTATGTATGTTCTTACATCCGAGAAGATGTTATATATCTTAGCAGTTAAAACACCCACGCCTGTCCCTAGACCTCGTATATCATTTCCCATGACGAGTATAGATATATGTAACCCGTGCTCAGTCGCCCCCTTGCATTGTTCCTCTAGTAACTAAGTGTCTCTATAATAGTAACTGCCACCAGTATTGATACGACATAGCGGCACTGTCCTTGTGTCGTATTATGCCAAGTGCAGATCAACCAGGTTTCATCACCTTATTAGGACGACGACTATAATGTCATCGTTCATCGATGTACTCAATCCTTAGGTTACGTATTTTTGTTAACATTCTCTAACACATCTTGTCTTGCCAGACTAAGTTTCTGAAGACTCATCGCCCATCAAATCTATGTATTCAATCCTTAGGTTACGTATTAAGGTTAACATTCCCTAACATATCTTGTCTTGCCAGACTAAGTTTCTGAAGACCCATCGCCCCATAAATCTATGTATTCAATCCTTAGTTTAAGTATTAATGTTAACATTCCCTAACATATCTTGTCTTGCCAGACTAAGTTTCTGAAGACTCATCGCCCATCAAATCTATGTATTCAATCCTTAGTTAAGTATTAATGTTAACATTCCCTAACCTATCTTGTCTTGCCAGACTAAGTTTCTGAAGACTCATCGCCCATAAAATCTATGTATTCAATCTATAATAATAATAATAATAATAGTTCTTAAAGCTAGCGCATGCTAAGCTAGCTAAGGATAGCTCAATAAGGCCGATTAGGCGTATTTCCATTGGGGTCCTGTACTACTACCCCATCCCTTTGCTCATGAGGGATGGTAACGACTCAGTGCTTGTGAAAAATGTTTAATGCGCCGAGCGTGGGCGCGAACCCGGGCCTTCTGGGTGGAAGTCTGAGACGCTAGTCACTACACCAAGCGAGCCGCTTAGGTTAAGTATCTTTATCCGCCATTGTGTTCACCTTTTTCCATTTACTTTTCCACAATTGTCATACATCTTCCACTTACCTCCTTCGTATCCACAGTCCACACTACGCCATATTACTTCGTGTCCTACACCTCTTACCTGCCCGATTCTACCTACACGATGATGAACAAGAATATACATTCATATTAAAAACACCCATGCCCTGTCCCTAAGTTGAGCCAACGCCAACCAATCCGACAGCCCTATATCTATGTATGTTCTTACATCCGAGAAGTAGATGTTAAAAAAGAAACCACATGTCCAAACTCATAAGAAATTAAAGATACCCACGGGTACACCAAGATATAGAACCATTGCCCACATAAGACTTAGACAGCCATGACTACAGATGTTAGCCACCATGCTGTAACGTAATCCTTACCCCAACCAGAGATTGTATAGATAACCTTTGTTACCAGTATCTATCATAGTACCTCGAAACAATAACGCAGTACCCCTCCGAACTGCCGCTTTCCTTTGGTCTATATTTCATAGAAAACGCAGTTCCCAGGGACACCTAGACGTACAAAAAATTGTGTCAAATAATAGGTCCATAACCCCTCGTATTTACGAGAAATAATACACCATGTTTTTCCTTACTTTATCCACAGTCAAGCACACACCTACAGTTAACCTCCCTCTCCCCCACCGCCCCACATCCACATGATTCTATCTTTTCCAGACTCATATACCACCCCGTATTTGCATCCCCCGGTAGCATTTGGCTAACGTACTTTCACTGTCCTTTCAAACTCCAATATCAATTGTAGCCTAATGCCACCCCCACGCCCAGAGACCTTAGGGTCAAATTTCCCTGTAGCCCCTGAGCTTCCCCCCCCTCTCATTAAGATACCCGCGCTTCTCGACTCTTGTCCGACCTAGCCTCTCTCTCATACCTCTTGAAGATCCTTGATTTTTCCGTTGCTAACGCTCTCCAACCTTTTATATATATACTCCTATCCAGCCTACCTTCACTTAGTAGGCCAGAACAACATTAGAACTTTACTAACCCCTTGCATGCCATCTATTCTCTTACAACCCATTCACAACCCTGCACCCCATGGTCGTCGGTGCGAGGCTCGCCGCCTCGCCAGTAATTAATTTCTATTGCCATACTTCCAGATAAATGTGGCAGAGTTAGCAACCAGTCTCCACCACATCCAGCAAGCCATGCAATTAACAACCAACCGATTACACCCAGCTAGCCAAGGCACCTTCGGTTTTGATATTAAGAACACCCACATCTGTCTCATAAACAGAGGGTTATTACAAACACTGGTGATATGGCAAGCTCCTAGCCACAGCCGCCGGACGACCATCCCAGAGGGAGAGCGCCCGGCTACCCCTTTTTACCCACCTGAGGATGGAGACCCCCACCCCCACGGAGGTATACCTGACCCCTGTTTTGACTTCCGGGTCATTGCCAGGTAGCCTAGGAATTCTGCCTATCAATGAACTAACCATGCATGTCTAACCCCCTTACTCACTTCTCTATACCCACAATAAACCATCCACCTGTTTTGCATACTCGGATAGTCAAATTAGCACCTCAGCTATGCAATAGAACAAAGACTGAGCAATATAAGAGAGACGCCCCTATCACAGCTGTCCCAGTCCTCCCCGCAAAGTAGATCCAGTCTCCCTTCCATAATGACTTCCAGTATAGCCAAAATAGTACCTTTTACTAAGGCTCAGTTATATCACAAATTGAAGGCTTCCTATAGCCATGTGCCACAACAGTAATCACCATCTTACCCAGTCCCCATATCTATTGAGAGCTCAAATAAGTCCATAAGACTCAAGATCCCTATTGTCTACAGGGTCCAGAACCGAGCCTATAAACCTAGCTCCCGCCCCCAGTCAAATCAGTTGAAAGTTAGACACCAACCAGTGGTCACTACCCTGAAGTTAACCTCTAGCTCTGCCCTTGTGTTGTTCCTGAGTTGAGAGATTCCCGAGCCGGCAGACTCCATGGCAGAAGTTAAATAGAAGAGCTGTCCATGGACAAGTCCCAACGTGCACCTTATAACCTTCACACAAATTCGTGGGTATATAAGTGTGTAGCCAGCACCGATCGTCAAGAGATCCGACTTGAGAACTTCCTACATTTTGGATCACCTGGACGGCCGAGGAACCAGTCGTTAGCCCCCAACATCACCGGAAGCAAGATAACCAGGACCAGACCTACAAATACTATTCAAGATTCATGTTACTAGTACTAAAATTAAGTGTTATAGTACCAGTTTGACACTCACTTATTAACTTTCTATGAAGTGGCTATAACCTTGCCCAGTGTAACTCATATCTAACCATTCCATTTGGGACGTACTAAGCGTATCAGTGTTCATTAATTAACAGGCGACATTGACTCTCGTAATTACCTTATTCAGATATTAAAACCCTAGTGATATCTAACGTTCGCCCACTGATTTGTGTTCTACGTATTTCTGCCATAAGAATATAAACCTTAGATCAGTATCCCCATGAGGTTACTAGAGATTCCGTGTTCTAAAATATACGCGTGTCTAATCCTAACTGTGAGCTGCTACTTGGGCACGCGACCAGCCAGTAAGAGATCAAATCAGTGAAATTGAATACATAAATATATTGAGGTCTTCCAGTAAAATAAAAAATTGCTAACTAAACCCGTGATCAGAAGAGTATACCTGAACGTTGGAAGTGGGAGACTAGGCTCCATCCAGATCCGCTAATGCTAGCAGTTCCCTTCTATTATTTGTTTTGTACGAGAATTACTATTTTTCTATGCTCTTTATTCATCTACTTAAATAAAAGTGATCGTGTGTCGTGTTACCGTGTGTTTATTTTGTGTTCTCTATTCCTCATACCTTGTATTGTGCATGCAGCCTTATATACCCAGTCAGATAGAACCCACATTACCCAAGTTAATCCTGTAGAAAATCAGGGCATAACATATATAAAATTGAGTTGGGTCTATTATGTTAATTAATGTTTTCTTAAAACTTTACTTGTCATTGGTGAGACCCCATATGGATTATGCTGTTCAATTTTGGTGTCCTTATTACAGAATGGACATAGATTCCTTACAGAGCGTACAAAGTAGAATTAAACAAAATATCTATAATATTAGAAATCTCCCATATGAAGGAAGGTTGAAGAAAGTAGGCTTACATTGTGAGTGTTGAGCCTATAATTGGGATTTGTAATTGGGGTTGTGTGGGACAGGGATCTGCCTTGCTTAGGCCAATCGGCTTTCTGCAGACTCCCATTTTCTTATGTTCTTATGTTCTTATGTACATTCATTAGAGAAACGCAGAGTTCGAGGAGATAATATGATAGGTGTTCAAGTGGGTTAGTGGGATTAATAAAGGGGACATGGTAACAGAGTTGTAGATAGGTGGAGTAGGCTACCAAGTGCTATAGTGGGACCAAGAACGATAGAGAGTTTTAAGATAAAATGATATAGGCAAATGGACGAGATGGGTTAGGTGTGAAGGGGATCTGCTGTCGGGTGTGGGCCAATGCGCGCTCTGCAGACCCCGTTTTCTGACCTATGACCGTTTTGGTGAGGTCGGTCCTCAAGGTGTTAGTAAGCTGGGCCTATAATTAGGCCTTACAATTAGGGTTGGGTGTGAGAGGGATGTGCCTTGTGTGGGCCAATCGGTTTTCTGCAGACTCACATTTCTTATGTCCTTATGTCTTATTTTAATTGTCACCCTTACACACAAAGTGTTATACAATCACAAATTACAAGGCTATAACCATATATTTATTGTGCATTTACGTAAGACTCGATCCAGGCTCCAATCTGCAAGGCAGGTAGCGTATAATAAAGGACTGCTGTATTTATTACCAGTCCGTACTATTGCGGAGCTGTCCAATCTGCAAGGCAGGTAGTGTAAGAAAGGACCTCTGTGTTTAGTACCCTTCAGTACCCGACTGAGGTACGGAGCTGTACTAACCTGCTACTATAGCCTACTCTATTTTTTTCCAGCTGATCGTAAATTGAATCTCTTATTAGCTGATTTCTCGATACTTAATGGAAATATAGGAAACTACTATGGCTGTGTGTCATATTAATGCCAAGTTTTCAGAATAACCATCATCTTTCGCTACAAAATCTACCTTATAGCCGAGTAACAAAGATAGAAACATGACAATTTACCCTCAGCTGGAAAAAAAAAAATTATACTGAGTGGTACATACTGACTGCGCATACGTGCGGAGGTGTCCGTAAGCCCTGATAAGAGGGTGGGTTATCAGACTTCGGGGTAACAGAAAATGCAGCGGTGTGTTTTGTGATTTAGATTTGTTATTTGTTACCCTGGCAGATTGATTCCAGACAGCAATGGTCCCCAAAGGACATTAATTTAGTGTTATTATTATTAAAGTTAGTATTAATATATTTTTATAATTGATTACATAATAAAATAATAAACATGCAATATATAAAATAAAGGAATGATTCTGATGATGTCACGATTTGGCGATAAATCCAGATGCAGAGATCTTCGATTGACGAGGATCAATGTTGCCAAGTTAGCTAATTTTCTCTAGATCTATAGGTATTTCATGATCATGGAATTCTTGCTATATTGTGACGATTTTGCTATAATTATACAGTATGCTGCACTGTGCATTATCAAGCGACATTCTAGCGAGTTCTTAGCACTAATCTAGCGTTATTTTGTTATTTCGATCTATTGAGCCTTGGTATTGGTAACGCTGATAGGTCGACTCCAGGCTGCCAACTTTGCCAAGGGGAAGGTGGTGTGATCGTCTCTGCGTCCTGGCTGCTCTAGTGTGGTGTTTCTCTCGTCCCATTTCATCTACCGGACCTGCTGAGGGGGGAATGCGAAACCAAGATGAGCGATGAAGAGAGGGACATCGATATCGAGAGTGATGTGAGTCCTTGAGGCCAAGAAATGGTGCTGTTTATATATGGCGAAGGGAAGGTCTCCAGCCATTTATGGGGAAAATTCGCCATACTGTTTTTGGTGCTGTATACCTCGCGTTGTGTTCTTTTGGAAGTTGTTAATTTGGAATATCTATTAATCGCTTGTGTGTAATAATCATAACCCAAAGAAAATACTGAATAAGGAGAGTTTAAGCTATGTGAATTATCTGTTTGGAATGTTCGGGTTCACAACGACAGGGAGACAATATGGCGGGTGCTGTAAAGGAGTTGGTGTAGCGTTTTTGGTCATCTTTATGCTACTATCCCCAATCTATCAGTCTCTAGCCTTCTTATCACTTCCACTGGTATAATAATGTATTTTATGTGTGTAGCTTAATGGTCGACAAATGATAAATTTGCAATGTTTATAGGCTAACACTACCGGTATCTTGAAAAACAAGATTAGGCCAGGACTAGCCTAGAACATTTGTGGTTATCTGAGTAGCCTATAGCGTAGTAGGCTAGCACACTCCTCACCTATTAAAGAAGGGACAGTGTTTTTGTTTAGAACTTTAGACCGCCTCTAGCCAAGGCCTAGGCTATAGGCTATTTGGTAAAAATCCAGTTTAACACTGGGGACGATTTTTGCAAGTACTAGCCTAGGCCCTAGGCCTATTTCTTAATTTTATTGTCCTTGTTTTGAAGGGTTTTAGGTGTGTTGTTTTATGAATCCCATAGGAAATTGTAGATACTGGAATTTTTTTATTTTAGCCTAATGTCACCAATTTTCTCAGGGTTTTTATTTTTGGAATCTTATTTTTCATCAATACAGTGTAGCCTATAGGCTATAAGCTAGTGTTTGGATTTAACCCCCTAATACAGTGTATAGGCTATAAGCTAGTGTTTGGGGTATAATCCTGTGTAGTGGCCCGTGGGAGGACCTGTATTTATATCTCAATAATTTGGTAATGTTATAATATATTTTGGCAAGAATGTTAAGTGCGGGCGTACCGCCAGCCTTGTTTACACTACGCGTAGTGGCGTCGGACCTTTCCCATCATGTTCCCGTCTATTTTGACTGCCTTTGGATATAAAAATACATTAGCCTAACCAAACAACAAATTTTAACAACTAACCTCTTATTCATGTAGTATTGACAGGGGGCAAATAGCAGAAAATATAGCGTCGAAATAGACGGGAACGTAACTGCGAGCGCACAATATGACGACCGTACGCCCGATCACTACATCCATCCCTATATTTTTACATTGTACATTCATAAATAGTCTACTAATATACTAGATTAGGTTAAGTTAGGTTTTGGTTAGGTTAGGTTAAAGATATTGTTCAATGTTTCTTAGTAAATAGGCATCTGAAAAACAATTCCTCCCGCTACACAGGATCTTACCGTGTTTGGATTTAACCCCCTCCGACAGATTAGGTTTCAATAAAAATCTGATTATCTGTGGACAGTTGACATGCTATTTGGGTGGGCTGTTATTTGTGGTATTGCCTGGCTCGGTAGGAAGTTGCCAACTAGCTCCACATTTAGTGTTACCATCACCGAGCACCTGTTAAAATTGCACGGGATTATATACGCGATTGCGTATATAAGAACTTAAGTTAACGCTATGTTTCCCAATTTATAGCCTATACCTGGTTCGCGTACTAATCGGTATTTGGTCCAAACCACTTATACACGCGATCGCATGTAATCTGATGGACTGGGTTAATTACAAACCTCGGAAAACACTTTTTCCCCATTATCCAACCATAAGATAGTGGGGAGGGCGATGCAATCAGCAGATCAGGGAAAATGAGGGGTTAAATGCATAAAACGGCGATAATAGCGTACAGTACAGTATTATAGCAAAACTTGGCTTGGGTTTTTAACTTAAGGTTATAGAATGCCATAAAACCCGAGTCAAGTTTTGGCAAAAGTTGGATTTTTAGAGTAAAAAATGACAATTACCTAATTTCGAAATTCGGCTCGGGTTTTCTTGATTTACAAACCCATAAAACCCGAATTGAGGATCTGGAGTGGTGGCGTCTATGCCGTGGGTCCACCTCCCGGAGCTGCCGACCCTCCAGGCTGGGGCCAAGTTCGCCGACCAATGGAGGACAGCCGGCTGCCGACCGTGGGGAGCAGTTTCCTGGGAACCAAAGCGCCACAACAAACCCCTGCCCCCTCCTTGGGGGGCACGAGACCTGGGAGCAGCTTCGGTCGCCCGGGCAAGCACCACACCTCCCACACCCCACACACACACACATCACCGAGAAATTATTCTTCGGCTGTCATTTCTTGAAGACTTCTAGTCGGAGACATCGAGAGCAACCCAGGACCCACCTACAAATACATATGTCCAACTTGCTCAAAACCTATCACTTAGAGTCGCCACACAAAGGGTTCAGTTCTCTGCAATTCATGCGGGAGCTGGACCCATTTCACCTGCACAACACTTGCCTCCACGGAACAATACACAAACACCTGGACCTGTTCCTCATGCCCCTCCCTTTCCCAGTCAAACCCCTCTCCTACAAACCGTACACCTCTACTCCACAACCCACCTAACCTTTCCATACCATCCACATCCTCAACCCCTCACACCACACCTCAACCTAATCCATTCATACCTTTATCTCCTGCACCCCACCTCCCTCCTCCCCACCCCCACCTCACCCATCTCCCTCCTCCCCACCCCCACCTCCCTCCTCCCCACCCTCATCCCCACCCCCACCCTCATCCCCTCCCTCACCCCCACCCCATCCCCATGCAGCAGCACCCAACATACACTGCACACACAACATTAACATTCTTCAATTAAACATAGATGGCAAAGAAACATGAACTCTCACACTTCATCAAACAACACAACATTCACGTTGCCATCTTACAAGAAACAAAACTCTGTATAATACCAAAAACACCTACTTTTCATGATTTCACCACCGTGGCCATCAGACAAAACTGGGCTATCGGCGGTGGTCTCATCACCTTGGTTCACAAAGAAATAACATATACAGACACCAAGTGCACATACCAAATCCCTCCTCCCCCCAAATGATAACATAGAATTACAATCCATCAAAATATGCACTTGCAACAAATCCAACATAGCCATCATAAACACATACATCCCCCCCCCCCCCCAAAAACATCCCCTACAGTATCTAACGAATACACACCACAACTATAATAAATCACAAACACCCCACACATCATCGTTGAGGGGAGGCTTTGCCCTCCCTCACCCCCAACCCCCCCTACATTGGTCACATTTAATAATCTATTTTATTTATTACCAGGATGACGAATCTTTGGGAGGGACGTCACGGGGGGACTTCCAGTTTGCTTCCCAGGCGGAGAAGCGGGCACACCATAACGCCCTGGAGAGGAAGCGCCGTGACCACATCAAGGACTCCTTCTGCTCTCTTAGAGACTCCGTGCCTTCCCTCCATGGCGAGAAGGTGGGGCCAAAGGTGGAGAACTTGACTTAGGTTGTATGGATGAATGGGGTTCATAGTATTAGTGAATGAAATATTAAGTACCCATTTTCTGTTTTTTGATGGTCTGTGGCACGGCAGTCAACGGAGCCAGCGGTACACAGCCGTGATGTGGTGGCTTGGATTCCAGCATCGGAGCGACCCTTCTATTGACCGATTGGGAGCAGGAAATCGGGCATCGCCTTTATTCCCTTCGAAAGCCTGAAAATGGGTTGCAAAAGATAGGCTCCATTATTTGGATTTTTTTGTCAGCTTTGAATATGTACAGTCAAAATGAATAATTTGCCAACCATCTTTCTCATAATCTTTGTAATTATAATTTACTGGTACTGTACTCTGGTAGTCACTTTTCATTGACTGTCTTCACATGTCATAGCCTATGGTACTGTTACTTTTAGTTTCACTGTGTAGAAATGTTGAGTTAATGTCATTCTCTAGATATCACACAGTTTTTTGGCTATTGATTATGGCTGTACTGTACAGTAATGTCAAGTCATGGAAAAATAGTAGCATAGTATATTGGATTTTAAAAAACAACTAACTACTTTGCCCCCATCCTACAGGCAAGTCGAGCACAAATCTTGAAGAAGGCGGCAGATTACATAGAGTTCATGAGACGAAAAAACTCCGCCCACCAGCAGGACATTGACGACCTCAAGAAACAGAACAACCTCCTTGAGAACCAAAGTGAGTATGGGCTTTATCATTAACAGACACGGGGCCAGATTTATCAAGATATTTACCACCATTTATTGCTGGTAAAGTCGATGGTAGCTCATAATTTATCAGCCCTTAAACTTATCCACGATTCATTATACACTTACTAAGAATATTAAGCATTACCGTAAAATGGGGTAACTTCGGACATTTTTTGAGTTTTTTTAACAATTTCTCCTGAGTGTAAACACATTATAGAGATTTAAATAGGTCAAGTGATGTATGGTGATAGTGCGCCGTAATCCAGGAAGCCTCCTAAAATTATCCCCCATAATAAGAGATAATAATCCTTATCCTAAATGATGTCTGAAGTTTTCTTGAAAAGTTGAAAACTTCGGACATGTATGGATAACTTCGGACATACGGTGATTTCTTATGGAAAATTATTGCCAAGAAAGCTGGGATAACTTCGGACGTAGGTTCGTGGCCTTTTTTCATTCATTTTTCGGCTCCTACTATTTTATATGAATATTTTATTATTGCTGCTTATTCCTGTCCGATGTTTTAGTGGAAAATGCACAGTCAATACTTTTAGGCCTGTATAATCAGTATAGGAGGGGTTTATATACGAAGTTTAACATATAACAGATGTATGAGGATTCGCGAAGTTCGGTGAGGGTGAAGGGTGTACTGAGTGATAAGTTCGCAGTCCGTGTTGGAGTCCATCAGGGTTCAGTGTTAAGCCCCCTCCTCTTTATTATGGTCTTGGAGGCGCTGTCTAGAGTTTTTAGAGGCGGACTACCGTTGGAACTGTTTTATGCAGACGATTTAGTCCTAATAGCTGACAGTATGCAGGATGCCGAGTCCAAATTCAGAGAGTGGAGAGAGGGCATGGCGAGCAAGGGTTTAGGAGTCAATATTAACAAAACCAAGGTTATGCATTGTAGATTGAGACGAGGCAATGTGGAAAAGAGCGGTGCATACCCATGTGCAGTGTGTGGAAAGGGAGTGGGCGTTAACTCAATTCAATGTAGCATCTGTCGATGTTGGGTACACCATGGGAGTAAGCGCTGTAGTAGAATAAAGGGGCCCCTGCCGAAGGATAAGTCAGAAATAGAGAAATAAAATTTGAGTGCGTAGTGTGCAAAGGCGAGCTTGTGTTAAGTGATGATCCTGTGGCTGTGAATTTTGGAAATGAGTCTTTGGAGCTGGTGAACAAGTTTTGTTACCTAGGAGATACCATCTCTGCCGGTGGTGGGGCCGAGGCTGCCACTGTTGCTAGAATTAGGTGTGGCTGGGGTAAGTTCAGAGAATTGATGCCAATCCTGACCATGAAAAGAATGCCTCTCCCCCTGAAGGGAAAGGTGTATGCCTCATGTGTTAGAAGTGCAATGACGTATGCCTCAGAAACATGGGCCGTTAAAGTAGAGGATGTCAACAGAATGGAGCGTAATGAGATGAGAATGGTGAGATGGATGTGTGGGGCCAGGCTACAGGATAGAATAACAAATGTTGAGCTGAGGAGACGTTTAGGTATAAAGAGTATTAGCGAGGTGATGCGTACAAGTAGACTGGGATGGTATGGACATGTGGAGAGAATGGATGAACAAAATTGGGTGAAAAAATGCAGGTCTGTGATTGTGGAGGGAGCTGCACCAAGGGGTGGACCGAGGAAGACCTGGGATCGGACTATACGCGTCGATCTCAAATCCAAGAACTTGACAAGTGAAGCAGCCCTTAACAGGGTTGCCTGGAACGCCACCATTAGGACAAGAGACTGAAACTGCACTGATGTGTGGAACACTCCGTCTTAAAATTTTATGTATGTATGTATGTATATATTCTGTTTGGATCTGTTCTCGTTAGGCATTGAGCAGGAAAAATAACCAATGCTGTCTAATCAATAACTCAAAAATTAACTAGGCCTAGTGAAAATATATACTGTAGGTATGTATACTCCCCCCTGATACTACTCTCCTTGCCGCGGTTGGGGGGCTTCGGGGCCGGCGACTGGGGCTTGATCGTGGATGGATGTGGTCAATTCCCTTCCTATCTCCCCTCGAGCTTTCGTCCTCAGCTTGACTAATTTTGAGTAGTTTTTCATTACTCATTCTATGTTTTTCCCCTTCTATTCTTATTCTGTCCCATTTGGCTGTCCTCTGGCGGCCTATATCTCATGTCTCCCTGGCCTGGCTAGGTGATTGACTCCTGACCAGTTTGTCTCTTCGGTTGCTGATGTGGCCGGACTGACTTGATTCCCTTCGGTAATGCATTTTTTGCTTCTCGATGTGATTTTTTCTACCTTCGACCTGATCTTTCATTCTTCGCCCTGATCACTTCTTGGTTGGTGTTGCGGTGTAGCAGTTCTTGCCTCATCCTTCGGCCCTGCCCTATAAGAGCTCTGATGTGGAGCTCATGTGGTCCGGATGAACTGGCGAGAAATGTCTGCGTGTCTTCACCTGCCTCGATTTGTTCCCCTACTGCCCTTCCCTATCTATCTTGACTCGTTTAGTTATATATCTTGATCGAATCCTTCGGGCCAGCCCTATGAGAGTTCTTTGTAGAGCTCAGTGGTCTGGTTAAACTAATATTAAAAAAAAAAAAAAAGTATGTATACTCTATCACTGCATATACACTTTTATGAATTTGAGATTTTTTATAGGTATAACGTTGGTGTTTCTTTCGGCAGATAAATTTTTTTTTGGACAAGATATATGCCTCTCCTAATATATATTATATATCCAGAATTATCCGAAATACATAAATCGGTTAGCATATCATATTTGTATGGGTTTTTGGACTCAGAGAATGATTATTTGATCTTTTACCACCATGTTAATGATGGACAAGTATTATGAAGGATTTTCATAGGGCAAATAATAACAAACGATTGTTTTGTTCCATGTCCGAAGTTAGCATGTTTTTTTTTTTAAACACAATCGGTTAAATGATAGTGTTCTAGCTAGAGCGTTATACAAGTGTAACAAATTTCCTTTGGTGGATGTTGTCTCTGGTAATGTTACTACAAAATTATATCAGTCACAACATCATTCATACAAACAAATTTCTTCAGGGTGATAGAAGTTTGGCAGGGTAGCGAAAAATGTACATATTTTCGTCATATATATAATATTTTTTTAGTGTACATATACTCATGTCAGTTCCCTAGGACTTTTACATGCTCTTCCTTTGCCATTTCTCTAAACAGACCCCACAAAAAAATAAAAATAAAAAGCGTTTCCATTATATAATGACAATGTTTAATTACTTATTATCGCCGATGTCCGAAGTTATCACCGCAGTACGAAGTTACCCCACTTTACGGTACTTACCATTACAATTGTGTTGATGAATACGGGAATAAAAATATTTGTAGTGCGGTGGTAAATGGTAATGGTAAACATTGATAGTGTGGTATTTTTTTTATCCAAGCCCAGTGTGTTGATTTATATTTTATTCTATGGGTTGAAGTAGTTTAACTTATTTAATATATGCGATTGCTATGTTTTAAGTGTACCCCTCCCAGGGGGTAAGGGGGCCTTCACTTATAGTGAAGGAAAAAAAAAAATGCCCCACGCATCCTACTGCGTGTCGTACAAGGCGACTAATAGGGGGGATGGCGTTAGACTTGTGCACCAACAGCCATTACTATACAATGAAGCCTTGTTGTTGTTTCCCAAGCTGCCTGGCCGAACAGCCCCAAGGCCCCGAGCAAGGCCAAGGCCATAACCGAGCGCCCCCACAGAACCCTCCCTGCCGACCACAATAAAGCCTGGGTGACCGAAGCCACTCCATGGCGGGGAGCTGAGGAGGGTGCGGAAACGCCCGGGAAACCGAAGCCCCACCCAGGCCCCTGTGCCCCTCAGCAATTATGAAGAGAAAGTTGAGGGGCAAGGGAAAAATGTGACGCTTTGGCTTCCAATCTTGGTAGATTGGGAGGTCAATCCACGGAAGAGACGCCGTCACTTGAGATCTAGAAAATATATAAGTAAAAGGAACATTCAGAGTAAGCTATGGGTATGGCAGAGATCACTCAGTTCTCACTCTGATAGACCAGCCCATCACCAATGAAGCCTTGTTATTGGCACTGGCTGTGTTTTATATGGCAGCGCTGTGACAGGGCTTAATTGTTCTAGTCCAAGTTGCCTAATGGCGGCACACTGGCGGTGGATGTCGCTCCCTCCGGACCTGGCGCCTTGGGCCCTACTTGGACGAAATGGATCCAAAGGGTACAGTGCTTAGTGTTTCTCCGGACTGGCACTCTCCGCCCAACAGTATAGGGGCCTGAACCTGGTGGTAGCGCTCCAGGATGCGTCCCTGCGGCTGGTTCTGGTGAGGCGTACCGGGGCCACTGGATCCTACCCCCTCGTAATCTCTTGGGGGAAGGTTCTGGGAATGGTCCCCGGGGTAGACTGGAGCCGGAGTTCTGGGGGGGGGGGGTGATGATGATGATGATGCCCATTTGCCAGCCCAATCACCAATTATGGCTCGACCTAAAGAGAAATAACGTAAGTCCGATGTTTCAAAACCGCACATGATATGGACAAATGCTCCCCAGTCTCAAACTTGCTAGTGTGAATGTTGGTACAGTCTATCCTCCTATAACACAAATTCCTACAACGCGATCCTCCTTTAACACGAGGGGGGGGGGTCCCGATAAATTGTACATTTATGCAGTTAATTGTGGCCATGATATTGTAGATTCAAACATTTTCTAACTAATTTCTCTATTATATATTCATACATTTTGATATATTCTAGGTATCTCCTAGGACCGATCGGTCACTTTTATTTTCCGCCGTATGTATATGCAATCGCATAGAGCGAATTCCATGTACAGTGCACCCTCTATTTCGCGAGAGAGACCATGAAATCACGCACTAATAAGGATCGCACTAAATAGAAGTATTAATTAAAATGCAAATAAATAAATCGAGACCGTAGGATACAATGACTCACCCAGTATTTCAATCGTATAGGCCTATAGGCTATGGAAACTTTGCCACGAATATTAAAACCGCTTCATTTTACATATATTCGTTTATAAAAGATAAGACTAATGTACTATTCACTTCAAATACACCATGAGACTTTCCAAATATCCTATATAATCATAAATACAGATGGAGTCATGTGGTTATGAACACGTGTGATAAACACAGAGGTGGGCGTGCTCCGGTGGGACCGGTAATGCGGCAGCGCTCCGCGCTCATCAGACATAAGGTAATGCGGCAGCGCTCACACGCTCCTTTTGTCAGCAGACCCGATGCGCTCCGCGCTCCGCGCTCCCAAAAATAGGTATATAAAAAACAAAACAAACAAAACAGCTTCTAGAAGTTATTTAATTATTTACCTTTGTCCTTTGTCTTTCACTTCACTAAATTCCAAGAATTCAAAACATTAAAAAAAAACTCAAGTCATGGTGTCTTTCTGAAGTTTAACTGTTTAAGTTTCTCGCTTTCTCAGTTTCTGTTATTCTTTGTCATATCAATGAATCAAATGTCAATGATATGATATGATTGATATCATTGCAAATGCCAATGATATGATATGATTGATATCATTGTGAGTTTGTGACATTGTGACTGTCCATTGATATCTATGATATGACATAAAGAATTACAGAAACTGTCCAAACTGAGAAACTTAAACAGTTAAACTTATCAAGCTAACATTCTAACAAGCCTAACAATACAATAACAACAATACAACATGATTACATTGATTAGTATTTACTATTTAGTTGATTACATGATTAAATGAATAATAATTTAATATCATAATATCATTAATAATTTAATATGATATGATTAATTGATTATATTATGATTATTGGACCCGTCCAAGCTGTCCACAGACACTCAGACAGTCAGACAGGCTCGGGCTATACCACTGCTAGACTTACCCTTAGGCCCCTTCGTAAGCTGTAACTTGCCCGTAAGGTTTACTTTGCGTTAGCAAAAGCCAAAAAAAAAAAAATAACAAGTTAACAACTGTAACGGTCAGTCTGTCACTATCATAGTATCACTGTATCACAGTTCACTAACACCGTGGGTAACACCGTACGAACGGTACGATGACTGTACACGATAATGACGTTCTTGTACCTGTTGTTGACAGGAAAAATCGCCTCCGGAGCGCCAGAAAGGAGCGCGAATTTCTAGCTGCGCTCCCCGCCTGCACTCCGATTTCAGAATTTTGCCGCTCCTCGCTCCACTCTCCTCTATATTGGTAATGCGCACCGGATCGCAGAGCGCCAAATGGCGCGCACCTGCCCACCTCTGGATAAACAATAACAAAGACACAGCTGCTAGGCATCACCAACGCCACCTATGGAGACGATGGAAAACCACGATTGGAATGCAGCCAGTCAAATTTACTTAAATTATTTATTTGCATCCCTCACTTTACCAACCCTAATTCTCATTTTGATGATAAATATAATAACTTTTACTCAAGGCTAGACAACGTAATCCATGCATTGTTTCCATAACAAAACTGCATGGACCCCACTGTTCTTCAAAACTTTACTTTTACGATTATAATCTGCCAATCTGGTTTCCTTTTCCAAATTGCATTATGTTACTTAGGCTACTTAAAGCACTAGTGTTCAGTGTTCCTACATCACTATCGTTTTCGCCAGTTAAAAACATAGGCTAGGCTATCTAACTCCAGGGTTTTCGCATATTTCATCTAATATTCGTCTTTATCGTAACTCAGCTCTCTACATTTCTGTATTCATGATATTTAGACAATATCCATATCCAAAAATAAAAAATCTGGTCTATTGAAGATTTAAATATATTAGCTCAAGAGTGGATTCGATTATGATTTGGGAGAGTTGCAAAATTAATAGGCCTACGATCGAATCTCCAGGTCTTTCAAATATTTTTGTTTACCTTTAAGCAATATTTATTTAGCTATCTTTATTATTATGTTTTCCTTAGCATTTATACACATCAAATCACATATGAAAACAAATGAGAATATACCACTAAGGTTAATCTTTGACTGCCTTAGACAAAGGGTCACAGGGTACACAAAAACTGAGCCCGGCGAACCGCACCTATAAATGGATGCTGATTGACTGCACGAAACTTTTCCACCACTGTTCGAATCCTTAAAAAAATACATGTATTTTTTTTATATTTGTTCACGCACTATATAGAATTTTTCCGCTATATAGAGATTAATAAGGGTAATTTTTTATCACGCACTATTGAGAAATCCTTGTTTAGAACTGCGAAATATAGAGGGTGCACTGTAGTGCGAGGGTCGGATCAAGCCACTTTTCTTCATTAGTTTTAAGGTAGTGATTTTTTTTTATATTCGTTAATGGTTTGATGATATCTGGTAGGTAATATAGGTGTTTGTTTAGCAAGTACTGTAATCCGGAAAAAAGGGGCAAAATTTTGGGGTGCAGACCCATATAGAATTATCTCTATATACTGTGTTATTCCTACAACGCGAATTCCTACAGCACAACGGGCTCTGCCGCCCCTATAGTCGCGTTATTGGAGGATGGACTGTAGTTTGAATTTGCGTGCAAATGAATTGGCTGAGATTTGTGATGGAGGCGAGTGAACGTCTGCTGTACCCAGAAAACACTCTGGAAAGGGTATGGGGCACAGTGGATTGTTGGAAGAAAGAACAGATATAGGATCTACTGGAAGGGGATTGAGACTGATAAAGCGAAAGGAGTGGGTGGAAAGTGTGCTTCAGATTACGAGAGTTAGTGAAAGGCTGATTGTTTTGAAGTTGAAAGTTGGTGAAAGAATTCTGATTGTGATATCTGCATATGCCCCACAGGCTGGCCTACATAAAGAGATAAAAGAGGACTTCTGGAATGACACCGTCAGTGTCATTTCAGGCCTCTCGGAGAATGAAATAACAATCCTGGGAGGGGACCTGAATGGTCACTTGGGAGCATCTGCAGATGGATACGAGGGAGTACATTGAGGAAATGGTTACAGAAGGAGGATTCTGGAAGGCGAATATATACTGGAGTCCTGCGTTGCACTCAACATGGTTGTGTATAACACAAAGTTCAAGAAAAGGCAGAGCCATCTGGTCACATATAACTCTGGGGTCTCCAGTAGCCAGATAGATTACTTCTTGGTTAACAGGAAAGACTGGAAACTGGTTCGGTATGTAAAGGTCATCCCGAGCGAAGAATGTATTCCCCAGCATAGGATAAGCTACTTGTGTGTGTCATGAGCTAATACAGAGATCCTGAGTGCAAGAAGGTATACATGCTCAAAAGCAGAGTGTGGCTGCTGCAGAACAAGGAAATTAGGGATAGGTTTCATAGTGAACTGGAGGAAATTAATATAAATAAGGAAGCTAGGCCTAGTGATGTAAATAGTCAATGGAATTTCCTTAATTAAGCATAGCCTTCTCGCTGCCACTGACAAAGTCTGTGGGAAAACAAAGGGTCACCCCAGGAATAAGACCTCCTGGTGGTGGAACGATGAGGTAGAACATGCTATAAAAGAGAAAAGGAGATGCTTCAAAGCATGGAAGAAGGGAGGCAAACAAGTGTAATAGTAAATATATACAAATAGTGGGGCAGCATAGCTAACCTATTGTTCATTTTGTTATTAAAGCACCAAATTTGGCATATACTGTATATACAGTATAGCTTTATATATTTCAAAGACATTTGGATATTGGGACATCATAGGTTTACTCTACATTGGCTTTGGCAGCCCCCTATCAATTACTTTCCATTAGAATTCTTAAGCACTGATTTTTGCCCCAAACTGTACAGTATACCATTAAAATTTAAAACTTGCAAATTAATAGTAGAGATGTCAAACTAGTTTCAAATGACTAGTCTGGACATGGGTAATAACTTGTATCCAGACAAAGTTTAATTTATGTTGACCGTTTGATAGGTACAGTCTGTTGTAGTTTATCATCATGCCACAAATTGGTAAGTAATGTTGCCATTTGCCACTAATTTGTTAAACTACAGGAACCAGTACAAGTAAAACGGTCAATATTAGCCAAACATTGTCTTAACCCTTTCACGCATTTATGATGCAGAGGTTGCCAGATTAGCAATAAGAAATAGTTCTCTCACTCTTATAATTACCTCTCCAAAATTAGTGTTCTGCCCACAGCTAACTCAACTTTTTTTTTGTTTTTTTTTTTTTCTATGTGATTGAGGGAGGCAAAAGGCATAACTGCCTATAGCGAGTGCCTCCCCCATAGTTGAAAGAGTGACAGGGCCAAAATCAAGGGACGTTCGAGCCAAAATGAAGTAACTAAGCTATAGGTTTCTAAGTACCTCTGATGGTAATGAAGGCTTTAAAGTACAGTATCCCCAATAGGCTCAAAATTGCGTCATATGTCTGAGAGGGTTAACACTCGAGCGACGGTCCCCGTCATATGACGGGCGAGAGATAAATGGCCTATCCTCCGGTACCCGTCATATGACGGGGGGCATTTTGAGCACATTAGGGGCTCTGAGAGAGAGTCCACGCGTTGGGAGAACGATAGGCGGGCTCTGACCGCTCGGCACCACCACTGGGCCATGTCTGGGACCACCGCCGTCCTCCCACCATCAACCGTCCTTGCGAGATAAGGAAAAAACTACTGATATTATCCTATTTTAGGGTATTTTCACCTCCGGTTACGCAATCGCTACAGGATAACCCGTGGTCGTACAAGAATGATTCAGGTGTCATTGGAAAGCTCTATTATCGCCCTTTCACGGATACATAATTGTATTTCGCTCTGGCTCTTGTTTATGCATGAATAAGAGCATGGAATATACTCGTTTTCGGTAAATATACCCGCCTGGCAGCTAGGTCATGTCAACAAACTGCCCCGTCCTTAAGGGGTTAATATAACTTGTTACCCATGTCCAGACAAGTCATTTGATACTAGTTTGACATCTCTACCAGGGTATACAGTTTGGGGCAAAAATCAGTGCTTAAGAACTCTAATGGAAAGTAATTGATAGGAGGCTGCCAAAACCAATGTAGAGTAAACCTATGATGTCCCAATATCTAATTTTGATTATATTGACTATTTGATTGTGTGTGCCAATTTTGATACTTTTATCACAAAATGAACAATCCTTTTGATATTTTGAGCTATGCCGCCCCACTAAAAGGAAAAGGGGATCACTAGATAGAAGAAATTATAGGGGCCTGAAAATACTTGACCAAATCATGAAAGTCCGAGTTTTTGAAGGCTTGATCAGGCAAAGCATCTCCATTGATGATATGCAGTTTGGTTTTATGCCAGGATGTGGTACAGCCAATGCTATCTTCATAGTCAGGCAGATACAGGAAAGATACATACTAAAAGGCAGGGATCTTTACTTTATGTTTGTATACCTGGAGAAGACCTTTGACAGGGTGCCTAGAGATGTGCAGTGGGCTATGAGGAAACTTGGTGTGGAAGAGTGGCTGGTGTGTGTGATAATGAAGATGTATGAGGATTTGTGAACTGCGGTGAGGGTGAAAGGTGTACTGAGTGAGGAGTTCACAGTCCGTGTTGGGAGTTCATCAGGGTTCAGTGTTAAGCCCCCCTCCTCTTTATTATGGTCCTGGAGGTACTGTCTAGAGATTTTGGATCCGGACTCCGTGGGAACTGCTTTATGCAGACGATTTAATCCTCATAGCTGACAATGTGCAATATGCTGAGGCCAAATTCAGAAGATGGAGAGAGGGCATGGCGGAGGAAGGGTTTAAGAGTCAATATTTACAAAACCAATGTTATGCATTGTAGATTGAGACAAGGCAATGTGGAAAAGAGCGGTGCATACCCATGTGCAGTGTGTGGAAAGGGTGTGGGTGCTAACTCGATTCGGTGTAGCATCTGTCAATGTTGGGTGCACCATGGGAGTAAGCGCTGTAATAGAATGAAAGGACCCCTGCCGAAAGATGAGTCAGAAATAGATACATTTGAGTGCGTAGTGTGCAAGGGCGAGCTTGTGTTAAATAATGATCCTGTATCTGTGAATTTTGGAAATAAGTCATTGGAGCTGGTGGACAAGTTTTGTTAACACTTTTGCTAGAATTAGATGTGGCTGGGTAAAGTTCAGAGAACTGCTGCCAATTCTGACCATGCAAAGAATGCCTCTCCCCCTGAAGGGAAAGGTGTATGCCTCCTGTGTTAAAGTGCAATGACGTATGCCTCAGAAACATGAGCCGTTAAAGTAGAGGATGTCAACAGAATGGAACGTAATGAGATGAGAATGGTGAGATGAATGTGTGGGGCCAAACTGCTGGATAGAATAACTAATGATGAGCTGAGGAGACGCTTAGGTATAAAGAGTATTAGCGAGGAGATGTGTACAAGTTGTTGTTGTTCCCCAGACTGCCTGGCCGAACAGCCCCAAGGCCCCGAGCAAGGCCAAAGCCATAACTGAGCGCCCCCACAGAACCCTCCCTGCCTACCACAATAAAGCCTGAGTGACCGAAGCCACTCCATGGCGGGGAGCTGAGTAGGGTGAGGAAACGCCCGGGAAACCAAAGCCCCACCCAGGGCCCTGTGCCCCTCAGCAATTATGAAGAGAAAGTTGAGGGGCAAAGGAAAAATGTGACGCTTTGGCTTCCAATCTTGGTAGATTGGGAGGTCAATCCACGGAAGAGATGCCATCACTTGAGATCTAGAAAATATATAAGTAAAAGGAACAGTCAGAATAAGCTATGGGTATGGCAGAGATTGCTCAGTTATCACTCATCACCACATGACTAGAACTCAATCCTCTCAGCATCAGCTAGGAAAGGCCCTAGAAAGCCGCCTTTGGCGGGGGGATAACTCCCCTATTTCAATCCCTTTCGGGGTTGGGCACTGGGATGGTATAGGCATGTGGAGAGAATGGATGAACAGAATTGGGTGAAAAGATGCAGGTCTGTGATTGTGAAGGGAGATGCACCAAGGGGTGGACCGAGGTAGATCTGGGATCGGACTATACTTGCCGATCTCGAATTAGAAAACTTGACAAGTGAAGCAGCCCTTCACAGGGTTGCCTGGAACGCTGCCGTTAGGACAAGGGACTGAAATTGCACGTATGTGTGGAGCACTCGGTCTTAAAATTTTATGTACCGGTATGTATGTATATCTGGTCCCTACTGTAATTTGAAAACAAAGCAGGATAAATTTGCCACAGTAACAATGCTCTATTTGGCTGACAAATCTCCGTCCCTCTTGAAAGTTAGACGTATCGGGCTCTGGACATTGCTTAGTGCTTTTATTTTTATTTTTTATTCCTTATACAGTATTACATGCGTGTATTTGTGGAAATTATTGATAAATTTTCAGTGTTTTTCTTCATTCTTGATGTCTTATGATCACTACATTTTGAGATCAAGCCACCTTGTACCATAATCTATTAATTTTAAGTTTCTGTAATTAATATATAGAAAGTGCATGCTCCCAGTTTCCCATGTAATCATACAACGTTCCTCATCGTCCCCACGGTTGGTGCAGTCCGCTCGCTGGAGAAGACCAAATATACGGGTAATTTCGCCGCCATGACCAGCAACAACGCTCTACTAGCTGCTAAATCTCCGGCCCTCATGGAGTTCGATGGATCGGGCTCGGATACTTCGGATTCTGAGTCGTCGAGTAGCGTGCGGCGTAAGAAGTTGAAGACCTAGCCACGAGTCGGGGTGGGGCCAGCGGGGAGGTAGAGGGACAGCAGGGGAGGGGTACATCACAGGTACCTTGTGTTTGGTTTCTTGGAACATGAGCATTATTGCTAAAGTGCTGCTGATGGTGGAGTCACATGGTTGCTTTTCTTAGCAATCTTTTAAGAATTCATATTAAGAAGTTTTAGATATATTTTATTTTTTATTAACTTCACCACAACACCATATATATAAGAACTGTACAGTACAGTACTTTATGCTCTTTATCAATTGGAGAGAATTTAGAAGTTAAAAACTATTAGCATTTCTGTCAATGCTTATTTTCTCTCTTAACCTAAGAAGTGCACATGGGGGGTATGAGACACCACACTCTTGTGCTGACGTATTTGAGCTGTTCCCATCACTAACATCGTTATTTTACCATAAATAGCATTAATACTTATCCATATGCGCCTATTATAGGTTGATTATAAAGGTATTAACCTGTTACAACAATAAAACAAGTGGAAACAGCGTTTGGATGGTCAAAATCGGCGATACAGGCCGGGAGTTACACAATGTATGGCTGAGGCAACCTCCCTCCCCACCACTCTTTCCCAAGTCTGGAGAGAGACTGTCGATCGATACTCTCTCTCTCTCTCTCTTCCACTCGCTTGGTAACAGGGATGACAATGCCCTGCTTGCAACTCGCTAATGTTAGCACGAAAATAGACCACAGAATAAGGGAATAACAGGGAAAATAGGTGATAACTATAATAGGTGATAATAGGAAGAGTGATATTTGGCATGGCCCAGGGGCAAAAAAAAAAAAAAAAAAAAAAAAAAAAAAAAAAAAAAAAAATGGGTGTTTTAAATGGATTTTTTTTTTCCCTTACTCTTAAGAGTCTTCCCGCAGTCCGCCGGGGGAACTCTTAAGAGTCTCCCCGCAGTTCCCGGGTTAAGAGTACTATATAATTATGCTTCAAATTTTAAGCAAATGTTAATGCATAGTTTAATCATAGTTTAATCATAGTTTAATCATAGTTTACCTGCATTCTTTCCCAGATACTGCGAGGGAAGAACAACAACAATGTGAATGAGCAGTTATTTCTTCAATGCCACCAGAGGACTAGCAGAGGAGGGGACATTTGATAGGGAGCATTCATACCTTCAATATTTTTACAACACTTTTACTAACATAAAAGTTCTGTGAAGGGTTTATGTGAATAGTTTGTTAACTTAAGAAATTTATACAATAGGGAGTAAATAGTTAAAAGGGCACACTGGTTCCATTCTTGAATTGCAATATTTTT
Source organism: Paralithodes platypus (assembly GCA_032716605.1). Classification (NCBI taxonomy): domain Eukaryota; kingdom Metazoa; phylum Arthropoda; class Malacostraca; order Decapoda; family Lithodidae; genus Paralithodes; species Paralithodes platypus. The sequence continues at coordinate 11,683,378 of CM064570.1, read as the reverse complement.
TATAACACTTTTACCAAGACTAGTACTGCCTAGTAACAGATAGGCTAACCTCTGCCATACTTTATCATTAGCCTCTCGTTAAACACAAATATGTCCATACCCATAATAAGCATATGACAATACTGGTATTGGAAATCTAGTTTGGTCTTGGATCTAAATTCTACTTGATTAGAAGTAAACTATCGTCCCGTTTGATTACAACACCAAACTGATATCCAAAGAATATGAAGGCCGATCTTTCTTACTACAGGCTCTTGAGTAAAGCCAAGAGGAGTTTGCTTAGATGGTTTAAGAAGGCTGTATTTTTTTTATAGATAGCCAAGATGGCACGCTGGCTCTATTCCTTGTTTACAATCTTAGACGTCATTTCATTCAAGGGGGGGTTTGAAACTACTGTATCTCTTTTAACCCTCATCTGCTCATGAGACAATATAATTTTGACTACTTCTTATGAGAATGGTTTTATTTAGATCTGACATTTTATACATCTCAAATTAACCCTATGATGCAGTAAAGGGTTAGCGGAAGGTCTGTGTATGTTAACCCTATTTGGCGTGAGGAGGGGTCTTTTTGGGACCTCCCGTTTCACTCCATTCGTTTTTTGTTTTTTGTTTTTTTTTCTTCACTCCATTAGTTTTGAGATAAGACGCTTCACCCCATTCAAGTTTTTTTTTTCTGGGCGAGTGATAGCGAGCCTGTAACTTAATATAAATCAGCCTTCGGCCGGGACTATTTTCGATAATAAAATGTACAAATTTAGTTTGAAGTGGGTCTGGGTGGGTATTACTTATTTTGAAGGAAATAGGGGATGGCATATTTGTAAAATCCATTATTTGAAAATTTAAAAAACAAGCAAAATCCTGAATAATATTTTTTTTAAATATGATGACTCCCTCTTCTTGGTTTAATTCCAGGTGGTCCGTTAAAAGATTAAATATTGATGGTTTATATGGCAAAGGCTGTAGCACACTTAACTGCCTGTCATACAGTATACCGGTAGTGTTTTATATATCAACATTTGATCTTGTCAGTCACTAATATGACTGCTGTTTTGATAATTGCCTGAGAGCCAAATGGGGTTTGACTACTGGGAGTTCATTAAGAAGGCTACCAGATATGTTCAAGGGTGTTTAATAGTTCAACTTTGTCCTGTGGTGATATAGTGCTGAGGAACCAATTTATATGTGGTGCTCCAAATACTACTGGTACACCACATTAAAAACTCACAACAAATTACCTGTAGTATGGTTAGAATGGTAAAGTGTGTTAAAAGTAGGCTAACACTCGTTCATTTTGGTGTACAATCTATCGTAATCCAACTACAGGTTTCCCTTGATTTACGATTGGGTTACATTCCTGAAAACCCGATCTTAAATAGAAAAATTGTATAGCGTACCTTAAAATTAATGGGGTAAATGGGGATGCGTTCTCGGACCAGCCAAAACACAAACGCCTAAAATCCTATAATAATATACAAAATTAGGGCATCAGATAGTGAGGGAGACCTGTACTAAATATTTTATGGACCTTGTTATTGATAGCAGATACTACTGTACAGTAATTGGACCACTGTACAAAGTTGCTAGCCTACTTTCATACTGTAGCTTGGGTAGCCTTTGGCAAATGGCAACAAGATCTACTAATGAGCTACTGAGATTGAGTGTTTTTTTAATTTATTCACACTCAGATATATATATACTTTTATGGAGAAAGTGGATTGGGGCCGTTGGAAGAGATCTGGTGTATGTTTAGTTGGTTGTAGTAGTGTTGATAGTGTTTGTCTTGGGGCCTGTACAGTTGCCGAGTCATAATCTGATATAATCTGATACGAAAGATATATATATCCATCCAGGAAGAGGCGGGCTGTATTTTTTTGTTCTTAATCTGTCTTTTATTCTTTCTATGTGAGTGAAGGAAACGAGGCTAAGCTGCTTGTAACAAGTGTCTCCCCCAAAGTTGAAAGAGTGACAGAGCCAAATTTAAGGTATGTTAAGAGTCAAAATGCTTGGATACACATAATTTAACCCACAAAATCCGGGGGGGGCTTCATATGATCCCGATCGCTGTGTCCAGGGCCCTTTTGGTACAGGCAAACTTCATAATTCAGTAGCTACTGATTGAGACCACCTAGAGCAGTCATTTTGTTTTTGCAAATTGTAGATCTTTTTGTTGTATGTAGAATGCCGTTAAGATGACATCGCTACGACGCGTGGTTGCCGTGTTATGATGATTTTAGCGGCGATTTTTAGCCGCTCATTTTGCCTCATGACGCCTCCCGGATTTCGAGGGTTAAAGCAGTCTAATTTATAGAATGACGGAAAGATTGAATTGATAGTGATTGTTTGGTCACGCCCAGTGTCAACATCATTACAAGAGGGTAAAGGGAGTACTGTCAAAACTAGCCTGATTATGCATGAAGAAAACTTAAATTAATTATTACCTAAATTTGTCTTTAGTGTTTCTGATACTAGTGCAAAATATTATAATGTGAAACTTGCAATATAAACAAACCAAAACTGGGATGGCACAATGTACTGTATAAGCAAAAGAACTCATCAAAATTACTATGCAAAAATAACTCTTTAATCAAATATAACAATTTAAATAAGAGAACTCAAAACCACCACAGAATTATAGACCGTTTATTTTTTTTTATTCTATGAGCATTAAATCCCGTCACCTGTTCATAGAGTTTGTACGGTTGGTCTCTGCTGTCGTTGCGTTTTGCTCGCTGTGTGCTGTATTAATGTCCGTCAGATGTTGAATATGGTGTGTAAAGATAGGAACATGTTTGTATATCTCACTCAAAATTATGAATTAATGCTTAAATAGTGCTGACACCGATTATTGATGGAAATATACTTGGTGCCACAACATCCCTTCTTTGGGCGACTGTACCAGGTTCATGCCTTAGCAACTGTACATTAACTAGCCAGATATTGCGTCTCTGCTCGTTTAGTCCAGTATTGTGTTTTTACAGTAGATCCTCATTAATATATTTTTTGACATTGATTTTCATAGATCGTTTAAAAATTATCTTATCTCTTCAACATGTGTTCTTATGACATTGATATGTGAGTAAAGTGTTTGAGGATTTTGTTAACATCATCTTTTGTCAGTTTAATGTCCTAGATATTTTTATAAACCATCACTGTTATATGTAGTTGGACATTTTATAATATATTTTTTATTATAATGGTATTTTTTTTTTAACCGATTATGCAGTACTGTATAGTCTTACTCCCTAATAGGTGACTGTTCCTTATTTTACATTTTTTTCCTTTACGAGCACTGCCGGTGGATGTTGTAGGGTTTGTTATTAGTTTCAACATTGCACCCCTTGATATTTGGTAGACGACTTCAACCAGGGTCATCCGCTCTTTCCAGACTAGTTTTAAGTTAAAATAGGCTTGGATAGGGCTGTGTAGATAGTAGATAAAATAAATGTATAGAGCAGGATATGTTAAATTAGTTGGGATAGTTTGGAAGTGGTAGTTAATTGTTGATAGTAAGACCATTAAAGTTTCTACTTTGTCGGTGCAATTCTGAAACAGAACAACATGATTATAAAAGAGGCGCATCTTAGGTATCTTAACCCTTCCTACCCGGGCTGTCTCAGCCAATGACGGTCGCCCCTACCCGGGCGATATGGCCGAAAAACGTCTAGGCCTAGGCTACCGTATTTATGTTTATTTTCACTGCTAGAACTTTCCCACTCATCTATAATCGTAGTGCGGTTTTCAATCTGTATTTTGGCATTGAGTAGAGCTCTGTAAGTCAACTGGTTCAGTTGTGATGACGATTTCAGTGAAGCCAATATTGCAGAGATGTTGCCAATATGGGGGCTTTTCAGACACTAATTTCGTCATGACGTCATAACAATAACATTGAGGAGTCTTCTCCTTCTTGTTTTCGGAGGTGCGGTGACGAACGCTTGGGTTTGTTGACATACGTCGTACGCACGGCGTTCGGACCAAGCTTAATTAGGCTATTAAGCTCATGCCTTAGATAAGGCATACCGGGTATTGGCCCTTCTTTCGTGCTGTCAGTACCTAAGGCAGACCGGGTAGGAAGGGTTAAGGGCCAAGTTACCAGTTGGTTGAATATCTTTGTTCTGTGGTGTCGTAGTCTTTCTCTCATGTGGTCCTTAAAAACTTTGTTAAACTTGATTGCTATGAGGAAATGGTTTATGATAAAACTCAAGAAAGAATGAAGAAAACTTTTCAACTTAACTCTTTTATATGTATTGAATATTTGTTTTTAACCTGCCGCTAGGTAACTTTATTCAGTTTAGGTTTCGGAAGAGTTTGGGAAGTTGTTTGGTAACAGCAAGATTTTAATGAGTCCTTAATGATGATGTAGTTTTTACTGCCGGATACTCCCGGAGCTCGTGGAGCTCAGTGGTCTGGTTAATCTGCTCTACATAACTAACTCCCTTGATTGACAGGGATAGGGTGTGCCCTTGTTACAGGGACTTTACTGGACATTTGCCTGAATCCTGATTGAAAATATAAAGATAAATTGCAAACTTTGGAATAGGTTCACCTTACCCTTCCCTGTAATATTGTCAATGGAGGAAAGGTAGATTAGCCCGCCGGCCGTTTGGCGCAAAGACATTGTACAATAGTGGACAGGTATACGTGGTACGCATACTCCATCTTTGAGGCCCGTTAAATCTTGTCAATAGAGCATCATTGTGTCTGGATTTTTTTACATACCTTAAAAGTGTATGAGGAGCTCTTGACTGCAACTGTGCATCTTTGAATGAAATCTCTTTCCCTCTCCCCCCAAGCCCCTTGTTCCCTCTCCTCGAGGTGTATCTCCTTCGGCGTCTATCTTGTTCTTTCTGACTAGTTTTACGTGTACAGATATGAGGTGTTGGTGTACGTTCTGCTGAGAAGTTTTTAGATATATTATTTTCCCCCCACCTCCCCTCAGCACTTCACATACAAGGTCGAGCCAGTGTCCTTCGGAAACTTTTCAATAAATGTACTGTACATTCTGTATCGGTTAATAGGGTAGTATCAGATTTTGAAGTGCGGCTCTTGGCTTTTTAAGTATAAGAATATTATTTTTATTAATCTCACCACCACACCCCCAATGAAATTAATTAAAGTATATATGATCCACCGGGATTCGAACCCGGGTTATCACACACATATTTTTGCCACCTTAACCATTACACCACCAGGACGGTTAAAGGTTTATGCACACGCCTACGACTTATTATCCATTCTCGAATACTGGATATTAATTTAATCATGTTCATATTCCCAACCGCACTATGGTAGCCTACTGTTTAAGTGAGAGGAAAGAATATTCATAGGGCACAGATCATATAGACCGGCCTCTCGAAGAAATATCCCTAAACCTACTAATAATATTATTTTTATTAATCTCACCACCACACCCCCAATGAAATTAATTAAAGTATATATGATCCACCGGGATTCGAACCCGGGTTATCACACATATTTTTGCCACCTTAACCATTACACCACCAGGACGGTTAAAGGTTTATGCACACGCCTACGACTTATTATCCATTCTCGAATAATGGATATTAATCTAATCATGTTTATATTCCCAACCGCACTATGGTAGCCTACTGTTTAAGTGAGAGGAAAGAATATTCATGGGGCACAGATCATATAGACCGGCCTCAAGAAAACGGAAATATGAAAGACATGGTTCGCCTCAAGCTGTAAACTACCCACTATTAAAATGATAAATTATATGTTGGAGCCAGTATGGCTAAGTGGTACCACAATCGACTTGTGTAAGAGAGGCCCGGTGGAGCACCGTAGGTTTATTGACCTATGAGCAAGGCTTTCCATACCTGTAGCTGCGTTGGCAGATATTAGAGGTGCAGTAGAAGAGTGTCACATGTATATGCTAGCACCTGATCAGCAGGAGTGAGCGGATAACACTTGTTACAGACAACTGTACAGTACATTCACATCAACAGCCATTCCAACAGCATAAATATTAATAGTATCCCACATGCACCTCCCCACACTATACACACCAATGGGCGGTTGGGTTTAAGCGACCCTCCCCTGTGAACAGGTACAAGCTAGAATGAGTTGCTTCTGCATACAGAAGCATATGAAGGCAGTTCATTTGCAGCCATCCCCTCTCGGGGATTACAGTGCCAGCAAGAGATATACATTTAATGTCTGCGGTAGTTTTTTACTAAGGATATTGATTATTCTTTTTTTATCATGTGCACTGCCTTGTTTTACCAATTAGGAGTAAATTATGCCATGTGAATCGAGAGAGAAAAAACTTGAGGCTACCTATAGGAAAGTTTTATGACAATACAGTAAATCCCCGCTCTTTCGTACTAATTGGGGGGAACTGCCAGTACGAAAGCACGAAATTACGAAGAGCGAAACGACCACCAAAAACGGGCGCCATGGAGGCTTCAAAGACGGCGCCGAGGCCTTTTGTTGTTGACGAATTCGTGCACCATTCATATTAATCGGTCTCTACCCCCCATACTAGACTAGATGCCTCAGTACAGTAACAAATGGCATTGTCAGTAGCCTACTTACCATAATACACTTGAACAAACCGTTTGGTGAACCTCACAATCGTTGTTTTGTTTTCCTGTACCGGTATTATCGATCGCCGTCGGCGAAATACACTAGACGAAATGACAGTTAGGCTAAGCTTACCGATCAAAGTATTTTTACCGCTTTGATTACGATTACATATAAAATGTTTTCGTAGCGCAATGGATAAATGCACTGAATTTCGGTGAGCATCCTAGGTTCGAATCCCTGGACTGCCACATGTATTTGTTGATTTCATTAATTGAGTTTATGAGTAAAGTCGGTTGGTGGAGGTAACATAATAAATAAGAGATAAATAGTAAGTTAGGCTAAGTTAACTGAAGTCTTTCTCAATTACAAATTAATGGTGCTATAAGAATTTAAGAATTTGGGGATCATGACACACACAAACAAACTTGAGTCATCTCTGATATTCGATTATGAAATAATATCTATAATTAAAAATATAACTTAACCATGTTATATTATATATATAAATATGTTTATGACTAAATTATCTACTGTAATACTTAACCTGGGAACGGCACCGAGACTCTTGAAATATTGGTGGTGGAAGGCGACGGGACTCGTAAGATCCAAGGCCTAAACAAAAACTTTAAAAACCCCCCAGTAGCACTCAAAACAAAGGAATATGTGATTAAGTGAGATTTATTTATATTTATGTAGAGTAGATTAACCAGACCACTGAGATAATTCCCCTCTATACCTCCTATCACTACTCCACGTGTCAAAATCTCCCCCTTCCCCCCCGCCCCCCTTCAATCACCTACTTTTCCTCTTATTCCCTTGTTTATTGGTTTATTTATTGCGCCAATATCTCCAACCCAGTTCCAAGGTCGTCTACTGCGCATATCGAGTTAGTGGGAAGAGAAAGAAAGCAAGACTGAGGGCTCAGTCTGCCTTCAGGCCTCAGAGAAGGAGGGTCACGTCGCGTTCGCCTCTCACCTCATGACTGGAGGGTCGGCAATAATTCCGGTTTTTTTTTCACCCCCCCCCCCAATACAGTACTATTCCCACTTGTTTTATTGCTGTTACATGTTAATATCTTCATATTAATTAAACGTAAATAGGCGCATATGTATACAAGTAATAACGATATTTATGGTAAAATTACTATTTTAGGCGGGAATGAAGCTAAATATCTTCGCTTGGCGGGAGAGTTTGAACTACCAATAGTTCACGCTTCCCGGGTTAACTAATAGTAAAGGCCAAAGAAAACGTTTGTATTCAAGCTGGCTGTAGTCGTCTGCTAACATACACCCATAGAAAGAAAGACAGACAAACAATAACACGGTGAGAATGTGAATCACTAGTTCTTTGTCTCTTTAACGATACATTATGGGTTTTATTGTCCAGCTGTATGTTATATCATAGATGTGTGTGTATATTAAAGGTTAGGGACCAATAAATGCACAAATAGTGATTCAGATGACAGAAAATTACACCGAAAACTGGATTTTATTCACTCCTTCGTACTAAAAAAAAACTTAAGAATACAAACCGAAATCTATTACGGAAGCGCCGGGATTATGGTAGCGAGGAGAACGAAGGCGCTGGGTTTTACTGTATTAGAAAAAAATATCTTTGGGCAAAAAACTGGAATGGAGATAGATGTTGTACAAGACCATACTCTTGATTAAAATGTAAAACTTGCAAACTAAACAAACCAAAATTGGGACAAGGACAATATAAAGTCAAATTAAATTATCAAAATCGCTATGTGGAAACAACGCTTACTAAAATGAAAATTATTAAATAAAAGAACACAATCCACCACATAGGGTGTACATTACTACATGAGCAAGTTAATCTGTTTCCCAAGCAAACTAATCGCACATATAACAACGCACTATCGTCACGTTAAAGGAAGTAGTCAAGTTTGGGAAGTCCAGGACGTTCTGGCAAATTTTACTAAACTCTGCATGAATAAAGAAACTACATGTTAAATGTCAAAATATTATCACAGTATTTTGTTACCCTAGAAAATATTCATTACCCTATGACACTGGCGAGGTGTATCTGTGAGGTGCGGAGGTGTGTTAGGGGGGATGCAAGGCAGTACAAAGGCTCACGTCGGGTCAGCTTGTTCATGGAGAAACGGGGCTCACTTCTTGACAATTGTTGGAATTTTAATTGGTCCTCTGTGCACCAGTGAGATTTGAAATTCGTAAATTCTGTTCTGGTGAGGATGTCGGGTGTCTCACAACCATACGCATTACATTATTTATATACTTTATGGTATTTATAATTTGTTTGTAAATTTTTTTTTTTTTTTGGCTGAATGGCCTCTGGATTAAAAGTGTGCTAAGTTCTCAATTGACCCTTTGACATCTAGAAGTCATTCATAAGCTGAATCAATATTTAGTTTCCATTAAAACTTGTGGACTCTTTAACAAACTATTAATCTAACTATGATTATATCATTGCTTTGGCTTGGCCAACGAGAGAGAGTTTTGCATTAAAAACTTAGTGGTCTTTTTCAAATTAGATTGACATATATAATTATAAGCTAAATAATATGATGTTAGACAGGATCCAATTAAAAATTATATGATTGTATGGTTTAAGAACTCAAGAACCTTGCAGTAACAGGTGCACAGGGAAATAATTTGTGAATAAATTGGAAGTAATGGAATTTATATTAATAACAGCAGGTATATTTGTGTCTTATGTTTAACTAAGCAACAAAGTAATAGATCATTGTAAATTATGTTTGTTTTACAAGTGTTCTCTGGTCCATGATGTCTTATAGATTTTAATATATGAGTGATGCCGGTAGGTATTCTACTTATTATGGATTCAAAAATTTGGCAGAGTGTGCGCGTCTGTCGGTATGAGGTGTAGATAGTGAGATGTTCGTTAGAAAGTCTCCGTTCTAATTTGTATAGCGATAAAAATCACAAATTCTGGACTTTGTGTTTGTACAGTAAGAGTCGCCCCAACCTGTTTGTAATGGTGGCCATATTGTTTACCTCGTGTTTACTGGTGTGTATGCCAACTAGACAATGTGTGTTTTGTAAATGTCACTACTATGACTGAAAATTAATTTGAGCCTTCAAACATTTTGTCTAATTTAAAAGTGTATATATATATATATATATATATATATATATATATATATATACACACAGGTATATATATACATATAGGTTTGTAATATCAACAGATTGACAAGACTAAAGTGCTGCAGTTTCTGTATTTTCAATGTGTGATGGGAAGAGTGGACCCCTTTCCCTAATGCTTAAGACTGTGCCACCAAGGTTCATAGTCATGGCTATGGGGAAAAGGCTCTCTCTCCCTTTCACCCAATGACAATAACTCTGATTATAAGAGTAAATCACATCCTAAACAATATTGAAGTTTCACAATTTTTACCTTTGGGGAGTTTAGAAGTCGACTGTACATTTGTGAAAGCATGACCACCAGGGCAGAACACAAGGTAAACAAACATTGAACCTTTAACTCCCTTTTATTTGGATTATTTCAATATTTAGTCTAGCTACCTCCAAACAGTTTTTATTCAATTTGGCAGTAAACCCTTTATTTTCAAAGGTTGACAGGATATTTCTTTTGTCCTTTGACATTGAGTGATTTTTCCTAAGCAGAATATATTGATCTTGAGGTAGCACAGGTTTATAGAACTTAAAACGTGTTCTTTTTTAAAGTGTTAACAGACAGTTGGCGGGAGTCTCCTTATATAATGTTCTAGTAATAACACACTGATGAATTTGTACTTGAATGAGGGAAAAAATGTTTGTTTTTGTGTCCCAGGTTCCACACATTTCCAAAAAGTAACAAATGCAGATTTATATATTTATGTACAGTATTAACGTTCGAATGAATAAAAGTATCGATGTTTGACTTATAAATGTTATTTAGCATTTAGATCCTAATATAATTGTTAATCAAGTTAGTGATACCAATGCAGCAAAAAGAAAAGATAATATTGGCAAAAAATATATAAAAGTACAAACAAATTGACAAACACTTTTAACCCCTTATTGGCGGCGCTCGACTTAAGTCGTGCACCAATTTGCAGCAAGTTAGGAGCATTATTAAGGCTTTTAAAGGGTTAAAATCGAGTGCAAATGGCCGGGAGCACAGCGGGCCAGACAGCCGACTCCCAGGGCTTACCGCCGCCCATTAACTCATGTTCCCTGTGTTCTCGAGAGGCCGGCAGTGTAGCCAGTAGTGAGCATAGCTGGGAAAAATATACCGATATATGCTAAACTCCCATGTTCGTGGCATCACTGCAAGAGAACCACGAATGCTACGTAGCTCGTTCTGGTCTCATTTTGAAGCTTTTAGTGTCTAGTTTTTTGCTAAATAATTTTTTTTTCATGCAGATGCTTGATTTATCATGCAGAAGGGCCTGAATATGCCCAAATGAGCCTAAAACACCTCGCTAGACAAGGGTTAAGTGATACCCCTTTAATCCGAGGAGAGCGCCGTTCTTATTTTTGAAACGTCCGCGTATACAAAATTATTCCCTTCGATTCTTATTGAATTAGTTATATTTACCATATAAAGTATTATTTCTGCTCCATGTGGGTATATTTTACTTGTATGATGAACATGTGAACATTGAAGACCAGAAAATATAGTGAAAAAAAAAATATATATTTGTGGATGAAAGCGGGAGAAAGGGCAAGCAACATTCTAACTGGAATGTCTCTGGAGGCACTGAGCGTTGTTTATCATCTCTCGCGCATCTGAAAGGGAGGAGGAGCGTGACTGACCATATTTTGTGCAGAAATAAGGGAGGAATTACAAACATAAGAGGAAAAATAGCCAATAATTGAGGAGGGGGGGGGTAACATGTGGGGAGAGGAAGGAAGTAATAGAGGGTGAAAATGCCACCTAATCACGTATTGCTTCCATTTGAGTGCCAGTAGGGCATTTATCGCGCTCGAGGGTTAAGTGTTCATGGGAAGTAGCCACTTCAGAGTGGCCTGGATGGTTGGGTGCAGTTAGGCAACAATATTATAATCTCCATGCAGCTTGTTTTCATGTTTAGTTGTGGCACAAATATGTCAGTGTTATTTTCAGGCAGTTGCAAGAGGTATGAGGAAGATAGGGACATATATCATGTGTTTGTGTATTATTATGTTACGGCCTTTTTGCGAAATGACCGGGAGCTTTGGAAAATTACCAAAAACCTAGCCTTTTTGTAAAATGACGCTTAATGTCTGGCCCATTTGCAAAATGTCCAGCAAATTGGCCTTTTTGTAAAATTACTTGTGCCCTTTTGCAAAATGACACCAAACGTCTAACCTAACCTAAAATTTTAAAAAATAATATTGTTTCGATTAGGCCTACCCAATTTTTACAAATGATATATGTTTACAGTTATTTATAACTTTACAACAGTTCCGTATGGAGCTCAGTGGTCTGGTTAATCTGCTCTACATAACTAATTTACAACAGGGCAATATGCTGTTTTTTTGTAAATTGGCCAGACGTTTGGTGTCATTTTGCAAAAAGGCACAGGTAATTTTACAAAAAGGACAATATGCTGGACATTTTGCAAATGGGCCAGACATTAAGTGTCATTTTACAAAAAAGCTAGGTTTTTGGTCATTTTGCAAAGCTCCGGTCATTTCGCAAAAAGGCCACTTTTTCAAAAAGACCGTAACATATAATTATATAGAAGGCCTTTGGTAGGGTACCAAGTGATATGTTAAGCAGTGGGCTATAGATAAAAAAATGTAGAAGAGTAGCTGGTTTAGTGATGATGAAGGTGTATGAGGGTGCTTAAACAGCATTGTGAGAGAAAGGGGTAAAGAGCTTTTGGTAACTGTTGGTAGTCCATGGTTGTCTGCCTTATATGGGTTGCCGACCAAGGCTAATAAGGCCCATCCACCCGTAGTGCACAGGATGCTGAGACTAAATTCAAGAGCTGGAAGAAGGGTATACCTTACCTTTGGATACCTTTGGATGTGTTCGCCGCTCCTCTAGCGGCACCAAGGAGCGCGACGCCTCTCGTTATGGGTGGTGGGTATGCCAAATAAGGAATACAAGTAAGTACTGTATTATAAAATAATGAAGTTGTGATTAGTGGAGTATGGCCTGGAAATGCAGATGTGTAGTTTGAGGGAAGGAACTTGAAAGTTTGTGAATGACGGTGGTGGCATTGGCCCGGGGGTGCAAGCCTTTGGGCTGATGATCCCCTTCCCCTCCGCTCTCTCTCTCAGAGACAGATCTCATCTCACCCTTGCCCCTTCAGGGGCCCAAGCATCCGGTGCGGCTTTGGTCATCCGTTCTTGGAACTGTTCCGCCAGACAGTCTGGGGAACAACAACAACCGAGATTAATTTTCTCCTTAGGGAAACTGTAACTCTTAAGACACTTAATTTTGATGGGTTGTTGGGTGAGTGTCCAGTCTGTATTGTACATGGATGCACTGTGTCCCTGTACAGAGCAAGAAGCTGTGTAGGGGTAAAGAACCCCCGGAGGTAGTTGAGCACACCCAGATTCTGGGAAGAAGTTTTTAGCAAAAGTGGTAATATGGTCTTTACACGAGAGATCAGAAGAAAAAGAGACGCCAAGAATATTTACTTTTGAAACGCGAAGCTATGGCATTTGAAACATCCCGCAAGGTGAAGGTATTTTGGTTCATTCGTGACGAAAATTGTCATATTTATCATATATCATAATTATTTATCCATATGCGCCTAATTTACTTTTAATATAAACATACGAACATTGAAAAGCAATAAAACAAGTGGTAACAGCAATTGGCTGGTGTAAAATTTATATTTTAGCCCTGCAGTCGTAATCTGACCCAGACCGGCGAGAGAGAGACACACACCCTCTCTCGTGTCTCGCATGGTACTGAGGGACTAGGGGGAGGTCTGATACTGGTTAGAGGGTTGAAGAAAGACCCCCCCCCCCCCTCTCTCCCAGCCGTCTTCGGGCAAAAGTACTCAATATTGGGAATAATAGAGAGATAACAGATAATTGAGGAAGGGGGGGGGGGGGGGCACATGTGGAGGAGTGATAGAAGGTATGGAGGGGAATTATCTCAATTAATCACATATTGCTTTGTGCTAAGTGCCAGTGGGGTATTTTGAAAGCCTTTTTTTAGGCCTGGACTCTTAACCCAGGGACTACTGACAGACTCTTAACCTCTTAAGATACGCAGCTATGGTATTTGAAAGTGCCCGCCATGCGAAGGTATTCTGATTCATTCCCGACTAAAATCGTCAATTTACCATATACTGTAGATAATTAACCCTCTCACATCCGGACGCGATTTTTGAGCTTATTAGGGATACTTTAAAGTCAGGGGTATCTATAAACCTTTAGTTTGTTTACTTCAACCTCTGCAGTTGTCTTTGAGTTAGCTGTGGGCAGAAAACTAATTTTGAAGATGTAATTATAACAGTGAGAGTAATCTTTTTCTTATTGCTAATCTGGCAACCTCTGCATCCTATGGTCGTGAGAGGGTTAATACTTATTCATATGCGCCTATTTTACTTTTAATATGAACATTGCAAAGCAATAAAACAAGTGGCAACAACAATTGGCTGGTGAAAATCGTATATTATAGCCCCGCGGAGGTGTGGCAGAGTGGTCTTGCCACTGGACTGGTAATCCAATGGACCCGGGTTCGAATCCCAATATGTCGATGGGAGGATATTATTGGGATGGAATTTGTGCTGTACCTAGTTTCAGTGCATTACCACAGCACACCGAAATGCCAATAAAGTACCCTCATTGTTCCCTGATTAAATTATAGGTTTGACTCCTGTAAGGAGATAAAGAAAACCTAATATTTAGTAGTGGCCCCGTAATCATTGACGAACATGCCTATTACATAAGGCATCCTCTTCAAACACTAATCCGCCGTAGTTTGAATCTACCGCGCAGAGCATTTAAAAACTGAGGAGCCTTCATTATGAGCGCACGCGACCTCACTCATGGCTTCAGTCATTATGAATTGGGTTCTCACTACGAAAAAACTTCGTAAAAAATAAAAAGAAAAAGAAAATAAGAATAACTATCTAATAAGCTTTCCATCATATCGTGGATGTACTTGTGTGGATCTCTGACCAGACGCTGATTCAGGCGTCATTCTTCCTTCACTGACATATCAAGTAAACCGAAATCCTCAATACATCAACGAATGGGAAGGGGACGGTCGGGAGGGCCCCAGTCGTCAATGATTACGGGGCCACTACTAAATATTAGGTTTTCTTTATCTCCTTACAGGAGTCAAACCTATAATTTATTAGTGGGCCCTCCATCATTGACGAACATGCCTGATTTCTAAGACTGGAGGGGGACATTCGTAATCATATCATAACTCTAGAAAAGCAGATAATAAAAACAACCACATAGTATTCTTACTTTTGAAAAATATATTTAATACGGCGTAGGCCGGGAATATACAAGAAAGGGGTTCAGGCAGGTGCGTGCTTCAAAGAAGCCTGCCTGACAAAAAATAGGTAACCCTGAAGATTCTGTACACAGATCTGTAGTTACAAAGGCACCCCACTCAACGAGTGGTGACAAAAATAACAAGTTATCAGTTTATATGTGCACATAATAAACCCCAAAATAATCGTGGAGATAAATTGCAAATGATCTTCACTGTTTTAATATTAAATTGCTTTCGCAGCTAAAACTACTATAACAACCCCGTTGTTTTGTACTAACATTTGTACTTAGCACAATTTCTCGCTGAGAAATTTTCATATCACATTAACCATAAATTGTATCACAGCTCTCACACTCCGGCGGGGTCTAGGGTGTCCTATGTCAACTGACTGCAACCCCCCCCCCCCTTCCCCTGAAAGTAAACAAAAGTGACTGCAGGGCCACCTAGACCCTCTGCCTTAAAGCTATACATGGTAAGGAAGGTTTATCTAGAGCAACTGACAAGTATCTAGACAAAAACGTGTGATTAGACGCCCACAACTGAGTGGACGCAATATCTTCTACTGAATTTTTTTTCAGGAAACGTAAAGAGGCTGCCCATTTGCGTAAATCGTGGGCCCGACCCACAACGCCGGGATTACTCTCTTTAATGACTTCGACCAGAAGAGAGGCTAATCGCCGTTTCAGTAAGCGTTTACCCGTACTTGCTACCCATAAAGCACCTTGGGGGTTGAGAGGAGCTACTCTCAAATATTTGGTTAGAGCTTGCACTGGACAAAGATTATGATGCACCTTTCCCCTTTTTAACGCTGGCACCGTGAACTCAGAAAACACATGTGCACTATGCTCATTCTTGGCTACAAATCCTGGGGAAGGTGCAATGTAAATACATTCATTAAGTCTTCCAAACCTAAGGCAATTAGGTGTGTTACTCATCGCCGCCAGCTCAGACACTCTGTTCCCGGTGGCCAAAGCCAAAAGGAAAACAGCCTTTTTTTAAGAGTAAAGCAAAGTCTGCAGTATTTTGGTACAGACGAGAGTGAAGTAAAGACAAAGCTTTGTCCAGAGACCAAGTGGGCATGAGCTGACGGGGAGGTGGGCGGAGTTTAAAACAAGCTCTCATAAAACCTGTTTCCTCCGCCACCGGTATGGAGAGACCTGTAAGGTCTAAAAAGGGCACTCTAATCGCAGTTGAGTGATTTTTTAACATTACCACAGATAAATGTTTCTGCTCAAACAGATAATTTAAATAATTGAACACTAAAGCTACTGATGGCACAGTCTGTTCTGTTCTAATGATCCAAGAAGTAAAGGCTTGCCAATGTGAGTGATACTGTCGTTTCGTAGACTGAGTATATTGATTTAATAATTTATTGGTCACATCTCTACCGTATGGTGCTAGCCACTTGGCCTCCTGAATGTCCATAATGCAAAAGTCAGCGAGGTCGCTAGGTTGCCAATCGTGTCTTAAGTGGAAATACCCGACCGGGAGCGACACCGGGTGCGGGCACCACGTTTTCAATTGCTGGTACCACAACTGCGCCGGCCACAGGGGCGCGATTAGTGAGACTAAGCCTCGATAATCTCGTAGTTTGTTCACTACGTGGCACATTAGTGACGCATCTGGTGGTGGAAACAGATAGATGGAGCTCCATCTGTTCCAGTCTATCACTAGGGCGTCTGGCCCCCCTGCCGGCGTTTTCGTCCGGCGGGTGAGGTATAGAGGGAGTTTGTGAGTCTCCTCGGATGCAAACAGATCCACTTGTGGATGGGAGAGCTCTGCAATCATTAGGTTGAAAATGGGTTGCTTGAGCTCCCATTCTACTGTCGTGCTCTGTCTCCGGGACAGAGCGTCTGCCCAGACGTTCGCTACGCCTGGGAGATAAGATGCGTGAAGATAAATGTCTAGTCTGTTGGCTAGAGTAAAAATCTCTTCCGACACGTTTAGCAACCTCCTTGACCTCGTTGATCCTTGTTTCTGAATACAGTGAACTGCGTTCAGATTGTCCATTCTGAAGGCCACCGACTTGCCCCGTAACGCAGGGCCGTGAGCCTGAAGGAAATACAAGGGGACTAGTAATTCTTTGACATTGATGTGAGAGATTTCTAAGTGGGACCAAAGCCCCTGACCCTGGTGCCCCTGATTTGACTGAAATCCCCAACCTATTGTGCCTGACGCATCCGTGTCTACCCATACCGTTGGTGGAGGAGAGGTCCATGACATTATTGAGTGCAACGTTTCCCTCTTTGCCCAGACCGCTAGTAAGGTGTGGATTAATTTCGGGATGGGCCATAATTTTCCCGCCGGTAAGAGTGGGAAATATTTGTTGCCTTCCAATATTAAGCGTTTTACTTTCAACCGGCCCAACATGACAGTTAGTTGAACCCAGTTGAGAGAGCCGACCAGAGACTCCCAGACCCTCCGCGTCGTAGTCAGACTGTGAAGAAACATGAACAGTTTCCTGCGAAACCTGTTGCGATTGTCCACACTCTGACTCAGAGTGAGAGCGGCCGTGTCCCAGACCAGCCCTATCCACTGAATTACTCGTGAGGGAACAAGGTTTGACTTTACCAGATTTACCTTGAACCCTAGAGTTTTGACATGATTTAAAATTATGTTGACATGTTTGATGCATAATTGTTGTGTCTCTGCCACCACCAGCCAGTCGTCTAGGTACCACAACACTCTGATCCCTTGTTTTAACAATGGCATCAGGGCTTGCCGGACTAATTTCGTGAATAATCGAGGTGCTAGGTTCAAACCGAACGGCATCCTTTGAAAAACAAAATTTTGGCGCCTGATCCGTAAGGCCAAAAACCTTTGAAATCTTTTGTTGACCGATACGTGCCAATAGGCGTCTGTCAGGTCTAGTGAACACATCCAACCTCCCGGCGGAAGTGTTAGCCTGATTTGGTGTACTGTTAACATTCTGAAAGACTCGTTGTGAATGTGAAGGTTCAGATAAGACAGGTCTACGACCGGTCTCATCTGAACACTGTCCCTTTTGGGAACCAAAAATAGTTTGGACGTGAATACAGGGTAATTTGGGGGGACCGGGATGATGACATTCTTGGCAATCATTTCCTGGACCAGTGACTCCACCTCTAAAGAAACAAAATTCGCCGTTGTCGGCTGACGTAAGCGAGGTCGCCGGAGCCACTGCCAAGTGATGCCTTTGCGTGCCACCATCCGTGCCCAAGTGTTTAAAGGCCATTCTTGGTGACACGTTCGGAACGACCCAGTTAGCAGACAAGGGTTCGCCGGCTGTACTACCCTCGGGTCCTCCGGCCTTAAGGTTGGCACCGGGAGTGAGAGAGACTTTAGTTTTTTGGTGGTGGGGTTGGTGGTGCTCGACGCTTCGCCGGCTGGCTGGTGTTGGCCGAAGACTGGCCCTGACCTGGCTTATTATGGCCGCGTCCTCTCTGACCTGAAAACTTACTCTGTCTATGCCTATACTGACCTTGGGGGGAGTGGGAGGACTTAGGCAGAAGAAAGGGCTTAGATCCCCCTGGCTGAGCTTTAGCGGTTGGCCTGGGTTTGGGGAAGTTAAAGGCAGGTTTCTTAGAAGGGGTGGGACTTTGTTTAAAGGCCTGTGCCATATTGAATACCGTTCGCCACACTTCAGGGGACATTAACGAGGGAGTAAGCACTGGTGACATGACCACTGATTCGCAATGCGATCAGGCAGCTTGCGAACTAAAGACATTCTGAGATCTTGTCTTGCTCGTACCGCCTCAAGTAAGGCGGTGCGTATGTCACCTAGAGATTGGATTGACGACTGGAGTAGCAGTCGCCGGGATAATTCAACCGATCTTCTGGCATCCGCGTCTGCGATTGCCTGAGTGGACCGAAGTAAAGACTTAGCTACCTGTTGAGACACTATGTACTGAGAAAACAGGCGAAAAGCTTTCCCCCTTAGCCTAAATTCTCGGTCTAGGTGAGTTGGGTAGGGGTAGTAGTGAAAGGGTCTTTTAGCTCACAAAGATTAATCTTAGGGGCAGCTAGGAAAGAAAACAAAGCTGACGGGACTCCGCCGGCAGAACATACCGGCATGGAGAACCACGAATGAGAATCTTGGGGGATCTGGTGGGAAGATTTGGAAGTAAATGTGGTTGCAAAGTTTTGAGCCTCTATCTCCCAATCTACCCAAGGTCCTGGACCCAACTGCCCCACCTTCAAGACTGGATTAGCTGCTTCGTCTGTGACGGTTTGCAAATCAAGTTCAGGAGTGAGAGCTGACAGAGTCTTAATGTCATTAAACCCATCCAGCTTAGACCAGTCTGAAAACAATTTTGAAGCTGAGGCAGGGGTTAAAGCTGGCTTAGTAGCATACACAAAATAGTCTTGGTGATAATAACTAGGTATAGCCTTGATGTTAACATCTAGTACATTTCCCAAAATATCCAGGGCCCTTAATTTCTTTGATTTATTGCCCTGGATGACCCACTCACACGGTACTGGGAGTTCCCCTGACAAGGTAGGTTGGGCGAGCTCTGGTTTAGTGGGGGTCAAAAGGACCCATGACTCGTCTGGTCCATAAAGCATAGCTACCTTTCTGAGAGGCGCCTTGTCTAGAGGGGGTGGATTGACATCCGTTATCACCCTTACATTCGAAGTGGTCAATGCCGCCGTAGCAGGCCTAGTAACCACTGATGGTGACAGAGTGGGGGGGTTAGGGATCTTAGATAAAGAAATAGAAGTCATCAGAGGCCGTACCGTAGAACTTGTCGTGGGAGCCCCCAAGTCCACTGTGGGAGTTTCCTGTTGTCCAAAAAATTTAGATAAAGCATTACTAAGTAGCCCTTCAACTTCCTGCGCAGTGACAAATTGAGTTGATGATGAACTTACTGGTGAATCATTAATATCCTGCGCGGCGTCTAAGCCTGAACCTGACTCTTGCCCTTCCATCTCCGAAATTATTGAAACCTCGTCTTTCTCCTCCTGATTCTCCTGAGAAGACCCCGCCGAAGCTGGGGTACCTTGCTGCCAAGATAAGTCAGGAATAGAGGATGGGATCGCCGCGTCCCTGTGGACGTCAGCTACTGTGTGACTCGTTTGAGTCGGAAGTGGGTGGTCAGACCCTGGCTGAGCAAATCGCCAAACACCGAGGCCCTGGCCTACACTCTCTTGGGAGTCTGAAACATTCTCAATCACTGATCCCCCTGAACTCTCCATTTCCAGGGTTAAAATATTAATGGGTAAATCCTTTTTAGGGACAGGCACCGCACTGGACCCTTGAGACCTAACACAAACTCTGTCTGGGGTAGAGGTACGATGAGAGGCACTAGAAGCTGGTGAATGTAGGGAGGTCTTTCGTTTATGGGAATCCTTTTTGGAAGATTTATGGCTACGGTGTGACCGTGAACTACTCTTTGATTTGGAGGATTCATCGCCGTGACCACTGGTGGAACTTTCCGTCCTACTCTTCTTACTCGATGGTGAAGAGGCAAGACTAGATGACTGGCGTCTGAGAGGTGACCTAGACGAGGAGGCGGATGCCGGGGGTGTAGGCTCTCTTGGACGTTTCGGAGTAGCAGCAGAAGACACAGAACCCTGACCAGTCTCCGCCGGCTTATGACAAGTGACTCGAGAGGAACGTTTAGGGGGAGGGTGTTCAAAGAGCAATCGATCCCAAAGAGGGACGTTGTCACATTGAAGTGACTTATGAGCAACAATCGTAGTGTATGCTGACATCTGTTGCCTCACTTCTCTTAACGCGACCGCCGCGGTCTTATCATTGTCGCATAGGACCTTTACAGCTAATTGGGAGCAAAAAGAACAATTACGCATGACCCACAGACCCCTTGAACGGTCTAGACATTTAACACACCTTATGCAAAGAGTATGCGCAAAAATAGGGATACCGGCACAGGTAGGGGTAGTGCATAAAGCAAAGACTGGGGCCAAGGTCGCCATGACAGAGACTGGTGGGGAAAACTACCGCCGGTTCTGTATTGGTCCGCCGGAGCCCAGCTCTGGAAAAAAAGAAAATTTCCAGGAATTAATGCTCATAAGGTTAACCCAACATGTTCGCACACAAGTGTTAATAACCCACCGGGTAACGAGATGTAATGACACAACGATCACAGCTCGCTACGCGGCGGGGCTCAGAATATCTAAACATATCTTTTTAAGAAAGTGAAGAATACCCTCTGACAATAATATAACGGTCCAGCATGGCGTTTATAGTCTTTCTGGTGGCGACTGTCTCAAGATTCAATTTTGGAACAAAAACAACCCCCCATAAAGACGCCGGCCCTTGAAATATTTTAGTAGAATAACATAGGGCAGGCTGATACGAGATCTGATTTCTAACGAATTGTCACAAAAAGATCGCCGTAAGTAAGAAGGCGGCGATACCTATACGTATCCCTAAAATAAGTGGTTAAATCGAAATTGAATTGTAAATTCCTTATTACCTCCACTTAGGAGCACCCGCCGGGTGTAAAAACGATGTTAACCCCCAATTAACCTTCAATCGCCGTAAGTGTAAAGGCGGCGATACATAACGTATCACTTAAAATGGATCGGTTAACTAACTGAATGACTTAGTTGTTCATCCCACCCTACCAAGGCACACTCGCCGGGTGAGATGTCAAAACGTTAACCCCATAAGTTCCTGTCCCCACTTCTTTGTAAAAGATCGCCGGGGAGGAAAGCCCTTTATAACAGCTAGGTTTTTTCTTGTGGTTTGTAAAACCGGGTAGAAAAACTTCATAACATATGTTCGCATGAACAATGTTTTTTGATGGGTACAGCCATTCCGCCGGGAATCAAAGGGAGCCTGAAAACAGGCACCAACACAGGAGACGCAGTCCTGGAGAGCCACAGACACCTCATCGCCGGGGACACAAGCCTGTGTTGAAACCACGTGTGGCCCAACGCGGCTCTCGGCCGGGTTTTTTTCATGGTGAAACTGAGAAAAAACCCGCCGGAAGGAAACCCACCCCGTTCAGACACCATCTGAACGAACAACGGACACGAAGGAAAGCCACGCACGACTAGCCTAAGTCCACACAATAATCCGTGGAATTAGCCAATACACAACTAAACCAGGAAACAAACATAGTCCGAGGAATTAGCCAATACACAACTAAAACCCGGATACACATGACACAGTAGGGCATATTTATAAAAATAAACAATAACACTTGTACATGTGGCAAAGCTACGAGCGGCTGGCAAGGCCTAAGTAGACGGCATCATAAAAGTTGAAATATACACAAAACACTGGAAATATAACAACAGGAACCACCGCCAACACACCACTGTAGCAAATACTTCCGGCAAAGGGAAGACTGACTCGGGACCCAGAAAAAACTTCACTAAGTGAAGAAAAATACGCTGGGAACGTCAGTAAGCAAAGCTTACCTCATCAGAAAGATAAAAGGCAGCAATAATTAACGCGTAATGAAAGCCGCCTGCATCACAAGCTAACTCAACTGTGAAACGAACACAAGTCCACAACAGGACCACGAGGGTACATCCGAAATAGATGCCCCAAACACACGACCCAAAATACACTGCACTGCGGGCAACCAGCCCAGGACACTCCTGCTACGCATATCCTAACCTTACTCGATACATCCCGGAGTAAACAAATGAGAAAAAACTCACTAGGGACGCAACAAATGCGAAATCAGCGGAGCGTGGGGAGACACGTCCGGGCAGGCTGAGCGCAGAGCAGAGAAGGAAGAATGACGCCTGAATCAGCGTCTGGTCAGAGATCCACACAAGTACATCCACGATATGATGGAAAGCTTATTAGATAGTTATTCTTATTTTCTTTTTGTTTTTATTTTTTACGAAGTTTTTTCGTAGTGAGAACCCAATTCATAATGACTGAAGCCATGAGTGAGGTCGCGTGCGCTCATGATGAAGGATCCTCAGTTTTTAAATGCTCTGCGCGGTAGATTCAAACTACGGCGGATTAGTGTTTGAAGAGGATGCCTTATGTAATAGGCATGTTCGTCAATGATGGAGGAGCCACTAATAAATAGCATTGTATGAATATTCCCATATTCAAAATATGCTACAGGGGGGCAATGCCTAGTGAGTTAATTGCTCAATAGGTGGCGTTCTGAGAGTGAGGGTCCGCACCTGGGGAATGAGACTGTGAAGCACGGAGGCGAAGTGGCTTCAGAGATGCAGTTGCTTCGGGCCGTGAAATGTCTCACTTCGTAGACTGGAACAAGGCCTCACCGTGTTCAGCGGTAGAGTGTGCAGGCTCTCAGCCTATGCCCGAGAGGGAGTAGTTGGAATATAGAAAAAAAAAAAAAATCTGACCTTGAGCGGTGAGAGACAAATACCCTCCCTCTCTCTTGTCTCCGATGGTACTGAAAGACAAAGGAAGCTCTCAGACTGGCTTGGAGATTCGGAGATACACTTCTCCACCACCCCTCTCTCTCCCACCCGTCCTCGCATGAAAATACTCGATAAATATCGGGAATAATAGAGAAAATACCTGATAATTGAGGAGGGGAAAGGGTGGTTTGGGACACATGTGTAGGAGTGGTAGAAAGTAATGGAGGGGAATTATCTCGCCTAAACACAAATTGCGATGTTTTGAGTGCCACTGGGGTGTTCTAAAAGTTTTTTTTTTTAGGCCTTGGATCTTAGGAGTCTGGCCGCATTCGCCCAGTAGAACACGGGAACGGCGAGAATACTCAAGAGGTTTTGGTGGGCAAAGGTGAGAACACTCTTAACCCGGGAACTGCTGGAAGACTCTTAAGAGTTCCCCGGCGGACTGCGGGAAGACTCTTAACCTGGGAACTGACGGGACTCTTAAGAGTTCCCCCGGCGGACTGCGGGAAGACTCTTAAGAGTCAGAGAAAAAAAAAATCAACTTTAAACATCGAAAAAAAAAAAAAATTTATATTTTATTATTATTTTTTTTTTGGGCTCCTGGGCCATGCAAAATATCACTCCTCTACCTCCCCTCCTTCCCCACTTTCCTCCCCTCCTTCAGTTATCACCTATTTTCCCTGTTATTCCCTTATTCTGAGGTATATTTTCGTGCTAACATTAGCGAGTTGCAAGCAGGGCATTGTCATTAGTGTTAGCAAACGAGTGCAAGAGAGAGAGAGAGAATATCGATCGACTGTGTCTCAGTGGCCTTGGGGGAAATTGGCGGGAAAGCAGGTTGCCTCACCCATACATTATATAACTCGCGGCCTATATCTCCGATTTTGACCATCCAAACGCTGTTTTCACTCGTTTTATTGTTGTTTCAGGTTAATACCTTTATAATCAACCCATAATAGGCGCATATGGTAAGTATTAATGCTATTTATGGTAAAATTAATATTTTAGTGATGGAAACAGCTCAAATATGTCAGCACAGGGGGACGTTTCTAATTACCCCCATGCGCACTTCTTAGGTTAAGAGTCAGGGAAAAAAAAAGTTTTAAACCGAAAAAAAAAATAAAAATAAAACTTGTATTTTTTTATTTTTTCTGCCCCTGGGCCATGCAAAATATCACTCCTCTACCTCCCCTCCTTCCCCACTTTCCTCCCCTCCTTCAGTTATCACCTATTTTCCCTGTTATTCCCTTATTCTGTGGTATATTTTTGTGCTAACATTAGCGAGTTGCAAGCAGGGCATTGTCATCACTGTTAGCAAGCGAGTGCAAGAGAGAGAGAGAGAGAGAGTATCGATCGACAGTGTCTCTCCAGCCTTGGGGAAAAGTGGCGGGAAAGGAGGTTGCCTCAGCCATACATTATGTAACTCCCGGCCTGTATCGCCGATTTTGACCATCCAAACGCTGTTTCCACTTGTTTTATTGTTGTAACAGGTTAATACCTTTATAATCAACCTAGCGCATATGGAGAAGTATTAATGCTATTTATGGTAAAATAAATATTTTAGTGATGGAAACAGCTCAAATACCTGCGCACAGGCAGAGGTGTCTCATACCCCCCATGCGCACTTCAGAGGTTAAGAGGTTAAGAGGTTCTACTACTGGGCAAATGCAGTCAGACTCTTAAGATCCAAGGCATAATAAAAAACTTTCAAAACATCTGAGTGGCACTCAAAACAAAGCAATTTGTGATTAGGTGAGATAATTCCCCTCCATTACTTTCTACCACTCCTACACATGTGTCCCCCCTCCCCCCTTTTCCCCCCTCCGGTATTTTCCCCATTATTCCTGATATTTATAGAGTATTTTCGTGCGAGGACGGCTGGGAGAGAGCTTCCCTTGTCTCTGATCAGTAGGCTACCATGCAAGATAAGAGAGGGGGAGGGTCTCTCTCTCGCCGGTCAAGGTCAGATTACGACCGTGGGGCAACATAGAAAACAAAAGTATGGCAGCTTCAAAATATAAGTTCCATAAAAATGTAACTCTATAATATAATCTACCTTCGCTCTAGTTTCCTATTCCAATGTAAAAGAATCTCAAAATAATACGAGAATAAACTTGCTCATCAAAAATTGCCGGAAAAATTGCTCGTGTGACACCGACTGACTCCAATCGAGAATTCTAACTGATTCAGCCCAAATTTTAAATGGAGCAATAAATGACACAATATATAGACTTTGCCTATCCAATGATGTTTTTAAATTCTATCAATATTTTTAATTTTTAAATCTGCATACATCTATGATATAGCATGCTTAAATGTTCTGACAGAGCTACTTTTTATTGTGCACTGTTATTATAATTATTTATCTTCATATCATTGAATATTTTTAAGTTCGATTAGCTTATCCACATCAAGGTACAGTACAAACAAACAACAATGTCAGGTCAGGTCAGATGAAGGTATTGAGGGATAAGCCTTTACAACGGCACCAGCATCTGGTATTCATTATGTTATGCCCTGTTTTTCTACAGGTTTAACTTGTGTAATGTGAGTTCTAATTGACTGGGTATATAAGGCTGCATGCACAATACAAGGTATGAGGAATAGAGAACACAAAATAAACACACGGTAACACGAGTGTTACCGTGTGTTATATAACACGAGTGTTACTTCAAGTTTATTGAAGTAAGTAAATAAAGAGCATGGAAAGATAGTAATTCTCGTACAAAACAAATAATAGAAGGGAACTACTAGCATTAGCGGATCTGGATGGAGCCTAGTCTCCCACTTCCAACGTTCAGGTATACTCTTCTGATCACGGGTTTAATTAGCAAGTTTTATTTTACTGGAAGACCTCAATATATTCATGTAATTCAATTTCACTGATTTGATCTCTTACTGGCTGGTCGCGTGCCCAAGTAGCAGCTCACAGTTAGGATTAGACACGCGTATATTGTAGAACACGGAATCTCTAGCAACCTCATGGGGGTACTGATCTAAGTTTTATATTCTTATGGCAGAAATACGTAGAACACAAAATCAGTGGGCGAACGTTAGATATCACTAGAGTTTTAATATCTGAATAAGGTAATTACGAGAGTCAATGTCGCCTGTTAATTAATGAGCACTGATACGCTTAGTACGTCCCAAATGGAATGGTTAAATATGAGTTACACTGGGCAAGGTTATAGCCACTTTATAGAAAGTTAATAAGTGAGTGTCAAACTGGTACTATAACACTTAGTACTAGCAACATGAATCTTGAATAGTATTTGTAGATCTGGTCCTGGTTATCTTGTTTCTGGTGATGTTGGGGGCTAACGACTGGTTCCTCGGCCGTCCAGGTGGTCCAAAATGTAGGAAGTTCTCAAGTCGGATCTCTTGACGATCGTTGCTGGCTACACACTTATATACCCACGCATTTGTGTGAAGGTTATAAGGTGCACGTTAGGACTTGGACTTGGACAGATCTTCTATTTAACTTCTGCCATGGAGTCTGCCGGCTCGGGAATCTCTCAACTCAGGAACAACACAAGGGCAGAGCTAGAGGTTAACTTCAGGGTAGTGACCACTGGTTGGTGTCTAACTTTCAATTGATTTGACTGGGGGCGGGAGCTAGGTTTATAGGCTCGGTTCTGGACCCTGTAGACAATAGGGATCTCGAGTCTTATGGACTTATTTGAGCTCTCAATAGATATGGGGACTGGGTAAGATGGTGATTACTGTTGTGGCACATGGCTATAGGAAGCCTTTAATTTGTGATATAACTGAGCCTTAGTAAAAGGTACTATTTTGGCTATACTGGAAGTATTTATGGAAGGGAGACTGGATCTACTTTGCGGGGAGGACTGGGACAGCTGTGATAGGGGCGTCTCTCTTATATTGCTCAGTCTTTGTTCTATTGCATAGCTGAGGTGCTAATTTGACTATCCGAGTATGCAAAACAGGTAGATGGGTTATTGTGGGTATAGAGAAGTGAGTAAGGGGGTTAGACATGCATGGTTAGTTCATTGATAGGCAGAATTCCTAGGCTACCTGGCAATGATCCGGAAGTCAAAACAGGGGTCAGGTATACCTCCGCAGGGGTGGGGGTCTCCCTCCTCGGGTGGGTAAAAAGGGGTAGCCGGGCGCTCTCCCTCTGGGATGGTGATCCGGCGGCTGTGGCTAGGGGCTTGTCATATCACCAGTGTTTGTAATAACCCTCTGTTTATGAGACAGATGGGGGTGTTCTTAATATCAAAACCGAAGGTGCCATGGCTAGCTGGGTGTACTCGGTTGGCTGTTAATTGCATGGCTTGCTGGATGTGGTGGAGACTGGTTGTTAACTCTGCCACATTTATCTGGAAGTATGGCAATAGAAATTAGTTACTGGCGAGGCGGCGAGCCTCGCACCGACGACCATGGGGTGCAGGGTTGTGAAGGGGTTGTAAGAGAATGGATGGCATGCAAGGGGTTAGTAAAGTTCTAATGTTGTTCTGGCCTACTAAGTGAAGGTAGGCTGGATAGGAGTATATATAATATATAAAAGGTTGGAGAGCGTGAGCAACGGAAAATTCAAGGATCTTCAAGAGGTATGAGAGAGAGGCTAGGTTGGACAAGAGTCGAGAAGCGCGGGTGTCTTAACCTAACAAGTGCGCATGGGGGTAATTAGACACCTCTCCCTGTGCGCATGTATTTGAGGTGTTTCCGTCACTAAAATATTCATTGTACCATTAATAGCATTAATACTTATCCATATGCGCCTATTATGGGTTGATTGTAAAGGTATTAACCTGAAACAACAATAAAACGAGTGAAAACAGCGTTTGGATGGTCAAAATCGGAGATATAGCCCGCGAGTTGTATAATGTATGGGTGAGGCAAGCTGCTTTCCCGCCAATTTCCCCCAAGGCCACTGAGACACAGTCGATCGATACTCTCTCTCTCTCTCTTGCATTCGCTTGCTATCAGTGATGACCACACCCTGCAACCGGATTTCTAATGTTAGCACGAAAATATACCTCAGAATAAGGGAATAACAGGGAAAATAGGTGATAACTGAAGGAGAGGAGGGAAGGAGGGGAGGTAGAGGACTGAGATTTTGCATGGCCCAGGGGCCCAAAAAAAATAAAAAAATAAAAATATATATATATTTTTTTTCGATGTCAAAAGTTGATTTTTGTTTTCTCTGACTCTTAAAGGTGGGGGCTCATGGGTTGAGATAAACATGTAATGATAATCGCCAAGCTGTACATAATTATCTTGCAAAATGCAATGGCACTGACATAATTATTAACAATGGTATAAAGGATTTTGTGGATCGTCTATACCGGGCCTGTGACGTCACAAGGGTGTAAGTCCACCATCCAGTCCAGGATGAGGATACTGGTGTGACGTCACTATGACGTCACAGGCCCGGTATAGACGATCCGCAAAATCCTTTATACCATTGTTAATAATTATTTCAGTGACATGGCATTTTACAAGATAATTATATGCAGGTTGGCGATTATTTGTCCATGTTTACCTCAACCCATGAGCCCCCACCTTTAAGAGTCTCCCCGCAGTCCGCCGGGGGAACTCTTAAGAGTCTCCCCATAGTTCCCGGGTTAATGAGAGGGGGGGAAAGTTCAGGGGCTACAGGGAAATTTGCCCCTAAGGTCCCTGGGCGTGGGGGTGGCATTAGGCTACAATTGATTTTGGAGTTTGAAAAGACAGTGAAAGTACGTTAGTCAAATGCTACCGGGGGATGCAAATACGGGGTGGTATATGAGTCTGGAAAAGATAGAATCATGTGGACTGTGGGGCTGGGGGGGGGGGGGGGGGGAGAAGGAGGTGAACTGTAGGTGTGTGCTTGACTGTGGGTAAAGTGGGGAAAAACATGGTGTATTATTCTTCGTCAGTACGAGGGGTTATGGATACTATTAGTTGGCCCTGGGAACTGCGTTTTCTATGAAATATATATACCAAGAAAAGCGGCAGTTCGTAGGGGTACTTAGTTATTGTTTCGAGGTACTTATGACAGATACTGGTAACAAGGTTATCTATACAATCTCTGGTTGGGGTAAGAGGTGTATGACACGAAGCAAATTGGCGTAGTGTGGACTGTGGATACGAAGGAGGCAAGTGGAAGACGTATGACAATTGTGGAAAAGTAAATGGAAAAAGGTGAACACAATGGCGGATAAAGATACTTAACCTAAGGATTGACTACATATATTTTATGGGGCGATGGATCTTCAGAAACTTAGTCTGGCAAGACAAGATGTTAGGGAATGTTAATATTAATACTTAAACTAAGGATTGAATACATCGATGAACGACGACATTATAGTCGTAGTCCTAATAAGGTGATGAAACCTGGTTGATCTGCATTTGGCACAATACGACACAAGGACAGTGCCGCTATGTCGTATCAATACTGGTGGCAGTTAATATTATAGAGACACTTAGTTACTAGAGGAACAATGCAAGGGGGCGACTGAGCACGGGTTACATATATCTATACTCGTCATGGGAAATGATATACGAGGTCTAGGTACAGGCGTGGGTGTTTTAACTTCTAAGATATATAACATCTACTTCTCGGATGTAAGAACATACATAGATATAATTATGGCTGTCTGATGTGTTGGCATTGGCTCAACGTAGGGACAGGGCATGGGTGTTTTTAATATGAATGTATATTCCTGTTCATCATCTTTGTAGTTAGGAGTGTAGGACACGAGGGGGTAGTGTACGTGAGGTGTGGAAAATGGTCAGTTTAGAAGAGGTATGTAGGTGCGGCCTGGAGCTGCTTAGCCCTGCGGGCTTGGGCCTGTCTGAATTGGCTGGCTCGGTCAGCTGGTCCTTTCGTTCTGTGGACCTCTCTTTCGGGTGTTTCTGTGTGGTGTTCGCTCGTGGCTTCTGTGGTGGGCTTCTTGTTCTGGGGCATTTTACTTCCCTCTCCATCATTATAGGCTCGTCCTCGAGCCTCAAGGGTGAAGTAAAAAGAAGCATAGTCATGGTGGGTCATTTTAAGGGTATTTAGAAGGTTCCACCAAGCAAGAGAGCGACGGTCAGGTTTCTTTTGCAGGTCAATGTATACCTGTAAGAATGTGTCCTCTGTGTTGTGGCGGGCGGCTGCCCGGGCTTGATGTGGGCGTGGTACACGTGCCAAGTGTCCAGTGGGGTTTTTTACTTTAACCTTCCGTATGAATGGTTTGTAGCTTTCCCCCGTGGGGGTCGGAGTGAGGTGTGTGGGATTGACAGGAGGTCTGTTTAGTGTGGTGAATGGGTTACTAACCGAAAGGGGATTCACGCGTGACAACAGAGCTGGGGATGAAGGGGGAATGTGAGCCTGGGTTTTATTCGGTTTTCTTGGGCGGTGTTGTAGGTTGGGAATATATAGTGAGGCAATGCGCAAGATTGGTTTAGGTAAGGTGGGTGAAGGAGGTGTGTGGGAAGGAGGGGGTGTGTGTGTTGTGTGGCTTGGGTCCTGAGTGTCAGAACGGGGTGTTATTTTTGTATCGCTGTCTTTAAATCTGATGGGTCTGTTGATTATTCTACCTCTGGCGGTCCTGGTGGGAAGGTAGATGTTTGTCGTGGGACTTGAGTCACTCGACGATGTTTTATATTGAGGGAAAGAACGTTTTACAGGTAAAGGACATGTGGGGGTTTTCTCAGGGGTCACTTTGTGGGGGGGGGGGGGGGGTTTTCTGGGGGGGGGGGGGTTGGTGGGGGGTTCGGTGAAATGAGGAGGTTGGTCGGTGTGTGGGTGGGGTGGTGGGGATTGTGGAGGGGAAAAGGGCGGATGCGGGGGGGGCTAGACGGGTGGGTAAGGAGTGTAGATTTAAGTTGGAGGGTTGGGGGTAGGGGCGTGTGTGGGGTGTGTCGTTTGATGAGGTTGGTGATTTGCTGGTGATTATTCGTCTTCTTTCCCTTTGTGGGGGAGAATTCGACGAAGAAGAAGAAGAGGAGGAGGAGTAGGAGGGTAGTGGTCTGGCAGCCCTACGGAACTTGGTTAGCAGGGTGTGTTTTCTGGAGGTTTTAAACGATTTTTGTCGTGGGCGTAAGTTGTAGCGTGAGGTTACTGAGGTAGATTGTGTGGTGCGGTTGGGTGTGTACTTGGTTTGGGGTGGGGGTGGTGGTTTTCTCACTGTGGTGCCTGGTGGAGGTATGTCAGGGCTAGACGGGAGGGTTTCCGTTGTGGTCGGGGTTGTGGGTGGAGGTTTTCGTACTTGGATAAGTTGGGGAGGCACTTGACTATCAGAAGTGAAGGAAGGTGTCATGGTGGAAGAGGGTGTGATAGTGGGGGCTTGGGGTTTGTGGAGGTTAGTTTGGGGGGTATGTTGAGAAATGATTTGTCGGTTCAGTGCTGGAGGGCTTAGGTCCTTAGGGGTTTGTATGGGAATATTCATAGCCTGAGTGGAAGGGTGAGTAGGGGTGTTTAATTCAGGGTCGGACGTGTGGGGTGGGGTAATGTCTTGTGGCTTTAGAGGTTTAAACGCTCGGACGAATCTAGTTCGGAACGTGCGAGTCACGCCGTGATAGTCGATGGTGACTTGAAAGGCATTTGGGACTTGTATGACGGTGTAGGGCCCGGCATAGTGAGGGCCTAACTTGTTGGTGATAGGGAGGTTGGCTACCATTACGGTGTCATGGATGGCGAAAGGGTTTTTGTCATCGATGTTATCAGTTTTGGTGTCCTGACATATCTGGGCGGTATGGAGGGTGTTTTGCAGATGTTGCAATGGGTCAATTGTGGAGGTGGTGGAGGGAAGGTGAGCGTGGTGGTGGAATGGCAGTAACAGGGGGGGTACACCGTAAACACGTTCATGAGGGGAAATACCGTCTTCTCGGGGACAGGTGTTCATGCCCCATTGTATCATCTTTAGTTGTGATGGCCAGTCTGAGGTGTTAAGAGCAATCATTCTTGTACGTAACTGGTTGTTGATGGTGCGATGGCTGCGTTCGCATATAGCATTTCCTTGAGGCCAGTACGGGGATGAGTGTTTAATCTTAATACCGCATTGTTGGGTGAATTGTTGCCAAACGTGTCCACTAAACTCGGGGGCATTGTCCGATAGAAGAGCAAGGGGAAGGCCGAATATAGGGAACACTTCTGTGGCAAGCAGTGTGGCGACTGTGGTGGCTGTGTGGTCTTTAACTGGGCAGGCTATTACAAATTTTGAATATACGTCCACAAATGTGACGATATAGCGGTTGCCAGCGTAAGAAGGAAATGGGCCCATGATGTCGAGGGATAGGACTTGGAACGGTTTGTTGGCAGAAATGGTACCAGCTGGGCCTGGGGTGCGTGATCTATCCTTTCCCAATAAACACGGTTTGCAGGATTCTGTCACTCGTTGTGCAATTTTGGAGGGGTTGGGGGTCCAGTATTGGTCTGTGAAGATCTTTAACATCTTCTTTTGTCCAAGGTGTATGCCGTTTCCCTCGTGGATGGCAATCATGTAGTCATGGGCAATGGTGGGGTCCAAGATTATGTGACCAGTGTCTGTGGCAAGTTGATCTCCCCAGTGAGTCAGTCCCCTGAAGACATTTAACGGTATCCAGGGGGGTCTGATTCTTGCTTCCCAAGATTGAATTAGGGAGGGGGCTGGGGGGGCATTCTGTCGGGGGGTGGGGGTAGATACCAACCGAGTGTTTTGTAAGGCGGCTAGGTTGGTGGGGGGGTCTTTTGGTACTGGCAAACGTGACAGGGCGTCTGCATTAGTATGGAGTTTGCCTGGACGATATTGTATGGTAAAGTCGTAGTCCTCTAGTGTCTCCCTCCAACGTACCAAAATGGCTGAGTTGGTTTCGCACCTACGCAGCCATTGTAAAGATTGATGGTCGGTAATTATTTCGAGTTTTGCGCCCAACACAAATGACCGGAAGTGGCTGAGTGCCCAAATGATCCCTAAGCACTCTCTCTTGGTGGCTGCGTAATTCTGTTGTGGTTGGGTGAGGGTGGAGCTGGCATACGCTATCACATGTTCCTCTCCGTCTCTGAATTGAGCTAAAACTGCACCCATGGCGTACAGAGATACGTCGGTATAAAGACGGAAAGGTTTCTGGTAGTCAGGGAAAGCGACAATAGGGGCTTGGATTAGCTTTTGCTTCAAAGTGTTAAACGCGAGGTCTCTTTCAGGTGTCCAGGTGAACGGGGTGTCTGTGTGGGTAAGTTGGTGGAGGGGTCTGGCTATGGTGGCAAAGTGGGGGACGAAACGTCTGTAGTATGTGGCTAAACCTAGAAACGAACGTATTCCTTTAACAGTGGTGGGTGGGGTTTGGTTTTGTATGGCTTGAAGTTTCTTTGGGTCTGGCGCAATACCATGTTCAGATATCACGTGTCCGAGGAAATCTACCTTATTCCGGGCAATCACGCACTTTGAGGGTTTTAATTTCAACCCGGCGGCTCGGATTCTTTGAAGGACTTGTCTCAACCTGAGGAGGTGTTCTTCCCAGGTTGGAGAATACACAATAATATCGTCCAGATAGGTTAGGCAGGTTTCCCAGGTTAGGCCATGTAATACCGTTTCCATCAAACGGGAGAAAGTGGCGGGTCCGTTACAGATGCCAAAAGGTAGGACGTTAAATTCATAGTGATGGCCACCACTAGTGGAAAATGCTGTTTTCTTTTGGTCCTCGGCCTTGATAGGCACTTGCCAATACCCTGCTTGCAAGTCGAGGGTAGTGAACCATTTGGATCCGTGTAGGGAGTCAAGGGAATCGTCTATTCGGGGTAAGGGCGTAGCGTCTTTAATGGTTATGTCATTTAACCTCCTGTAATCGACGCAAAAACGGGTTGTCCCATCTTTCTTTTTGACTAAGACAACAGGGGAAGACCAGGGCTAATGGACGGGGTGGCAATCCCGGCCTCTAACATTTCCTGGACTTGGCATTCCTCTTCCTGACGTTGTATGGGGTTCTTTCTACGGGATGGTTGTCGTATGGGGGGGCCTGTGGTGTTAATGATGTGTTGTTCTACATCAGTCTGTCCGATTTCGGTGGGTTGTTGGGCAAACACGTCACTGAATTCCAGCAGTAGGTCGTACATGCCGTTCTTTTGGTGGTCAGATAGTGTCTCAGGGAGAGGGGGCAATTGGAGGCTGGTAGGGGTGTCGTTACAATGTATGGGGAGGTCATCGAAAGTTTCGAGGTCTCCTATAATGAGACCTTTTGGTAATGTCAGGGGTTCCTCTGAGATATTTGCCACGAGAATGTGGTTGATGCGAGCGGAAATGATGGCGGGCTGTAAGAGGCAACAATAGGGGTTGGGGGACGTGTTAGTGGGGGAAAATATCATGTGAGTTTGGGGTATGGGCCGCAGGTTCACCCATTTTTGATGGTGAGGGGGAATTTGGCATTTATCCTGAACTACAGCTGGGCTAATGATGGTGGGGGATTGACTGGCTAGCAGGTGCTTGGTACTTATAAGGGGGGCAAGGTCACTTTGGTGGGGGTCACGCGTGAGGGGGGGATTAACGGCGCGTGTGGGAGGATCAGTGGGGCGCGGTGTGAGGGGGTTAGAAAACGGGATTTGTTGGAGGGACTGCGGAGGGTTGGTGGGGGGAGCGTTGTCGGTGGCAGTGACGGTTTGTTTGGAGTTTATGTGGATTTGGTGGTTTTGTTTGTCATGAGAGGGCGAGTCAAGTGTGGGGTTGTGAAGTTTTCTAGGGGTGTGAATTGTGTGGGGGTGGAAGGGAGCTACTGACGAAAAACTGTCACAAGGGGGATTGGGGTGGTGGTGGAATAGCTGGGTATTTCTGGGGGCATGGTGGGGACATGGTTGTGTCCCTCGGTCGGCACGCGTGAGGGGGGGATTAACGGCGCGTGCGGGCGGTTCAGAGGGGTGAGAGGTGAGCGAGTTAGAAAACGGGATTTGGTGGGGGGCGTGCGGAGGGTTGGTGGGGAAAAAGTTAGGTGTAGAACATGGGTTATTGGTGTAGGACTGGTGTATTGATTTGGGGTTGTTAACAGGACGAAGGTGGGGAATTTTTTTGGTGGCAGTAACGGTCTGGTTAAAGGTTATGTGGGACTGGTGAGTTTGTTGGTCATGAGAGGGCGAGTCAAGTGTGGGGTTGTGAAATTTTCTAGGGGTGTGAATTGTGTGGGGGGGAAAGGGAGCTACTGACGGAAAACTGTCACAAGGGAATTGTTGTTGGTTGTGGGATAGTTGAACATTTCTGGGGGCATGGGAAAAACATTGTTGGGTACATCGGTCGGCATTTTCTCTGGAAACATGTGTACATAAACATTGGATAGAATTATGGTTACATATATCAGAGTCTGTCCTGAAAACATGGGAGGATTTATTCTGGACAGAGTTACGAGAATTGAGGGGATTACCGAGAGGGAGTTGCTTGGACTTGTCTTCTTTCGTTTGTTGAGGCATTTTTTTACTGAATTGGGTGAGGTTTTGAGAGAACTCGGGGCAAGGGGAGGGTTTAGGAGTCACCTTAGTGCTAGCTGCAACTTGGTAACCCTGACTCAGGGTTTGTTGAGGGGGAAGGTGTTTTTTCTTTTTGGGAATGGGTTTCTGCGTGATTGGTTTGTCAGAGGCTTTGGGCTGGAATTTGTTTTTGAATGAGATCAGCCTTTGGCCGCAGTCAATCTGGGTCTGGAGTTTTTGAAGGAGGTCAAGTCCAAGGAAACCATCATAATGTTTACAGTTGGAGGAAAATACTGTGAATGTGTGATAACAACGAGCATGGGGGGCAGGAGTGGTTACTGATAGGGGTAAAGTGTCTCCTAGGAGATTTAAGTAAGTATCAGCAGCTGAGAGGGGTTCTGTTTTGGTGTTTAACAAAGGGCCAAATAGTCGGGGATGTTTTTCATAGTAAGATTTGAACAAACATGACTTGGCAGCTCCCGTGTCGATTAGCAAGCGGACAGGAATGTCCTTGATTTTGGCCATGTAATAAATGGGGGCAGTGCGACCAGTTATGGCATCCCCCGCCGAGCCCATTGTGGGCGGGGGATACTTTAAAAATCCTGGGGGTCGGTATCTATCTCCTCCAGGGTTTCCTCGGTATCGTCTGAGGTCATGATAGGGGGGGGCTATTTCTTCCTCTTGTCCCCACTCCTCTTCATTTACAGAAATGCGAGGAGTAGAGGGGCGAGGTTTGGCAGAGTCACGAATTTGATGGAGGGCACACTGAGCATTACAGGCAGGGAAATCATAGGGGTTGATAATGACTAAGGTAGGGTTTTTACTTTGGTAGGTGTTGTAGTTGCTGTTCCGGTTGAAGATTCTGCGTGGCTGGGTCGGTTGGAACCGGGGTCTACTGGGTTGGGGCTTGCCGGAAGGGTAGGTGGGTCTGTTGTTGAAGGATGAGGCTGGGTAGGCATTCTTGGAGTTTTGGTGGTCGGTTTGCTGCGGGTGCGTGGGAAACCTCTTGATTGCAGCGATTTGGGTGGGTGCTTCTGTGCGCACGGCCAAAATACGTCGGATCGTGATGAGATCTTTTTTGTATCCGACGAAATCGTGCACACGGAAATGGTCTTTTACTGCTGAGGGCAATATCGACACAACGTTGACCATAATTTACTGTTCTTGTTGGATTCTGGTCAACGTGGGGAAAGAAATTTTTATGTGTTGGGCAATCTTATTCGCTGTGGCCTCTACATTGCCTTCGAATTTAGTGTCTTGGATACGGGTGTGGGCCATGAAAACGCCCAACGAAGGCTTAATGGCTTCTATCACTATTGGGCGAAATTCGTCCCAGGTGAGAGTAGGGTGCACTTGATAGGCAACGAGGGAAACGGCTTTTCCCAGGTGCGTTAATGTTACGGCTATTTTTTGTGCGTCCGTGGTATAAGCTAGGTCAAGTACGGGTTTCACTATGTCCATGAATGTTTCGATCTCATAAGTTTCTTCATCATAATGTGGGATGGGAATGTTAGAACAGTGCGCCATGATGTTCTCGTGTTCTGGCTGTTCCAAACTTGCAATGTAATGCAACCTTTTATCCGAATCAAGAACCACCGCTGCCGCCAATGTTATGCCCTGTTTTTCTACAGGTTTAACTTGGGTAATGTGAGTTCTAATTGACTGGGTATATAAGGCTGCATGCACAATACAAGGTAT